>OZ012740.1:315983643-317183643 GCA_963859935.3 Lathyrus sativus | reverse complement strand
ATCATCTTGAGTGTGTACACATTGATTTGAGAGCAAATTCATGAAGATTGGAAGAAGTGGTATGTGAAAATTGCAAGAAACAAGTGGTCATCGAATCTGGAAGTACAAGCTTCTTCCACCCAAGTTTTTGCAAACAGAAGCAATATAATCAACCAAGGAAGGATTCTGGAGACTTACAAGACTAGAGGAGAGGATTTGATACTACTGCCATACAAGAAACACCAGGTTTGCAAATTCTCTACCACACCTAATTTATGCATTGCTAGGTTAGTTTATTAGTGTAGAAAGGTTAGAGACACATAGGTGATGATCTCTGGAGAGTTAGAGAGTAATTGATGAAGATTGAGTTATGACACCATTACTTTGTTGAGCAAGAACTCGAGTTATATTAAGGAAGAATACATGTGTGATATCTTATTTTAACCAGTGGAGTGTGGTGATCATTTTAGTAGCAAGAAAATTCAAGAATAGTTGAAGTTGAGGATTGAGCTTATCTTGGATTCATTATCGGGTTTTAAGCTAGAGGCCGTTTCAATAAAATCTAAGGCCATGGGCGTGTTCTGCATTGAATTTAGAGTGGTTTAGTATTTTGGAAGTTGAATTTTGATGGAGAATGGAGAGAACCCGAGTGGAGGGGAAGTTGATGTTTGAAGTCTGTGTTCATGGTGGTTTTCCCTCCAATTCATGGCTCAAGGTAGAAGATAAAGCCACTGCCGTTGGATTCCCCAAAGACTCGTTGACTGAAGACAGATCCAAGGGCCACGACATAACCTCATGATTTGAAAGGGAATTCTGAAGACATGATAAAACGTAGTGTTTCATTAAAAGAAGTTCTTGGGCTTTAGTAAAACGATTCCTATCCACACCCCCAGATCTTGGCCCACGTGAAAATGAACTGTTTTCTCTTACTAAATGCACCGCGTCTTTGTCTATTTTCCTTACCATTTTCTTTTATTTTCTGATCATAATATGGGCTTAACGCTTTTGCTGCACGCACCCCACTTTAGGCCCATCATCCATAGTGAACTGCATCTGGTTACTAAATACACCACATCATTTCATATTTTAATTTCTTTTTCTCCATTTTATGTTAATCTTTGAAAAATCATAATAAATAGAAAATTAGTGATCTTTGCATGGGGATTTTTTCTCCCACTTCTTGCTCATGTCTAGAAAATTATTAAATAAAAATATTTGCATTTCATGCACTTTTAATATTTTTTGTGTATTTTCCATTTTAATAGCTTTTTAATTCTCTTATGTTGATACATGAATTTGTAGAATTTTGTTTAGCTAGTTCCCTTCATATTTTTAGGCCATTCTTTTTAGGATAGTTATATTAGGACTTTAGATTCCCCCTGGATTTATTCCATAATTTTGTGATGAATTTTAGGTTAGTTTTGCTTAGATGACATTAGGTTGTGTAGAATTAGGTTAACCCTTAGCATAGGTCCACAATAACTTTAGAATTTTGGGTTTCTAGGTCAAGTTAGACATTGGGGCATATAAGGGTATTAAGGGTAGATATGTAGGATCCCCTAGAAATTATATTAGGTTTTAATATAGTCGTATACTATTTTTAGATGATTTCTGTAGTTGATGATTGTTTGTGTTGCCCTTGTGGGCTTGTATTTTTGTTTGCTTTACTTTGTGGGCTTGGAGAGCTTGGTATTGCTTTGAGGAGCATTGAGGAGCATAGTAGGAGCATTGAGGAGAATTGAGGAGCTTGAGAGCTTGATCTTGTTTGTTTTGTTGATTGTTTTAGGGTTAGGGATTAGGAAGAGTTTAGACTTAGTTAACTTCTTTCTTAAGCATGGATGGTATCTTTCACCTCCATTCCTCCCTATGATTCAAAGTCCTTCCATGGTATACACCTCTCTCCTTTGGAGGGATAAGTGATTGTACCTAGGAAGTAGAACTTTTGAGGGAACCATTCATTTGATGTTGAACCCTTATAGGTCACCTTTGGTGGTCAATAAGTAGTTTAACACCCCAACTTATCCAGTTAAGTGATTTCCTCTGGTTTGATTATCTTGAGAGATGCTGAGCTTGAGTGTGAAGATGAAGACCTTATTGAAGAGTATGAGAGAGGATGAATCCTTGAGCATTGCTATTCCAGCCGAAGCTTGAAGAGAAACAAGAGCCAGTTGATACTTGAAGACCCCTGAAGGTGCTTAAAGACTGAAGGAAGAAGTTGATACTTCTAAGTGATTGAAGATTACTCTAAGAAGCTGAAGCTTGCAAGAAGAGAAGACTAAGTTGATACTTAGGAGGAGGATTCAATTGAGATTGATTCTAAAGAGCTGAAGCTTGAAGAACAAAGGAATTTGATACTTACTTTGATACCTGGAGACCCTGAAGGGATCAAGTTGATACTTGTGGTTATTAGTGAAGCCTGAAGGTGGAGCTGATCAAGAAGCTGAAGCTTAAAAGAGAAGATAAAGTTGAAACTTATGTTGAAGGGTTGAAACCTGGAAAAGCAAATTGATATTTGTCAAGTGTGATAGAAGTCTGAAGACTGAATTGCTGTTGGAAGGGCTGAAGCTTGAAGTTGAGAGAGGAGCTGATCTGCTTTCTTTTCTTTTTCTTCTCTATATTGGCATGTTTGGTTTGACTTGCTTGATGCATTAGAATAAGTTCATATCTAGACTAGGTAGATTCTAGGAGCATGATTGCACTAGAGGTTGAGTTGTTCCCTCTGCTTGTATTGTTACTGTGTGGCTTTGCTTGCGGGTATTCGGTAGAGCCCTGCTCCCTTGCCCATGTGGTTTGTTTGCCTGATGGCATCTTAATTCATTTTCTTCTGCATGATTGCAGTTTACTGTTTTTGCTTGATAGCATGTTTTATATTTCAGTATGATTACTGTTATCCATTCTGGCTTGAGGTTGAGATGAGCTTGTGGAGGCTGAAGCCCCACACACATTTCCTCCCTCATTTGCATTGCATGCATTTTACCGTTTAAGCTGATGCTTTGTCTGTTTTGGTGTATCATTGACATGATCCCTTAGGACTCTCATTTCCTTTGATAAGGAATTGATGATAGAACTTTAGGTTGAAACCTATGCATGACAACTTCTAGGAGTTCCCTGTTCAAACCTCAACCATAGGATGAATCCTTGGCATGACAACAGTAGGACTTGATAGTCTCCCTCCTAGTTGGGTCTGTTCTCTTCTCATCTCAAAACAGTTTAAGATACAATAATCATGAATGATTTCTTTCGTACGTTACGAGCCTTAAGCTACCGGAGAAAGGATTGCGGAAGAGTTTATTTTCCACAGTCTGGATGTTTAGTATGGTACCCTTTGGGTGACATGCGACGCATTCACTCTCAAGTCATAGTCTCTAGTGCGATTGAAATTGCAAACACAATAAAAAATACTTCTTTCGTAAAAGACAGGAAATAAGCGTAGTTTCCCGAACTACGTAAGCTCTGATCTCTCATACCTGTTGAGAGTACGTAGGCACAATACTGATGTATTGGCGAGCTACCTTCCCCATAACCTGTCGTAGGCCGAACTATGTTGACTCTGATTTCTCGTTCTCTGATGAGAATACGTAGGCATAAAGTGCGACGCTTTGCCGAGTCATTTTTCTTTTCTGTTTAAGCCAGCCTTGATAGGTAGATAGATAAAACCAACCCGTCCAGTAATCACAACAAGCGTGGATCCCGTCGAGTACGATGGACGTGAGGGGTGCTAATACCTTCCCCTTGCGTAACCGACTCCCGAACCCAGACAATGGTTGCGACGACCTTGTCTTACCCTTTTTCGTTAGGTTTTTCCAATCGTTTCCTTTCCCGCTCTGAGGGATAAATAACGAAAGGTGGAGACTCTTCTATTGTGCCGACACCTTATTTTTGCGCAAGCGACAACTGGCGACTCTGCTGGGGACTCCAACGGTTCCCTACGCGAGTCAATCCTAGCGCTTGTATGTTTACTTGTGGGGTTGCGTTTATTTATCGCATTTTACTTCTCGCACTTTATTTCCCGCATTTTATTTTCAGTATGATATGATTATCTGTGCTGTTGTGGGAAGGGGCATTCTGATGAGTGAGAAGCCAGACCCAGGCTTGAGTGCACCATAGCATTAGTTGTGGAAATTAGTGGGCGCGTGCTTGCTTTGCAGGCACTAGTGTCTCATGAAATCCACGCTCAAACGAGGTTCTCCCGGTTGGCTTCTCTTTCAACCCTTTGGGTTGAGACGGTTGCTGGTTTGGTGGATTGTCGACTCTGGGGACCGATCATTTGTGATTCAGCCGAGTGAGGCCGCTTCATGAGCTGGTGATGCCACACCTTCTGGGTATCGTATCACCCCTATTGAATGTCTGTGACGCTGATGAACGCATAGGATGCCGAACTTGAGTCAGTTTAGGTCCATACCTGTGAGCAGGGTTGGGTTTATTGCAGGAAACCTTGACCTTCAGACTACCTGGTTTTCTTGACAGTGAATCAGTTTTGTTGGTACCGGGGTTTCTCAGTTGCAGATTTGTCTGTTCTTGATAGAGCAGGTTTTGATCAGAGGATCTTATCATCAGATGTATGTCTGTTCTTGATAGAGCAGGTTTTGATCAGAGGATCTTATCATCAGATGTGTATTTGTTCTAGATAGAGCAGAGTTTTCGTCATCAGTTGTTTGTTCTTGATAGAGCATATTTTTGATTGGGTCTGAAGATCTCATCAGCGGATGTATGTTTGTTCTTGATAGAGCAGATTTTTGAGTAGGGTCTGAAGACCTCATCAGCAGATGTTGTTTGTTCTTGATAGAGCAGATTTTTGGTCGGGGTCTGAAGATCTCATCAGCAGATGCATGTTTGCTCTTGACAGAGTAGATTTCTTGGTCTTACATCAGAGGTCCTTATTATCAGACATTTGTTCTTGACCGAGCAGAATTATGATCCTATGTATATGGCCCTATCAGATGGTCGTTCTTGACAGAGCAGATTTGTGGTCCGGTACCAGGGTTTTCTTCTTATCAGATGCAGTGGTTGTTCTTGATAGAGCAGCGTCATGGTTTTGTTGATACAGAATCTCCACAGCACCAGTTGCCCGGATCTCTTATTGCATGATCGCATTTTGCATTAGTTTGCATACTCATTTGCATTTCATTAACGTGTGTCTGTGTTGCAGGTACCGTTTTCCCCGATCCAGGATTTCTTGCCTCCTATTGTATTGTTATGGGCTCTCTGAGGAAGACCGTGGCTTACAAGTTCCCTGCCCCCGATGTGGTTAAGTTGACTGGTTTGATAGCTCTAGCAGATGATTCTGTGAGGGATGAGTTCAGAAAATCTTACGGCAGGTTGCTCAGTTTGGTTCATAAACCTTCTGTGTTCGAGTTGAATGGGTTGCACGCTCTGCTGCAGTTCTACGACCCTCCGCTGAGATGTTTCACTTTTCAGGACTTCGTTCTCGCACCTATGCTGGAAGAATATGCTGATCTGCTAGGGGTGCCTATCAAGAGGCAGATGCCTTTTGTTCATATGGAAGCTGAGCCTGATCTGGCTAGTTTAGCTCATTCGCTTCATCTGGACGCCTCCGAGTTGGTGTTGACTAGTTGGAACAAGGTTCCGGGGTTCTCCTTGCAGTTTTTAGTGGGTAAGGCTCAGCAGTGCGCCAAGGACGGATGTTGGGTCGCGTTCAATACCATCCTCGCTTTGTGCATATACGACATCATTCTGTTCCCCAATATGCCCGATTTTGTAGACTTCGATGCATTTCATATCTTTGCTTCAGGGAACCCAGTCCCTACCTTGATAGGAGATGTCTATCATTCAGTCCACTACAAAAACGAGAACAGGAGGGGGAAAAACGTCTCGTGCTGCGTACCCTTGCTTTACAAATGGCTTGATAGTCATCTGCCCAAGAGGGGTCCTTTTGTCTTGTCTGCAGCCACAGCTGAATGGTCCGAGCGTCTGATGAGTTTATCTGCAGAGGATATCGATTGGTTCGATAAAGATAGGTTGGGTACTGAGGTGATCTTCAGTTGCAGCGGGTTTCCAAATGTGCCTTTGATAGGTAGGAAGGGCTGTATAAACTACAATCCATCGTTGCTAGTCCGACAGTTCGCGTATGCTTTGAGAACTCCGCCGAAGGATGAAGAGGTACATGAATCTCTATACCTCACTGGTCTTCTAGAGGGGGATCTGTTGTCCAAGCTTCAGCGCGCATGGAATGGTATCAGTAAGCGAGGGAAGCCTTTGCTGGGAAAAAGCAACAATCAAGCCTACCCTTCGTATTTGACTTGGATTAGAGCCAGAGTAGATGCTATAGGGATGCCGTTTCCTCATGCCAAGCCAGAAAGCCCTCCAATGATTGAAGATCCTACTACTGTGCCCATTCAGCAGCATAATCAGGTGTTGGCTGAGCGGGATGAATTGAAAAAGGCAAATTAGGAACTGGAGAAGGAATTGGCTCAGCTCCGAAGCGAGAGGAACGAAGCCGTCCATTCTTTCAAAAGGCAGACAGAGTTGGTGAACCAGCTGGGTACAGACCTGACTAAGCAGATAGTTGAGCGTGAACGCATGGGTCGAGACTTCAAAGCTGTCAACGACGTACTGGCTACGAAGAAGCAGCACTTGGACGAAGCATATCAGAGGATATCCAAGTTCAACCAGCACTGGAAGGCTTCCCTGGCCACCAGGAAAGCGGGAGGATAAGCTGATGCTACAAATCTCCAAGCTGGAAGCCCAGGTGAAGGACAGTGAGAAGAGGTTTGATGAGGAAACCGCCCGCAGATACGCCGCCGAAGGCCAGCTCAACAAAGCTCTCGCTAACCTGAAGGAGTGCAAGCTGACGTTTGAGTCCCAAGAAGCGGAAGTTAGAAGATTGCTTCGGCGAAGGAGCATGGGAGGGTTCGGTCGAAGGACTTCAGTACACCATTGTGCAGAGGGAATTACTCGTCGAGGGGTTGCTCACTCTGCCAGATCATCCAGAGACGAAGGAGTTGTTAGAAGAGTATCGCGCCCGTGGCCGTACTTGACTATTTGTATTCCTTTTGTTTTTGATCATTGTTGTATGCTGACCATCACCAGGCTTGTTGGCTAAGGTCACGCTGTTGATTCACCTTATACTCGCTGATGCTATGTACTGCCTTGATAGGCTTTCTTTATATATGAAATTGTTGTTTCCATGATTGGACCCGGACTTCTTCTTCTTATTATTATCAGCACTGGAACTCAGGCACTAGGATCGGGGGAGATCTCCCTAACACACAGACACACGCATGCATTTGCATGGCAAGCATTTTGTTGTTTTTCCTAACCCTTCTGTGTTTACCAGGTTTTTCAGGTTATTACAGGTTGTCCCAGGTTGTTTCCGGTGGTTCCAGGATTGATCAGAGACTAATTCACCGTTATCCGACTAGAGCTAATCAGACCAGGATCATGGATCAAATGCAAACTGATGTTCAGGAGCTCTGCGAAAGGATGGATCGCTTCATGGAGCTCATGCAAGTGGTCGCCAATGGCCAGGATCAGCTCAGAACTTTGGTTCAGCCTTTGATTTCTAGGGTTGATAGCAACGACGTGCTCCATAGTGGGACTGTGCCTACTCCTCCACCAGTTGAAACTCCGCAGAATGGTGTCCCCGTGGCCGGGGGCAACGGTAGTGCTCATGGCAATGTGATGGCCAACATCGGACTCAATACGGCGGGCGTCGGTAATGGGAGTCTGGGAGCTAATGTCAATATCGGGCCGAGCAACGGCATTGCAGGCGTCGGGAATCTGTTTGTGCCTCAGCCATGGCTTGAGGATCGTCAGGATGATGTGTTCTCTCAGAAAGGTGCTGAAGGGGAGCTGAATGCTGAAACGCGGCTTAGATTCAAAGCACTTGAAGATAAAATGAGAGATATCGAGAATCAGAATACTTTGGGCGTTGATATGTCCAAGCTGGGATTAATTGCTGATTTCAAGGTACCTCCTAAGTTCAGGGTACCTGAATTTGAAAAATATAAGGGCACTACTTGCCCTCGTGTCCACCTGAGATTGTACTACAGGAAGATGTCTGCTCATTCCGAAGACGAGAAGTTGCTGATGCACTTCTTCCAAGACAGTCTTTCCGGGCCATCCCTCGAGTGGTACATGGGTCTGGAGCCCACTAGCGTGCGCACATGGAAGGATCTTGCTGAAGCATTTGTGCACCACTACCAATACAATAGCGACTTGGCCCCGAACCGAGTCCAGCTGCAGAACCTGTTGCAGAGGAATAATAAAGGATTCAAGGAGTACGCCCAGCGGTGGCGTGAGTTGGCAGCCAGGGTTCAGCCGCCGATGGTTGAACGAGAGCTCGTGCAGATGTTCGTAGCCACCCTCCCAGGGATCTACTATGAAAAGTTAGTCAGCGGTATGTCTGGGAAGTTCTCGGATCTCATTATCATGGGTGAACACGTCGAGAATGGGATCAAGATCGGGAAAATTCAAGGTGAGTCATCCTCAGCTGGAGGAGGAGGAAAGAAACCTTATGCTGGCAAAAGGCGAGAAGGAGAAGCGAGCGCTGTGACCAACGCTCGAAGGAAGGGCAAAGGCCCTCAACAGCAGGTAGCCAGTATAAATATCCCGGCAGCTCCGCCGCCGCAGCAGCAGCATCAACCGAATCAACAGGGATATAGAAAGTACTAGAATCAGGCATCTTTGGCAAACCGTCACTTCGAGGCACCGCCCATGTCGTACGCGCAACTCTTGCAGACTTTGCTTCAGCTACAGTTGGTCCAGAAGAGGACGATGACTCCCTTGACAGGGGCACCTCCACCGGGGTACGACGCAAACGCCACTTGCGACTTCCACTCAGGGGCAGCAGGCCACACAATCGAGAACTGCAAAGCCTTCAAGCACAAGGTGCAGGACTTGGTGGATGTCAAGATCATCAACTTCTCTGATAATGTGCCCAATGTCACGAAGAATCCTATGCCGAATCATAGGGGAGGCGGAGTGAACGCCATTATCGAAGAAGAGAGCGCATATTTGTTGACTGACATCAGAGATTTGAGGATGCCGCTTAGCTTCGTTAAAGCTAAGTTGCTGAAAAGAGGGTTCTTTCCAGGGTGCGGAGAACTATGCATGGACTGTGCCACACATTCTGATGGATGTGAGCAGTTGGTAGAAGGAATTCAAAGTCTGATGACTGAGGGGATCCTGCAGTTTAGCCGGAGGGCTGAAAGGGGATCAGGAGAGGTAGTGCTGAAGCAGGCCGATGAAGTCGCCACCATCACTATCCCTCGCTGGCCGATAACTATTTATGCGCCCAGACCGCCCATAATCACTATCACTAAAGCTGGGACAATACCTTTCGAGAGCACTAACGCCGTTCCGTGGCATTATGGGGCTGAAGTCTATTGCAACGGACAGAGGTTGGAGCTAGAGCCGTATGGGTCGACCGTGGAGAATCTTGCGGGAATCAGTGGTATTACTCGCAGCGGAAGAGTGTTTGCACCGCCAGAGGTCGTGGCAGATAAAGCGGTTAGAGCTGATGCAGCCGATAAAGGTAAAAGTAAAGTCGTTGAAGAGGTCCCGTGTGGGGAAGAAAAAGACTTGCTTGTTAAAGATGCCGAGGAGTTCATGCGGTTGATTAAAAAGAGTGACAACAAGATTGTAGACCATCTCCATCAGACGCCCTCGAAGATTTCCATCCTGAACTTATTGCTGTGTTCTGAAGCACACCGCAATGCGCTGCTGAAGGTGTTGAACGCCGCATATGTACCGCAGGAAATATCGGTAAATCAGCTAGAGGAGGTTGTAGCCCACGTAAATGCTGGCAATGGGTTAGGTTTCATAGACTTAGAGCTGACGCCAAAAGGGAGGAATCACAATAGCGCCCTGCACATCTCGATAGAGTGTAGGGGCACGATCATGTCGCACGTGCTAGTGGACACAGGTTCGTCACTTAATGTTCTTCCGAAGAAGGCATTAATGAAGTTGGATACTCGTGGAGTGATCTGCACACCCAGTGATCTGGTTGTGAAAGCATTCGATGGGACTAAACGCCACATTTTCGGGGAGGTGACCCTGCCGATCCAAGTCGGTCCGGAAACGTTCAACACGATCTTTTATATTATGGACATCATGCCTGCCTACAGTTGTCTCTTGGGCCGGCCATGGATCCATGTTGCTGGTGCCGTGACCTCCACGTTGCACCAGAAACTCAAATATGTTGTCGGGGGAAGCATCGTAATCGTGTGTGGTGAGGAGGACATAATGGTGAGCCATTTGTCATCCTTTAAGTATGTTGAAATGGATGGCGAAATCCATGAGACTCTATGCCAAGCGTTCGAAGCTGTCAAAGTGAAGGACGTAACTCCTGTGGTCACAGAAAAGCCAGAGATGACTCTCTCCTCGTTCAAGGAGGCTCAGGCCGTTGTCCAAGCCGGATCTACCCCCGGCTGGGGGAAAATTTGGGAGATACCCAACAAGCAGGATAAGTTTGGATTGGGATATTCTCCTGGAGCTGAAGCTTCTTCTTCTTCTAGTGCGTCACGGGGTAAGGGGCCGATCCAGTTTACCAGTGGCGGAGTGATCTTCGAAAGCATCAACGCAATGTCTGAAGACAGCGGGGACAACGACTGTAACCTCGACTCTTGGATTCAGCCAAGCAAGCCAGGCGAGGGCCTCAACAATTGGACCATCAAGGATATCATCCAGATGACAAGTGAAGAGTAATGATTTACTTTTTCCAATCATTGTACAACCCTATGTCCTACCCGGGGCATAGCGGTTTTATTGTCAGGGCCTTGTTGGATTATGTACGTGCATTTTGTTAATAAATCAAAGGCGTTTTCTTCGTATTCAAATATTGTGATCTCTGTTATTCCTGTTTTATGTTTGTTTTGAAAAACAGTAAAATGGCAACGGGGTTTGTGCTAACCTGCACATCCTTGTTTTAAACTTAACCCTTGTTATTGCAGGATCCACATAACAGATGACACCGACTCTGGACCTTCTACGGCTCACTTCGACTTCGATTGCCCGATCTATCAAGACGAAGAAGAGATTGATGAAGACGAAGACCTTCCTGAAGAGTTGGCCCGCTTGTTGAAACAAGAGGAAAAAGTTATTCTGCCTCATGAAGAGGAGATCGAAATCGTGAACCTGGGTTCTGAAGAGCTCGTCAGAAACGTCAGGATAGGGGCTGCATTGCAGAGTGATGTCAAGCAGAGATTGGTCGAGATGCTAAGAGAGTATAGTGACGTCTTTGCTTGGTCATACGAAGATATGCCCGGACTTGACACGGATATCGTGGTCCACCACTTGCCGCTACGAGAAGATTGCCCTCCCGTTAAGCAGAAGCTTAGGAGGACGAGACCAGATATGGCCGTTAAGATCAAAGAAGAAGTGCAAAAACAGCTTGATGCTGGCTTCTTAGCGGTCACCACTTACCCTCCGTGGGTCGCCAACATAGTGCCTGTACCGAAGAAAGACGGTAAGGTACGCATGTGCGTCGATTATCGGGATTTGAATAGGGCGAGCCCTAAAGATGATTTCCCGCTGCCTCATATCGATGTGTTGGTCGACAATACAGCCCAGTTCTCCGTGTTTTCGTTCATGGATGGCTTCTCCGGTTACAATCAGATCAAGATGGAACCGGAGGACATGAAGAAAACGATGTTTATCACTCCCTGGGGAACATTTTGCTATAAGGTAATGCCTTTCGGTCTGAAGAACGCAGGGGCCACTTACCAACGAGCAATGGTAACTTTGTTTCATGACATGATTCATCATGAGATTGAGGTCTATGTTGATAACATGATTGCGAAGTCCCAAATGGAGGAAGAACATCTGGTCAACTTATTGAAGCTTTTTGAGAGGCTTAAGAAGTTCAGGTTGAGGCTGAATCCTAACAAATGTACTTTCGGAGTACGGTCGGAAAGCTACTGGGGTTTATCGTGAGTGAAAAAGGCATCGAGGTTGATCCTGCGAAGATTAAAGCGATACAAGAAATGCCAGTGCTAAAAACAGAAAAAGAAGTTCGTGGTTTCTTGGGCAGAATAAACTACATTGCAAGGTTTATCTCTCAGCTCACGGCCACGTGTGAACCAATGTTCAAACTGTTAAAGAAAGATCTGGCAATTACTTGGAATGAGGATTGCCAGAAGGCATTTGATAAGATAAAGCAGTATCTTCAAGAACCTCCAATCTTGATACCCCCAGTGGCTGGACGACCATTAATCATGTACTTGACAGTTCTTGAGAATAGTATGGGGTGTGTTCTCGGTCAGCACGACGAGACGGGCAGAAAGGAGCATGCCATTTACTACTTGAGTAAAAAGTTCATAGACTGTGAATCTCGTTACTCGATGCTGGAGAAAACATGTTGTGCACTAGCCTGGGCTGCCAAACGTTTACGACAGTACATGCTCAACCACACCACCATGCTAATTTCGAAGATGGATCCGATCAAGTACGTCTTCGAGAAGCAGGCTCTTTCGGGCAGGATTGCCAGATGGCAAATGGTGTTAACGGAATACGATATTCAGTACGTGTCCCAGAAGGCCATCAAGGGAAGCGTATTGTCTGAATACCTGGCCGAACAGCCGATCAAGGATTACCAGCCGATGAAATTTGAATTCCTTGATGAGGATATTATGTTTCTCAAAGCGAAGGATTGCGATGAGCCGTTGCCCGACGAGGGGCCAGATAGGAAATCCCATTGGAAATTGATATTCGATGGGGCGGTTAATTCCTACGGAAGTGGCATCGGGGCCATCATCACGACTCCCCACGGATCCCATATCCCGTTCACTGCGAGACTGACGTTTCCAGTCACCAACAACGAGGCGGAGTACGAAGCATGCATTATGGGTCTAGAAGAGGCAATTGATTTGAGAATCAAGAACCTAGATGTATATGGTGATTCGGCGCTCGTGATCAACCAGATTAAAGGGGAGTGGGAGACTCGTCAATCGAATTTGGTGCCGTACATGAACTATGCCAGAAGGCTACTTCCGTTCTTTGATCGAGTGGAACTCCATCATGTGCCCAGAGCAGAGAATCAAATGGCTGATGCCTTAGCCACGTTGGCTTCAAGGTATAAAGTCAATTTTTGGAATGAGGCTCCAAGAATTGTCCTTTCCCGTCTTGATAGACCTGCATTCGTCTTTGCAATCGAGGAAGCCGCCGACGGCAAGCCATGGTTCCATGACATCCGGACTTTCCTTATGACTAAGGAGTATCCTGCGGGTGCGTCAACCCAGGATAAGAAGACTCTGAGGAGGCTGTCTGGAAATTTTTATCTCAATCCTGATGGAGTTTTGTATAAGAGAAACCATGATCTCGTGCTACTCAGATGTGTAGATGAGAAAGAGGCGAATATGCTCATGGAAGAAGTCCATGAAGGCACATTTGGTACGCACGCCGGCGGGCATGCTATAACGAGGAAGATCCTGAGAGCAGGATATTACTGGCTGACGATGGAATCGGATTGCTTTAAATTCGCGAAGAGGTGTCATAAATGCCAGATTTATGCTGATAAAGTTCATGTGCCGCCGTGCCCGTTAAATGTCATGTCCTCCCCGTGGCCGTTCTCCATGTGGGGCATCGACATGATAGGCAAGATCGAGCCCACTGCATCTAACGGTCATCGCTTCATTCTATTAGCTATCGACTACTTCACCAAGTGGGTGGAGGCAGCCTCGTATGCTAATGTGACCAAGCAGGTGGTGGCTAAATTCATAAAGAGGGACATCATCTGTCGTTACGGAATCCCTGAGCGGATCATTACTGATAATGGTTCGAATCTGAATAACAAGATGATGAAGGAGATGTGCCAGAGTTTCAAGATTGAACACCACAACTCAGCTCCTTACCGGCCGAAGATGAATGGCGCCGTTGAAGCGGCCAACAAGAACATAAAGAAGATTGTTCAGAAGATGGTTGTGACCTACAAGGATTGGCACGAGATGCTGCCATTTGCATTGCACGGTTATCGTACAACGGTACGTACGTCAACCGGGGCAACTCCTTTCTCCTTAGTGTACGGCACGGAAGCTGTCCTACCGTTAGAAGTGGAGATCCCTTCTTTGCGAGTTTTGGTTGATGTGAAACTCGACGAGGCAGAACGGATTACGAACTGACTGAACCAACTCAGCCTGATGGACGAGAAGAGGTTAGCATCGATTGCGTTTGGTCGTCTGTACCAAAGCCGAATGAAGAAAGCTTATGATAAGAAGGTGCGTCCTAGAAGCTTTCAGACGGGTGATCTCGTCCTGAAGAAGATTCTTCCTCCACACTCCGATCACCGGGGCAAGTGGACTCCGAATTACGAAGGTCCGTACGTCGTCAGCAAGGTCTTCTCGGGAGCAGCTTTGTTGTTATCCACGATGGATGGTGAAGATTTTGCATCCCCGGTGAACGCGGATGCAGTTAAAAAATACTTTGCTTGAAAGCGACCCGCTGGACAAAAAAAAAAAAAGAGAGTCCAGGCAAAAATGGGGCATCCCGGCGAACCAAAAACAGAGTAAAAGGTTCGGGCAAAAATTAGGGATATAAATTGAAAAAATGTACACCTGCGAAGTCGAAAACCTACACTGGGCGGCTTCGGCAAAAAAGGGTATCCCGGTGAACTGAAAACCCGCAAAGGGCGGTTCACGCAAAAGTTAGGGATTTGAAAAAGCAAATGACCGCGTTCCGCGTGTGGACTTTCTTTGTTTAGTGGTTTGGAAGACCTGAGGGCCATTTGTCCGAATCAATCTCTTTCGAAGATGAAGCGTCGGAGAAGTATCGAAGTCGAGTGGGTCATAGAGGGATCAACTCATGGTGTTCGTCTACGCCTCGTTGCCGACATTTTTATATACTAATGTATATTTATGTTTTTACTTTTTGCGCGGCTTCCTCATTCCAGGAGCTTGCATCTGTTGTAAAACATTTTTACCCATTCAGGGGTTCGATATCAATAAAAAGCATACTATTCAGCAATTATGTTTGCCTGTTTAGCGTTTACCTGTTTTGTTTGTGAAAAAGAACGCCGATGTTTTTGATAAAATGCACATACATAAACATACTGGCCTAGGCCACTGATTGTTGAAACAATGAATTACTTGAACATTTCCACAAGATGATAACCTTGATAGGTCCCTTTGAGAAGGGTATCGTGTCTGTTTGTTTGTGTTGTTACAGGTGTAGCATATTCCAAATAGTGCGCCGTGCGCATCCCGAAGAAGGATGATTTCTCCTTCTCCAGCAGAGTTCAGTAGCCTCTCCCCGCAGAGTCTGAACACGAGATAATGAGCATTGATATGTCTCCCCAGGAAGAGATGATTCTCTCCCCAATCAGATGCGTCCTGAAGGAACGTTATCTCCTCAGCTGAGTCAGGCGCCGAAGCGCGTGTTCATCCCCCAGCATCGGGTCACAAGTGCAGGTCTCGTAGGAAACTATTCGTTCACTGAAGTGTGCAGCAACTGATGGTGCCAGACTGAAGTCTCCAGCGGAATTGAGATTCCCCACCAGAGTCGTACTCTCCCCCGAAGTCGGATGATTCCTTCTTCCCCAGCGGAATTGAAATTCCCCGCCAGAGCCGTACTCTCCGGCAAGCATAATGATTTCTCCTTCCTCAGCCGAGTTTGCAGATACCCAAGAGAGCCGAATCCTTGGAAGTTGCTCAAGCCATGATTGGTTCTCCCCAGTAGAAGGTTGAACAACCGAAGTTGTTTCCCCACAGAGTTGCTATCTCCAGAGAAGTAGCATAGAAGGCCATGCAGTTTATTCCCGCGATTGACATTGCTTTCCCTCAGCAGGTCCAGGTTCTCGTAGAGCTTCGTTCCCCTGCAGCAGTCAACTGAAGTTGTGTCCCCTGCGAAGTCCAATTGAGATTGGCGTGACCTTGTTCTCCTCAGCAGGATGATTCCTCTATCTGAGTAGTTCTTTCTCCTTGACAGGAGGATTCTCCTTTCGGCATTTATTTTGCTGACGGGATCGCATCATTTTGCATGATTGCATAGCATTTATCATAAATGCATAGCATTTCCACCGTGTGAAGCATTGCACCATTGCCGAAGCATATGCATAATGAACATGATCTAGGTTGTTACCGTTCTTGTTTTGCAGGTGTTCCGCCGCAGAATCGATTTCTCAGGATGATTCCTGACATTCTCCCCAACGAAGCCGCTTGCTCAAGATGATTCTTGAAGCCCCCAGCGAAGTCTTCGGTTCAAGATGATTCTTGAATCCCCCAGCAGGGCCGTTTGCTTAAGATGATTCTTAAGACCCCAGCGCCGTCACCAGAGTTGGTTGCTCGAGTTGATACTTAGAGTCCCCAGTAAAGGTTGCCCAGGATGATTCCTGAAATCCCCAACAGAGTGTTCGCTCAGGATGATTCCTGAAAGCTCCAGCATGGTTACCGGTGCAAGATGATTCTTGAAGGTCCCCGGCGGAGTTATTTGTCCAAGATGATTCTTGAAGTCCTCAGCAGAGTTGATTCATCCAGAATGATTTCTGGACCCCCGGAGCGGAGTTACTTGATAGTTCTCCAGAATCCCCAGCGGAGGGGCGTTATCCCCAGCAGTTTTTCGAATGGCGAAGTTGAAACCTCCCTTGAAGACTCCATTAATGAAGCAGTTCTCTCAGCTGATGCAGAGTGCCTGATGGCAGAGGTTTAGATATTCCCAGTTGGCTCATGATTGACCAAGAATTCTATTCCCGACTTGCTGATGAAGTCCGACTGATGCCCGACAAGTTCTTTGAATGCTTGATGGCATGATC
Organism: Lathyrus sativus; assembly: GCA_963859935.3. Classification (NCBI taxonomy): domain Eukaryota; kingdom Viridiplantae; phylum Streptophyta; class Magnoliopsida; order Fabales; family Fabaceae; genus Lathyrus; species Lathyrus sativus. The sequence goes on along the minus strand of OZ012740.1, from coordinate 317,166,962 downwards.
AACCTGATGGTTGAAGTCCGGCTGATGCCCGACAAGTTCTTTGGATGCCTGATGGCATGATCAACCTGATGGTTGAAGTCCAGCTGATGCCCGACAGTTCTTTGAATGCCTGATGGCATGATCAACCTGATGGTTGAAGTCCGGCTGATGCCCGACAAGTTCTTTGAATGCCTGATGGCATGATCAACCTGATGGTTGAAGTCCGACTGATGCCCGACAAGTTCTTTGAATGCTTGATGGCATGTTCAACCTTATGGTTGACCTAGTCCGGCTGATGCCCGACAAGTTCTTTGAATGCCTGATGGCATGATCAACCTGATGGTTGAAGTCCGACTGATGCCCGACAGTTCTTTGAATGCCTGATGGCATGATCAACCTGATGGTTGAAGTCCGGCTGATGCCCGAAAAGTTCTTTGAATTCCTGATGGCATGATCAACCTGATGGTTGGAGTCCGGCTGATGCCCGACAGTTCTTTGAATGCCTGATGGCAGGATCAACCTGATGGTTGAAGTCCGACTGATGCCCGACAGTGTTCTTTGAATGCCTGATGGCATGATCAACCTGATGATTGACCTAAAGAGTCCCGAGGAATCGTGATGCCTGATGGCATGATCGACTATGTATTACCAGTGACCGTGTGACCAATTCTCCAGCTAGTTGCCGTGCAGCTATTATTTCAGTTTTCGAAGATTTGTTCCCATCAGAGTACCGTGTACTTGTGCAGTTGGCAAATTTCTGGGTTTATCGGTATTCAACCGTCTCGCACCTCGATTGGCTGAGAGTCGTTCGCCTCACCCAGTCAGGTTCAAGCCGTTTGAATAGGGGCAGCTGTTGCACCCCAAAATTTGACCAACACTTATTTACCAAGCTTGTGTTCACTAGCATGATCATCTGCTTCTCATTGATATGGGTGCAGTAGATCAACAGGTATGAGTACCAATCAAGACTATGAAGCTAGCCAAGAAGGTTATTCAAGTGTTCAAAGGTTGATATCTTTGTCAGAGAACTCAAGATATCCTCAGAGAGATTGGATGAAACCAAGGTTGTGTGTCTCATAACTTGAGAGTTGTGGGAGCTCCTCAGATGATTCTGAGGTTATGAGGATGGACTTGAAGCTTTGATAAAGCTTATGAGATGTCTTTAAAGCCATCATGAGGCCTAGAGAGGTCATTGTACAAGAATTCAGAAGATTCAGCCATGAGTGGTGGAATTAGGGTTTGACTGGGTCAACCCTAGGTCAACTGATGATTTGGGGAAGGTTGAGACCTAATCCAAGAGCCATGTGATCATGGATTGATGCATTGAGATTATATAAGGATTATTCCTAGACCAACTCATCATGATTGAGGAGTTTGAGAAGTTTCAAGCTAGGGTTTCTAAGGCTTGACAGTGTAAAATCCCCTAGTTTGATCCCTATCTTCAAGGCAATTTAGCTCAAGATGTGGTTGTCATCTCATCTTCCCCACAACATGAATGTTGTAAAGCTTGTTTTTAGCTTTAATTTTAGTACTAGAAGTCCTTGATAGGATTTGTAGAGCTCAAGTTATGACCTTGACAAGTTACAGGTCATCTGAGGTATGTGAATCTGGGTCCTTGAAAGTCACCCAAATTGCATCCAACTTTTTCCCTAGTAGGATGATTCCTATGAACTCTTGGTCAACATGAATGTTGTATATCATCTTCTTAGCTTTATAAAGAGTACTAGAAGTCCTTGATAGGATTTGTAGAACTCAAGTTATGGCTTTGACAAGTCAAGGGCATTTTGGTCATTTGGATATTATAGGTCATTTCAAGCATAAGGCCATATCTCCTATTTCCAAGCTTCAAATGGAAAAATCTTCAACATCAAACTTGCTTAGAATGATGTTTTAAGGCTAGAAGGGAGGTCATGAGATGTTGAAAAGACTTGTATCAAAAAGTGATAAAAATGGCCTAAAATGGAGGCATAAGTTAAATAAGTTGAAATTGAAAATTGGAAATCCCAAGTTACACATAAAAATCATGTCATATAATAGGTCATTTTGACTCTAAAAGACATTCTAAAAACAACGGTTCAGCCACAATTTTGATTTAAGGCCTAGATCATGGGGCTGCTTTGGAAATGGCTTGCTTGCATCTTAAGGCACAAAGGCAAAACTTAAGAAAACTCAATGAACAAGCTAGCTATGCATTCTAACACTTCAGAAATCTCATCTAAGGAGATTTTCAAAGGAGATACAAGAGCTGTCACAAGAGAAGCTTGAGCTGCTATGTGTGTGGCTTGATTTTCAAATTATCATGGCATGAGATATTCATTTTATCATTGGAGTGTTCCAGAAGGTTCTGGACAGTTCCTACAAGTTCTATAAGATGATTAGAACTTGCTCAAAGCAGAGGTTGGTGAGAGTAGAGGGTAGAGAGTGAGATAGCATATTGTTTCTTCCATTGCAAGCAAGAAATCAAATTCCACATTCTTCTTCAATTCCTTTGATTCTTTCAATCCTAACCAATTCCACTCATCATCTTGAGTGTGTACACATTGATTTGAGAGCAAATTCATGAAGATTGGAAGAAGTGGTATGTGAAAATTTCAAGAAACAAGTGATCATCGAATCTGGAAGTACAAGCTTCTTCCACCCAAGTTTTTGCAAACAGAAGCAATATAATCAACCAAGGAAGGATTCTGGAGACTTACAAGGCTGGAGGAGAGGATTTGATACTACTGCCATACAAGAAACACCAGGTTTGCAAATTCTCTACCACACCTTAATTTATGCATTGCTAGGTTAGTTTATTAGTGTAGAAAGGTTAGAGACACATAGGTGATGATCTCTGGAGAGTTAGAGAGTAATTGATGAAGATTGAGTTATGGACACCATTACTTTGTTGAGCAAGAACTCGAGTTATAGTAAGGAAGAATACATGCGTGATAGCTTATTTTAACCAGTGGAGTGTGGTGATCATTTTAGTACCAAGAAAATTCAAGAATAGTTGAAGTTGAGGATTGATCTTATCTTGGATTCATTATCGGGTTTTAAGCTAGAGGCCGTTTCAATAAAATCTAAGGCCATGGGCGTGTTCTGCATTGAATTTAGAGTGGTTTAGTATTTTGGAAGTTGAATTTTGATGGAGAATGGAGAGAACCCGAGTGGAGGGGAAGTTGATGTTTGAAGTCTGTGTTCATGGTGGTTTTCCCTCCAATTCATGGCTCAAGGTAGAAGATAAAGCCACTGCCGTTGGATTCCCCAAAGACTCGTTGACTGAAGACGGATCCAAGGGCCACGACATAACCTCACGATTTGAAAGGGAATTCTGAAGACATGATGAAACGTAGCGTTTCATTAAAAGAAGTTCTTAGGCTTTAGTAAAACGATTCCTATCCACACCCCCAGATCTTGGCCCACATGAAAATGAACTGTTTTCTCTTACTAAATGCACCACGTCTTTGTCTATTTTCCTTACCATTTTCTTTTATTTTCTGATCATAATATGGGCTTAACGCTTTTGCTACACGCACCCCACTTTAGGCCCATCATCCATAGTGAACTGCATCTGGTTACTAAATACACCACATCATTTCATATTTTAATTTCTTTTTCTCCATTTTATGTTAATCTTTGAAAAATCATAATAAATAGAAAATTAGTGATCTTTGCATGGGGATTTTTTCTCCCACTTCTTGTTCATGTCTAGAAAATTATCAAATAAAAATATTTGCATTTCATGCATTTTTAATATTTTTTGTGTATTTTCCATTTTAATAGCTTTTTAATTCTCTTATGTTGATACATGAATTTGTATAATTTTGTTTAGCTAGTTTCCTTCATATTTTTAGGCCATTATTTTTAGGATAGTTAGATTAGGAATTTATCTTCCCCCTGGATTTATTCCATAATTTTGTGATGAATTTTAGGTTAGTTTCGCTTAGATGACATTAGGTTGTGTAGAATTAGGTTAATCCTTAGCATAGGTCCACAATAACCTTAGAATTTTGGGTTTCTAGGTCAAGTTAGACATTGGGGCATATAAGGGTATTAAGGGTAGATATGTAGGATCCCCTAGAAATTATATTAGGTTTTAATATAGTAGTATACTATTTTTAGATGATTTCTGTAGTTGATGATTGTTTGTGTTGCCCTTGTGGGCTTGTATTTTTGTTTGCTTTACTTTGTGGGCTTGGAGAGCTTGGTATTGCTTTGAGGAACATTGAGGAGCATAGTAGGAGCATTGAGGAGCTTGAGAGCTTTATCTTGTTTGTTTTGTTGATTGTTTTAGGGTTAGGGATTAGGAAGAGTTTAGACTTAGTTAACTTCTTTCTTAAGCATGGATGGTATCTTTCACCTCCATTCCTCCCTATGATTCAAAGTCCTTCCATGGTATACACCTCTCTCCTTTGGAGGGATAAGTGATTGTACCTAGGAAGTAGAACTTTTGAGGGAGCCATTCATTTGATGTTGAACCCTTATAGGTCACCTTTGGTGGTCAATAAGTAGTTTAACACCCCGGCTTATCCAGTTAAGTGATTTCCTCTGGTTTGATTATCTTGAGAGATGCTGAGCTTGAGTGTGAAGATGAAGACCTCATTGAAGAGTATGAGAGAGGATAAATCCTTGAGCATTGCTATTCCAGCCGAAGCTTGAAGAGCAACAAGAGCCAGTTGATACTTGAAGACCCCTGAAGGTGCTTAAAGACTGAAGGAAGAAGTTGATACTTCTAAGTGATTGAAGATTACTCTAAGAAGCTGAAGCTTGCAAGAAGAGAAGACTAAGTTGATACTTAGGAGGAGGATTCAATTAAGATTGATTCTGAAGAGCTGAAGCTTGAAGAACAAAGGAAGTTGATACTTACTTTGATACCTGGAGCCTGAAGGGATCAAGTTGATACTTGTGGTTATTAGTGAAGCCTGAAGGTGGAGCTGATCAAGAAGCTGAAGCTTAAAAGAGAAGATAAAGTTGAAACTTATGTTGAAGGGTTGAAACCTGGAAAAGCAAATTGATATTTGTCAAGAGTGATAGAAGTCTGAAGACTGAATTGCTGTTGGAAGGACTGAAGCTTGAAGTTGAGAGAGGAGCTGATCTGCTTTCTTTTCTTTTTCTTCTCTGTATTGACATGTTTGGTTTGACTTGCTTGATGCATTAGAATAAGTTCATATCTAGACTAGATAGAATCTAGGAGCATGATTGCACTAGAGGTTGAGTTGCTCCCTCTGCTTGTATTGTTACTGTGTGGCTTTGCTTGCGAGTATTCGGTAGAGCCCTGCTCCGTTGCCCATGTGGTTTGTTTGCCTGATGGCATCTTAATTCATTTTCTTCTGTATGATTGTAGTTTACTGTTTTTGCTTGATAGTATGTTTTATATTTCAGTATGATTACTGTTATCCATTCTGGCTTGAGGTTGAGATGAGCTTGTGGAGGCTGAAGCCCCACACACATTTTCTCCCTCATTTGCATTGCATGCATTTTACCGTTTAAGCTGATGCTTTGTCTGTTTTGGTGTATCATTGACATGATCCCTTATGACTCTCATTTCCTTTGATAAGGAATTGATGATAGAACTTTAGGTTGAAACCTATGCATGACAACTTCTAGGAGTTCCCTGTTCAAACCTCAACCATAGGATGAATCCTTGGCATGACAACAGTAGGACTTGATAGTCTCCCTCCTAGTTGGGCCTGTTCTCTTCTCATCTCAAAATAGTTTAAGATATAGTAATCATGAATGATTTCTTTCGTACGTTACGAGCCTTAAGCTACCGGAGAAAGGATTGCGGGAGAGTTTCTTTTCCATAATCTGGATGTTTAGTATGGTACCCTTTGGGTGACATGCGACGCATTCACTGGTCATAGTCTCTAGTGCGATTGAAATTGCAAACACAATAAAAAACACTTATTTCGTAAAAGACAGGAAATAAGCGTAGTTTCCCGAACTACGTAAGCTCTGATCTCTCATACCTGTTGAGAGTACGTAGGCACAATACTGATGTATTGGCGAGCTACCTTCCCCATAACCCGTCGTAGGCCGAACTACGTTGACTCTGATTTCTCGTTCTCTGATGAGAATACGTAGGCATAAAGTGCGACGCTTTGCCGAGTCATTTTTCTTTTCTGTTTAAGCCAGCCTTGATAGGTAGATAGATAAAACCAACCCGTCCAGTAATCACAACAAGCATGGATCCCGTCGAGTACGATGGACGTGAGGGGTGTTAATACCTTCCCCTTGCGTAACCGACTCCCGAACCCAGACAATGGTTGCGACGACCTTGTCTTACCCTTTTTCGTTAGGTTTTTCCAATCGTTTCCTTTCCCGCTCTGAGGGATAAATAACGAAAGGTGGCGACTCTTCTGTTGTGCCGGCACCTTATTTTCGCGCAAGCGACAAATACTACCTAGCTATGTGAAATGCATCTAAGCCTGTTGTTTTAATATTGAATTTATTTTTGAACTTTACTTTTATTTCGCACAACTTAACCCTTTATTGACTTGCCTTAGATAAACACCGTAACAATAGCAACCGGTAGATTGATATTTGGTCTCTGTGGGATCGATAGTCTTTTATATTACTCTGATGCTATTCGTGCACTTGCGAAACACAGAATCAAAGGGGTACATGTAAACTACACGGGATTGCACGAAATAAAAGGTCTCGTTGTAAGGTAGCCCAAGAGGAAGCCGTGTGTGTGTGAGGTGTCGTAAACTATGCCTTGAACAAGAGTCGGATAAAAACTCCTAGTTAGGGTTTCTGATAAAGTCCAAATTTCATTGACTGGAAAAGTAACCAGCAGTCCACCAAATTAGGCTTTTATTGTTTCGATAATTGTTATGTGTTTTCAAAAAGAATGTGAATAAGATATGAATAATATGAATATGATATGAACAATATGAATAATATGGCAAGATATATGACAATATAATCAAGATAATATTAACAAGTATCTGAGCAAGATAATATAAATCAAGATATAATGATTGAAAAATAAAAGAAGAGTATATTGACGTAAATTAAAGTTAGTTGTTAGTTGATTTTGAATTGAATCGGGATGAAATATAGCGCTAAACCGTCGTAGCTCGATCTATGACGAAGATCAAACTATAGGAGGTCGCGCAAGTTGATATTCGTGCTAAAAACACTATGGAAAAGGTGACAGTCTCGTCTTAATCACAAACTCGTGTTAATTAATTAAAGGTAACCTATCACGATCCCAAAGTATAGAAAATGATCTTGATGATCATTTTCTATAGATTTGAAATAATGAAGGTTAACAACCTCAATAAATCAATGTTTATGAATATAAAGACTTCAACAATCGAGAATCAAAATGAAAACAGAAGAAACTGTAAAATAGAACGAGAATGGAAATGGAAATGAAATTGGTCTCATCTTAATCAAGATTAATCGATAATCTATAATTTTAGACTTTCATTGACCAAAAATAGAAATTGAAATGAAAATCAACACAAAGTGAAAGATCCATAAACCTAATTAAAATAAGATTTCTACAAAAATTAAAATAAAATAGAAAACCAAAAAGAATAGAAAGAACTAAAATAATAAATACCCATCCAAAAAATTTAACAAAAATAGCTCTTTCAAAATAAATAAAAGAAGAACCAACAAAGATGGGGGTCTGTATGGAAAAAAATAGGCGTGTGAATCATGATGGGCTTCAAGCCCATTCATCACACGGCTCAGAAAATAATTAAAAAAATAAAATCACAGGCCAAACGATGAACTCCATAGCCCATAGCTTGCTCAGTCAAAACCATATCCATTGCAACATTAAATTGATATGCAGAGAAAGCAGCATCATGCTTAGAAATGGAAAACGCAAAACATAAAAGGGAAAAAGGTTTCACCAATGCGGCTATCAAAGAAAAAAAGCCCTCTTTCGCGAAATCAAATGGCAAAAAAGGATCGATCCAACCTTCATGCTGTTTATCTATTCAAGTTCATCGGATTGCTCGAATCAGGTTCGATTTACATTCCTTCGTTTCCAATTTTGATTCGTTGGATTTTCCCTTCTTCCTCTCAAATTCTCAGTTATGCTTCCATTCAATTTGCATATGCGTTTTTTTTATTAAAGAGATTTGGGGTTTGATTTTGTGGCTTGGGGCAAGATGAAGTTCGAAGGGGAAACGAGGTCTTCTACGCCTTTTTTGCAAAATAGCATTAGCACCTTGTTCTTTCTTCTTGGGCAAACCATTCCCAAACTTCTTAGAGCAGCTAGAAATGCTAATGGGAGCCACCGAAATGAGTGTAGAAACAACTTCAGAAATCATATTCGTTTGAAGCAGAGTCTGAAGAGGAAGAAGAGGAGGAGGTTGATTCTGAGCAACAACCAGAGTCTCAACCAAAGTAGATAGTATTTCCATGCCAACCCTCAAAGTAGTCATTTCCTTACAGAATTCACGGTTTTCTTGCTCAAGGTTATCCATCTTCTTTCTCTTATTAGCCCAGGTATTGTAGTGATGGGACAACTTGTCTCTGAACGAAGATCAAAAGAAACGGATAGGACACTTGGAAAAGGAAAAACACAATGCACCATGATATATTTCATGCAAATGCAAATGTTTCATTCAGCTTTCAAGGATCTTTTAAAATATAAAGCAATTGCAAACATCGTAAAGAAATAACACTTTTTGATAAACATCTCATTTTATTGAATATTGGAAAGAGTTATACTTGGAAGTACAAGTTACAAAGGATCAAAATACAATAAGAAAAAGCTAGATCCTAAGGAGCATCTGATGATGATCCAAGCTGATACTTCCTTTGGAGTCCCTTAATCTCTCTCTCATAGTTGTCCTTCATAACGGTCTCTCTAACATGAGCTGATCCACAATACTCTTCCAAGCACCGAAAGTAGGAGGATGAGATGATGAAGTAGTGGAGGAAAATAAATCCTTTCCATGTCTCTTCACAACACGTCTCTCAAGCAACTCAATCAAGTCATCTTTCTCCTTCATCTGCTTTTGCAACTCTAACTTCTCGAGATTTGAAGCATGAAACTTGGATTCCCAAGATCTTTTTCTTTCTTCATCTTGGCGAATGCATCTTGAAGAGTCTTCACATCATCAGAAGGAATAGTGATTGGTGTAGGGACCAATGTAGTCATGGGTTTCTCAAAAGGGTAAGGCATTTTGAGCTCTTTAGCTCTCTTTTAAACCCAAAGCTTATAAGGTTCCAAGGCTATACAAACTTTCCTTCCAAGGTGTCCTTTACCTATCCTATGAATCTTAGTCCATGCATGAGTCATTCCTCTCCTCAAACCAAAAGAGTCATCCCCTCCTTGAAAAAATAAACCCTCTAATTGAACATTATTAGGCTTATCCTTCAACATATAACCAAGCTGACAGTGAGATAAACTCGGGTTGCAGTTAATTCCGCCTTGTGTGCCAAGAAGAGACACATTGGGGAATTCCCCACAAATATCAATAATTTGGACATTATCATAAATAGAAGACCAAGTAATGTCAGCATGAGTAAGGGACATGATCCTCTAAGACCACCTTAAACAACTCTTGTTCTCCTTGAAAACAAATGATTGTGGCAAGTGCAAAATAAACCACTTGTACAGCCTAGGTGTGCAACAAATAATGGTACCATTTCCTTTAGAAGACATATGATTGATGAAGAAGTAGGTATCACCAAGAAAAGTTGGAACAAGGTTCCCAATCAAGAAAATTCTAATAGCGTTAACATCCATAAATTTGTCAACGTTAGGGAATAAGACTAGTCTGTAGGTAAGCAAAGAAAATATAGCCTCAAACGCCAATGTGCTACCAACATTAGCAAACAAAGTGGATTTCCCAATCAAGAAATTAGAAGCCAAACCCTTGATGCCTCCCTTAACCATAAGATTAGCATCTATGTCAGATTTTGTCAAATGAACGGCTGCAGTAATGTCTTGGGGATTAGGAACTTCCTCCAAACCATTATATGGAACCTCATCAGAAACCGATATACCTAACATATAAGCGTACTCCTCCAAGGTCGACACAAGCTGATAATCATAAAAAGTAAAGCATCGGTAGACGAGATCATTAAATTGCACAAAAGTGTTCATAATTTTGTCTTCAATGTTGGTAGAAAGAACAAATAGAAGTCTTCCATGATGAGATCTGAAGTCTGCACGATCAACTACCAAGAACGCTAACTTTTTCAAATCACTAAGATCAGGAGACCGTACTTCTGAGTATTTCTCCTTCCAATGTCCATGATTACAATATCTGTGATGTTTGCAAAAGAAAATCTATGAGATCCTCAAAAACTGATTGAAACAATATTCTATGAATGCATGAATGCATGATGCAACATCTACAAACAAAATCATGCAAGGCATAGGAGTTCAAAGGTTTGGCGTGAGCATGGAGTTAAAGATGAGAACCTCCCACAACAGTATGTATTAAGATTTATATCCACCTGTAGAACAAAGTTCTAAAAAGTGCCCAGAGTCGTAATTCCATCTTTCAGATATTATCGGCTTTAATGACTACTCGTCAGCCAACAATATTCTTAAGAGAAGCTCGTCTGAGTGTGGTATTACATAACAACTAATTCAAGTCTGCACCTGAATAGTCACTGCACGACATCCTAATAAGGCCAAGATGGGTTAAAGGGTTCTAAGGTCCTCAGCTTCTCGGGCTCCCAGGTCGGAAGAAGTAATTCCAAATACAACTACTCGTATGATATCAGTAATCCCAAAGGGCCTCTACTGAGCGGGGGATCTTAAGTTAGCTTAGTAAGGACTACTCCATGTAAGCTAAATAAAAATATACCACCCTCCTATCATAAGTGCACTCAAGTTCGAGTATAGGACTTATCTCACTACACAGATCACCAAGCACCCAAACAGAACAAGAAAAAACAAACAAATCAAACAAACATGCGCAAATAAAACAAAGTAGGCTGAACCCAATAAGAACCAAACTCCCCAGCAGAGTCGTCACTTTTTTTATAGCGGTAAAATTTGTGAGTGTAAGTTATTGATTAACTTAATGCAAGAGTCACCACCGCACTTTTATTTTATCCAAAAGAAAAGGAAAAAGAGCGAACAAAATCTAAACAAGTTCTAAAACAAGAACAAGTGAACAGAGAATGGGTAAGGGGGTTAGTTACGCTAAGGGAAGGTGTTAGCATCCAAAACGTCTATAGCACTCTATATGAGCCCTTTGAAATATTTGCGCTTTTTGGTTTAAAAGGTTTGATTGAAATGAGATTGGGGAGATGAGAAAAGAAATATTTTTGAAGATTTTTGTGTTTATAAAGACTTCTTGAGCCTCATGCATACGTACCCACAAAGTGCAATATAGGACCAAAACCCCGTATTATGATTGATTTTAAATTAAAATACAAGTCGTCATTTTAAGGAGAAAACTACAACTAGTCGCCCACAAGTATAAGACAACATTTGCATCACCTTAAGATGAAGGATTTTACTTGGATTAAAATCAACAAGTCTATCACTCAACATCTAAGTGGAAAATGTTAACATCTTAAATACTATGGGGAATAAGAGAATTACATCTCAACTATGAAAATGACTCATGTTTGAACTTTTTGAAAAGGTTTAAATGAAAAAGAGCACAAAGGCACAAACTATTTGAATGAGTTTTTTTTGTATTTTTTAAAGTCTTTTTAAAATTAGTCAAAGTATGACTAACATTGATTGATATTTATTAAAGAAAATGAAGTTTGAAAATCACTTGACAAAAGTCAAGATTTTTTATGAAAGTGGTTTAATTTTGAAAATAAGAAGGTTTTGAAAAAGGGAGAAGATTTTGAAAATTGAAGAAGGGGAGGAGAAGAATGACTACCCTAAAACTTAAAATAAAAGCTAGAGATAGGAAGATCTAACCACATAAGAAGCAAACACTTGACGAGAAGTCAACATGAACACTCCTCTTCCTTTTGGATTTAAACCATAAGTATAATAACTAGATGAAATAAAGCATATGAGGAAATCCCAAGTTAAGCCATATAAAAGTCAAAGCAAGGTTCTCTCAAGGGTTAAAAGAAAATTAGGAGATCCATGTATCAGATGATTTTCACAAGGTCAAAGTATCAACACCTGCACACACAAAATTTCCAACCAAACAGACAAAAGCAGCACAAAATTCCAAGGTCTCAAATCTCCAAGAGCATGGGGAAAAGATCTTAGAACTAAGTCCGAAGTCCAAGTCCAAGCATAAGGTCATAACAGTCTAGATTTAAGAGTCAAGTCTTTTAGTGTTTAAGTATTTATTAATGTCTTAAGAGAAGTATGGTTCAAGTGGACAAAGAGAAAAAAAAAGCAAAAGTACAAATAAAGGTCCAAATAGACAAAGAGAAACTAAGATGATAATAATATGAAGTACTAAATGTAAAGGCATAAAAATAAATGACAAGAAACTAAAGAGCAAAAATTAAATGGCACAAAGTAAAGTTAGTGCAATTATAGTTAATATGTTAGTGTTAGTGGTGAAGAATATTTGGTCGTTTTTCGAAGAATACTCGACTAATAAACCATAAGCATGAGAACATGAATCTATACATCATTAAGGGAAGGGCTCTAACTTGGATAAAATCTACGAGTATGCCAACTAACTCCCTTAATGACAAAGAAATAATCTATTTCACACCACACTATGGAGAGTAGGAGGTTGATAACTCACTAACAAAAACAACTCAATTTCGATTTAGGGGCAATTTAGCGTTATGTTAAGCAATCGTAATTGAACTTATGTAGAAGCCACGACTATCTGAGGTCGGTCAATCATAATGTTTTTGTTAATACAAGTAAGAGAAATGACATGTAGGTCATTCTCCTAAAACTTGACACACTAAAAGAAATGAGGTAGTGGTCTCATCTTGATCATGAACTTAGAAGAAAAAGTTCTATGATATGTAAGATTTTCGTTGACCAAAAGAAAAAAGAGAAGAGGGGAGAAGGGAAGCCAAATTCAACCATAATATTTGAATCATTCCATCTTCAAGTTCCATCACTCTTCTTGATGGATTAAAGTACTAAACCTATCACTAATTCAAATCACCTAAAATGAATCAAATAATTCACTTAAAGATAGATTTGAACTAATGAAAGTTTATCCAACTTCATCAAAAACCCAAAGTCCATGGAATTTGAAGAGAAATTTGATCAACAAACATTAAAACTCAAGGCAAAACAAAAGGAAATGGAAGAAGGAAGGAAAGAACTCAAAACAGTATCAAAACAAGGCCAAAAATAGCTAATTTCGTTGTGTAATCAATTAACCTACTGGTGTTAATCAATTAACACAGCAAAAAATGAAAATCCTGCGTAAAGTTTTAACTGGTTAATCGATTAACAATAGGTGGTTAATCGATTAACAATGTTGCAGAAGTGAAAAACAGTTTGAAAAACTTCAAAATCCTTGATCAATCATTTCTTTAAACACCTCTGATCAAGGATGCCATTGTGTACGAAAATTCAAGTAAAATAACAGCAAATAACACTAGTGAAACACAATTTGCAAGCTCCAAAGATCAAGCAACAAGAATCAACAAGAGATCACATTGTGGAAGATAAATCAAGCACAACAATGGTGGAAAAAGAGTTTACCACTTCCAAATCTGAAAATGCTTCAAATCAACTTCAAGAACCACACTTCAAAGCTTTGATCTACATAATTTGATGTTGATAAAGTGTTTTGATGGAGGTTTAGCTCAAATATTAGTAAGCTTCAATGAAAAGTTTACTAACTTTTAATGGAAGAAAGAACTTTGGTGAATTTTGTTAGATGAAGAAAATTGAAAATGAGGAAGAATTTTGAAAAGGTGAATTTGGATATAAAATGCTTGAAGAATGAATGAAGTAAGGGTTCTATTTATAGAGCTTAGACTTAGGAACTTTGGTGGCTTGGAATTTAATCTAGGCTTGGAAATTGGATTAGAAGCAAAATCAAAGATCAAGTGGTGATTAAATGAAGGTGTATTATGGAAATAAATGTGATTATGTAGGGGAATTATTTTTATGATGATTTTGCATGATCTAGAATATTCCACACGAGGTCACATTTGAAAATTGGTGCCAAAATGATGTAGAATTCGAATTTGACTCATTTTTCTCAATTTTCCACATGTTAATCGATTAACCATATAATGTTAATCGATTAACACAACAAAAATTGTGAAATTTTTTCCTTTTTGTTGCACTGTTGTGGCTTTGACTCGATTCTTTTGACTTGTTAAAGAAGGCATGGAAATAAACACATGAACCTTAGAGTTTCTTAGGCAATAAGCAATCAAATCTTGGGAAACTCTTGATCAGATGATTTTGAATTATTGGAAGATCAACTTTGACTTTGTTCAAATGAATTACAATCAAGCTGAGGAACTAATGTTTGATGTTCTTGATCCAAACTCCTTCAGGAAAAAGTTAGTAAAGGGAAAGCAAACATATTTTTGGATTTTGATTAAGATTTAGTAAACATAAACAATTAAATAAAGCAAATAAGAAACACATAGATGCTTGGTGATCTCCCTCAGAATCAAACCTACAGAGGAGGGTAAGAGAATCAAAGCTTGTGATCTTGTTTGTGATGCAGGTGTCACGGTGAAAATCGGATACCAAACTATTGATTAGTTTGAATCTTTAATTCATTTTGCAACCAAACTTTGATTTGTCCAAAGGAAGGGATAAAGATCGAAATACCCACAATGCAATGCAAATGCAAGGTTTAGAGAGTTATAGGTTCGGGGGTTGGTTAAACTTAGGGAAGGTACTAGCATCCTAAGTTTCTGTAGTACTCTACAGGAACTTCTTGCTTTACATTGTTTATTGCTAAGTGTTTATCTGCTTAATGGTTTAAGAGACCTAGGGGTTTATTTCTAAGTATACTCGATAAGATATCGCATCTTATGCCTACATATCCTTGCGGGAGTGGAATCAGAGTATTTTGTAGTTTTCCTAGAGGGTTTGAGGAGTTCTTTGACTGTGGTCAAAGTTCCTACGGGTTTAGGGTAGTTGATTGATTGATTTTAGGAGAAGAGATGTATTATCATTTTAAGGGAGATTTAACCACCACAAATTGTAGGAAAATAGTCTTTGCATCGTCTTAAGAAAAGGGTTCAAGTACTCGGATTGTTTGACGAGTACGCCTTTATCACTCTTAAGGCAAAGTCCCTACATGTTGATTGTATTGTTGTGGGGTGGAGATTCTATCTCGCTTAAGATGATTTGGCATCTTTCTCTAATGTGTTTGAAGAGTGTTTGAATTGTTTTGATTGTATTTTGTCTAAGTTGTAAAGATAAGAGATAAAGTCCCTCCTATGAGGTAGGATCTATCTTAAAGATCAACTTGAATGGGATCAAGGATCATGTGGGGAGAATGATGCAAATGTGAATGCACTACACACAAGTGTTGACTCATGTGTAGGTTTTCCCTTTGGACAGATGCGATGCAGAGATATAAATTGCGATAATGTAAATGGCTGTAAAATAAATTGCAGAAATGATAAAGCCACACACACGCATGAAAGCGCTAAGGTGTAGGTGAGTGAATTGTGATGGTGAGTGTACGTGATTAGGTTGTATTTTACGCTGTGGGTTGATTCTGTTTGGTTAAATTGATTTTAGTTTGAATTATTTTTTTAGTGAAGTGTTGTATTTTGATTAATTAGTTTTAGATAAAAGTTAAGTGATAAGTCAATTCTAAAGGGGGACCTTAAATCAAAGGATTTCTTAAAAAACTAAGGAGTTTTATTTTATCTTATTAAAAAGAAAATTTTATTATTTTTTATAAAAGTTGTCGTAAATTAATTAAATGTAACTTAGTTT
Source organism: Lathyrus sativus (assembly GCA_963859935.3). Classification (NCBI taxonomy): domain Eukaryota; kingdom Viridiplantae; phylum Streptophyta; class Magnoliopsida; order Fabales; family Fabaceae; genus Lathyrus; species Lathyrus sativus. The sequence continues at coordinate 317,151,190 of OZ012740.1, read as the reverse complement.
ACTTGAGAAAAGGTTTTCTGAGGCTTTAGTTATTATTAAAATACATACAAATTATTTGAATTAAAAAAAGGTCCTTGTATTGTTTTAGAAGAGAATAAATTAATTTTATAAATTAATTATCCTATTATTTAGAAAAAGGTTTTATGGTGAGGAGTATTTATTAAATAACTTAATGAAATAATGTTAAATAAAATAAGTTGAGTGAAATATAAATAAGTTGGTTTTATTAAATTAGTAAGTTAATGATAAAATTAAATTAGGAATATGTTAATTTAAATAAAAGTTAATTAGCAAACATAATAAAAAGTGATTAAAGGAATTAATTTAAATAGATTCTTTTTTTTTTTTTTTTTTTTAAGGATTAATTAGAATGAAGGGGTTATTAGTTGGATTGGAGTGGCTGACATTAAAAGGGGTTAAATAACTAATTAATTAATTAGATTAATTATAGGTTAATTATTAATTAAATCAGTTTAGAGGTTTAAGGGTGGTTAACAGATGGTTTAGTATATGGTAAAGCAACAGGGTGCACCGTGGATGGAAGTATGTGGATCGCACGATAGGATCCGTTGGAGATCCAACGGCTCGTGTGGGAGAGTGTACGATAGTGTCTGTGCGTGTGCATGCATTAGATTATTACATCAAAAAAATGACAGAAACCCTAAATTCCCCCCAGAAATCCCTAATTCTCGATCGTCTTCTCCTCCTTCGTCAATTCCCTCTCGCGTATCGCCGCTTTCCTCCCTTCCGTCTCTCTCGTCAGCTTTCTTCTCTCCGCTTCTTTCTTCTTCTCCTTCTTACCTCTAACCTGTTTCTCTTTCCGCTCTTCTCCTTCAACTTCTCCTTCTGACCTCTCCGTCTCCTTCCCTTAAATCTGAAACCGGGAAACAACACAAGTCAAAAAACATTGCATTTAACGAAATAATCCTCACCGAAGTATACTCAGAGGGGTTCGTTGGAGTCGGCGGCGCGGATTCAATGGGCGGAGGCGTGAAGGTTATCGTGGCGGTGTTTGTGGTGTTCTCCGGGGACAAGGGTTTCACGAAGGGACACGTTGAAGCTAGTAACGGCGGAGTTCCAGAGATAAGTTCCTATCTTTTTGATTTATGCAATTTAGGGTTTTGATTTTGGGATTTTTTAATGTTGTTTGATTTGTTGGGTGTTCCTGTGTATAGTGAAATCGCTGCCTCTCCCGTCTTGAGTCTCTTCTCACATTTATAGGCGTGAGTGGATTCAAATCTTGATGCTAGATTGACGATTGGAAAGAAGACAACATTAATAGGCTTTCCGTTCTTGTACAAAATGTCTGATCTTGTGGACAATGAGGTAAATTACTTCCCATTCTTGGAGAAACATGTCTGAGATTATTAGGGAAAGAGAATTAAGGTCCTGTTAAATTGCTTATAGCCTTTACTATTTATCCTGATTGTGCTTGATATTGTTTTGCGGCTGTAAATATCTTCCAAATATGGGTGATTACGTCTGATCTTGTTGGATATATTTTGTGAGATTTTAAGTCTGAATTCGAAGAATGTGTTTAGCCGCTCTATGAACTGATGGACTTTCCTTTTTGGTTCTTCAATTTAATTAATCAGTATGCGGTTTGGCCTACAGGTGATCGACGGTGATGAATTCTGGAGCATACAGTCCCTCTCCTCTTGTAGCATAATTTGAAATAAGTGTCGCTGCTGCCAGTATTTAAGAGGGTCTAACGGTGATTCGTCTTGAACCAGTGGTAATGCGAACCGTTTTCTAGCTTCTCTTATCCATGGTAATACCTCGCGACCGTCGCTAACATTTGTTTTGTTTTGCAGGCTGTTAATTTTAGGCCTTCATGAGGTGCGCCTAGAGTCGACATACCGTGGCGGTAGTGTAAAGTAGCAACAGCAGCTTGAAGATTTTGTAGGTTTGAACTGGTGTTTGAGTTCCTTCCATTCATCATGAATTTTTGTCGCATTCTGAAGATCGAATAACCATGTTTGTTCTTTTTAATGGAGTGGTGGTTCTAGAATTGGAGAGCGGAGGTTTGCAAGCCCAATGGCGAGAAGCTAAAAGGAACTCAACCGACATGAGATGCGAGAGACATGTTCTGTCAATTCTTCAAAGGTATAACCAATGCACATAATAAGATTTTGGATTATGATTGCTGATGCAGAAGTTTTATAAATACTGTCTCTGTTTGGCTATGTGCAGAGATTCTCCCGATGGAGTTTCAATCCCCTTTGTGAAAAGTTGTAAACAATTCATGTTTGAACACCGACTAGCCTCAAGAACAAAATGGAATGTCCAGTTGTTTCAGCGATTAAACGGTCTGCGAGTAGTGCATCTGCTTGTGCATAATGTACCACTTTTGCTGAGGGAGGGCGCTGTCTTCAATCTTCACGCTCACGTGCCTTTGAAGTATCAAATAGATTAACGATCTTTGTAGCCAGAGAACATCATTGTCGGCCCCATGGAACACCTTACAAATCGAAGGTTTGGCGGAAATTGGCCGAAGAATTTTCATAGAATCAAGAAATCTGGACTAATCCTCTAAGGCTTAGAAAAGAGTGCAAGCTATGTTGTTCTGTATCCACACCAAAGAACCTCTCCTTGCTCAATACATCAACCTGTTCCTTTAACTGCATGAATCATTCATTTCTAACTTCTCAGTTTCAATTTCAGGCTGGTGATTACTTAGCAATGCAAATCTGGACCATTCTCGTTACTTCCGGAGGCCTTCATGCTCAAATGTTTAAGCGGCGTGTAGGGGTCATCTTCTAAGACTCTCTTAAACGCCGATTGTGGCTTCCCTTTGGTTTGGCAGGTTTGACAGCTCTGAGCACTGCTGTTAGTTTTGACTGGTTGCATCGTGTTGCCGTGATTAGTTTGACGGTTGATGGATTTTATGTTTCTTTGAACAAAGCTGTTAATTGTTGTTATGAAGATTCTGACTCATTCTTGTGTCTTTGCAGGTGTAGAAGTTTTAGAAAATGGGCAAAGGCATGGTGCGAGCTGAATGGTTTTCCATGGGTTTTCAATTCTACTTCAAGTTTGGTCTCCGATTGGCCATCAAAGTTTGTCGTTCTCCTCTCATTTTTATGTATTAGTGATGTAGGTGGCGGTTTGGAGGCAAGTGCTAGAGGTCAAGTTGAATTCGGATACAATTTCTGCCGTCGTGACAGGTCTGCATTCTGGTGGGGAATCGGGCTTATCATGTTGAGTTGTTTTTATATGTATAATTTGTAACCTGCTGTTCAAAGAAGAGTTATGTCAGGGAATTCCGTTTATTTCCGCTGATGGTTTCGAGCCCCTTTTTTCAGGTACGAAATAGAGTATATAAGACACCATGATTGTGCACTCGAAGGCATTAGGACTACGCTCAGAAAAGACGAACCGTCGGTGCATTTCGGCAGGCTAGGCTACTTGTGCTGCAGCAGTACTGAACTTCAGTAGTATCTAGCAATCCTAAGAGGAATTAAATGTTCTGTTATTACTTTTACCAATGATTCAAACATCTGAACAATTTTAGTCTTTCTTTTGATATTTAAAGTGCCCTGTTGGTCTTCTTGTATATTATATGCATCTTATTGATACCCCTCATGACATAATTATAACTATGGTGCGTTGGGATCTCCTTTTAAAAGTTCAAGTATTTCTATGCCAAGTTCTTAACTTCTCTGAATCACGTGGTCTTGAAAATTCAATCCTTTTTTTAAATGCACCTCACATGACCCCTGCTTTAACCATCTACCACATCGTACCTTTATATATACTTTGTATTGTTGGTGGTTGACTTCGTACATACTCTTGTAATTTGATTTGTGATAAGGATGTTGTCATTTCCTCTACGTTTAATCCTCCTAACGCACTTGCAATCACAAATCCGGTAATTCCATGCTGTAATTTGATAATATCCAAGATGTAGTTTTCCTACACATAAGGTCTCTTTTGGATAAAATTCTACATCTTGAATCCTTATAAAGCAAAATGAGTGGCATATGGAGAAAAGAATTGCACATGGTTTGGATTAAAATTTAGTGCACAAACAAAATCCTCAAATCAAAACCTTGAGTTACCACCATGGGGTATCGGTAACGGGGAATCGAATTCTTTAATAAAACAAAGACTCGTGTCCCTTAAATCCAACCTCTTCATGAGTATGCACTGAAACTTGGGAGATACATACAGAACCTCTGATTTAAACTGCATCAAGCTTAACTGACCCTCTTTAGATTTGTGAGAATGACGGTTGGTCCATTAGGGATTACCGCATCTGCACCAGTTGGTTAGTCGCAAAAAAAACATACATATTAAAATAAAGTCAAATAACAAGATAAAATGCGCAAAAAGAGATGGGCTCTTATGGTCAAAAATTAGGGTGTGACAGATGCCCCTATTTAAGTTACTTCTATCCGGAGATATGGAGATAGAAATCTTCGTCTCGACGAGATAGGAGGGACTTAAATATAAACATTGCACGCATTTTTGGCCCTAAGATGCCACCGAATGCAAATGATATGCAATGATATGAAAATGCTAGACAGAGCTCTTGTGGGGAAATAATGTCACAGGGGAATAACTGGACACGACACCTAAAGAACAGACTCGACGACGCGAGACGCCACGGGAAGAAACAACGATCAGCAATATGGATTCTCCAAAATGAAGGTAAGATATGATAATACCACCAGGAGCACAGTAGCTTGGACAGTGAGACGAGATCTTGAAAGTGAAGGGTAGCCCACTACCAACGTGTGGCAGCCTGAACAAAAGTATCTGGTTGAAGCAAAGAAGCGCATGTTACCTACTATCAAACATATGATAGCCTACGCAAAGGTTTCTGACCAAAAGAAAGGCGTGTTACCTACTATCAAACATATGATAGCCTAAGAAAAGGTAATAAATTCAAAAGGAGAGATTACCTACTACCAAACATATGACAGCCTAAGAAAGGTGTCTGACAAAAAGAGTGGTATATTACATACTATCAAACATATGATAGCCTAAGAAAAGGTGAACTTAAAAAGAGAGGCATATTACCTACTATCAAACATATGATAGCCTAAGCACATGTAATAACCTAAAGAAGGAGAGATCACTTACTACCAAATGTATGGCAGCCTAAGAACAAGTGTCTGACCAAAACGATATGTGTTACCTACTATCAAACATATGATGGCCTAAGAAAAAGTGAACACAAAAAGAAAAGGCGTATTACCTACTATCAAACATATGATAGCCTAAGCACAGGTAATAATCCAAAGAAGGAGAGATCACTTACTACCAAATGTATGGCAGCCTAAGAACAAGTGCCTGACCAACACGATATGTGTTACTTACTATCAAACATATGATAGCCTAAGAAAAGGTGAACACAAAAGGGAAGATGACCTACTACCAATCTTGGCAGCCTAAGCAAAGGTGTCTAACCAAAACGATATGTGTTACCTACTACCAAACATATGATAGCCTAAGAAGAGGTGAACACAAAAGAAAGGCGTATTACCTACTATCAAACGTATGACAGCCTAAGCACATGTAATAACCTAAGATGATATGTACTAGAGATTACAAAGCTTCAACGGGGATCTTCAAGAGATGTAAGCATGTTGTTTTGTAAAATATGTCCTCTCAAATAAAGAGAGACTAGTTGTAATAAACTTCATCGAACTTCTTGGAAGAGATGCTCTTTGATGGGGTTAAAGCTTGTGTGATAGACTCGTCGGGGAATACATTCCTGAGGAGTATCTTGTTGTAGTTATAAAATATGTATCCTCGTAAGTTCTCAAATAAGGAGAAACATTTGTAATGTCTTCGATGCGTTTCTCTGACAGATTTATGGAGGAATGCCTACTTGGTAATCTTGATAAATCCACTGGGGATGGACAAATTGTCTTGAGGGGACTGCTATTTGTCGTTTTGAGCAAGATCCTGATCAAAACGAGTTGCTCAAATAAAGAGGATGTTGCAGTCCAGATATAAATTGTTGAGAAGCTTCTGATAACGCCGTTGGAGAAATAACCGTCTTCAATACTTATCTTCATAGAAACCCTTCCTGGGGAACCAAGTGCAAAATACATGCACCCTTGTCTATATTCAAAAGTTGGAGATATCCACAATGTGATTGCTACGAACCGTAGTTCAATTCAGGAAATAACTGAAGAGAAATTGTCAGGCAAGACCCAACCATCGAGGTGTGAACTCAAATGGGATTTAACTAAAACAACCGTCTTCCACGAGGATCGAACTCTGTGGGGAAATAGAAGCATTGTGCTTTTTCTGCCTAGGGCTGACAACACTACTTGAAGGAGAAGACACACCCAGTCACTTGGTGATAAACACGACCAAGGTGACAGAACAAACAAATACAAAGATGCAAAATGTACATGCTATGCTAACTATCTATATGCTATGCGTATGCCTATGCTGACAAAACAAACGACCAAAGGCAAACGGAGATGGAATAAACAACTCGGGACAGAGGGCACTCAAACCAAATCTTCACAGATCAAACATTGCTTGGAGAACGTACACTTGCTTTTAGAACCCAGAGTTGTTGAATATGTTGGAGTCAAAACTTCGATGGGGATGAAATAAACATCCGCCTTACTGGAGAAGTGAAACTAATCAGCCCACTGGGAATTCTCAGGTCACCAACTGGGGTTTTCTCGCGTTGAAAATGTTTGTTACGGAATTGTCACAACCCTCTTCGACTCTTAAGTGCCCCAAGTCACATGGTTCACGATAAAAAGTCATCCCGAGAGGATTTTATAGAAAATATGGCGTCCAAATGCTCTAATGTTTTCAAACTCTTAGAGAGATTCGCAGAAGCTCGACGTAACTGCCCCTGATTGACGGTATAACCGAGTCTTTAGACTTGTGTTATAGTCAAATTTGTGTGGATCAAACTTCTTGGAAAATGACTTGCCCCCAGATTAGCAAAGTCTTCAAATTTAGTCGGTGACGTCTTCACGCAATCTTTTTAAGATATCAAGCAAAATTAGCGAGGCAGAAATGTTAATTCCGAAACTGTTAACACAACATATATGTTTGTCTCGAAGAAGTCTCTTTTTTTGAAAAAGGATGTCACCATGACTAGTGACCGAAATCACTAGTTAGGACATGAATTAAATTTATTTATAAAGCCGATACTAAATTTGAGCATAGCTCATAGGAGTCAGGAAACGATATCTCGTCGAGTATGCTTTCGAACTAACCCTTACTTCAATTAGGACTTTGAGGGTCGTATATAGGCTTAGTTTATGACTTGTAAAGTGGAGGAATAAAGGGTTAGTATATTTGTGCCCACCCAATTTTTGGAAGATGTTCATTATTATATATTTTTTGATATTACCCTGCCCCAGGCTAAAAACGAGGTTTCGGTTTGGGAGAAAAAATAGATCTTTCCTCAAGGCTTAAAGAATGGTTAACTATTTTCGGTGTTTAGATGGTTGGAAAAAACGCCTTACATCATCAGTATGGTTTTTATTCGAAGCATACAACAAGAGATCATGCGTTTTACTTCATCATCCTCCTCCAAATTCTCTGTCAGAGCAAGAGATCGGGTAAAGTTGGCATTATAAATTATTTTGAAAAACAATTTGAGTGAAAACGAATGGATTTCTTCAAGACAAACATTTATTGCATTACTTATTCAAAATAAAAAGTTCTTACATGCCAAAAATATTTTTAATCAAAGAAACAAAAGGGAAAAAAACGCATAAGCGAACAAAATAAACAGTTGATGGGCCCTTCTCAGTACTTCTGGAGTTTTCACTTATATCAGCGTAATGGTATTCCTTTCATGATTGGTCTTTCTCTTTTGAAGGTTAGCACTTCATTATCAATCATTTCTTGAACTTTCTCTTGAAAAATTTTGCACTCTTCGATCGAATGCCCCAACACTCCATCATGAAATTCACAGCTGGTGTTTGGGTTGAACCACGCTGGGCGAGAGTTCATGATCCTAGTCTTTCTGGGTGTCATCACCGAGTTTCGGATGAAATAAGACCATAACTGACGGTAAGTCATTGGGATAAGGTCAAACCAGCGAGTTTCTTCTTTCATAGGTGCCTTCTGATTCTGAAACTCTCTTCGAACCTGTCGATTCCGATGTCGATCTGGAGATATCATCCTTCACTTATGAGGTAGTCTTTGATTGCGCTGAGCAGGCATTGCATACTGATGTTGAGGACGGGGTACCAGAGCTATGAATTTTCTGGAAGGTCCACTGTCATCTTTATTGTCTGGAGCTATACCCAAATTGTAATGGTATTGCTTTACAAAAGCAAAAGCTAAGTCTTCCCAATACCGAATGTGATTATTTTGCAGATTCATGTACCACCTCAAGGGTGTCCCACATAAACTTTCTTGAAAGTAGTGAATCATCAGCTTGTCGTTGTCAATGTAAGCAGTCATCTTTCGAAAAAACATTATCAAATGGTATTTTGGACAGCTGACACCCTTGTATACTTCGAAGACATGCATCTTGAACTTTGGAGGAATAATTACGCCTGGAACCAAACAGATGTCATGAGCATCAAGACCGGGTGTATTACCTCTTTTCATCATTTTCCATTGTTCTTCAAGATCACGAAGTTCTTTCTCGAATTCTATAAGTCTAAGATCATCCATCTTCATCTTACCACGAACATCAACAAACAGGTTGTCTTGCAAAGGCTGAGGTTGGGTAGGAACATTCACTTGTTGAACAAAGTTGTCGGAGAAACAGTCAAATGTCGGATTAGTCTTTACCCTGAAGCCAGTCATGCGATCCATATCTTCGGTTCTCTTTACTATCCTTAAGTACGTACTTCGAGCTTAGTCTAATGGTCAAGATGTCAACTGACAGACAAAGACAAAAGGCCGGATGAGCCACATAAGAGGAGAGACACATGCATATGCAAAATTCTAAATGAAGGATGCTAATGCAAGAATGCAGAATGCAGAAAATAAAAAGGTTTCATGGAACTCAAATATTTATAAACGTTATAGAATACCAAAGAAAATTCATTTTTATTGGATTACAAATGAATATTCTCATAAGAGTCCTGGCCCAATAGCTAAATAAAAGCCAGTACAGCCCTAAGGAAGTCCTTCATCATGCTTGTTTCTCTAACCGGATCTTCTTGAAGATAAATTTTCCATGATCAACGTCTAAAGATTAGTTTGATAGAGGAAAATAAATCCTCCATCCCTTCTTTTGTTCTTGTTGGAAAGTGAGAAATGAATCCCTTGTTTATTTGGATCTTCAATGATAATGAGAGTCCCTTGAACTTCTAATGATCCTTCGTGATAAAGGGAGCTTATTGTATGTGTCCTTTCGAGTGTCTTGACTCTTCAATCGGTGCCCTTAACTTCCTCAGGTCACCCAAGTTAGGACTCTTAAAAGAATATTCCAAAATATTTTCTTTTGTAATCCTTATTGGTTTCTATAATGTTTATAAATAAACTAGGAATCCCATGAAACCAATGCAATATGATGCTATATGGATGCAACAAACACAGGTAAGCACATAAGGACACAAAGAATAAACAAACAAGGGGGGCCCTAGGTTTACAACGAGCATGGAGTAAGGGTATACCCATTCCCAAAGGATTTGGACTAAAGGTTGATTGTACCTGCAGAACAAGGTTCTAATAAGGTTCCCAAAGTCATTAGCCCATCTTTCGGATATTATTAACTTCCCAAGTACTCGGGGGTTAATAATATTCTCAAGAGAACCTCTTTTGAGTGTAGCATCGCGTAGCACTATTTCGGGGGTACCCCCTCATAGCCCCGCACTACATCCTAATAAAGGTCAAAGTGGGGTTAAGGTAACTACGGTCCTCAATATCATAGGCTCCAACATCGAATATAGTGCATGTTTTCACGATTAAGGACTCGTTCAACAATACATCTTTCGAGAGGGCCTCAATTGTGCGTGATTTTCAAGTTAGCTAGGTCGGGATTCCACCCCCTATAAGCCTCTTGGAACATATCACTATCCTATCTTAATTTTTCTCAAGTCCGGGTGTAGGACTTTGTCTCACCACTCAAGAGCATCAACCCAAAAAGCAATAAACAAACAGGTATACAAGTAAACAATTAAGCAAATATAAGCAAATATAAACATAAAGAAAACAAGTTAGGGAAACCCACTGAGGGTCCCCAGTGAAGTCTCCATTTCTGTCGCGGTGAAAATCGGATACCAAACTATTGATTAGTTTGAATCTTTAATTCATTTTGCAACCGAACTTTGATTTGTCCAAAGGAAGGGATAAAGATCGAAATACCCACAATGCAATGCAAATGCAAGGTTTAGAGAGTTATAGGTTCGGGGGTTGGTTAAACTTAGGGAAGGTACTAGCATCCTAAGTTTCTGTAGTACTCTACAGGAACCTCTTGTTTTACATTGTTTATTGCTAAGTGTTTATCTGCTTAATGGTTTAAGAGACCTAGGGGTTTATTTCTAAGTATACTCGATAAGATATCACATCTTATGCCTACATATCCTTGCGGGAGTGGAATCAGAGTATTTTGTAGTTCTCCTAGAGGGTTTGAGGAGTTCTTTGACTGTTGTCAAAGTTCCTACGGGTTTAGGGTAGTTGATTGATTGATTTTAGGAGAAGAGATGTGTTATCATTTTAAGGGAGATTTAACCGCCACAAATTGTAGGAAAATAGTCTTTGCATCGTCTTAAGAAAAGGGTTCAAGTACTCGGATTATTTGACGAGTATGCCTTTATCACTCTTAAGGCAAAGTACCTACATGTTGATTGTATTGTTGTGGGGTGGAGATTCTATCTCGCTTAAGATGATTTGGCATCTTTCTCTAATGTGTTTGAAGAGTGTTTGAATTGTTTTGATTGTATTTTGTCTAAGTTGTAAAGATAAGAGATAAAGTCCCTCCTATGGGGTAGGATCTATCTTAAAGATCAACTTGAATGGGATCAAGGATCATGTGGGGAGAATGATGCAAATGTGAATGCACTACACACAAGTGTTGACTCATGTGTAGGTTTTTCCTTTGGACGGATGCGATGCGGAGATATAAATTGCAATAATGTAAATGGCTGTAAAATAAATTGCAGAAATGATAAAACCATACACACGCATGAAAGCGCTAAGGTGTAGGTGAGTGGATTGTGATGGTGAGTGTGCGTGATTAGGTTGTATTTTACGCTGTGGGTTGATTCTGTTTGGTTAAATTGATTTTAGTTTGAATTATTTTTTTAGTGAAGTGTTGTATTTTGATTAATTAGTTTTAGATAAAAGTTAAGTGATAAGTCAATTCTAAAGGGGGACCTTAAATCAAAGGATTTCTTAAAAAACTAAGGAGTTTTATTTTATCTTATTAAAAAGAAAATTTTATTATTTTTTATAAAAGTTGTCGTAAATTAATTAAATGTAACTTAGTTTACTTGAGAAAAGGTTTTCTGAGGCTTTAGTTTTTATTAAAATACATACAAATTATTTGAATTAAAAAAAGGTCCTTGTATTGTTTTAGAAGAGAATAAATTAATTTTATAAATTAATTATCCTATTATTTAGAAAAAGGTTTTATGGTGAGGAGTATTTATTAAATAACTTAATGAAATAATGTTAAATAAAATAAGTTGAGTGAAATATAAATAAGTTGGTTTTATTAAATTAGTAAGTTAATGATAAAATTAAATTAGGAATATGTTAATTTAAATAAAAGTTAATTAGCAAACATAATAAAAAGTGATTAAAGGAATTAATTTAAATAGATTCTTTTTTCTTCTTCTTTTTTTTAAGGATTAATTAGAATGAAGGGGTTATTAGTTGGATTAGAGTGGCTGACATTAAAAGGGGTTAAATAACTAATTAATTAATTAGATTAATTATAGGTTAATTATTAATTAAATCGGTTTAGAGGTTTAAGGATGGTTAACAGATGGTTTAGTATATGGTAAAGCAACAGGGTGCACCGTGGATGGAAGTATGTGGATCGCACGATAGGATCCTTTGGAGATCCAACGGCTCGTGTGGGAGAGTGTACGATAGTGTCTGTGCGTGTGCATGCATTAGATTATTACATCAAAAAAATGACAGAAACCCTAAATTCCCCCCAGAAATCCCTAATTCTCGATCGTCTTCTCCTCCTTCGTCAATTCCCTATTGCGTATCGCCGCTTTCCTCCCTTCCGTCTCTCTCGTCAACTTTCTTCTCTCCGCTTCTTTCTTCTTCTCCTTCTTACCTCTAACCTGTTTCTCTTTCCGCTCTTCTCCTTCAACTTCTCCTTCTGACCTCTCCGTCTCCTTTCCTTAAATCTGAAACCGGGAAACAACACAAGTCAAAAAACACTGCATTTAACGAAATAATCCTCACCAAAGTATACTCAGAGGGGTTCGCTGGAGTCGGCGGCGCGAATTCAATGGACGGAGGCGTGAAGGTTATCGTGGCGGTGTTTGTGGTGTTCTCTGGGGACAAGGGTTTCACGAAGGGACACGTTGAAGCTAGTAGCTGTTGCACCCCAAAATTTGACCAACATTTATTTACCCATCAAGAGTTATATGAGACTTTGAAGCTAGTCAAGAAGGCTATTCAAATGTTCAAAGATTGATATCTGTGTCAGAGAATTCAAGAGATCCTCAGAGAAATTGGTTGAAGCCAAGGTTGTGTGTCTCATAACTTGAGAGTTGTGGGAGCTCCTCAGATGATTCTGAGACTATGAGGATGAACTTGAAGCTTTGAGAAATCTTATGAGATGTCTTGAAAGCCATCATGAAGCCTAGAGAGGTCATTGTACAAGAATTCAGGAGATTCAGCCATGAGTGGTGGAATTAGGGTTTGACTGGGTCAACCCTAGGTCAACTGATGATTTGGAGAGGGTTGAGACCTAATCCAAGGGCCATGTGATCATGGAATGATATATTGAGATATCATAAGGATGATTCCTAGACCAACTCATCATGATTGAGGAGTTTGAGAAGTTTTAAGCTAGGGTTTCTAAGGATTGACAGTGTAAAATCCCCTAGTTTGATCCCTATCTTCCAGGCAGTTTAGCTCAAGATGTGATTGTCATCTCATCTTCCCCATAACATGAATGTTGTAGAGCTTGTTCTTAGATTTAATTTGAGTGTTAGAATTCCTTGATAGCATTTGCAGAGCTCAAGTTATGGTTTTGACAAATTACAGGTCATCTGAGGTATGTGAATCTGGGTCCTTGAAAGTCACCCAACTTGTAGACAACTTTTGCCCTAGTAGGATGATTCCTATGAACTCTTGGTAAACATGAATGTTGAAGAGCATCTTCTTATATTTCTAGAGAGTACTAGAAGTCCTTGATAGGATTTGTAGAACTCAACTTATGGCTTTGACAAGCCAAGGGCATTTTGGTCATTTGGAGGTTATAGGTCATTTCAAGCATAAGGCCATATCTCCTACTTCCAAGCTTCAAATGGAAAAATCTTCAACATCAAACTTGCTTAAAATGATGTTTTAAGGCTAGTAGTGAGGTCATGAGATGTTGAAAAGGCTCATATCAAAAAGTGATAAAAATGGCCTAAAAATGAGGCATAAGTTAATTCAAGTGAATTTGAAAAATGGAAATCCCAAGTTATAAGTCCAAACCATGTCATGTAATAGGTCATTTTGACTCCAAATGACATTCTAAGAACAATGGTTCAGCCACAATTTTGATTTGAGGCTTGCATCATAGGGATACTTTGTAATTTGATTACTTGCATCTTAAGGTACCAAACCAAAACAAGGCAAAACTCAACAAACAAGGGAGATATGCATTGTAACTTGTCCTAAATCTGATGTAAGGAGAATTTCAAATCAGAAACCAAGGTTGCAAGGCATTTGTCATGAGATACCATGTTATGAGAAATGAAAATTCAAAATACCATTGCATGAAAAGATCAAGTTCTCATTAGATGATCCTAGATGGTTCTAGACTGTTCTAAACCATTCTATATAACCATTGTGACTTGCTCAGATGCAAGGTTGGTGTTAATTGGTGTAGAGAAGAGAGGGTGAGATCAAAATTTCTCCATTGCAAATCACATTAAAACTTTACATTCTTCTTCATTTCCATCCCATTTTTCTTCACAAACCTTCTCCATAGATCTTGCTGAGTGTGTTCATACTGAGTTGAAGCTCCATTGATGGAGAATTGAAGGTGTTCCATTGGAAATTTCAAGAAAGAAAATCACATTGAATCTTTAAGTACAAGCTTGCTACATCCAATCTTTTGCAAACAGAAGAAGATTCATCATCCAAGGAGTGTTCTTGAAGAGTTTCAAGCATTGAAAGCTAGGGTTTCATCATCCACCATACCAAGAAGCCAGGTTTGCAAAATCCCTTCCATCTCATAATCTAGGCATGGTTAGGTTAATTTATTAGTGTAGACTTGTTAGAGACAATTAGGTGATCATGTATGATAAGTTTAGGAGTGATTGGTGAAGTTTCATTCATGGATGCCAATTCTTGGATGAGCAAGATCGTGTGAAATAGTGAGTGATAATGCCAGTTTAATAGCTTGTTTTAACCCATAGAATGCAAGGATCAGTTTTATGTAAAGAAAGTTGAGTTTGGTTGAGGTCAAAGATTGATGACATTTTGAGTTTAAGTTGGTTACACCTTCGGGTTTGAGTATAGAGGTCAATTCAATGAAAACCAATACCATAGTCGTATTCAGGGCGAAATTCTAAGCAAGTTTGTATTTTACATGTTGAGAATTGATGATGATATGAGGGAACACGAGTTGATGTAAGATCTGTGCATGGAAGCTGAGTTTCATGGAGTATCAGGTGAAACCCTAACCCAAGGTTAGGGATGATGTTTCTACCGTCAGATCGCACGCTGACCCTTGACCCACGAGCGAATCCTATGGCCCACGTTTAAACTCGTTTGTGGAGGGAATCAGAAACCAGGCTGAAACGCCGCGTTTCATTAAAGCCAAGTCTGGGCTTTGAGTGAATCATGCTAATCCCACCCCCCTGTGAGGCCCAAATCCAAAATGAACTGAGATTCGCTTCTATTCGCACCGCTGCTTTTTCCTTTTTCTTTTGATTTTATCATGTTTTCTGATTAATATATTGGGCCTAGCGTATTCCTATTCAGACCCCCCAGTCTGGGCCCAAGCATGGTTTTAACTGCATATTGTTACTTGTCACACCCCATGTTCATATTTCCATATTATTTTTTTCTCCATTTTTTCTCATATTTTAGAAAATCATATCAAATAGAAAAATCAATATTTTTTAATGGGAGTTTTTTCTCCCTTTTCACATTTTTGTCTAGAAAAATATAAAATAAAAACATTTTCCATATCATGCATTTCAATATTTTTTGCATATTTTCTTCTTTAATTGCTTTTTAATTCTCTTATATTGATACATGATTTTGTAGATTTTAGTTTAGGTAGATCCCTTAGTATTTTTAGGTCAATCTTTTTAGGGTAGTTAGATATATGTTTTAGCTTCCCCCTGGATTTATTCCATATTTTTGTGATGATTTTTAGGATAGTTTTGATTAGATAATTCTAGGTTGTGTAGAATTAGGTTAAACTTCAACATAGGTCCATAATAACTTTAGATTTTGGGTTTTTTAGGACAATTTAGACTATGGGACATATATGGGTATTAAGGGTAGGTATGTAGGATCCCTTAGAAATTATATTAGGATTTAATATAGTAGTGTACTATTTTTAGTTGATTTTTGTATTGGTTGATTATTTGTGTTGCCTTTAGGGCATGTTTGCCTTAGTTGCTTTGCTTTGTGGGCTTGGAAAGCTTGGTATCTCTTTGTGGAGCATTGAGGAGCATAGTAGAAGACTTGAATATGCATTGAGGAGCTTGAGAGCTTGCTTTTATTTTCCTTTTGTTGTTTTAGGGTTAGGAATTAGGAAGAGATTAGATGTAGATAACTTCTTTCTTAAACATGGATGGTATCATTCACCTCCATTCCTCCCTATGATTCAAAGTCCTTCCATGGTATACACCTCTCTCCTTTGGAGGGATAAGTGATGTACCTAGGGAGTAGAACTTTTGAGGGAACCATTACTTTGATGTTGAACCCTTATAGGTCACCTTTGGTGGTCAAATAAGTAGTTCAATATCCCCCAGCTTATCCAGTAAGTGATTTTCTCTGGTTTGATTATCTTGAGAGATGCTGAGCCTGAGTTTGAAGATGAAGACTTCATTGGAGAGTATTGAAGAGGATGAATCCTTGAGTATTGCCATTCCAGCTGAAGCTTGAAGAGCAACAGGAGCAAGTTGATACTTGAAGATCCCTGAAGATTAGGTGAAGCCTGAAGGTGGAGCTGATCAAGAAGCTGAAGCTTAAGGGAGAAGATGAGTTGAGACTCATGTTGTAGGGTTGAAACCTGGAAAAGTAATTGATGTTTGTCAAGAGTGATCAAAGTCTGAAGACTGAGTTGCTGTTGGAAGAGCTGAAGCTTGGAGTTGAGGGAGAAGCTGAAGCTTTCTTCTTTTTCTTTTCTGTATTGCTGTGTTTTGTTTGACTTGCTTGATGCATTAGAATAAGTTCATATCTAGAATAGGTAGAATCTAGGAGCATGATTGCACTAGAGGTTGAGTTGCTCCCTCTGCTTGTATTGTTACTGTGTGGCTTTGCTTGCGGGTATTCGGTAGAGCTCAGCTCCCTTGCCCATGTGGTTTGTTTTGCCTGATGGCATTTCATTTCATTTTATCTGTATGATTGCAGTTTACTGTTTATTGCTTGATAGCATGTCGTTTATATTTCAATACGATTACTGTTATTTCATTCTGGCTTGAGGTTGAGATGAGCTTGTGGAGGCTGAAGCCCCACACACATTTCCTCCCTCACTTGCATTACATGCATTTTACTGTAAAGCTGATGCTTTGTCTGTTTTGGTGTATCATTGACATGATCCCTTAGGACTCTCATTTCCTTGGATAAGGATTTGATGATAGAATTTTAGGTTGAAACCTATGTATGACAACTTCTAGGAGTTCCCTGTAACCATAGGATGAATCCATGGCATGACAACAGTAGGACTTGATAGTCTCCCTCCTAGTTGGGCCTGTTCTCTTCTCATCTCGAAACAGTTTAAGATACAGTAATCATGAATGATTTCTTTCGTACGTTACGAGCCTTAAGCTATCTGAGAAAGGATTATGGGAGAGTTTCTTTTCCACAGTCTGGATGTTTAGTATGGTACCCTTTGGGTGACATGCGACGCATTCCCTCTCAGGTCATAGTCTCTAGTGCGGTTGAAATCGCAAACACAATAAAAAACACTTCTTTCGTAAAAGACAGGAAATAAACCGTAGTTTCCCGAACTACGTGAGCTCTGATCTCTCATGCCTGTTGAGAGTACGTAGGCACAAGATGGCGAAGTCTTGGCGAGCTACCTTCCCCCATAATCCTTCGTAGGCCGAACTACGTTGACTCTGATTTCTCATTCTCTGATGAGAATACGTAGGCATAAAGCGCGACGCTTTGCCGAGTTATTTTTCTTTTCTTTTTCAGCCAGCCTTGATAGGTAGATAGAATAAAACCAACCCGTCCAAGTAAACACAACAAGCGAGGATCCCGTCGAGTACGACGGACGTGAGGGGTGCTAATATCTTCCCCTTGCGTAACCGACTCTCGAATCCAGACAATGGTTGCGATGACCTTGTCTTACCCTTTTTCGTCAGGTTTTTCTGATCGTTTCCTTTCCCGCTCAGAGGGATAAATAACGAAAGGTGGCGACTCTTCTATCATGCCAGCACCTTATTTTTGCGCAAGCGACAGCTGGCGACTCTGCTGGGGATCGAACCCAGAATCTCTGGTTCTCTGGTTCCCTATGCGAGTCAATCCTAACGCTTGTATGTTTACTTGTTGGGTTGCGTTTATTTATCGCATTTTACTTCTCGCACTTTATTTCCCGCATTTTATTTTCAATATAATATGATTATTTGTGTTGTTGTGGGATGGGAGTTCTGATGAGTGAGAAGCCAGACCCAGGCCTGAGTGCACCATAGACTTAGAGTGGAAATTAGTGGGCGCGTGCTTGCTTTGCAGGCACTAGTGTCTCATGAAATCCACGCTCAGACGAGGTTCATCCGGTTGGCTTCACTTTCAACCCTTTGGGTTGAGAGGGTTGCTGGTTTGGTGGATTGTCGACTCTGGGGACCGATCATTTGTGATTCAGCTAAGTGAGGCCGCTTCATGAGCTGGTGATGCCACACCTTCTGGGTATCGTATCACCCCTCTTGAAAGTCTGTGACGCTGATGAGCGCATAGGATGCCGTACCTTGAGTCAGTTTAGGTCCATACCTGTGAGTGGGGTTGGGTTTATTGCAGGAAACTTTGACCTTCAGACTACCTGGTTTTCTTGACAGTGAATCAGTTTTGTTGGTACCAGGGTTTCTCAGTTGCAGATTTGTTTGTTCTTGATAGAGCAGGTTTTGATCAGAGGATCTTATCATCAGGTGTATGTCTGTTCTTGATAGAGCAGGTTTTGATCAGAAGATCTTATCATCAGGTGTTTGTATGTTCTTGATAGAGCAGGTTTTGATCAGAGGATCTTATCATCAGGTGTATGGCTGTTCTTGATAGAGCAGAGTATTGTCATCAGCTGTTTGTTCTTGATAGAGCAGATTTTTGGGGTCTAAAGATCTCATCAGCAGATGTTGTTTGTTCTCGATAGAGCAGATTTTTGGGGTCTGAAGATCTCATCAGCAGATGTTGTTTGTTCTTGATAGAGCAGATTTTGAGTGGGGTCTGAAGATCTCATCAGCAGATGTTGTTTGTTCTTAATAGAGCAGATTTTTGATTGGGGTCTGAAGACTTCATCAGCAGATATTTCTTGATCATACATCCGAGGTCCTTATTATCAGACATTTGTTCTCGACAGAGCAGAATTATGGTCTTGTGTATATGGTCCTATCAGATGGTTGTTCTTGGCAGATCAGATCTGTGGTCCTACACCGGGGTTTTCTTCTCATCAGTGGTCGTGGTTTTGTTGATACAGAATCTCCACAGCACCAGTGGCCTGGATATATTATTGCATGATTGCATTTTGCTTTAGCTTGCATGTTCATTCGCATTTCATTAACGTGTGTCTATGTTGCAGGTACCGTTTTCCCCGATCCAGGATTTCTTGCCTCCTATTGTATTGTTATGGGCTCTCTGAGGAAGACCGTGGCTTACAAGTTCCCTACTCCTGATGTGGTTAAGTTGACTGGTTTGATAGCTCTAGCAGGTGATTCTGTGAAGGATGAGTTCAGGAAATCTTATGGCAGGTTGCTCAGTTTGGTTTGCAAGCCTTCTGTGTTCGAGTTGAACGGGTTGCACGCTCTGCTGCAGTTCTACGACCCTCCGCTGAGATGTTTCACCTTTCAGGACTTCGTTCTCGCGCCGACGCTGGAAGAATATGCTGATTTGCTAGGTGTGCCTATCAAAAGGCAGATGCCTTTTGTTCATATGGATGCTGAGCCTAATCTGGCTGGTTTAGCTCCTTCACTTCATTTGAACGCCTCCGAGTTAGTGCTGACTAGTTGGAACAAGGTTCCTGGGTTCTCCTTGCAGTTTCTGGTGGTTAAGGCTCAGCAGTGTGCCAAGGACGGATGTTGGGATGCGTTCAATGCCATCCTCGCTCTATGTATATACGGCATTATTTTGTTCCCCAACATGCCCGATTTTGTAGACTCTGATGCGTTTCACATCTTCGCTTCAGGGAATCCAGTCCCTACTTTGATAGGAGATGTCTATCACTCAGTTCACTACAAGAACGAAAACAGGAGGGGGAAGAATGTCTCGTGCTGCGTACCCTTGCTGTACAAATGGCTTGAAAGTCATCTGCCCAAGAGGGGTCCTTTCGTCTTGTCTGCAGCCACATCTGAGTGGCCTGAGCGTCTGATGAGTTTGTCTGCAGAGGATATTGACTGGTTCGACAGAGACAGGTTGGGTACTGAGGTGATCTTCAGTTGCAGCGGGTTTCCAAACGTACGTTTGATAGGTAGGAAGGGCTGCATAAACTACAATCCGTCATTGTTGGTTTGACAGTTCGCGTATGCTTTGAGGAGTCCGCCGAAGGATGAAGAGGTACAAGAATCTCTGTACCTCACGGGTATTCTAGAAGGGGATCTGCTGTCCAAGCTTCAGCGCGCGTGGAACAGTATCAGTAAGCGAGGAAAGCCTTTGCTGGGAAAAAGCAACAATCAAGCCTACCCTCCGTACTTGACTTGGATCAGAGCCAGAGCCAATTCTATAGGAATGTCGTTTCCTCAGGTCAAGCCAGAAAGTCCTCTGACAATCGAAGAGCCCACTACTGTGCCCATCCAGCAGCATAACCAGGTATTAGCTGAGCGGGATGAACTGAAGCGGGCGAACGAAGAACTGGAGAAGGAACTAGCTCAGCTCCGAAGCGAGAGGAACGAACCTGTTCATTCTTTCAAAAGGCAAACAGAGTTGGTGAACCAGCTGGGTACAGACCTGACAAAGCAGATAGCCGAGCGTGAACGCATGGGTCGAGACTTCAAGGCTGTCAACGACGTACTGGCTACGAAGAAGCAGCATTTGGACGAGGCATATCGGAGGATATCCAAGTGCAACCAGCACTGGAAGGCTTCCCTGGCCACCAGGAAAGAGCGGGAGGATAAGCTGACGCTGCAGATCTCCAAGCTGGAAGCCGAGCTGAAGGACAGTGAACAGAGGTTTGATGAAGAAACCGCCCGCAGATACGCCGCCGAAGGCCAGCTCAACAAAGCTCTCGCTAGCCTGAAGGAGCGCAAGCTGATGTTTGAGTCTAAAAAGCGGAAACTGGAAGATTGCTTCGGCGAAGGAGCATGGGAAAGTTCAGTTCAGGGACTTCAGTATACCATTGTGCAGAGGGAATTGCTCGTCGAGGGGTTGCTCACTCTGCCAGATCATCCAGAGACGAAGGAGTTGTTAGAAGAGTATCGCGCCCGTGGCCGTACTTGACTAGTTGTATTCCTTTTGTTTTGATCTTTGTTGTATGCTGACCATCACCAGGCTTGTTGGCTGAGGTCACGCTGTTGATTCGTCTTGTACTTGCTGATGCTATGTACTGCCTTGATAGGCTTTCCTTTATATATGAGATTGATGTTTCCATGATTGGGCTCGGACTTCTTCTTCTTATTATTATCAGCACTGGCACTAAGGCACTAGGATCGGGGGAAATCTCCCAAACACACAGACAGACGCATGCATTTGCATGGCGTACATTTTGTTGTTTTTCCTAACCTTTAGTGTTTGCAGGTTTTTCAGGTTCACAGGTCTCAGGCTGTTTCCGGTGGTTCCAAGATTGATCAGAGACTAATTCACCGTTATCCGACTCGAGCTAATCAGACTAGGATCATGGATCAAGTGCAGACAGATGTCCAGGAGCTCCGTGAAAGGATGGATCGCTTTATGGAACTTATGCAGGTGGTCGCCAATGGTCAAGACCAGCTCAGGACTTTGGTTCAGCCTTTGATCTCCAGGGTTGATAGCAACGGCATACTTCATGGCGGGGCTGTGCCTACTCCTCCACCAGTTGATACTCCGCAGAACGGTGTCCCCGTGGCCGGGGGCAACGGCAGTGCTAATGGCAATGTGATGGCCAATATCAGACTCAATACGACGGGCGTCGGTTATGGTAGTCTGGGAGCTAATGTCAACATCGGA
Source organism: Lathyrus sativus (assembly GCA_963859935.3). Lineage (NCBI taxonomy): Eukaryota > Viridiplantae > Streptophyta > Magnoliopsida > Fabales > Fabaceae > Lathyrus > Lathyrus sativus. Next base: position 317,129,593 of record OZ012740.1, on the reverse strand, counting down.
CCGGTCAACGGCAATGCTGGCGTCGGGAATCTGTTGGTGCCTCAACCATGGCTTGAGGATCATCAGGATGATGTCTTTTCTCAAAGAGGTGCAGAAGCGGAACTGAATGCTGAAGCGCGAGTCAGATTCAAAGCACTCGAAGATAAAATGAGAGATATTGAGAATCAGAATACTTTGGGCGTTGATATGTCCAAGTTGGGTTTAATTGCTGATTTCAAGGTACCTCCTAAGTTCAAGGTGCCCTTCTTTGAGAAATATAAGGGCACTACCTGCCCTCGTGTCCACCTGCGATCGTATTATAGAAAGATGTCTTCCTATTCAGAGGATGAGAAGTTGCTGATGCACTTCTTCCAAGACAGCCTTTCCGGACCATCTCTCGAGTGGTACATGGGCTTGGAGCCCACTAGCGTGCATACATGGAAGGATCTCGCTGAAGCGTTCGTCCATCATTACCAGTACAATAGCGACTTGGCCCCGAACCGAGTTCAGCTCCAGAACCTTTCGCAGAGGAATAATGAAGGATTTAAGGAGTACGCCCAGCGGTGGCGTGAGTTGGCTGCTCGGGTTCAACCGCCGATGGTTGAGCGCGAGCTCGTGCAGATGTTTGTGGCTACCCTCCCAGGGGTTTACTATGAAAAGTTAGTCAGCGGTATGTCTGGGACGTTTTCATCTCTCATTATCATGGGCGAACATGTCGAGAATGGTATCAAGGTCGGGAAAATTCAAGGCGAATCATCCTCAGCTGGAGGAGGGGGAAAGAAACCTTATGCTGGTAAAAGACGAGAAGGAGAAGCGAGCGCTGTGACCAACGCTCGAAGAAAGGGCAAGGGCCCTCAGCAGCAGGTGTTGCACCCTAAAATTTGCCCAACCTTTTCTAACCTAGGTTTATGTTTCAATTGCATAGTCATTTGCATTGTCATCATGTACATAGTGTATTCATCTGCATTGCATAGCATAGGCAAGCTAATCTTAATCAGGGGATCAAGTACCATTCTTGTCTCAAGAGGCATATTCAAGGGGTTTCATTCATATTCAAGACTACTCAGGTCATCATAGAAGAATTTGAGCTTTAAAGAGTTGACAGATCAATCATGGGGTTCTCTCCTATCTTGAGGTTGTTTAGGGATCATCAGAGGGTGTATGAGCTATGAGCCAAGAGAATGGAGTGTGTATGGATGTTATGGAAAGTCTAGATGATCATTTTGAAGAAGAGCCAAGTCATTGGAATGATTGCAAGAGCCTCAGTTGAAGTCAGTCAACTAGGGTTTTATCTAGGTCAACCCTAGGTTAAAGACTTGTTTTGAAAGGCATTAAGGCTCATTTGAAGGATGTGGAATTCATTATTTGCTACATGGATACGGATATGGTGTTGTGCCCAATAAAAATCAACAGGAGTCAAGGAGAAGAGGAGTTGCCAAATTAGGGTTTCAGTGTAAAATCCCCTGATTTGGGTCCAACTTCAAAGCAGTGTAACTCAAGATGCAAGCTTCATATGAATTTCTGGTCCACATGAAACTTGTAGAGTATCTTCATAGATTTAATTTGAGTGGTGGAAGTCATCAAGGTGGTTTATAGAACTCAAGTTATAGTTCTTGCAAGTTACAGGTCATCTGAGGACACTAAAATTTGTCTGTGAAAGTTGTCTGTCATCCAAGCAACTTTTGACCTTCAAGGATTTTTCAAATAAATTCTTGGCAAACATAAGGGTTGTTCCTCATGATCTCCCCTTTCCAAAAAGGTATGGAATGCCTTCATCTGATATGTGAAGCTCAAGTTATAGCTTGTGCAAGTCAGGGGTATTTTGGGAAAGTGGAATTATAGGTCATTCTTAGCCTATGCCTAAAACTCATACAAGGAAGCTTCAAATGAAAAACTTTACAACATCAAAGTTGCTCAAAATGGCATTTTAAGTCTATAAAAGAGGTCATGAAAGTTTGTAAATGCATATAACTCAGATTGATAAAAGGTGGTGAAAATGGCTTAAAAATGGCACATAAGTTGAAAAAGTTCAAGTTGAAATTTGGTTTGGGCAATCTATAAGTCCAAGATGGGTCATGTAGTATATCAAATTGAGTCTAAACAACATTTTAAAGACTTTGTTTCAGCCACAATTTTGATTTGAGGGTTAAAAATGGACTTGCTTTGTAATTCCATTACTTGCATAATAAGGTACATGTGAGAAACTCAACATAAGGCAAAGGAATCCCTTGTTTTTCACTCATATCACTCCAATTTGTCATGAAAAGAGATTTTAAAAGGTGGTTAAGGGGCTATTAGTGGATTGAAGTGAGATATCATGAGATATCAAAATACCATATCATGAGAAATTCATGAAGTTTCTAGAATCATCCTAGATTGATCTAGAAGACTCTAGATCTTTCCATGCTCTCCTATATATTGGATTGAGATCATTAAGAGAAAAGGTTGGTGATAGTTGATGTTGAATCCATTTTCTCCATTTGCAAATCATATTGAATCTTCATTTTTCTCTTCACCATTTTTCCATTTTCCCCACATTTTTCTACACTTGAAAACTCAAATTTTCAATTCCATTTTTCTCCCACTTTTGGTTCATTCCACCATTGCAAATACATTTCTTATCATTCTTACAATTGATTCAACACTTTTTTGGCCATAATTGATGCATGAACCAAGCTACACAACTCTATTAAAGTGAGCTCCAAGTGAAAAATTGATTTTTTGTTTTCCATCAATTCACTCCTTTCTTTCCATCCAAACACCTTCCTCATCAATTATAGGACGTGTCCACATCATTTTCTCAAAGAATTGGTGATCGAGTGAAGCTCCATTAGCCATTTTTCGGAGGTATAAAGAATTCGACATAACTCATGATTTATGAGTCTTTCTTGCATTATTGTTATTGCATTACATTGCTCTCATCTCCTACATGGATTCTAGTACAAAAAAGATGGGTTTTATGACAATTTTTGGTTCTTGAGTTTTTCTTGAGGTGCCACGTTTTGGGAGTTAGAGAGAGTTTCAAGAAAATCTAAGACCATATTTGGATTCCTTGATTTTTTTCCTTCAAGTTTGACCAAAATTTTGTGCGAAACAGATAATTATTGATGGAGTTATGGTGCTTCAAAGTAGCAAAAAACTCATGTTCATGGAGCTGCGGGTTACTATTCACAAAGTTGAAAAATTTGATTTGGAGAAGAAGGTGTTAACACCGTCGGATGCATTTCCAAGTCAAGGTTTCTTCCATTCATCCAACGCCTCTCACTGCGCCACGCAATCGGCCACATAAGCCTCATGCCACTTTTATTTATTCATGTTATTTTCTTTTATTTTCCTATTGCCATGTTTCTTTTATTTTTTCTGTTTTATATGCTGACTTCAAATAATCATAAAAAATAGGAAAATTAGTCTTTTTGATCCCCATTTTTTTGTGCTGAATCTTTAAGATGTCTAGGATTTAATAAAACTAGAATCATAATTTTACCATTTTTTGACATTGTCTTTGGATTTTTTACATTTGGGTCGTCATAAAAAGGCCAATGCTGGTGCTATCATTTTGTTGAATTTCTTTGATGTATCAAAACATTGTTTAAACGTCAATCCTTTTGCAGGGGTATTCTACATATGTTGAGGTATTGTGATATATTTTTGTGGGAATTTTATTGTACCATTTTAATTGGTTTTGGATGCTTTCTTTAACATGCTCCACTTTAATCTTTCCTTTGGTATACATGAGATATCTTGCATTGTTTTCATCTTGTTTGACCATTTCATTGTGGATATTTTTATGGTATCTCTCACCCCTGGTTTGTGGATTGATGTAGGTAATGGGAGATTTTTATTTGATTTTTTTAACACCTTTTGCTATTTTTCTTATGTTTTGTATTCGAACTTGTAATTTGGACTTCCGAACGGACTTTATTTTTGTTAAGGCTCCAACGGCCGATTTGTGTTTGCGTGGTGAACGCCGTGGTTTATATTTATTATTATAGATAGGTTAGAGGTATTTGAAGACCCCTTAGGTGGCTGTTATTTGTATGTGTAGCTTGCCCAATTATCGACTTGTTTGCATGATAGCACGTTGCGATTCCAAATAGTGGATTACGCGTTTCATTCGGAGTTTTCACTCGATTCTTTGCATATGATCACTTGATATTTTCTTATTCCATCCATGAATGGGCTTGAGGTTGAGATGAACCTTCCTCCCTCCTTTACATCGCATTTATCATTGCTATATTCATGTTCATTTATATGCGGTTATTACTTGTATTTCCGTTTCTTCCTTTCGTTTTCCTTTCCCGTAGGACTTCCATTCTTCCTTGTTCAAGGGAGGATGTGATAGACATTAGGAGCTAACCCATGTATGATAACATTAGGGTAGATTTTTTATCCCTTTTTGTAACCCTAGGAGTTTTTTATAGTGTCATCTCTTCTTTCTTCAGAACGACAGAAAAACATTAATAAAGGTTATAACAACAATCAATTCACTTCTTCCGTCAAAAGATTTGAACAAACACAAACCTTTTTGCAATAAGAAAACCCTTGTCTAAGGTGAGATTTTTCATAAAAGACACTCGAACAGCTTGTTTCGTGGGTAGCCCGAACTACGTTTGCTCTGATCTTCCATGCTGTGTGGAAGTACGTAGGCATAGGATGCGATATCCTAGCGAGCAACCTTCCCCACCTTCACCCGTAGTAGGCGAACTACGTTGACTCTGATTTCTCGTTTCAGACGGGAATACGTAGGCATAAAGTGCGATGCTTTTCCGAGTCATGTTTTCTTTTCTTTTCAGACCTCATCCTTTAGTTTAAATAGAAGTGTAATCCGTACAAACAAGCAAGCATGGATCCCATCGAGTATGATGGACGTTTGGGGTGCTAATACCTTCTTTTGCGTAACCGACTCCCGAATCCAGGTTTTGGTTGCGATGACCATACCTTTTCCGTATTTGCATTAGGTTTACTTCGAGCGTTTCCTTTCCTTCCTTTGGGATAAATAACGCACGGTGGCGACTCTTCTGTATTGCCGGCGCCGATTTTCGCAGTAGCGACAGCTGGCGACTCTGCTGGGGACTCCAACGGTTCCCTACGCGAGTCAATCCTAGCGCTTGTTTTCCCGTCGTGGGCTTTGTATGGATTTACATTTCTGTATTTACATTTCAGCATTTTATTATCATTATTATTGTTGTATTGTGGGTTTGATGGGGGTTCTATGATTGAGAGATAAGCCGGACCTGGGCTTGAGTGCACCTAGAATTAGAGTAGAGATTAGTGGGGGTGTGCATGCTTTGCATGTACTAGCTTCCCGCGAAATCTACGCTCGGACGAGATCCTTCTGGTTGACTTCCTGTTTCACCCTTTGGGTGCAGTGGGCTGTTGGTTAGTTGGATTGTCGACTCCGGGGACCGATCATTTGGAAGTTGGCTAAGTGAGGCCTCTTCAGGATTTGATGATGCCACACCTTCTGGGTATCGTATCATCAACCCTGAAAGTCTGTGACGCCGACGACCGCATAGGATGCCGTACCTTGTGCCAGTTATAGGGACATCTACCTGTGAGAGGGACTTGGGGCATGCAGGTAACTTGACCTTCAGACTACCGGTTTATTTCTTATGAGATACAGGATTGTGGATATTTTATGGACTATTACTAGGTCTGTCAGAGACCAGGTGTGGGTTGCATTATTGGGTCTATCCGAGACCAGGCTGGGGTTCTTTGTGAGGTCTGTCTGAGACCAGGGTTTGATGAGTATTGGAGGGTCTGTCTGAGACCTGTTCTTGGTGTGACTTGGGCTTCTTATTCAGGGCACTTGATCCCCTGTTGCAGCTGTTTGCATTGCATTGTTTGCATACCCATTTATCATTGCATTTCATTAACGTGTGTCTGTGCTGCAGGTGCATTACATACTTCCCTGTTCTAGTACTCCGGACTTCTGATTGTTGATATGGGTAGTGTGCGGAAGACAGTTGTGTATAAGCTGCCCACTCCGGATGTGAATTCTATATTGAGTTTGATTGCCCTTGCGGATGATGAGGTTAGGGCTAGCTTCAAGAAGAGTTATACTTTTGCCTTTGAAGGCCTGTTCAATATATGAGTTGTTTTCTCTTTTGTGATTGAATTTCAACTTCTTGCAACTTTTGTCACCGCACTGTCACGGCGCTACCCTGTATCAAATGTATTAGCACTAGAATGGGGGGAGTAATATTCCCCAATGCACAGGCACATATTGCATTTTGCATACATACTCATATTTGCATTACAGGTTTGTGATTCGTGTATCTTATCTCCTGCATCCATTACAGGTACTTTCAGGATTGCAGATCAACGAATCCACCGTTACTCTACCAGAACTAATCACAAGAAGATCATGGACAACGTGCAGAGTGAAATGCAAGAGATGCGTGACAGGATGGCCCTGCTCATGCAAACCATGGAGACCATCGCCAAAGGACAAGAGCAGCTGCAGATTCTGGTTCAACCGATAGTCGCACGGGCTGAAAACAACGGGACACCGCATGGTGAAAATATTGCTGCTTCTCCCCGAGTTGAGAATCGTCAAAGTGCCGATGTTATTCCTGTAAACGGTTTGAATGCTGGAGAAACTGGTCCTGTAGGTGGAGGTGGGAACGCCGGTAATATGAATGCCAATACAGATACTGCTGGGGTATTTGTGGGTAATGTTAACCAGGGTTTTAATGGGGGCGTTGAGAATGTCGGAATGAATGGTATCAATGGTAACCAGGGCTTCAATGGCGTGAACATGGGGTATGGCAGCACTGCTGGCGCCAAGGCTGGGTTTGGTGGCTATGGTTATGGTAATCTTGGATACGGAACTGGTGCATACAACGCTCAAGAGATGGGCAATCTGAGGTACGGCCCCAGGTATTTCCAAACGGGTCCGGGCCGTGATGCAGATTATGTTGGATACGATGCAGTACCTCGCTGGGAGGATCGTCAGAAGGATGTGTTCTCTGGTCAGAACGAAGGCTATGGGAGACCCGCAGGAGACAACCTCCGAATGAGATTGCTGGAAGAGAAGGTAAATGGTTTGGCTAGCCAGAATGCTGTGGGGCTGGATATGTCCAATCTGGGATTGGTACCAGGGCTGAGGGTACCTCTGAAATTCAAAGCGCCATCTTTTGATAAATATAAAGGGGACACGTGCCCGAGGGTACATGTTCGTTCATTTTACAGGAGGATGTCCGCGTATTCAGACGACGAAAAGATGCTCATGCATTTCTTCCAGGACAGCTTGTCAGGGCCGTCGCTGGAATGGTATATGAGCCTAGAGCCAACGTAGATAAAAAGCTGGAAAGAGCTAGCGGAAGCTTTCGTGACGCATTACCAATACAACAACGATCTCGCCCCTAACCGGGTTCAGCTGAAAAGGGTATTCGATCCGCCGCCAGTATCGTACGCTGAGCTTCTTCAGAATTTGTTACGGTTACAGTTGGTCGAGAAAAGAACGATGGCTCCTCCGACAGGGATCCCCCCACCCATTTATAACGCTAATGAGCATTGTGAATTCCACTCTGGGGCACCCGGCCATAATATCGAAAACTGCCACGCTTTCAAGCATAAAGTGCAAGATTTGCTTGATAGCACTGCTATTAATTTTGGTACGGAAGGGCCCAATATTACACAACAACCAATGCCAAACCATGAATAGGCTAGAGTATGGTGGACAAAGAGGAGTTCTATAGTTCGGGTGGGCCGTTAAAAGTAGATCAGAATAGTGGTAGGCTGCCTCTAATAACTGATTGTGAAGATAGCTGGTTCAGCAGCAGGACAGATGTGAAAGCCCGGTTCTAGGAAGCTGGCATTTTTCTGTGTTTTATCTTGTCATTTCTTTACATTTGTAGTTTCTTTCCTGTTTAAATTGCAATCTTGTTTGTAAAACTTGTTGTTTTCATTCAATTGATGATAATGAAATAAATATGCATGTTTTGATTAAATCCATTCGTGTTCACTAATTGTTTTTACGAATGTCCAACGCTTGGTTAAGAAGAATCTGGGGAGGATGACGAAAATGAACGACATGCAGCTTCCGATTGTATGCTTTTGAAATAAAACCTGCTGATGATGTACAGGCATTGTTTCAAATCCCTAAACACCGGAGTTATAAGGAAGATAATCCCTTGTCAACCCCTTTGAGCCTAGTAGTAGGAGTTCTTTCTGAAAACGAAAAACCCTCAATCTTAACCTGGGGCAGGGTAGGTGTTAGCTAATTTGACCGAGCGTTCAAGTTGCAAAAGGAGTGTCCGTTCGAGGATCAGTCACACCTCTAGAGGTCGTGCCTAAGAAACCATAATGGTTCAGCATTAGGAGTGAAACAGTCACATCATTCCCCAAAGAGTCAGACAACCAGCGTCACACGACTTGTTCGAAAGAAAAAAGAGAAAAAAATCAAAAGCCCGCTAAGTCAAGAAAAGAAAACAATTGACTTAGGCAAAAATGAGGGCATCCCGCTGGATTCAAAAAACCAAAAGAACTCAAAAGAGTCAGTCCAGGCAAAAGTTAGGGATATGAAAAGAAAAAAGATGAAAGGATGGAAAAATCCTCAAATGAAATACGAGTCGTGTGACCTCAAGTGTCAAAGACGAAAGGTGAGTGGCTGTCACTCCCAACAATCATAATTTCTCGAACTATCACTCCTATCTTTCAGCCTCTGAGAGGTGAGTGCTAAGGTCGAATTAGATGAACATAGGATCGGAGAACATCAAGGAGAATGGGTGGGTTAAAATAAACTTTGAGCCTTTATCCTTTCCTTCAAAACCGTGAACCTGACCACGTTATAACCTTCAAAAGTCCTAATTGAAGCAGGTTGTTTCGAAAGCATACTTCGGTAAAGGTCGCGTCGATTCTGACTCCTGAAAGGGTTCCTCTTACCATGTTGGTACTGATGTTGATAAATGTTTTGTGCATTATATGCTATAAACTGTTTTTCCCTTTTCCCAGTGAACAGATTGGATGTCAAAACTATCATATGTGTTGCATTAATACGTCTTTTACGCAGAACAACTCGTTTTACTTGCGAGTAAGCGTTTGACAGCAGAAAAGTTTCCTACAGTGGAAAGTATGGTCAGGATAGAATGCAGAGCGCCCGAATGCTCCGCAAGCCGGGGCAAGCCATTAAGTGCTCCCCAGTCAGGTCAGCCATTCAAAGTCAGTTACTCTGGGGCAATCAGGTCGAGATTCGGTAAATCTCTCGTAGTTGGAGGTACTGCTCTGGATCAGCTAATCAGGGGCAAAGTCATTGCAATCAGGGGCAGGTCATCTTAAGAGCGCAGAAGTTATTCTTTACTCAATGGGCATTTGGTGTGAAGTATTTCTCCGAAGTTCAGAATGCTGGGGCAGTTCATATCAGACCAACGAGGTACAAATGTTCAGATTCCCTTTTGAGGACTATCCCCATAGAGGTCCCGCAGGCCGGGGCATATCAGAAGCGAAGGAATTGTTCTTCTCCGTATCATCAGAGCTACTCAGGGCTATTCGAGCAGATTCAATCAATCTTAAAGTGTGAGACGAATGTCGGGAAGTCATGTTACCGTCTTCCGGTTCTTGAACCAGAAAAATGTATTGGCAATCACTGTAAGGCCCGTCCGTGTTGGCGCGTCAGTTTCAAATCCAACCTTCATTAGTACGTAGGAAGACTCCGTCTGTTTTCCCTAGAGGAGCCCAATCATACTTGGCACATATGTTATTCCCCAGCGGAGTTGGTTTCACTTTTCCAGCATTTATTTTGGCTGGAATAATTCTGTGATATCCGGTTATCCTCGGCGGAGTTTAGCTTTATCTTCAGCATTTATTTAGCTGGAGCGCCTCATTGCATTTGCATGTATCATCATACTTGCATCTAACCCAAATACGTAGCATTTCCATGCTATATGGAAACATTACGTCATTATCAAACATACGTATTCGGAAACATAAACCAGGTTGGTTACCTCGTTGGTTTCAGATGTTTGTTTTCCCCTGCAGATAATTGAGATTATGATTCAGGAAGATAGTCGGATTTATGGCGCAAGGCGAGCAGTGATCGTGTTCGTCCTATCATGCGGACCCCTAGCAGAGTTGCTTGGTTGAGTTTCTCTTTTCCCCAGCCTAGTCCTTCTCAGGTCGCTGTTATGTCGGCATTACAAGATTTCATAGTTCAGATTTTTTGGAGTTATCGCCGTGATTTCCCCAGTAGAGTTTTCTTCCCCAGCAGAGCTGCTTGGTTAAGCTTCTCTACTTCCCCAGCGAAGTTTTCTTCAGACTGTTGTCCCGTTAGTATTGAAAATCTTGAAATTACTACCCACCGTCGAAGTAGGTGTTTGACGGCTGTCGTCAGAATTACCCCAGTAGAGTTTTCTTAGGATTGTTGTTACAAGAATCTTTTGGATTAAACCTTCGGAGTTATTACCCTGGTTGAAGGAGTTATACCCTGGTTGAAGGAGTTATTACCCTGGTTGAAGGAGTTATACCCTGGTTGAAGGAGTTATACCCTGGTTGAAGGAGTTATTACCCTGGTTGATGGAGTTACACCCTGGTTTGAGGAGTTATTATGCCTTGTTTGAGGCAGTTTGTTATCCTGGTCGATGGAGTTGTTACCTTTTGTCAAAGGAATTATTATCGGTGTTGGCAGGATCATTACCCGTGCTAACGGAGTGGCTCCCTGCGGAATTATTTGTTCAAGTATCTGTGTCGTCGGAGATGTATCCCATAGAGTAACTTGTTCAAGTCACCGGACGCCTGATTCGCGCTTTACGTAGCATTTTGTTTGTTTCTCTACAAGCGAAGGTCAAGACTTTTGTGTTTTCGACGTGGTCCTTTGGCTCGATGCATGCTTATTGTAGCAAAATTTGGAATTAATTGTGGATTCAAGGCCTGTGGCGTCACGCAGGTGGTTGAGGATGAAATCAAGTCAGTTCTTATCAGATAATTGATCAGTTGTTGCCGTGACAACCGGATTCGGTTTCCTGAATGATATTTCCCCCAAGCAGTAGTCGTATTAGCAATTTGATTTTGCGGTTGGCAAATTTCCGGGTTCTTTTGTATTCAACCGTCTCGTACCTCGAATGTCTGAAGGTTGCGCGCTCTTCATCCCGTCGGGTCCAAGTCGCTTGAATAGGGGCAGCTGTTGCACCCTAAAATTTGCCCAACCTTTTCTAACCTAGGTTTATGTTTCAATTGCATAGTCATTTGCATTGTCATCATGTACATAGTGTATTCATCTGCATTGCATAGCATAGGCAAGCTAATCTTAATCAGGGGATCAAGTACCATTCTTGTCTCAAGAGGCATATTCAAGGGGTTTCATTCATATTCAAGACTACTCAGGTCATCATAGAAGAATTTGAGCTTTAAAGAGTTGACAGATCAATCATGGGGTTCTCTCCTATCTTGAGGTTGTTTGGGGATCATCAGAGGGTGTATGAGCTATGAGCCAAGAGCATGGAGTGTGTATGGATGTTATGGAAAGTCTAGATGATCATTTTGAAGAAGAGCCAAGTCATTGGAATGATTGCAAGAGCCTCAGTTGAAGTCAGTCAACTAGGGTTTTATCTAGGTCAACCCTAGGTTAAAGACTTGTTTTGAAAGACATTAAGGCTCATTTGAAGGATGTGGGATTCATTATTTGCTACATGGATATGGATATGGTGTTGTGCCCAAGAAAAATCAACAGGAGTCAAGGAGAAGAGGAGTTACCAAATTAGGGTTTCAGTGTAAAATCCCCTGATTTGGGTCCAACTTCAAAGCAGTGTAACTCAAGATGCAAGCTTCATATGAATTTCTGGTCCACATGAAACTTGTAGAGTATCTTCATAGCTTTAATTTTAGTTGTGGAAGTCATCAAGGTGGTTTATAGAACTCAAGTTATAGTTCATGCAAGTTACAGGTCATCTGAGGACACTAAAATTTGTCTGTGAAAGTTGTCTGTCATCCAAGCAACTTTTGACCTTCAAGGAATTTTCAAATGAATTCTTGGCAAACATAAGGGTTGTTCCTCATGATCTCCCCTTTCCAAAAAGGTATGGCATGCCTTCATCTGATATGTGAAGCTCAAGTTATAGCTTGTGCAAGTCAGGGGTATTTTGGGAAAGTGGAATTATAGGTCATTCTTAGCCTATGCCTAAAACTCATACAAGGAAGCTTCAAATGAAAAACTTCACAACATCAAAGTTGCTCAAAATGGCATTTTAAGTCTAGAAAAGAGGTCATGAAAGTTTGGAAATGCATATAACTCAGATTGATAAAAGGTGGTGAAAATGGCTTAAAAATGGCACATAAGTTGAAAAAGTTCAAGTTGAAATTTGGTTTGGGCAATCTATAAATCCAAGATGGGTCATGTAGTATATCAAATTGAGTCTAAATAACACTTTAAAGACTTTGGTTCAGCCACAATTTTGATTTGAGGGTTAAAAAATGGACTTGCTTTGTAATTCCATTACTTGCATAATAAGGTACATGTGAGAAACTCAACATAAGGCAAAGGAATCCCTTGTTTTTCACTCATATCACTCCAATTTGTCATGAAAAGAGATTTTAAAAGGTGGTTAAGGGGATGTTAGTGGATTGAAGTGAGATATCATGAGACATCAAAATACCATATCATGAGAAATTCATGAAGTTTCTAGAATCATCCTAGATTGATCTAGAAGACTCTAGATCTTTCCATGCTCTCCTATATATTGGATTGAGATCATTAAGAGAAAAGGTTGGTGATAGTTGATGTTGAATCCATTTTCTCCATTTGCAAATCATATTGAATCTTCATTTTTCTCTTCACCATTTTTCCATTTTTCCCACATTTTTCTACACTTGAAAACTCAAATTTTCAATTCCATTTTTCTCCCACTTTTGGTTCATTCCACCATTGCAAATACATTCCTTATCATTCTTACAATTGATTCAACACTTTTTTGGCCATAATTGATGCATGAACCAAGCTACACAACTCCATTAAAGTGAGCTCCAAGTGAAAAATTGATTTTTTGTTTTCCATCAATTCACTCCTTTCTTTCCATCCAAACACCTTCCTCATCAATTATAGGACGTGTCCACATCATTTTCTCAAAGAATTGGTGATCGAGTGAAGCTCCATAAGCCATTTTTCGGAGGTATAAAGAATTCGACATAACTCATGATTTATGAGTCTTTCTTGCATTATTGTTGTTGCATTACATTGCTCTCATCTCCTACATGGATTCTAGTATAAAAAAGAAGGGTTTTATGACAATTTTTGGTTCTTGAGTTTTTCTTGAGGTGCCACGTTTTGGGAGTTAGAGAGAGTTTCAAGAAAATCTAAGACCATATTTGGATTCCTTGATTTTTTTTCCTTCAAGTTTGACCAAAATTTTGTGCGAAACGGATAATTATTGATGGAGTTATGGTGCTTCAAAGTAGCAAAAAACTCATGTTCATGGAGCTGCGGGTTACTATTCACAAAGTTGAAAATTTTGATTTGGAGAAGAAGGTGTTAACACCGTCGGATGCATTTCCAAGTCAAGGTTTCTTCCATTCATCCAACGTCTCTCACTGCGCCACGCAATCGGCCACATAAGCCTCATGCCACTTTTATTTATTCATGTTATTTTCTTTTATTTTCCTATTGCCATGTTTCTTTTATTTTTTCTGTTTTATATGCTGACTTCAAATAATCATAAAAAATAGGAAAATTAGTCTTTTTGATCCCCATTTTTTTGTGCTGAATCTTTAAGATGTCTAGGATTTAATAAAACTGGAATCATAATTTTACCATTTTTTGACATTTTCTTTGGATTTTTTACATTTGGGTCGTCATAAAAAGGCCAATGCTGGTGCTATCATTTTGTTGAATTTCTTTGATGTATCAAAACATTGTTTAAACGTCAATCCTTTTGCAGGGGTATTCTACACATGTTGAGGTATTGTGATATATTTTTGTGGGAACTTTATTGTACCATTTTAATTGGTTTTGGATGCTTTCTTTAACATGCTCCACTTTAATCTTTCCTTTGGTATACATGAGATATCTTGCATTGTTTTCATCTTGTTTGACCATTTCATTGTGGATATTTTTATGGTATCTCTCACCCCTGGTTTGTGGATTGATGTAGGTAATGGGAGATTTTTATTTGATTTTTTTAACACCTTTTGCTATTTTTCTTATGTTTTGTATTCGAACTTGTAATTTGGACTTCTGAACGGACTTTATTTTTGTTAAGGCTCCAACGGCCGATTTGTGTTTGCGTGGTGAACGCCGTGGTTTATATTTCTTATTATAGATAGGTTAGAGGTATTTGAAGACCCCTTAGGTGGCTGTTATTTGCATGTGTAGCTTGCCCAATTATCGACTTGTTTGCATGATAGCACGTTGCGATTCCAAATAGTGGATTACGCGTTTCATTCGGAGTTTTCACTCGATTCTTTGCATATGATCACTTGATATTTTCTTATTCCATCCATGAATGGGCTTGAGGTTGAGATGAACCTTCCTCCCTCCTTTACATCGCATTTATCATTGCTATATTCATGTTCATTTATATGCGGTTATTACTTGTATTTCCGTTTCTTCCTTTCGTTTTCCTTTCCCGTAGGACTTCCATTCTTCCTTGTTCAAGGGAGGATGTGATAGACATTAGGAGCTAACCCATGTATGATAACATTAGGGTAGATTTTTTTATCCCTTTTTGTAACCCTAGGAGTTTTTTAGAGTGTCATCTCTTCTTTCTTCAGAACGACAGAAAAACATTAATAAAGGTTATAACAACAATCAATTCACTTCTTCCGTCAAAAGATTTGAACAAACACAAACCTTTTTGCAATAAGAAAACCCTTGTCTAAGGTGAGATTTTTCATAAAAGACACTCGAACAGCTTGTTTCGTGGGTAGCCCGAACTACGTTTTCTCTGATCTTCCATGCTGTGTGGAAGTACGTAGGCATAGGATGCGATATCCTAGCGAGCAACCTTCCCCGCCTTCACCCATAGTATGCGAACTACGTTGACTCTGATTTCTCGTTTCAGACGGGAATACGTAGGCATAAAGTGCGATGCTTTGCCGAGTCATGTTTTCTTTTCTTTTCAGACCTCATCCTTTAGTTTAGATAGAAGTGTAATCCGTACAAACAAGCAAGCGTGGATCCCATCGAGTACGATGGACGTGAGGGGTGCTAATACCTTCCCCTTGCGTAACCGACTCCCGAATCCAGGTTTTGGTTGCGATGACCATACCTTTTCCGTATTTGCGTTAGGTTTACTTCGAGCGTTTCCTTTCCTTCCATTGGGATAAATAACGCACGGTGGCGACTCTTCTGTATTGCCGGCGCCGATTTTCGCAGTAGCGACAGCTGGCGACTCTGCTGGGGACTCCAACGGTTCCCTACGCGAGTCAATCCTAGCGCTTGTTTTCCCGTCGTGGGCTTTGTATGGATTTACATTTCTGTATTTACATTTCAGCATTTTATTATCATTATTATTGTTGTATTGTGGGTTTGATGGGGGTTCTATGATTGAGAGATAAGCCGGACCTGGGCTTGAGTGCACCTAGAATTAGAGTAGAGATTAGTGGGGGTGTGCATGCTTTGCATGTACTAGCTTCCCGCGAAATCTACGCTCGGACGAGATCCTTCTGGTTGACTTCCTGTTTCACCCTTTGGGTGCAGTGGGCTGTTGGTTAGTTGGATTGTCGACTCCGGGGACCGATCATTTGGAAGTTGGCTAAGTGAGGCCTCTTCAGGATTTGATGATGCCACACCTTCTGGGTATCGTATCATCAACCCTGAAAGTCTGTGACGCCGACGACCGCATAGGATGCCGTACCTTGTGCCAGTTATAGGGACATCTACCTGTGAGAGGGACTTGGGGCATGCAGGTAACTTGACCTTCAGACTACCGGTTTATTTCTTATGAGATACAGGATTGTGGATATTTTATGGACTATTACTAGGTCTGTCAGAGACCAGGTGTGGGTTGCATTATTGGGTCTATCCGAGACCAGGCTGGGGTTCTTTGTGAGGTCTGTCTGAGACCAGGGTTTGATGAGTATTGGAGGGTCTGTCTGAGACCTGTTCTTGGTGTGACTTGGGCTTCTTATTCAGGGCACTTGATCCCCTATTGCAGCTGTTTGCATTGCATTGTTTGCATACCCATTTATCATTGCATTTCATTAACGTGTGTCTGTGCTGCAGGTGCATTACATACTTCCCTGTTCTAGTACTCCGGACTTCTGATTGTTGATATGGGTAGTGTGCGGAAGACAGTTGCGTATAAGCTGCCCACTCCGGATGTGAATTCTATATTGAGTTTGATTGCCCTTGCGGATGATGAGGTTAGGGCTAGCTTCAAGAAGAGTTATACTTTTGCCTTTGAAGGCCTGTTCAATATATGAGTTGTTTTCTCTTTTGTGATTGAATTTCAACTTCTTGCAACTTTTGTCACCACACTGTCACGGCGCTACCCTATATCAAATGTATTAGCACTAGAATGGGGGGAGTAATATTCCCCAATGCACAGGCACATATTGCATTTTGCATACATACTCATATTTGCATTACAGGTTTGTGATCCGTGTATCTTATCTCCTGCATCCATTACAGGTACTTTCAGAATTGCAGATCAACGAATCCACCGTTACTCTACCAGAACTAATCACAAGAAGATCATGGACAACGTGCAGAGTGAAATGCAAGAGATGCGTGACAGGATGGCCCTGCTCATGCAAACCATGGAGACCATCGCCAAAGGACAAGAGCAGCTGCAGAATCTGGTTCAACCGATAGTCGCACGGGCTGAAAACAACGGGACACCGCATGGTGAAAATATTGCTGCTTCTCCCCGAGTTGAGAATCGTCAAAGTGCCGATGTTATTCCCGTAAACGGTTTGAATGCTGGAGAAACTGGTCCTGTAGGTGGAGGTGGGAACGCCGGTAATATGAATGCCAATACAGATACTGCTGGGGTATTTGTGGGTAATGTTAACCAGGGTTTTAATGGGGGCGTTGAGAATGTCGGAATGAATGGTATCAATGGTAACCAGGGCTTCAATGGCGTGAACATGGGGTATGGCAGCACTGCTGGCGCCAAGGCTGGGTTTGGTGGCTATGGTTATGGTAATCTTGGATACGGAACTGGTGCATACAACGCTCAAGAGATGGGCAATCTGAGGTACGACCCCAGGTATTTCCAAACGGGTCCGGGCCGTGATGCAGATTATGTTGGATACGATGCAGTACCTCGCTGGGAGGATCGTCAGGAGGATGTGTTCTCTGGTCAGAACGAAGGCTATGGGAGACCCGCAGGAGACAACCTCCGAATGAGATTGCTGGAAGAGAAGGTAAATGGTTTGGCTAGCCAGAATGCTGTGGGGCTGGATATGTCCAATCTGGGATTGGTACCAGAGCTGAGGGTACCTCTGAAATTCAAAGCGCCATCTTTTGATAAATATAAAGGGGACACGTGCCCGAGGGTACATGTTCGTTCATTTTACAGGAGGATGTCCGCGTATTCAGACGACGAAAAGATGCTCATGCATTTCTTCCAGGATAGCTTGTCAGGGCCGTCGCTGGAATGGTATATGAGCCTAGAGCCAACGCAGATAAAAAGTTGGAAAGAGCTAGCGGAAGCTTTCGTGAAGCATTACCAATACAACAGCGATCTCGCCCCTAACCGGGTTCAGCTGCAAAGCCTCTCTCAGAAGCCCAGTGAAAGCTTCAAAGAATACGCCCAGAGATGGCGTGATTTGGCTGCCAGAGTACAACCTCCTATGGTGGAGCGTGAAATGATGGACTTGTTCGTAGGGACATTCTCAGGAATGTACTATGACCGGCTGCTCAACTTCTCAATGAGTACCTTCTCCGAGTTGATCATGATGGGGGAGCGTATAGAAAATGGGATAAAAATCGGTAAGATTCAAGCGGGAGAGTCTGCTTCAGCTGGAAGCAATAAGAAAGCTTTCGGGGGTAGAAAACAGGAAGATGCCAATTCGGTATGTAGCTCTCGGGGAAGAAATAGGGGATGGAGGCAATACCAACCGCAACAAGTTGCAAGTGTGACAATCCCCGCGCAACATCAGCAACAGCCGCAGCAGCAGGGGCAACAACATCCGGCTCAGCGAAGAATTCAGAACGGGAAGCCGAAAAGGGTATTCGATCCGCCGCCAGTATCGTACGCTGAGCTTCTTCAGAATTTGTTACGGTTACAGTTGGTCGAGAAAAGAACGATGGCTCCTCCGACAGGGATCCCCCCATCCATTTATAACGCTAATGAGCATTGTGAATTCCACTCTGGGGCACCCGACCATAATATCGAAAACTGCCACGCTTTCAAGCATAAAGTGCAAGATTTGCTTGATAGCACTGCTATTAATTTTGGTACGGAAGGGCCCAATATTACACAACAACCAATGCCAAACCATGAATAGGCTGGAGTATGGTGGACAAAGAGGAGTTCTATAGTTCGGGTGGGCCGTTAAAAGTAGATCAGAATAGTGGTAGGCTGCCTCTAATAACTGATTGTGAAGATAGCTGGTTCAGCAGCAGGACAGATGTGAAAGCCCGGTTCTAGGAAGCTGGCATTTTTCTGTGTTTTATCTTGTCATTTCTTTACATTTGTAGTTTCTTTCCTGTTTAAATTGCAATCTTGTTTGTAAAACTTGTTGTTTTCATTCAATTGATGATAATGAAATAAATATGCATGTTTTGATTAAATCCATTCGTGTTCACTAATTGTTTTTACGAATGTCCAACACTTGGTTAAGAAGAATCTGGGGAGGATGACGAAAATGAACGACATGCAGCTTCCGATTGTATGCTTTTGAAATAAAACCTGCTGATGATGTACAGGCATTGTTTCAAATCCCTAAACACCGGAGTTATAAGGAAGATAATCCCTTGTCAACCCCTTTGAGCCTAGTAGTAGGAGTTCTTTCTGAAAACGAAAAACCCTCAATCTTAACCTGGGGCAGGGTAGGTGTTAGCTAATTTGACCGAGCGTTCAAGTTGCAAAAGGAGTGTCCGTTCGAGGATCAGTCACACCTCTAGAGGTCGTGCCTAAGAAACCACAATGGTTCAGCATTAGGAGTGAAACAGTCACATCATTCCCCAAAGAGTCAGACAACCAGCGTCACACGACTTGTTCGAAAGAAAAAAGAGAAAAAAATCAAAAGCCCGCTAAGTCAAGAAAAGAAAACAATTGACTTAGGCAAAAATGAGGGCATCCCGCTGGATTCAAAAAACCAAAAGAACTCAAAAGAGTCAGTCCAGGAAAAAGTTAGGGATATGAAAAGAAAAAAGATGAAAGGATGGAAAAATCCTCAAATGAAATATGAGTCGTGTGACCTCAAGTGTCAAAGACGGAAGGTGAGTGGCTGTCACTCCCAACAATCATAATTTCTCGAACTATCACTCCTATCTTTCAGCCTCTGAGAGGTGAGTGCTAAGGTCGAATTAGCTGAACATAGGATCGGAGAACATCAAGGAGAATGGGTGGGTTAAAATAAACTTTGAGCCTTTATCCTTTCCTTCAAAACCGTGAACCTGACCACGTTATAACCTTCAAAAGTCCTAATTGAAGCAGGTTGTTTCGAAAGCATACTTCGGTAAAGGTCGCGTCGATTCTGACTCCTGAAAGGGTTCCTCTTACCATGTTGGTACTGATGTTGATAAATGTTTTGTGCATTATATGCTATAAACTGTTTTTCCCTTTTCCCAGTGAACATATTGGATGTCAAAACTATCATATGTGTTGCATTAATACGTCTTTTACGCAGAACAACTCGTTTTACTTGCGAGTAAGCGTTTGACAGCAGAAACGTTTCCTACAGTGGAAAGTATGGTCAGGATAGAATGCAGAGCGCCCGAATGCTCCGCAAGCCGGGGCAAGCCATTAAGTGCTCCCCAGTCAGGTCAGCCATTCAAAGTCAGTTACTCTGGGGCAATCAGGTCGAGATTCGGTAAATCTCTCGTAGTTGGAGGTACTGCTCTGGATCAGCTAATCAGGGGCAAAGTCATTGCAATCAGGGGCAGGCCATCTTAAGAGCGCAGAAGTTATTCTTTACTCGAGCGGCATTTGGTTTGAAGTATTTCTCCGAAGTTCAGAATGCTGGGGCAATTCATATCAGACCAACGGGGTACAAATGTTCAGATTCCCTTTTGAGGACTATCCCCACAGAGGTCCCGCAGGCCGGGGCATATCAGAAGCGAAGGAATTGTTCTTCTCCGTATCATCAGAGCTACTCAGGGCTATTCGAGCAGATTCAGTCAATCTTAAAGTGTGAGACGAATGTCGGGAAGTCATGTTACTGTCTTCCGGTTCTTGAACCAGAAAAATGTATTGGTAATCACTGTAAGGCCCGTCCGTGTTGGCGCGTCAGTTTCAAATCCAACCTTCATTAGTACGCAGGAAGACTCCGTCTGTTTTCCCTAGAGGAGCCCAATCATACTTGGCACATATGTTATTCCCCAGCGGAGTTGGTTTCACTTTTCCAGCATTTATTTTGGCTGGAATAATTCTGTGATATCCGGTTATCCTCGGCGGAGTTTAGCTTTGTCTTCAGCATTTATTTTGCTGGAGCGCCTCATTGCATTTGCATGTATCATCATACTTGCATCTAACCCAAATACGTAGCATTTCCATGCTATATGGAAACATTACGTCATTATCAAACATACGTATTCGGAAACATAAACCAGGTTGGTTACCTCGTTGGTTTCAGATGTTTGTTTTCCCCTGCAGATAATTGAGATTATGATTCAGGAAGATAGTCGGATTTGTGGCGCAAGGCGAGCAGTGATCGTGTTCGTCCTATCATGCGGACCCCTAGCAGAGTTTCTTGGTTGAGTTTCTCTTTTCCCCAGCCTAGTCCTTCTCAGGTCGCTGTTATGTCGGCATTACAAGATTTCATAGTTCAGATTTTTTGGAGTTATCGCCGTGATTTCCCCAGTAGAGTTTTCTTCCCCAGCAGAGCTGCTTGGTTAAGCTTCTCTACTTCCCCAGCGAAGTTTTCTTCAGACTGTTGTCCCGTTAGTATTGAAAATCTTGAAATTACTACCCGCCGTCGAAGTAGGTGTTTGACGGCTGTCGTCAGAATTACCCCAGTAGAGTTTTCTTAGGATTGTTGTTACAAGAATCTTGTGGATTAAACCTTCGGAGTTATTACCCTGGTTGAAGGAGTTATACCCTGGTTGAAGGAGTTATTACCCTGGTTGAAGGAGTTATACCCTGGTTGAAGGAGTTATACCCTGGTTGAAGGAGTTATTACCCTGGTTGATGGAGTTACACCCTGGTTTGAGGAGTTATTATGCCTTGTTTGAGGCAGTTTGTTATCCTGGTCGATGGAGTTGTTACCTTTTGTCAAAGGAATTATTATCGGTGTTGGCAGGATCATTACCCGTGCTAACGGAGTGGCTCCCTGCGGAATTATTTGTTCAAGTATCTGTGTCGTCGGAGATGTATCCCACAGAGTAACTTGTTCAAGTCACCGGACGCCTGATTCGCGCTTTACGTAGCATTTTGTTTGTTTCTCTACAAGCGAAGGTCAAGACTTTTGTGTTTTCGACATGGTCCTTTGGCTCGATGCATGCTTATTGTAGCAAAATTTGGAATTAATTGTGGATTCAAGGCCTGTGGCGTCACGCAGGTGGTTGAGGACGAAATCAAGTCAGTTCTTATCAGATAATTGATCAGTTGTTGCCGTGACAACCGGATTCGGTTTCCTGAATGATATTTTCCCCAAGCAGTAGTCGTATTAGCAATTTGATTTTGCGGTTGGCAAATTTTCGGGTTCTTTTGTATTCAACCGTCTCGTACCTCGAATGTCTGAAGGCTGCGCGCTCTTCATCCCGTCGGGTCCAAGTCGCTTGAATAGGGGCAGCTGTTGCACCCTAAAATTTGCCCAACCTTTTCTAACCTAGGTTTATGTTTCAATTGCATAGTCATTTGCATTGTCATCATGTACATAGTGTATTCATCTGCATTGCATAACATAGGCAAGCTAATCTTAATCAGGGGATCAAGTACCATTCTTGTCTCAAGAGGCATATTCAAGGGGTTTCATTCATATTCAAGACTACTCAGGTCATCATAGAAGAATTTGAGCTTTAAAGAGTTGACAGATCAATCATGGGGTTCTCTCCTATCTTGAGGTTGTTTGGGGATCATCAGAGGGTGTATGAGCTATGAGCCAAGAGCATGGAGTGTGTATGGATGTTATGGAAAGTCTAGATGATCATTTGAAGAAGATCCAAGTCATTGGAATGATTGCAAGAGCTTTAGTTGAAGTCAGTCAACTAGGGTTTTATCTAGGTCAACCCTAGGTTAAAGACTTGTTTTGAAAGGCATTAAGGCTCATTTGAAGGATGTGGGGTTCATTATTTGCTACATGGATATGGATATGGTGTTGTGCCCAAGAAAAATCAACAGGAGTCAAGGAGAAGAGGAGTTACCAAATTAGGGTTTCAGTGTAAAATCCCCTGATTTGGGTCCAACTTCAAAGCAGTGTAACTCAAGATGCAAGCTTCATATGAATTTCTGGTCCACATGAAACTTGTAGAGTATCTTCATAGCTTTAATTTTAGTGGTGGAAGTCATCAAGGTGGCTTATAGAACTCAAGTTATAGTTCTTGCAAGTTACAGGTCATCTGAGGACACTAAAATTTGTCTGTGAAAGTTGTCTGTCATCCAAGCAACTTTTGACCTTCAAGGAATTTTCAAATAAATTCTTGGAAAACATAAGGGTTGTTCCTCATGATCTCCCCTTTCCAAAAAGGTATGGCATGCCTTCATATGATATGTGAAGCTCAAGTTATAGCTTGTGCAAGTCAGGGGTATTTTGGGAAAGTGGAATTATAGGTCATTCTTAGCCTATGCCTAAAACTCATACAAGGAAGCTTCAAATGAAAAACTTCACAACATAAAAGTTGCTCAAAATGGCATTTTAAGTCTAGAAAGAAGGTCATGAAAGTTTGGAAATGCATAGAACTCAGATTGATAAAAGGTGGTGAAAATGGCTTAAAAATGGCACATAAGTTGAAAAAGTTCAAGTTGAAATTTGGTTTGGGCAATCTATAAATCCAAGATGGGTTATGTAGTATATCAAATTGAGTCTAAAAAACATTTTAAAGACTTTGGTTCAGCCACAATTTTGATTTGAGGGTTAAAAAATGGACTTGTTTTGTAATTCCATTACTTGCATAATAAGGTACATGTGAGAAACTCAACATAAGGCAAAGGAATCCCTTGTTTTTCACTCATATCACTCCAATTTGTCATGAAAAGAGATTTTAAAAGGTGGTTAAGGGGATGTTAGTGGATTGAAGTGAGATATCATGAGACATCAAAATACCATATCATGAGAAATTCATGAAGTTTCTAGAATCATCCTAGATTGATCTAGAAGACTCTAGATCTTTCCATGCTCTCCTATATATTGGATTGAGATCATTAAGAGAAAAGTTTGGTGATAGTTGATGTTGAATCCATTTTCTCCATTTGCAAATCATATTGAATCTTCATTTTTCTCTTCACCATTTTTCCATTTTTCCCACATTTTTCTACACTTGAAAACTCCATAAGCCATTTTTCGGAGGTATAAAGAATTCGACATAACTCATGATTTATGAGTCTTTCTTGCATTATTGTTGTTGCATTACATTGCTCTCATCTCCTACATGGATTCTAGTACAAAAAAGATGGGTTTTATGACAATTTTTGGTTCTTGAGTTTTTCTTGAGGTGCCACGTTTTGGGAGTTAGAGAGAGTTTCAAGAAAATCTAAGACCATATTTGGATTCCTTGATTTTTTTTCCTTCAAGTTTGACCAAAATTTTATGCGAAACGGATAATTATTGATGGAGTTATGGTGTTTCAAAGTAGCAAAAAACTCATGTTCATGGAGCTGCGGGTTACTATTCACAAAGTTGAAAAAATTGATTTGGAGAAGAAGGTGTTAACACCGTCGGATGCATTTCCAAGTCAAGGTTTCTTCCATTCATCCAACGCCTCTCACTGCACCACGCAATCGGCCACATAAGCCTCATGCCACTTTTATTTATTCATGTTATTTTCTTTTATTTTCCTATTGCCATGTTTCTTTTATTTTTTCTGTTTTATATGCTGACTTCAAATAATCATAAAAAATAGGAAAATTAGTCTTTTTGATCCCCATTTTTTTGTGCTGAATATTTAAGATGTCTAGGATTTAATAAAACTGGAATCATAATTTTACCATTTTTTGACATTTTCTTTGGATTTTTTACATTTGGGTCGTCATAAAAAGGCCAATGCTGGTGCTATCATTTTGTTGAATTTCTTTGATGTATCAAAACATTGTTTAAACGTCAATCCTTTTGCAGGGGTATTCTACACATGTTGAGGTATTGTGATATATTTTTGTGGGAATTTTATTGTAGCATTTTAATTGTTTTTGGATACTTTCTTTAACATGCTCCACTTTAATCTTTCCTTTAGTATACATGAGATATCTTGCATTGTTTTTATCTTGTTTGACCATTTCATTGTGGATATTTTTATGGTATCTCTCACCCCTGGTTTGTAGATTGATGTAGGTAATGGGAGATTTGTATTTGATTTTTTTAACACCTTTTGCTATTTTTCTTATGTTTTGTATTCGAACTTGTAATTTGGACTTCCGAACGGACTTTATTTTTGTTAAGGCTCCAACGGCCGATTTGTGTTTGCGTGGTGAACGCCGTGGTTTATATTTCTTATTATAGATAGGTTAGAGGTATTTGAAGACCCCTTAGGTGGCTGTTATTTGTATGTGTAGCTTGCCCAATTATCGACTTGTTTGCATGATAGCACGTTGCGATTCCAAATAGTGGATTACGCGTTTCATTCGGAGTTTTCACTCGATTCTTTGCATATGATCACTTGATATTTTCTTATTCCATCCATGAATGGGCTTGAGGTTGAGATGAACCTTCCTCCCTCCTTTACATTGCATTTATCATTGCTATATTCATGTTCATTTATATGCGGTTATTACTTGTATTTCCGTTTCTTCCTTTCATTTTCCTTTCCCGTAGGACTTCCATTCTTCCTTGTTCAAGGGAGGATGTGATAGACATTAGGAGCTAACCCATGTATGATAACATTAGGGTAGATTTTTTATCCCTTTTTGTAACCCTAGGAGTTTTTTAGAGTGTCATCTCTTCTTTCTTCAGAACGACAGAAAAACATTAATAAAGGTTATAACAACAATCAATTCACTTCTTCCGTCAAAAGATTTGAACAAACACAAACCTTTTTGCAATAAGAAAACCCTTGTCTAAGGTGAGATTTTTCATAAAAGACACTCAAACAGCTTGTTTCGTGCGTAGCCCGAACTACGTTTGCTCTGATCTTCCATGCTGTGTGGAAGTACGTAGGCATAGGATGCGATATCCTAGCGAGCAACCTTCCCCACCTTCACCCGTAGTTAGGCGAACTACGTTGACTATGATTTCTCGTTTCAGACGGGAATACGTAGGCATAAAGTGCGATGCTTTGCCGAGTCATGTTTTCTTTTCTTTTCAGACCTCATCCTTTAGTTTAGATAGAAGTGTAATCCGTACAAACAAGCAAGCGTGGATCCCATCGAGTACGATGGACGTGAGGGGTGCTAATACCTTCCCCTTGCGTAACCGACTCCCAAGTCCAGGTTTTGGTTGCGATGACCATACCTTTTCCCGTCTTTGCGTTAGGTTTACTTCGAGCGTTTCCTTTCCTTCCTTTGGGTTAGATAACGCACGGTGGCGACTCTTCTGTATTGCCGGCGCCGATTTTCGCAGTAGCGACAGCAGGTAGCCAGTATAAATATCCCAGCAGCTCCGCAGCCGCAGCAGCAGCAGCAACCGAATCAACAGGGATATAGAAAGTACCAGAATCAGGCTCCTTTGACAAACCGTCACTTCGAAGCACCGCCTATGTCGTATACGCAGCTCTTGCAGACTTTGCTTCAGCTTCAGTTGGTTCAGAAGAGGACGATGGCTCCCTTGACAGGGGCACCTCCACCAGGGTACGACGCAAATGCCACTTGCGATTTCCATACAGGGGCACCTGGCCATACAATTGAGAACTGCAAAGCCTTTAAGCACAAGGTGCAGGACCTGGTAGATGCCAAGATTATTAACTTCTCCGATAATGTGCCCAATGTCACAAAGAATCCTATGCCGAATCATAGGGGAGGCGGAGTGAACGCCATTATCGAGGAAGAGAGTGCAGATCTGTTGACCGATGTCAAAGACCTAAAGACGCCGCTTAGTTTCGTCAAAGCTAAGTTGTTGAAGAAAGGGTTCTTTCCAAGATGCGGAGAGTTATGCATGGACTGTGCTACACATTCTGATGAATGCGAGCAGTTGGTTGAAGGAATTCAGAGCCTGATGGCTGAGGGGATTCTGCAGTTCAGCCGGAGGGCTGAAAGTGTATCAGGAGAGGTAGTGTTGCAGCAGGCAGATGAAGTCGCCACCATCACCATCCCTCGCCGGCCAATAACTATTTCTGCGCCCCGACCGCCTACAATCACTATTACCAGAGCTGGGCCGATACCATTCGAGAGCACTAACGCTGTTCCGTGGCATTATGGGGCTGAAGTCTATTGCAACGGTCAGAAGTTAGAGCTGGAGCCGTATGGGTCGACTGTAGAGAATCTCGCAGGAATCAATGGTATTACCCGCAGTGGTAGAGTATTTGCACCGCCGGAAGTCGTGGCAGAGAAAGCGGTCAGAGCTGATGCGGCCGATAAGGGTAAAAGCAAAGTCGTCGAAGAGGTCCCGTGTGGGGTAGAGAAAGATTTGCTTGTCAAAGATGCCGAAGAGTTTATGCGGCTAATCAAAAAGAGCGACTACAAGATTGTAGACCATCTCCATCAGACGCCTTCGAAGATTTCTATTCTCAACTTGTTGCTGTGTTCTGAAGCGCACCGCAACGCGTTACTAAAGGTATTGAACGCTGCCTACGTACCGCAAGAGATATCGGTGAATCAGCTGGAAGAGGTGGTAACCCATGTTAATGCTGGCAATGGGCTAGGTTTCACAGATTTAGAGCTGACACCTAAAGGAAGGAATCATAACAGCGCCTTGCACATCTCGATAGAGTGCAGAGGCACAATCATGTCGCATGTCCTGGTGGACACGGGTTCGTCGCTTAATGTGCTTCCGAAGAAGGCATTAATGAAGTTGGACACTCGCGGATTGCTTTGCACGCCCAGTGATCTGGTGGTGAAAGCATTTGACGGAACTAAGCGCCACGTTTTCGGGGAGTTGACCCTGCCGATCCAAGTTGGCCCGGAAACGTTCGACACGGTCTTTTATATTATGGATATCATGCCTGCCTACAGTTGCCTCTTGGGCCAGCCATGGATCCATGCTGCGGGTGTCGTGACCTCCACGTTGCACCAAAAGCTCAAATATGCTGTCGGAGGAAGCATAGTAACCGTGTGTGGAGAGGAGGACATAATGGTGAGCCATTTGTCATCCTTTAAGTATGTTGAAATTGATGGCGAAATCCATGAAACTCTCTGCCAAGCATTTGAAGCCGTCAAAGTGAAAGAGGTAGCTCCTGTCGTCATAGAGAAGCCAGAGATGAATCTCTCCTCATTCAAGAAGCTCGTCCGTCGTCGAAGCCGGATCTACCCCAGGCTGGGGGCATATTTTGGAGATACCAAACAAGCAGGATAAGTTTGGATTGGGGTATTCTCCTGAAGCTGAAGCTTCTTCTTCGTCTAGCAGTGCGTCACGGGGTAAGGGGCCGATCCTATTTACCAGTGGCGGAGTGATCTTCGATAGCATCAACGCGGCGTCTGAAGACAGCGGGGATAGCGATTGTGATCTCAACTCTTGGATTCAGCCAAGCAAGCTGGGCGAGCGCCTCAACAATTGGACCATCAAGGAAATCATCCCGATGACAAGTGAAGAGTAATGACTTACTTTTTTCAATCATTGTACAACCCTATGTCCTACCCGGGGCGTAGTGGTTTTATTGTCAGGGCCTTGTTGGATTATGTACATGTATTTTGTTACTAAATCAAAGGCGTTTTCTTCGTATTCAAAATTTGTGTTCTCTGTTATTCCTGTTTTATATTTGTTTTGAAAAACAGTAAAATGGCAATGGGGTTTGTGCTAACCTGCATATTCTTGTTTTAAACTTAACCCTTGTTATTGCAGGATCCACATGACAGATGACATCGACTCTGGACCTTCTACGGCTCACTTCGACTTCGATTGCCCGATCTATCAAGCCGAGGAAGAGATTGATGAAGACGAAGATCTTCCTGAAGAGTTGGCCCGCTTGTTGAAACAAGAGGAAAAGGTTATTCTGCCTCATGAGGAGGATATTGAGATCGTAAATCTGGGTTCTGAAGAGCTCGTCAGAAATGTCAGGATAGGGGCTGCGCTGCAGAGTGATGTCAAGCAGAGACTGGTCGAGATGCTTCGAGAGTATAGTGACGTCTTTGCTTGGTCATACGAAGATATGCCCGGACTTGACACGGACATCGTGGTCCACCACTTGCCGCTACGAGAAGATTGCCCTCCTGTCAAGCAGAAGCTTAGGAGGACGAGACCAGATATGGCCGTTAAGATCAAGGAAGAAGTGCAGAAACAGCTCGATGTTGGCTTCTTAGCGGTCACCACTTACCCTCTGTGGGTCGCCAACATAGTGCCTGTATCGAAGAAGGACGGTAAGGTACGCATGTGCTTCGATTATCGGGATTTGAATAGGGCGAGCCCTAAAGATGATTTCCTGTTGCCTCATATCGATGTGTTGGTCGACAACACAACCCAGTTCTCCGTGTTTTCGTTTATGGATGGCTTTTCCGGCTACAACCAGATCAAAATGGCGCCGGAGGACATGGAGAAAACGACGTTTATCACCCCCTGGGGAACATTTTGCTATAAGGTAATGCCCTTCGGTCTGAAGAACGCAGGGGACACTTACCAACGGGCTATGGTAACTTTGTTTCATGATATGATTCATCATGAGATTGAGGTCTATGTTGATGACATGATTGCGAAGTCCCAAACGGAGGAGGGACATCTGGTCAATTTGCTGAAGCTTTTTGAGAGGCTTAGGAAGTTCAGGTTGAGGCTGAATCCTAACAAATGCACTTTCGGAGTGCGGTCCGGAAAGTTGCTGGGGTTTATCGTTAGAGAACGAGGTATCGAGGTTGATCCTGCGAAAATAAAAGCCATTCAAGAAATGCCAGCGCCGAAAACCGAAAAAGAAGTTCGTGGTTTCTTGGGCCGAATAAACTACGTTGCAAGGTTTATCTCTCAGCTCACGGCCACTTGTGAACCGATGTTCAAGCTTTTAAAGAAAAATCAGGCGATTACTTGGAATGAGGATTGCCAGAAGGCATTCGACAAGATAAAGCAGTATCTTCAAGAACCTCCGATCTTGATACCCCCAGTGGCTGGACGGCCATTAATCATGTACTTGACAGTTCTTGAGAACAGTATGGGGTGTGTTCTCGGTCAGCACGACGAGACGGGCAGAAAGGAGCATGCCATTTACTACTTGAGTAAAAAGTTCACTGAGTGTGAATCTCGATACTCGATGCTGGAGAAGACGTGTTGTGCACTAGCTTGGGCTGCCAAACGTCTACGACAGTACATGCTCAATCACACCACTATGCTGATTTCGAAGATGGATCCGATCAAGTACGTCTTCGAAAAGCAGGCTCTTTCGGGCAGGATTGCCAGATGGCAAATGGTGTTAACGGAATATGATATTCAGTACGTATCCCAGAAGGCCATCAAGGGAAGCGTATTGTCTGATTACCTTGCCGAGCAGCCGATCGAGGATTACCAGCCGATGAAGTTTGAATTCCCTGACGATGATATTATGTTTCTCAAAGCGAAGGATTGCGATGAGCCGTTGCCTGACGAGGGGCTAGATAGGAAATCCCAGTGGAAGTTGATATTCGATGGGGCGGTTAATTCCTACGGAAGTGGCATTGGGGCTATCATCACGACTCCCCACGGATCCCATATCCCATTTACTGCGAGACTGACGTTTCCAGTTACCAACAATGAGGCGGAGTACGAAGCATGCATCATGGGTCTGGAAGAGGCAATTGATTTGAGAATCAAGAACCTAGACGTCTATGGTGACTCAGCGCTTGTGATCAACCAAATTAAAGGGGAGTGGGAGACTCGTCAACCGAATTTGGTGTCGTACATGAATTATGCCAGCAGGCTACTTCCGTTCTTTGATCGAGTGGAACTTCATCATGTTCCCAGAGCAGAAAATCAGATGGCTGATGCCTTAGCCATGTTGGCTTCAATGTATAAAGTCAATTTTTGGAATGAGGCTCCAAGAATTGTACTTTCCCGTCTTGATAGACTGGCATTCGTCTTTGCAATCGAGGATGCTGCCGATGGCAAGCCATGGTTCCATGACATCCAGACTTTCCTTATGACTAAGGAGTATCCTGCGGGTGCGTCAACCCAGGATAAGAAGACTCTGAGGAGGCTGTCTGGAAACTTTTATCTCAATCCTGATGGAGTGTTGTATAAGAGAAACCACGATCTCGTGCTGCTCAGATGTGTAGATGAGAAAGAGGCGAGTATGCTCATGGAGGAAGTCCATGAAGGCACATTTGGTACGCACGCCGGCGGGCATGCTATGACGAGAAAGATCCTGAGAGCAGGATACTACTGGCTGACAATGGAGTCGGATTGCTTCAGATTCGCGAAGAGATGTCATAAATGCCAGATTTATGCTGATAAAGTTCATGTGCCGCCATGCCCGTTGAATGTCATGTCCTCCCCATGGCCGTTCTCCATGTGGGGCATCGACATGATAGGCAAGATCGAGCCCACTGCATCTAACGGTCATCGCTTCATTCTGGTAGCTATCGACTACTTCACCAAGTGGGTAGAGGCAGCCTCGTATGCTAATGTGTCCAAGCAGGTGGTGGCTAAATTCATAAAGAGGGACATCATCTGTCGTTACGGAATTCCCGAGCGGATCATTACTGATAATGGTTTGAATTTGAATAACAGATGATGAAGGAGCTGTGCCAGAGTTTCAAGATTGAACACCACAACTCATCTCCTTACCGGCCGAAGATGAATGGCGCCGTTGAAGCAGCCAACAAGAACATAAAGAAGATTGTTCAGAAGATGGTTGTGACCTATAAAGATTGGCACGAGATGCTGCCGTTTGCACTGCACGGTTATCGTACGACGGTACGTACGTCAACCAGGGCAACTCCTTTCTCCTTGGTGTATGGTATGGAAGCTGTCTTATCGTTAGAAGTGGAGATCCCTTCTTTGCGAGTTTTGGTTGATGTGAAACTCGACGAGGCAGAATGGATTACGAATCGTTTGAACCAACTCAGCCTGATGGACGAGAAGAGGTTAGCATCGATTGCGTTTGGTCGTCTGTACCAAAGCCGAATGAAGAAAGCTTATGATAAGAAGGTGCGTCCTAGAAGCTTTCAGACGGGTGATCTCGTCCTGAAGAAGATTCTTCCGCCACACTCCGATCACCGGGGCAAGTGGACTCCGAATTACGAAGGTCCGTATGTCGTCAGCAAGGTCTTCTCGGGAGGAGCTTTGTTGTTATCCACGATGGATGGTGAAGATTTTGCATCCCCGGTGAACGCGAACGCAGTTAAAAAATACTTTGCTTGAAAGCGACCCGCTGGACAAAAAAGAAAAAGTCCAGGCAAAAAAGGGGCATCCCGGCGAACCAAAAACAGAATAAAAGGTTCGGGCAAAAATTAGGGATATATTGAAAAAATGTACACCCGCGAAGTCGAAAACCTACACTGGGCGGCTTCGGCAAAAAAGGGTATCCCGGTGAACTGAAAACCCGTAAAGGGCGGTTCACGCAAAAGTTAGGGATTGAATAAGCAAATGACTGCGTTCCGCGTGTGGACTTTCATTGTTTAGTGGTTCGGAGGACCTGAGGGCCGTTTATCTGAATCAATCTCTTCCGAAGCTGAAGCGTCGGAGAAGGATCAAAGTTGAGTGGGTCTTAGAAGGATCAACTCATGGTGTTCGTCTACGCCTCGTTGCCGACATTTGTATATACTGATGTATATGTATGTTTTATTTTTGCGCGGCTTCCTCATTCCAGGAGCTTGCCTCTGTTGTAAAACATTTTTACCCATTCAGAGGTTCATTATCAATAAAATGCATACTATTCAGCAATTCTGTTTGCCTGTTTAGCATTTATCTGTTTTGTTTGCGAAAAAGAACGCCGATGTTTTTGATAAAATGCGCATACATAAACTTACTGGCCTAGGCCACTGATTGTTGAAACAATTAGTTACTTGAATATTGTCACGAGATAATAACCTTGATAGGCCCCTTTGAGAAGGGTATCTTGTCTGTTTGTTTGTGTTGTTACAGGTGTAGCATATCCCAGACAGTGCGCCGTGCGCATCCCCGAAGCAGGATGATTCCTCCTTCTCCAGCAGAGTTCAGTAGCCTCTCCCCGCAGAGTCTGAACACAAGATAGTGAGCATTGATATGTCTCCCCAGGCAGAGATGATTCTCTTCCCCAACCAAATGCGTCCTGAAGGAATGTCATCCCCTCAGCTGAGTCGGGCGCCGAAGCTCGTGTTCATCCCCCCGCACCGGGTCACAAGTGCAGGTTTCACAGAAATGTTCAAGCGCCGAAGCATGAATCTTCCCCAACACCGGGTCACAAGTGCAGGTTTCACAGAAATGTTCAAGCGCCGAAGCATAAATCTCCCCCCGCACCGGGTCACAAGTGCAGGTTTCACAGAAATGTTCAAGCGCCGAAGCATGAATCTTCCCCAGCACCGGGTCACAAGTGCAGGTTTCATAGAAATGTTCAGGCGCTGAAGCGCGTGTTAATCCCCCTAGCACCGGGTCACAAGTGCATGTTTCGAAGGAAACTATTCGTATGCCGAAGTATGCAGCAACTGATGGTGCCAGACTGAAGTCTCCAGCGGAATTGAGATTCCCCCAGAGTTGTACTCTCCCCCGAAGTCGGATGATTCCTTCTTCCCCAGCGGAATTGAGATTCCCATCAGAGTCGTACTCTCTCCCGTGAAGCAGTTGGGACCATGATTGGTTTTACCCAGTAGAGCGTTGAGCAGCTGATGCCGTATTTCTCGCAGAGTCGTACTCCCTCCGGCGAAGCAGAATGATTTCTCCTTCCTCAGCCGAGTTTGCAGATACCCAAGAGAGCCGAATCCTTGGAAGTTGATCAGACCATGATTGGTTTTCCCCAGTGGGAGTGTTGAACAGCTGAAGTTGTTTCCCCACAGAGCTCTTATCCCCAGAAGAGTAGCCGAGAAGGCCATGCAGCTTATTCTCGCGATTGACATCGCTCTCCCTCAGCAAGTCCAGGTTCTCGTAGAGCTTCGTCCCCCTGCAGTAGTCGACTGAAGTTGTTTCCCCGCAGCAATCAACTGAAGTTGTGTCCCCTGTGGAGTCCAATTGAGATTGGCGTGACCATGTTCTCCTCAGCAGGATGATTCCTCTATCTGAGTAGTTCTTTCTCCTCGACAGGAGAATTCTCCCTTCGGCATTTATTTTGCTGACGGGATCGCATCATTATGCATGATTGCATGGCATTTATCATAAATGCATAGCATTTCCACCGTGTGGAGCATTGCCGAAGCATATGCATAATAAACATGATCTAGGTTGTTACCGTTCTTGTTTTGCAGGTGTTCCACCGCAGAATTGATTGCTCAGGATGATTCCTGACATTCCCCCCCAACAAAGTCACTGGCTCAGGATGATTCTTGAGATCCCCAGCGTAGTCTTCGGTTCAAGATGATTCTTGAATTCCTCAGCAGGGCCGTTTGCTTAAGATGATTCTTAAGCTCCCCAGTGCAGTCCCCAGTGAAGTTTGCCCAGGATGATTCCTGAGTCCCCAAGAGAGCCGAATCCTTGGAAGCTGCTCAAGCCATGATTGGTTTGTCCCCGGCAAGAGTTGCCCAGGATGATTCCTGGAATCCCCAACAGAATGTTTGCTCAGCATGGTTATCGATTCAAGATGATTCTTGAAGTCCCCGGCGGAGTTATTTGTTCAAGATGATTCTTGAAGTCCTTAGCAGAGTTGATTCCTCCAAAATGATTTCTGGACCCCCGGAGCGGAGTTACTTGATAGTTCTCCAGATTCCCCAGCGGCGAAGCGTCCTCCCCAACAGGTTTTCTAACGGCGAAGTTGAAACCTCCCTTGAAGCCTCCATGATGAAGTCCGGCTGATGCCCGACGAGGTATTTGAATGCCTGATGGCATGATCAACCTGATGGTTGAAGTCTGGCTGATGCCCGACAGTGTTCTTTGAATGCCTGATGGCATGATCGACTATGTATTACCGGTTACCGTGTGACCAATTCCCCAATGGATTTTCTTCATCTTGACGGAGAGGTCAGACGATTTAACTCTCCAGCGGCGATGTTGGATGTTTGGGTTTGACGGCGAGGTCAGACGATGTTGAGAGTTGACGACGATGTCATATTCTTCGATGTTCCAGCGGCGATGTTGGATGTTTGGGTTTGACGGCAAGGTCAGACGACGTGGAGAATTGACGGCGAAGTCAGATTATGTTGAGTACTCGACGGCGATGTCGGGTGTTTATCAGAGTTATGTTTATTTCTGACGGCGAGGTCAGGTAATTCAGTTCCCCAGCGGCGATGTTGGATGTTTGTTTCTGGCGGCGATGTCAGGTGATTTAGTTTTCCAGCGGTGATGTTGGATATTTGTTTCTGGCGGCGATGTCAGGCGGTTCAATTTTCTGGCGGCGATGTCAGGTGCTTTAGTTTCTCCAGCGGCGATGTTGGACGTTTGTTTCTGGCGGCGAGGTCAGATGATTTATCTTTCCAGCGGCGATGTTAGGTGTTTCTCAGTTGATTCAGTTTTCCAGCGGCGATGTTGGGCATGTCAACTGATTTAGTTCTCCAGCGGTGATGTTGGATGTCTGTTTCTGACGGCGAGGTCAGATTTCTTTAGTTTTCCGGCGGCGATGTTGGATATTTTGTTTGTTTCTGGAGGCGATGTCAGATTGATTTAGTTCTCCAGCGGCGATGTTGGGTATTTTGGTTGTTCGACGGCGATGTCGGGTTCTTAGTTTTCCAGCGGCGATGTTGGGTGTTCCTCAGATTCCTTTGTTCTCCAGCGGTGATGTTGGATGTTTGCCTCTGACGGCGATGTCAGATGATTTAGTTCTCCAGCGGCGATGTTGGGTATGTCAAGTGATTTAGTTTTCTAGCGGCGATGTTGGGTGTTTTGTTTCTGACGGCGATGTCAGGTGATTCTTTAGTTCTCCAGCGGCGATGTTGGGTGTTTTGGTGGTCCGACGGCGAGGTCAGATTGCATTTGTTTCCAGCGGCGATGTTGGATGTTTGTTTTTGACGGCGAGGTCAGATTATGTTTGTCTCCAGCGGCGATGTTGGACGTTTGGTTGACAGCGATGTCAGTTCCTTTAGTTGTTCCAGCGGCGATGTTGGATGTCTGTTTCTGACGGTGATGTCAGATTCTTTAGTTCTCCAGCGGCGATGTTGGATGTTTTGCTTCCGACGACGATGTCAGGATCCCTAGTTTTCCAACGGTGATGTTGGATGTTTACGGCTGGCGACGATGTCAGTGGACTCAGTTCCCCAGCGGTGATGTTGGACGTTTGTTTCTGGCGGCGATGTCAGGTGGTTTATCTTTCCAGCGGCGATGTTGGGTATTTTGTTTGTTTCTGACGGCGATGTCAGATGATTTAGTGTTCCAGCAGCGATGTTGGATGTTTGGTTCTGACGGCGATGTTAGATTCTTCAGTTTTCCAGCGGCGAGGTCAGATAGTCAGTTTTCCAGCGGCGATATTGGGTATGTCAGATTCTTTAGTTCTCCAGCGGCGATGTTGGGTGTTCTAGTTGTCCGACGGCGATGTCAGATCAGTATATCTCCAGATAGTTGTCGTGCAGCTATTGTTTCAGTGTTCGAAGATTCGTTCCCCGGATGAGTACCGTGTACTTGAGCAGTTGGCAAATTTCCGGGTTTACCGGTATTCAACCGTCTCGCACCTCGATTGGCTGAGAGTCGTTCGCTCCTCACCCAGTCAGGTTCAAGCCGTTTGAATAGGGGCAGCTGTTGCACCCCAAAATTTGACCAACATTTATTTACCCATCAAGAGTTATATGAGACTTTGAAGCTAGCCAAGAAGGCTATTCAAATGTTCAAAGATTGATATCTGTGTCAGAGAACTCAAGAGATCCTCAGAGAAATTGGTTGAAACCAAGGTTGTGTGTCTCATAACTTGAGAGTTGTGGGAGCTCCTCAGATGATTCTGAGACTATGAGGATGAACTTGAAGCTTTGAGAAAGCTTATAAGATGTCTTGAAAGCCATCATGAAGCCTAGAGAGGTCATTGTACAAGAATTCAGGAGATTCAGCCATGAGTGGTGGAATTAGGGTTTGACTGGGTCAACCCTAGGCCAACTGATGATTTGGAGAGGGTTGAGACCTAATCCAAGGGCCATGTGATCATGGAATGATGTATTGAGATGTTATAAGGATGATTCCTAGACCAACTCATCATAATTGAGGAGTTTGAGAAGTTTTAAGCTAGGGTTTCTAAGGATTGACAGTGTAAAATCCCCTAGTTTGATCCCTATCTTCCAGGAAGTTTAGCTCAAGATGTGATTGTCATATCATCTTACCCATAACATGAATGTTGTAGATATTGTTCTTAGATTTAATTTGAGTGGTAGAAGTCCTTGATAGGATTTGCAGAGCTCAAGTTATGGTTTTGACAAATTATAGGTCATCTGAGGTATGTGAATCTGGGTCCTTGAAAGTCACCCAACTTGCAGACAACTTTTGCCCTAGTAGGATGATTCCTATGAACTCTTGGTCAACATGAATGTTTAAGAGCATCTTCTTAGCTTTCTATAGAATACTAGAAGTCCTTGATAGGATTTGTATAACTCAACTTATGGCTTTGACAAGCCAAGGGCATTTTGGTCATTTGGAGGTTATAGGTCATTTCAAGCATAAGGCTATATCTCCTACTTCCAAGCTTCAAATGGAAAAATATTCAACATCAAACTTGCTTAGAATGATGTTTTAATGCTAGTAGGAAGGTCATGAGATGTTGAAAAGGATCATATCAAAAAGTGATAAAAATGGCCTAAAAATGAGGCATAAGTTAATTCAAGTGAATTTGAAAAATGGAAATCCCAAGTTATAAGTCCAAACCATGTCATGTAATAGGTCATTTTGACTCCAAATGACATTCTAAGAACAATGGTTCAGCCACAATTTTGATTTGAGGCTTGCATCATAGGGCTGCTTTGTAATTTGATTACTTGCATCTTAAGGTACCAAACCAAAACAAGGCAAAACTCAACAAACAAGGGAGATATGCATTGTAACTTGTCCTAAATCTCATGTAAGGAGAATTTCAAATCAGAAACCAAGGTTGCAAGGCATTTGGCATGAGATACCATGTTATGAGAAATGAAAATTCAAAATACCATTGCATGAAAAGATCAAGTTCTCATTAGATGATCCTAGATGGTTCTAGACTGTTCTAAACCATTCTATATAACCATTGTGACTTGCTCAGATGCAAGGTTGGTGTTAATTGGTGTAGAGAAGAGAGGGTGAGATCAAAATTTCTCCATTGCAAATCACATTCAAACTTTACATTCTTCTTCATTGCCATCCCATTTTTCTTCACAAACCTTCTCCATAGATCTTGCTGAGTGTGTTCATACTGAGTTGAAGCTCCATTGATGGAGAATTGAAGGTGTTCCATTGGAAATTTCAAGAAAGCAAATCACATTGAATCTTGAAGTACAAGCTTGATACATCCAATCTTTTGCAAACAGAAGAAGATTCATCATCCAAGGAGTGTTCTTGAAGAGTTTCAAGCATTGAAAGCTAGGGTTTCATCATCCACCATACCAAGAAGCCAGGTTTGCAAAATCCCTTCCATCTCATAATCTAGGCATGGTTAGGTTAATTTATTAGTGTAGACTTGTTAGAGACAATTAAGTGATCATGTATGATGAGTTTAAGAGTGATTGGTGAAGTTTCATTCATGGATGCCAATTCTTGGATGAGCAAGATCGTGTGAAATAGTGAGTGATAATGCCAGTTTAATAGCTTGTTTTAACCCATAGAATGCAAGGATCAGTTTTATGTAAAGAAAGTTGAGTTTGGTTGAGGTCAAAGATTGATGACATTTTGAGTTTAAGTTGGTTGCACCTTCGGGTTTGAGTATAGAGGTCACTTCAATGAAAACCAATACCATAGTCGTATTCAGGGCGAAATTCTAAGCAAGTTTGTATTTTACATGTTGAGAATTGATGATGATATGAGGGAACACGAGTTGATGTAAGATCTGTGCATGGAAGCTGAGTTTCATGGAGTTTCAGGTGAAACCCTAACCCAAGGTTAGGGATGATGTTTCTACCGTCAGATCGCGCGCTGACCCTTGACCCACGAGCGGATCCTATGGCCCACGTTTAAACTCGTTTATGGAGGGAATTAGGAACCAGGATGAAACGCCGCGTTTCATTAAAGCCAAGTCTGGGCTTTGAGTGAATCATGCTAATCCCACCCCCCTGTGAGGCCCAAATCCAAAATGAACTGAGATTCGCTTCTATTCGCACCGCTGCTTTTTCCTTTTTCTTTTGATTTTATCATGTTTTCTGATTAATACATTGGGCCTAGCGTATTCCTATTCAGACCCCCCAGTCTGGGCCCAAGCATGGTTTTAACTGCATATTGTTACTTGTCACATCCCATGTTCATATTTCCATATTATTTTTTTCTCCATTTTTTCTCATATTTTAGAAAATCATATCAAATAGAAAAATCAATATTTTTTAATGGGAGTTTTTTCTCCCTTTTCACATTTTTGTCTAGAAAAATATAAAATAAAAACATTTTCCATATCATGCATTTTAATATTTTTTGCATATTTTCTTCTTTAATTGCTTTTTAATTCTCTTATATTGATACATGATTTTGTAGATTTTAGTTTAGGTAGATCCCTTAGTATTTTTAGGTCAATTTTTTAGGGTATTTAGATATATGTTTTAGCTTCCCCCTGGATTTATTCCATATTTTTTTGATGATTTTTAGGATAGTTTTGATTAGATAATTCTAGGTTGTGTAGAATTAGGTTAAACTTCAACATAGGTCCATAATAACTTTAGATTTTGGGTTTTTTAGGACAATTTAGACTATGGCACATATATGGGTATTAAGGGTAGGTATGTAGGATCCCTTAGAAATTATATTAGGATTTAATATAGTAGTGTGCTATTTTTAGTTGATTTTTGTATTGGTTGATTGTTTGTGTTGCCTTTAGGGCATGTTTGCCTTAGTTGCTTTGCTTTGTGGGCTTGGAAAGCTTGGTATCTCTTTGTGGAGCATTGAGGAGCATAGTAGAAGACTTGAAGATGCATTGAGGAGCTTGAGAGCTTGCTTTTATTTTCCTTTTGTTGTTTTAGGGTTAAGAATTAGGAAGAGATTAGATGTAGATAACTTCTTTCTTAAACATGGATGGTATCATTCACCTCCATTCCTCCCTATGATTCAAAGTCCTTCCATGGTATACACCTCTCTCCTTTGGAGGGATAAGTGATGTACCTAGGGAGTAGAACTTTTGAGGGAACCATTCCTTTGATGTTGAACCCTTATAGGTCACCTTTGGTGGTCAAATAAGCAGTTCAATATCCCCCAGCTTATCCAGTAAGTGATTTTCTCTGGTTTGATTATCTTGAGAGATGTTGAGCCTGAGTTTGAAGATGAAGACTTCCTTGTAGAGTATTGAAGAGGATGAATCCTTGAGTATTGCCATTCCAGCTGAAGCTTGAAGAGCAACAGGAGCAAGTTGATACTTGAAGATCCCTGAAGATTAGGTGAAGCCTGAAGGTGGAGCTGATCAAGAAGCTGAAGCTTAAGGGAGAAGATGAGTTGAGACTCATGTTGTAGGGTTGAAACCTGGAAAAGCAATTGATGTTTGTCAAGAGTGATCAAAGTCTGAAGACTGAGTTGCTGTTGGAAGAGCTGAAGCTTGGAGTTGAGGGAGAAGCTGAATCTTTCTTCTTTTTCTTTTCTGTATTGCTGTGTTTTGTTTGACTTGCTTGATGCATTAGAATAAGTTCATATCTAGAATAGGTAGAATCTAGGAGCATGATTGCACTAGAGGTTGAGTTGCTCCCTCTGCTTGTATTGTTACTGTGTGGCTTTGCTTGCGGGTATTCGGTAGAGCTCAGCTCCCTTGCCCATGTGGTTTGTTTTGCCTGATGGCATTTCATTTCATTTTATCTGTATGATTGTAGTTTACTATTTATTGCTTGATAGCATGTCGTTTATATTTCAGTATGATTACTGTTATTTCATTCTGGCTTGAGGTTGAGATGAGCTTGTGGAGGCTGAAGCCCCACACACATTTCCTCCCTCACTTGCATTACATGCATTTTACTGTAAAGCTGATGCTTTGTCTGTTTTGGTGTATCATTGACATGATCCCTTAGGACTCTCATTTCCTTGGATAAGGATTTGATGATAGAATTTTAGGTTGAAACCTATGCATGACAA
This sequence comes from Lathyrus sativus, assembly GCA_963859935.3. Lineage (NCBI taxonomy): Eukaryota > Viridiplantae > Streptophyta > Magnoliopsida > Fabales > Fabaceae > Lathyrus > Lathyrus sativus. The sequence continues at coordinate 317,089,120 of OZ012740.1, read as the reverse complement.
CTTCTAGGAGTTCCCTGTTCAAACCTCAACCATAGGATGAATCCATGGCATGACAACAGTAGGACTTGATAGTCTCCCTCCTAGTTGGGCCTGTTCTCTTCTCATCTCGAAACAGTTTAAGATACAGTAATCATGAATGATTTCTTTCGTACGTTACGAGCCTTAAGCTATCTGAGAAAGGATTGTGGGAGAGTTTCTTTTCCATAGTCTGGATGTTTAGTATGGTACCCTTTGGGTGACATGCGACGCATTCACTCTCAGGTCATAGTCTCTAGTGCGGTTGAAATCGCAAACACAATAAAAAACACTTCTTTCGTAAAAGACAGGAAATAAACCGTAGTTTCCCGAACTACGTGAGCTCTGATCTCTCATGCCTGTTGAGAGTACGTAGGCACAAGATGGCGAAGTCTTGGTGAGCTACCTTCCCCCATAATCCTTCGTAGGCCAAACTACGTTGACTCTGATTTCTCATTCTCTGATGAGAATACGTAGGCATAAAGCGCGACGCTTTGCCGAGTCATTTTTCTTTTCTTTTTCAGCCAGCCTTGATAGGTAGATAGAATAAAACCAACCCGTCCAAGTAAACACAACAAGCGAGGATCCTGTCGAGTACGACGGACGTGAGGGGTGCTAATACCTTCCCCTTGCGTAACCGACTCCCGAATCCAGACAAATGTTGCGATGACCTTGTCTTACCCTTTTTCGTCAGGTTTTTCCGATCGTTTCCTTTCCCTCTCAGAGGGATAAATAACGAAAGGTGGCGACTCTTCTGTCATGCCGGCACCTTATTTTCGCGCAAGCGACAGTAGCGGCAGAGTTCCAGAGATAAGTTCCTATCTTTTTGATTGTGCAATTTAGGGTTTTGATTTTGGGATTTTTTAATGTTGTTTGATTTGTTGGGTGTTCCTGTGTATAGTGAAATCGCTGCCTCTCCCGTCTTGAGTCTCTTCTCACATTTATAGGCGTGAGTGGATTCAAATCTTGATGCCAGATTGACGATTGGAAAGAAGACAACATTAATAGGCTTTCCGTTCTTGTACAAAATGTCTGATCTTGTGGACAATGAGGTAAATTACTTCCCATTCTTGGAGAAACATGTCTGAGATTATTAGGGAAAGAGAATTAAGGTCCTGTTAAATTGCTTATAGCCTTTACTATTTATCCTGATTATGCTTGATATTGTTTTGCGGCTGTAAATATCTTCCAAATATGGGTGATTACGTCTGATCTTGTTGGATATATTTTGTGAGATTATAAGTCTGAATTCGAAGAATGTGTTTAGCCACTCTATGAACTGATGGACTTTCCTTTTTGGTTCTTCAATTTAATTAATCAGTATGCGGTTTGGCCTGCAGGTGATCGACGGTGATGAATTTTGGAGCATACAGTCCCTCTCCTCTTGTAGCATAATTTGAAATAAGTGCCGCTGCTGCCAGTATTTAAGAGGGTCTAACGGTGATTCGTCTTGAACCAGTGGTAATGCAAACCGTTTTCTAGCTTCTCTTATCCATGGTAATACCTCACGACCGTCGCTAACATTTGTTTTGTTTTGCAGGCTATTAATTTTAGGCCTTCATGAGGTGCGCCTAGAGTCGACATATCGTGGCGGTAGTGTAAAGTAGCAACAGCAGCTTGAAGATTTTGTAGGTTTGAACTGGTGTTTGAGTTCCTTCCATTCATCATGAATTTTTGTCGCATTCTGAAGATCGAATAACCATGTTTGTTCTTTTTAATGGAGTGGTGGTTCTAGAATTGGAGAGCGGAGGTTTGCAAGCCCAATGGCGAGAAGCTAAAAGGAACTCAACCGACATGAGATGCGAGAGACATGTTCTGTCAATTCTTCAAAGGTATAACCAATGCACATAATAAGATTTTGGATTATGATTGCTGATGCAGAAGTTTTATAAATACTGTCTCTGTTTGGCTATGTGCAGAGATTCTCCCGATGGAGTTTCAATCCCCTTTGTGAAAAGTTGTAAACAATTCATGTTTGAACACCGACTAGCCTCAAGAACAAAATGGAATATCCAGTTGTTTCAGCGATTAAACGGTCTGCGAGTAGTGCATCTGCTTGTGCATAATGTACCACTTTTGCTGAGGGAGGGCGTTGTCTCCAATCTTCACGCTCACGTGCCTTTGAAGTATCAAATAGATTAAAAATCTTTGTAGCCAGAGAACATCATTGTCGGCCCCATGGAACACCTTACAAATCGAAGGTTTGGCGGAAAATGGCCAAAGAATTTCCATAGAATCAAGAAATCTAGACTAATCCTGTAAGGCTTAGAAAAGAGTGCAAGCTATGTTGTTCTGTATCCACACCAAAGAACCTCTCCTTGCTCAATACATCGACCTGTTCCTTTAACTGCATGAATCATTCATTTCTAACTTCTCAGTTTCAATTTCAGGCTGGTGATTACTTAGCAATGCAAATCTGGACCATTCTCGTTACTTCCGGAGGCCTTCATGCTCAAATGTTTAAGCGGCGTGTAGGGGTCATCTGTTAAGACTCTCTTAAACACCGATTGTGGCTTCCCTTTGGTTTGGCAGGTTTGACAGCTCTGAGCACTGCTGTTAGTTTTGACAGGTTGCATCGTGTTGCCGTGATTAGTTTGACGGTTGATGGATTTTATGTTTCTTTGAACAAAGTTGTTAATTGTTATGAAGATTCTCACTCATTCTTGTGTCTTTGCAGGTGTAGAAGTTTTAGAAAATGGGCAAAGGCATGGTGCGAGCTGAATGGTTTTCCATGGGTTTTCAATTCTACTTCACGTTTGGTCTCCGATTGGCCATCAAAGTTTGTCGTTCTCCTCTCATTTTTATGTATTAGTGATGTAGGTGGCGGTTTGGAGGCAGGTGCTAGAGGTCAAGTTGAATTCGGATACAATTTCCGCCGTCGTGACAGGTCTGCATTCTGGTGGGGAATCAGGCTTATCATGTTGAGTTGTTTTTATATGTATAATTTGTAACCTGCTGTTCAAAGAAGAGTTATGTCCGGGAATTCCGTTTATTTCCGCTGATGGTTTCGAGCCCCTTTTTTCAGGTACGAAGTAGAGTATATAAGACACCATGATTGTGCACTCGAAGGCATTAGGACTACGCTTAGAAAAGACGAACCGTCGGTGCATTTCGGCAGGCTAGGCTATTTGTGCTGCAGCAGTACTGAACTTCAGTAGTATCAAGCAATCCTAAGAGGAATCAAATGTTCTGTTATTACTTTTACCAATGATTCAAACATCTGAACAATTGTAGTCTTTCTTTTGATATATAAAGTACCCTGTTGGTCTTCTTGTATATTATATGCATCTTATTGATACCCCTCATGACATAATTATAACTATGGTGCGTTGGGATCTCCTTTTAAAAGTTCAAGTATTTCTATGCCAAGTTCTTAACTTCTCTGAATCACGTGGTCTTGAAAATTCAATCCTTTTTTTAAATGCACCTCACATGACCCCTGCTTTAACCATCTACCACATCGTACCTTTATATATACTTTGTATTGTTGGTGGTTGACTTCGTACATACTCTTGTAATTTGATTTGTGATAAGGATGTTGTCATTTCCTCTACGTTTAATCCTCCTAACGCACTTGCAATCACAAATCCGGTAATTCCATGCTGTAATTTGATAATATCCAAGATGTAGTTTTCCTACACATAAGGTCTCTTTTGGATAAAATTCTACATCTTGAATCCTTATAAAGCAAAATGAGTGGCATATGGAGAAAAGAATTGCACTTGGTTTGGATTAAAATTTAGTGCACAAACAAAATCCTCAAATCAAAACTTTGAGTTACCACCGTGGGGTATCGGTAACGGGGAATCGAATTCTTTAATAAAACAAAGACTCATGTCCCTTAAATCCAACCTCTTCATGAGTATGCACTGAAACTTGGGAGATACAGACATAACCTCTGATTTAAACTGCATCAAGCTTAACTGACCCTCTTTAGATTTGTGAGAATGACGGTTGGTCCATTAGGGATTACCGCATCTGCACCAGTTGGTTAGTCGCAAAAAAAACATACATATTAAAATAAAGTCAAATAACAAGAGAAAATGGGCAAAAAGAGATGGGCTCTTATGGTCAAAAATTAGGGTGTGACAGATGCCCCTATTTAAGTTACTTCTATCCGGAGATATGGAGATAGAAATCTTCGTCTCGACGAGATAGGAGGGACTTAAATATAAACATTGCACGGATTTTTGGCCCTAAGATGCCACCGAATGCAAATGATATGCAATGATATGAAAATGCTAGACAGAGCTCCTGTGGGGAAATAATGTCACAGGGGAATAACTGGACACGACACCTAAAGAACAGACTCGACGACGCGAGACGCCACGGGAAGAAACAACGATCAGCAATATGGATTCTCCAAAATGAAGGTAAGATATGATAATACCACCAGGAGCACAGTAGCTTGGACAGTGAGACGAGATCTTGAAAGTGAAGGGTAGCCCACTACCAACGTGTGACAGCCTGAACAAAAGTATCTGGTTGAAGCAAAGAAGCGCATGTTACCTACTATCAAACATATGATAGTCTACGCAAAGGTTTCTGACCAAAAGAAAGGCGTGTTACCTACTATCAAACATATGATAGCCTAAGAAAAGGTAATAAATTCAAAAGGAGAGATTACCTACTACCAAACATATGACAGCCTAAGAAAGGTGTCTGACAAAAAGAGTGGTATATTACATACTATCAAACATATGATAGCCTAAGAAAAGGTGAACTTAAAAAGAGAGGCATATTACCTACTATCAAACATATGATAGCCTAAGCACAGGTAATAACCTAAAGAAGGAGAGATCACTTACTACCAAATGTATGGCAGCCTAAGAACAAGTGTCTGACCAAAACGATATGTGTTACCTACTATCAAACATATGATGGCCTAAGAAAAGGTGAACACAAAAATAAAAGGCGTATTACCTACTATATAAACATATGATAGCCTAAGCACAGGTAATAATCCAAAGAAGGAGAGATCACTTACTACCAAATGTATGGCAGCCTAAGAACAAGTGTCTGACCAACACGATATGTGTTACTTACTATCAAACATATGATAGCCTAAGAAAAGGTGAACACAAAAGGGAAGATACCTACTAGCAATCTTGGCAGCCTAAGCAAAGGTGTCTAACCAAAACGATATGTGTTACCTACTACCAAACATATGATAGCCTAAGAAGAGGTGAACACAAAAGAAAGGCGTATTACCTACTATCAAACGTATGACAGCCTAAGCACAGGTAATAACCTAAGATGATATGTACTAGAGATTACAAAGCTTCAACGGGGATCTTCAAGAGATGTAAGCATGTTGTTTTGTAAAATATGTCCTCTCAAATAAAGAGAGACTAGTTGTAATAAACTTCATCGAACTTCTTGGAAGAGATGCTCTTTGATGGGGTTAAAGCTTGTGTGATAGACTCGCCGGGGAATACATTCCTGAAGAGTATCTTGTTGTAGTTATAAAATATGTATCCTCGTAAGTTCTCAAATAAGGAGAAACATTTTAATGTCTTCGATGCGTTTCTCTGACAGATTTCTGGAGGAATGCCTACTTGGTAATCTTGATAAATCCACTGGGGATGGACAAATTGTCTTGAGAGGACTGCTATTTGTCATTTTGAGCAAGATCCTGATCAAAACGAGTTGCTCAAATAAAGAGGATGTTGCAGTCCAGATATAAATTGTTGAGAAGCTTCTGATAACGCCGTTGGAGAAATAACCGTCTTCAATAGTTATCTTCATAGAAACCCTTCCTGGGGAACCAAGTGCAAAATACATGCACCCTTGTATATATTCAAAAGTTGGAGATATCCACAATGTGATTGCTACGAAACAAAAGGGAAAAAAACACATAAGCGAACAAAATAAACAGCTGATGGCCCCTTCTCAGTACTTCTGGAGTTTTCACTTATATCAGCGTAATGGTATTCCTTTCATGATTGGTCTTTCTCTTTTGAAGGTTAGCACTTCATTATCAATCATTTCTTGAACTTTCTCTTGAAAAATTTTGCACTCTTCGATCGAATGCCCCAACACTCCATCATGAAATTCACAGCTGGTGTTTGGGTTGAACCACGCTGGGCGAGAGTTCATGATCCTAGTCTTTCTGGGTGTCATCACTGAGTTTCGGATGAAATAAAACCATAAATGACGGTAAGTCATTGGGATAAGGTCAAACCAGCGAGTTTCTTCTTTCATAGGTGCCTTCTGATTCTGAAACTCTCTTCGAACCTGTCGATTCCGATGGGCTCTTATGGTCAAAAATTAGGGTGTGATAGCAGGATGTAAATTTAATGTGGGATTTTACGGGGAAAATTAGGGTATTACATGTTTACCTAGGTGTATACATTTACATTCAACACAAACTTGATCAACATGATTACTAAGATGGGCCTATAGAAGCAAAATTAGGAAAGGTGACAATGTCAATGAGGAGTCTGATGTATTTGAAGAAGTGCTTTCTAAATTGTATGAAGAAGCAGTCAATAAAAATGATAAGTTCAAAGAAGCTGAAAATGTTGGTTTGGATGGGCCTATAAAAGCAGAATTGGATGCTCAAAATGTTGGTTTGGATGCTCAAATTGTAGGTATGGATGCACAAAATGTTGGTATGGAAGGTGGTGAGGTGGATGATGCTCTAAGTAGTGATGATAATGAGGATTCTCTGTACAAGTATGATAGTGCTCTAGAGGTAGCTTTTGATTATTCTTCTGATGGATTTGATGATATAGATGAAGATGAGTTGGCAAATCTACTTGAACATGAACAACTTGAAGAGGGACAATCCAAAAAACAAAAAGAGAAAAGGGAAGAATTCAAGGGTGAATTTAAAGTGAGTGATAATTAAAGTGATGAGCTAATGAGTGGTTATGATAATGATGATAGTTGTGGTGTTCAAAAAAAGGCTCACCCAATGTTTAAGATGAAAAAGGACATGGCTGGTTTCAAATGGGAGGTAGGTGTGTACTTTAGTTCAAAAGATGATTTCAAGGAGGCAATAACAACATACGTTGTCCATAGTGGTAGAAATATTAAGTTCAGTAAAAATGACAAGGTCAGGGTGGGGGTAAAATGTAAGGATGGGTGTGATTGGGAAGCTTATTGTGCCAAATTGTCAAATGAAGAAACTTGGCAATTAAGGAAGGTGAATGATGTACATAGTTATAGCAAGGATTATAAAGTGAAGTTGATGACTACCAAGTGGCTGAGCAAAATAGGATCCAAAACTCTTTAAAAACCAATCCTAGGATGAAAATAAAGGATATAAAGGCAAAGACACAAAAGAAGTGGAATGTAGGTGTGAAAAAAATTAAAGAAATAAGAGCAAATTTTAAACCTAGAGATTATGTTGATGGATCATTCTTAGAGGATTACACCAGAATATATGATTATTGTCATGAGTTGTTGAGAGAAAACCCATGATACACAGTAAGGCTTGGTGTTAAACCTGCTCAAGAAGGTTCAGATGATCAAATACCATATTTCAAAAGGCTATATATATGTTTTGTGTAACGCCCCGATTCTGAATTCCCATCATTTTTATTGAGTCCTTATTTGATTTATTTAATTATTTTATTTATGTGGAATTTGTGTGATAATATGTTACGTTTACATATTGAGCTATTTTTGCCGACTTTGAGAGTTTCGGGTAAAAATAGGTTGGAGGGTATTTTGGGCATTAGTGATAATATTAAGTGGATATTTTGTGAGAATTAATTAATAAGTGTGTGGAAAGAATTTGGGAGGAAAGAAATAGATATGAGTATATGAGAGAAAAGAGAAAGATAGAAACATTAGGAAGAAAAACAAGAGAAAGAAAAGAGGAGGATAGAAAAGAAGAGAAAGTGAAGCAAAACCTAGAATCATCAAGAATCAACCTTAGCTTGCGATTAATCAGGTAAGGGTGAGAAGTTTTATCATCTTCATAATGTGTATGATCATATATGTGCTAGATTGGATTTGTTGGATTGTTTCTATGTTTCCATTTCTAGGTTGGAAGTTGGTTTAATCGGTAGAAACTGAGTTTTATCAGTTAGGATTTGGAATAGACGATGTAGTATAGTCGGGTGATGAGTGGGTTGTATTACTGGGACTGATTTGGATTAAATCGGTTGGGTTGTGAGGTTTGGGCTTTTGGACAGCCATGAAAGTTCTGAGTTCGCAGGCTCGCCAGGCGAAGCCCAGCGAGCATGCAACGAACCAAGTCAGAAGCATCCACCATGTCTTCGCTGGCAAGTAGTGGCGAAGGTTTGCCAGGCGAGTGTGCTAGCGAGTGCTAGCAAGTAATTCCAGAATAAATCCCAGCGGTCTTTGCTGGCAAGTTCTCCAGGCGAATGGGTAGCGAAGGTTCGCCAGGCGAAGGTTAGCGAACGCAGCAGCGTATTTTCTTTTCTTGTGTTTTCCATTCGTGGATCGGTTGTGTGGTTTGGTTGCGATCATTCCTTGTCTGAGATGGCTGATTATATGTTGTTATATGTGTTGTGGTAACCGTATGGTTTCAATCCTAGTTTGTGATTTGTGAGGTGTGAAATGTAGCCGTTTGACAATTTTGTCCATTATTTGAATTAAATAGAGATGCATGGCTAGATTGATTGTGAATGTGATCCATGTATGAAACTTGGCGTGAATGGATGATGAATATATATATATATATATATATATATATATATATATATATATATATATATATATATATATATATATATATATATATATATATATATATATATATATATATATATATATATATATATATATATATATATATATATATATATATATATATATATATATATATATATATATATATATATATATATATATATATATATATATATATATATATATATATATATATATATATATATATATATATATATATATATATATATATATATATGCTTTGTGATACATATATTTGAATGCATAATGAATGTATGCGCCGAATGTGATAAATGCATGAGTAAGTTTGTAAACATGTATGCATTTCAAGAGTGTCATGAGTCATGTTGCATGTGAAGCATCATGATATGCATTCTTGTGTCGATTGATCCCTCGGTGGATTTGCAGAACCTCGTGTGCCCTTGTGAGGTGTGAGCGATGGTTATATTGATTCCTCGGTGAATCTGCAGAACCCCGTATGTTGCGATGGTTATATTGATTCCTCGGTGAATCTGCAGAACCTCGTGTGCCCATGTGGGGTGTGAACAATGGTTATTTGGTTCTTCAATTGAACCTGCTAAAATGAGTCGGTACCGCATTTGCATCTGCATAGAGTCGTGTGTCGGTCTCTGTGAGTTGCATGTAGACATCTGTGCATGATGTATGGTGAATAAACATGAATGTAGATGTTTATGTAGATTGTTGATAATTGGCATGAATGGAAGGTTTGAATATACATGTATGTGTGAATATATGTGTATATGTATGCATGTTTATGAATTGATATAAACATTGTTAATGCATATTGTGTATGCTTAGTATCCTATTTGTAAATAAATATTTGTGAATACATTGCGATGTACGGTGTAGTGAGATGAGTTGTGGTGAGAACGCGAATGATGTTATTAGATGTTATATGTATATATATAAATGTTTATGTGCATTATGTATTATGATATTGTTTCTCACCCTTCTGCTGTTTTATAATGCTTTATGAGGCATTGCAGATTAGATTGCTGGAGTCTTTGTGAAGCGAGTCTTCACTTCTTTTGGTCAGATGGCTCTGATATGTAACACTGGGTAGTTAGGAATTATTTTGATTCTTTTGTGATGCATCTTTGTATGTATCTGTTGATGAACGTTTTGTAAACTCAACTGATAAATTGAATTAATCTGAACGATGTATATGATGCTTATGTTAATGAAGTGATTTCAATGTTTAGATGTTTTCGCTTTATTCTAAATGTTGATGTGTAGGTTTTAAGCGCTATGCTTTGTTTTAAGTTGAGATTTACCCCTTTTGTTACATATCTTCGTGAGCTGGTATTATTTATGTTTCGTTTCGATGATAATGTGATGCGCCTCTTTTATACTATCTCATAATTATACTCTGATGGAATTTTTATGAGTGCCTAAATGATTTAATTGTTTATTTGGGGTATAGAAAGGGGGTGTTACATTAAGTGGTATCAGAGCCAGTGTTGAATCAGTTGTGTCTGTCTCGTTGTTTTGTTGGTTGAACGGTTGTTTAACCTTGTTGTTTTTTGGAAATAATCAGAATATGGCTGGTCGTAATGACAATGTGATGGCTGCTACATTGGAGGCAATGGCTAGGGCGGTGCAGGGTGCGCCAAATGTGAACGCTAATGATGAGTTTAGAAAGAATCAACCGCCGGTATTCAAGGGAAGATTCGATCCAGACGGTGCTCAGATTTGATTAAAGGAGATCGAGGGGATCTTTAGAGTTATGAATTATGCTGAAGGGAACAAGGTGAGAATTGGGACTCACATGCTGAGAGAAGAAGCCGATGACTGGTGGGTCGGTATGAGACAAGTTCTTGAAGTAGACGATGAGGAAATCACTTGGGATTTATTTCGCACCGAATTTTTGAGAAAGTGTTATCCTGAGAGTGTGAAGGGAAAGAAGGAGATGAAGTTCCTGGAATTGAAACAAGGCAATATGTCTGTGATAGACTACACGGCTAAGTTCACAGAGTTAGTGAAGTTTCATCCTCACTATGATACGGTGACGGCGGAATTTTCCAAATGTGTTAAGTATGAGAACGGCTTGCACCCTGAGATCAAGCAAGCGGTGGGTTATCAGAGGATTAGGAGATTTTCGGACTTGACCGAATGCTGTAGAATCTTTGAGGAAGATAGTAAAGCTCGTTCCACTCACTATAAGAGTTTGAATGAGAAGAGAGGGAAGCAACCGGTAAGGAGTGAACCTTATGTGACGCCTGCTGATAAAGGCAAGCATAGGGAAAACTTTGTTAAAAGATCCGGAAGTGGAAGTTCTGGTCCCATTAAGTGCTTTAGGTGCGGTGAACTGGGGCATAAATCTTTTGAGTGTAAGAAGGATGGAGCGAAGTGTGCTAACTGTGGAGGTATCAGCCATGCTACAACTGATTGTAGAAGGAACGTGGTGAAGTGTTACAACTGTGGGGAAGTTGGTCATATTAGTACAAAGTGTACTAAGCCAAAGCAAGCTCCAACAAGTGGGAAGGTATTTGCATTAGCCAGTGCAGACACTACTAATGCGGATCGGTTGATTAAAGGTACATGCTTTATTAATGATATGCCTTTAGTTGCTATTATTGATACCGGAGCGACTCATTCGTTCATTTCTTTTGAGTGCGCTAAGCATTTGGATTTGTGTTTGTCTTCTTGTGGTGGTGATATGCTTATTGAGACACCTGCTTTGGGGTCGGTAACTACATATTTGGTATGTTTAAGTTGTCCTTTGACCATATATGGTAAAGACTTTATTATGGACTTGGTGTGTTTGCCGTTAGAAGGATTAGATGTGATCTTGGGTATGAATTGCTTGCAGTATAATAGAGTCCGTATTGATTGTTATCATAAGTTAGTAAGGTTTCCTTCCTTAGAGGAGGATGAGGAAGAGAGTTCTCTATCTACTAAAGAGTTGAAGAAACTTTTGGCAGATGAGGCTCAAGTGTTCTGTTTGTTTGCATCATTGTCGGAAGAGAGTAAGGCTGAACTGGATATGGTTCCAGTGTGTTGCACCCTACAATTTGACCAAGCGGTGCCGCTTTCGGTTTATGCTTCGACGCATTTCGCATTTGCATACTGCATATAGCGCATTTCATCAATCATGGTGATTTTATCGGGATCACAACCCTGTTTTCGCTTTTCAGGTGTTTTAGGCCGGTTCGGGTAATCGGAGGTTTATTTTGAGTAGTCGCGCGCTTCCTGGGTGTTTTCAGTTTATGCAGTGATTGTTGAGTTTTTTGGTATCTGGTTACTGTTTTGCTTCGATCTGGTCTCATGCTCTCTTTATATTGGTTACTTGTCTTTGTCTGCATTTTTTTAGGATTTAATAGCCTTCTGTGGATTTCAAATAGGCTTTATAGATTTTTTAGAATGTAAATAGATTTTTTAATATTTTTTAATAGCTTTAAATCTCTTTTAGAATTTTTAATAGTTTAATAGCTTTTTTATTAGTTTTATTAGAATATAATAGATTTTTCTTTTATTAGTTAAATAGAGTTTTAATAGATCTAATAGATATTAGATAATAGGATTTTAATAGATAGTTTAATAGAATATTTTTTAATAGGTATTTTTGCTTTAATAGAAATTAATAGTTGTCATCCATTTTTTGTTTAGATATTATTAGAGTTTTTTTGAGGTTAGTGGAATTGTTAGAGATCATTAGAGTTTATTAGTATAAAAGTTTTTTCATTAGTCTAGTGATTAGTATAGAGTTTAATTAGATGTTAATTCTTTTTTGGTTTAATAGAGTTTAACTAGATTTTAATCATTTTTTAGATTTAATCAGGCTTTAATTAGTTAATTGGGTTTAAGGATTTAATTAGTGTAATTGGGTTGATTCATGTTTAATTCAGTTTTTTACAGGTCATTTTCGTGGGCCCAGAGAGCTTTTTTTGGAGGCCCAGTAAATCAATCTCAGTCATTTTTGTTCTTCAGTCCAGAAATGCGCCACTTGTCAGTATAAAAGAAGGACACACGTTCAGATGCAAGCTAGCCACCACACAATTCCACTACACTCAGAATCCACACGCGTCCTCCATCTCCTTCCCCCAGGGCCACGTGTAACACATGCAAAGCTCCACTGACTCCATCCCAATGCCACTTGGCAATCCCTGAGTCTCACCGGTTGCATGGCCGGCGGCCATGCAACCACCGCCTCAACCCTCGCCGGCCACCGTCCCCCAACAGTTCCGGCCACCATAACCAATCCTCAACCGTCTCCGGCCGCCGTAACTTCCGCCGGAAAATTGCAAATACCCAGAAAATCTCAAATCTTCATCTTCTTCATCCAAATTCATCCAACAGTCATACCATCTTCCAGAGATTTTCCCAGATCTACACTCAAACCTTCATAGCGTTCATCCGCGATTTCCAGAAATCCAAGCAAATTCATCATTATCTTCAGCAAGATCATCAAACAACCAAGAACATGCATAAACATTTCCAGATTCCTCAAATCATCATCAACATTCAAGCGAATCTCCAGAAAAGAGTCTATCATCACGCTCATCCCTTCATCAAGATTGTTCGGAAACCTCACAACAATCTTCATCAAGAACTTCGCATGTTCTTCGTTGATCCTCCAGAAATTCATACAATCTTCAGCAAATCTCCAGAAAATATTCAAGATTCTTCAACGAGTTTCCAGATCAAGAACACACCCACACAACACCTCCGATTTTCATCTCGCATGTTCATCAACAGAAATCCTCAGCAATCTTCGTAAGGATGTTCGTTGAGTTTTCCAGATTTCTGCCATAGTTCTTCATCGCCTTGTCAAGAACGCGGACCTTCAACATCATCAGTTCTTCAAGACGACTCCAGAGAGCTTCATCACAATGGATCTTCAATCCTCCGTTAACGGCCATAGATCCACCATAACTCCAGGTTCTTGTTTGTAGTTGGGATTTGAAGGAAAAGAGTTTGAAACAAAATAAGAGATTGAGAGTTGAGGATGAATGAGGCTGAGAAAAAGCGGAGAAGAAGGTGAGAGGGATCAGAGAGAACGGAGGAAGAGAAGGGAAACGGCGTTGTGAACAGTGCCAAGAGGAATTAGGTTTTTTTTCGTTCTGAAGCTGGAATGAGGGAGAAGGGGTCGTGTGAGGTTTGGGCCAGGCCCAATCAGTTTTTTCTGATCCCCCCCCCCCCCCCCCCCGTTTTGGACGTGCACCCTCTGTTTCTGGTTTTTCTTTTTGTTTCTTTTGCTGAACAATGGGCTGGGCCCAATGCCATATGCTATCTGCACACCCCCTCATTCTTGCCTCCATTTTTTTGTTGTGGATTGGGCTGGGCCAAGGTCTCGGTGGCTGCATACCCCGTTTCAATACCAGCACCCCCCTTCCCCTTTTCTTTTTTGCTTTTTGTTGTTTGGCTGGGACATTGGGCTGGGCCCATATTGCTTCTGTTTCTCTTTTATTACTAGCATACCCCCCTGTAACAGATTGTACCCTCCCCCCCCTTGTATTTTTCATTTTTTTTATTATTTCTTTTGTTTAGAGATTTTAAAAAGAGAAAAAAAAAAGATATGAAAAGATTATATTTGAAAAAAATGAAAAAGAAATAAAGATATGAAAAAGAATATGTGGGAAAAATATTGGAAAAATAGTGAAAAAAAATATAGAAAAAATATAGAGAAAATATACGAAAAATATTTTGAAAAAGAAAAGGGAAAAGAATATTGAGAAAAAAGAAGAAAATAGTTGATAAAGAAAATAGAAGTATGAAAAAGAGAAAAAATATTAGTGTAGATTTAATATTTTTTTAGAGTATATTTTCTTCATGGAGTTTATTTTAGGGATAGTTTTAGAAGTCCATTTGTTAGGGGACTTTTTACCTTTTTAGGGATAGTTTTACAAGTCCTTTTGTTAGGGGAATTTTTACATTTTTAGAGGTAATTTTCTTGAAGTCCACTTGTTAGGGGACTATTTTCCATTTGATTCTTCATAGGATAGGATAGTATTTCCTAGGAGTTTATTTTCCGTATTCAATCATTGTAATCATTTTTCAGAAGATTAATAAACGAGATTTGAGCTGTGGTCCCGAAGTAGCCGAACTACAGCTGCTCTGATTTCTCGTACCAGACGAGAATATGTAGGCATAGGATGCGATATCCTAGCGAGCACACTAACAACTAACCTTTTGTTCTCTCGCGGCTGTGCGATCGAGACTTTCCCGCTGACGACTGATCGTTACCCTTTCTCTTGCCCGAGTGCATTTGAGACCAGACCGTAGTTTTTCCCATAGGTTCTCGTACCTTTGAAACCAGTTTAATTTCTCACTGCTGTGTGAGAACACCCTGTTTAGCCGTAGTTAGTCGAACTGCGTTTGCTCTGATCTTCCATGCTGTGTGGAAGTACGTAGGCACAGGATGCGATGTCCTGGCGAGCAACCTCCCCCCGTCTAGACGTAGGTAGTCGAACTACGTTGACTCTAACTTTCCCATTGCACGAGGGAGTACGTAGGCCCAGAACACCGTATGTTCTGTCGAGTCCTGTCCTTTTCTTTTCTTTTCAGACTGACCATTAGCGTAGATAGATAAACACACCTTTTTCCTTATAAACACCAAGCGTGGATCCCGTCGAGTACGACGGACGTGAGGGGTGCTAATACCTTCCCCTTGCGTAACCGACTCCCGAATCCAGGTTTTGGTTGCGATGACCATACCTTTCCCGTTTTTTGCGAGGTTTACTTCGAGCGTTTCCTTTCCCTCCGTTGGGATAAATAACGCACGGTGGCGACTCTTCTGTCAGCCGGCGCCGATTTTCGCAGTAGCGACAACTAGCGACTCTGCTGGGGACCCAACGTCCCCTGGCTGCTAAGGACGGCGATAGTCCCTATGCGTAGGGATCCAACGTCCCTTAAGAGAGTCGATCCTAGCGCTTGTTTGCTTGTCTATTGGGTGTTTATCTTTTGTATTGTTGTATTGCTGTTATCTGTTGCTATTACCTGTTGCTATTATCTGTTGCTGTTATGTGTTGCTGTGATTTGTTGCTGTTGTGCTGTTGGGCAGGGGATGTTCCTTTGAGTGAAAAGCCAGACCCAGGCTTGAGTGCACCTTAGACTTAGAGTGGACGGTAGTGGGGGTGTGCATGCTTTGCATGTACTAGCTTCCCGCGAAATCTGCGCTCGGACGAGGTTCTTCTGGTTGACTTCCTGTTTCACCCTTTGGGTGCAGTGGGCTGTTGGTTAGTTGGATTGTCGACTCCGGGGACCGATCATTTGGAAGTTGGCTAAGTGAGGCCTCTTCAGGATTTGATGATGCCACACCTTCTGGGTATCGTATCACCAATCCTGAAAGTCTGTGACGCCGACGACCGCCTAGGATTCCGTACCTTGTCAGAGTTAGGTCCATACCCGTGAGTGGGAGGGTTTTTGCAGGAAACTTGATTTCCAGCCTACCCGTTATTTTGGCATTCTCTTCAGAGTGAACGTACTCCGTCAGCAGTGCAGCAGTATTCAGATTGTGTGGGGGCTGTGATCCCGTGTTTGTTGCATTGCATTGCATTTGCATAAGCATCTTTGCATCATATTGCATAGCATTTCTCCAGTTAGCCAGAGTTCTGATCCAGCATTTGTTTCCTGAAGGTGAGTACCCGGAGTTTGGATTGAGCAACTGTTGATTGTCAGAAGACGACCAAGGGGTTGGAGCAGACTTGGGCAGATTTGAGAATCAAGCAGTGTAGTCAGTTACAGGTAATTGATAGCTATGTCTGAAGGCAATTTCCAGTCTCCTAACACCTTGACAGGGTTTACTATGACAGCTAATCATCGGTATGATTCTATGGAAGACTTCCCGCAAGCGAACAACGTTACTGCAGACCAAGTTGTACAACCTACTGTTGAGAGTCGAGATCGACATGAGCAGTTCGTTGCCCGAAATGAACGTCCTCCTCCTGTTAACAATCAAGGTGCTGTTTTCCTTGAGAGGAATCCACGCAGAGGTATCCCGATAGCCAGGACTGTAAACTCAAGAGCTCTTGAAGGTGCTAGAAGGTTCCGAGTATTGGAAGAAAGAGTTAAAGCTTTGGAGGTCAAAGATGCTGTTAACCTGGATGCTGCAGACATGTGTTTGGTCCCTGACCTGGTGTTGCCTTATAAGTTCAAAGTGCCGGAATTTGAAAAGTACACGGGAGATAGCTGTCCGAAGCAGCATTTGAGGTTGTTCTGTCGAAGAATGACTGCGTTTGTGCGAAATGACAAATTGATGATCCATTGCTTTCAGTATAGTCTGACTGAGGCATCTTTAAGGTGGTACGTGTAGTTAGAGAGTAACCAGATTCGATCATGGGTGGATTTAGCCAGAGCTTTCCTGAAGCAGTACGAGTACAACCTGGATATGGCTCCTAGTCTCGTACATCTGCAAGAATTATATCGGGCGGAGAATGAATCATTCAGAGGGTATGTGCAAAGATGGAAAGAATTGGCTGCTAGTGTTCAACCACCGCTTCAGGAAAGAGAAATGGTTGACCTCTTCTTGGGTACTCTGAAGGGCCATTATTATGACAAATTGTTCGGTTGCACAAGCTTTGTGGGCCTGATGAGAATGGGGGAGCTTGTTGAGAGAGGACTCAAATGTGGAAAGCTTCGAAATGCTCCTTATATCCCAGTTGATAAGAATGAGTCAGTTGTCAGTTCTCAAGAAGAGTGGGAAGAAGGAAATGATGTCGTCTCAGAATCTCTAGCATCTCAGGATCGGTTTTCAGACACTTCAAGTCAACGGTCATCCTGTCGTCGATTGCGTCAGCACGCCCAACGAAGACCAAGGAAACCTGAAAGGCAGTTTACTCAGCTACCGGTGTCGTATAGTCAGTTGTTGCCAGATCTGGTCAGAAGTGGATTGATAGTACCGAAAGAGACTAATCCAGTGATTCCACCATATCCTCCAGGTTTTGATGCCAGCGTCCGCTGTGAGTACCATGTTGGGGCACAGGGGCATTCAACAAATGATTGTAAGGTGCTCAGAAGCCAGGTTCAGAAGCTGTTAGACTCTAACCGGATTTTCATCACGCCCCAGGGTTTTGTTCAGATTAACGATTCTCCATCATCCAGTTGTGTGGGTTCGTCAGTTAATGTCATGGAAGACTCCACGGGAAATGTGTGTTCTGAAGAATGTCAAACGGAGAGTTCAGTTGGATATGGGAGAAGTTTCTAGAGGTTTCTGTGTCGGGTGTCGCATCTGTTTTCTCTGCCTAATCCGTTTAGCTTTTGTGCACTAGTGTTTGCTGACCACCACCAGGATTTTTGGCTGGGGTCATTGTATTCGTACTCATTTGTGCTTACGTGCTGCTTTTGTTGGTTGTACATGTGTGGGAGATGTTCGTCTGGGTGCTTATAGATTGAGTTTCTCTTTGTCTTGTCACGAATATGTGTTTGCTTTCCGCATTGCATTATGATTTAACAGGTACATCAGAACCGTGGGTCTTATTTCCCCATCGTCCAGTTTGTTGCAGGAATTCCTTCAGAGATATGGAACAGAATCAGGTTGAATTGATTGAAGTCTGAAGCCAGCTGGGGCAGATGATGAGAGACATGCAAGAGATGCGTCTGGAGCAGAAGATTCTCAAAGAGGAAAATAGTCAGCTGAAGACCCAAATGAGCTTGATCATGGAAGTAGTCAAGAACGTGCTTAGGAAAGAGGATGATCAGCTATTTAAAGCCGCAGTAAAAAAGCTCGTGCCACCTGTGCCTGTGGGACCTGAGCAACAGCCACAAGGGGTACACCCGGCTCAACAGAGGATTCAGGAGGGGAGGCCAAAGAGGGTATTTGAGGCGCCACCTTCAACGTATGCTGAGCTCTTGCAGACTTTATTGAGGTTCAAAATGGTTGAAAAGAGAATGTTGGGCCCACCCACAGGAACGCTTCCTTATGGGTACGATGCCAGTAAGTAATGTGAATTTCATTCTGGGGCACTCGGACACGACATCGAGGGTTGTCATGCTTTTAAGCACAATGTTCAAGACCTGATTGACTCACAAGATATTGAATTCACGCCAAGCGGTGTAACTGTACGTATTGATCCTGTCTCAGTTGATGCTAAGATGATGGATGTTTCTAAAGCTGCAGTAGGTCAGAAACGTATCCTGGACTCCATGGTGTCAGAATCTCCATGCCCACAACTGTTGCCTATTCCTGGGGCAGATCTGAGAAAGAAAATGGCTAAGCATAAGGAGTGCCTTAATCAGTACGGTGAAAGTCAAGAAACCGATGTTGTATTTGCTACGAAGATTGTTCAACAGTCAACCCGATACCAGCGACGACAACAACGATCTCAACAATGGCACAAGCAGCAGCATCCCGATCAGCGAAGAGCTCAAAATCAGAGGCCAGTGAGGGTATTTAGTGTGCCTCCGATGCCGTATGCCGAACTTCTTCAGGTATTGCTACGATTGCAGTTGGTTGAGAAGAGGAAGTTAGCCCGGCTAACAGGGACGCCTCCAGCAGGGTATAATATCAGTGAGCACTGTGATTTCCATTCAGGAGCACCGGGGCACAACATTGAAGATTGTCTGGCCGTCAAGCACAAGGTGCAGGACCTACTTGATAGTGCAACAATCAACTTCGGGCAGGAAGGGCCCAAAATCATCTGAATGACGAGGAAGGGCTCTATAGTTTGGTTGGGTCGTTGAAAGCAGATCAGGACAACATCGAGTTGCCTCTAATAACTGATTGTGAAGATGGCTGGTTCAGCAGCAAGACAGATGTGAAAGCCTGGTTCTAGGAAGCTGGCATTTTTCTGTGTTTTATCTTGTCATTTCTTTACATTTGTAGTTTCTTTCCTGTTTAAATTGCAATCTTGTTTGTAAAACTGGTTGTTTTCATTCAATTGATGATAATGGAATAAATATGCATGTTTTGATTGAATCCATTCGTGTTCACTAATTGTTTTTACAAATGTCCAACGCCTGGTTAAGAAGGATCGGAGGAGGATGACGAAAATGAACGACATGCAACTTCCGATATTGTATGCTTTTGAGATAAAACCTGCTGATGATGTACAGGCATTGTTTCGAATCCCTAAACACCGGTGTATAAGGAAGATAATCTCTTGTCAACCCCTTTGAGCCTAGTAGTAGGAGTTCTTTCTGAAAACGAAAAACCCTTCATCTTTAACCTGGGGCAGGGTAGGTGATAGCTAATTTGGCCGAGCGTTCAAGTTGCAAAAAGAGTGTCCGTTCGAGGATCAATCACACCTCTAGAGGTCGTGCCTAAAAAACCACAATGGTTACATCAAGAGTGAGACAGTCACATTGTTCTCCAATGAGTCAGGCAATCAGTGTCACACGACTTGTTCGGAAAAAGAAGGAAGCAAAAAGAATCAAAAGCCCGCTAAGTCAAAGCTTCAAAACAAATGACTTAGGCAAAAATGAGGGCATCCCGCTGGACTTAAAAGAATCAAAAGAAACTCAAAAAGAGTCAGTCCAGGCAAAAGTTAGGGATATGAGAAGAAAAAAGATGAAAGGATGATAAAAGAAAAATCCTCGGACAAATACGAGTCGTGTGACCCCGAGTGTCAAAGACGAAGAGTGA
The DNA here is from genome assembly GCA_963859935.3 of Lathyrus sativus. Taxonomy (NCBI): domain Eukaryota; kingdom Viridiplantae; phylum Streptophyta; class Magnoliopsida; order Fabales; family Fabaceae; genus Lathyrus; species Lathyrus sativus. Next base: position 317,068,896 of record OZ012740.1, on the reverse strand, counting down.
GTGGCTGTCACTCCAAAAACTCATGGTTTCTCGAACTATCACTCCTATCTTTTAGCCTCTGAGAGGTGAGCGCTAAGGTCGAATTAGCTGAACGTAGGATGGGAAAACATCAAGGAGAATGGGTGGGTTAAAATAAAATTTGAGCCTTTATCCTTTCCTTCAAAACCGTGAACCTGACCACGTTACAACCTTCAAAAGTCCTAATTGAAGCAGGTTGATTCGAAAGCATACTTCGGTGAAGGTCGCGTCGATTCTGACTCCTAAAAGGGTTCCTCTTACCATGTTGGTACTGATGTTGATATTCTTGATAAATGTTTTGTGCATTTTATGCCATAAACTGTGTTTCCTTTTCCCAGTGAACAGATTGGAGGTCAAAGCTGTCATATGTGTTGCATTAGTATGTCTTTTAGGCAGAACAACTTGTTTTACTTGCGAGTAAGCGCTTGACAGCAGGAAAGTTCTCTACAATGGAAGGTATGGTCAGGATAGAATGCAGAACGCCCGAATGTTCCGAGAGCAGGGGCAAGATACATCCAGTGATCTCCAGTCAGGTCAGCCTTTCGAAGTCAGTTATCCTGGGGGCAATCAGGTTGAGATTCGGTAAATATCTCGTAGTCAGGGGCACTACTCTGAATCAGATAATCAGGGGCAAAGTCATTGCTGTCAGGGGCAGGCCATCTTAAGAGCGTAGAAGTTATTCTTTATTCGAGAAGCATTTGATAGGAAGTATCTCTCCGAAGTTCAGAATGCTGGGGCATTTCATATCAGACCATCAGGGTACATATTTTCAGATTTCCTTTCGAGGACTATCCCCACAGAGGTCCCGCAGGCTGGGGCATATCAGAAGCAAAGGGATTGTTCTTCTCATATCAGCAGGGTTATTCAGAGCTATTCGAGCAGATTCATCCAATTGCCGAGTGCGAGACGAATGTTGGGAAGTCGTGTTAATATCCCTTGGCTCTTCAACCAAAAAGCTGTGTGTTCAGGCAGATTGTTTTCCAGCGTCAGTTGTACCTGACCCATCGCAGTTAGCCTAAGGGTCCAAATCCAGGTTGACGATCACTGTGAGGCCCATCCGTGTTGGCGCATCAGTTTCCAAATCCATTCTTCATCAGTACGCAGGAAGACTCCGTCTATTTTCTCCAGCAAAGTCCAATTCTTCATTGGCACGAGTAAGCTATCCCCAGAGGAGTCCAATCATACTTGGCACATCTGCTATTCCCTAGCAGAGTTATATTCCCCAGCAGGGTGGTTACTTCAACGAGGTGCCTGGTTAAGTTCCCAATTTCCCTAGCGGAGTTGAGTTCACTCTTCCAGCATTTATTTTGCTGGAATGATTCTGTGATATCCGGTTTATCCCCAGCGGAGTTGGCTTCGTCTTCAGCATTTATTTTGCTGAAGTGGTTTTTTGTACCCGACTTTCTCCAGCAGCCCGAGCCTGCATTAGCATGTTGCATATCATCATATATGCACCATACTTGCATTTCATTTTCAAGATGCGTAGAATTTCCATCCTGAATGGAGCATTACGCCATAGAAAGATTCAAACATACGCATATGCATACGAAGCATAAGCCAGGTTTTCTATCAGCCTCGTATGGCACGTGAACTACTCTGTGATCAGTTCAGGGGCATTCATCCAGCAGCAGTGTTCAGACAATTCCGCGGTTTATTCGTATTTCAGATCATACAACAGTTATGCTTTGATCAATCAGTCATCTGGTATTGACAAACTTTTTCTTCCCGTCAATTCATATTGACGATGTGTTCCTCCAATAAGTGGGTTTCTCCGTCTATCGTTAGACGTCTTGAGTTCGAATATGGCTTTCTTTCCGTCTAGCAGTAGACGATGTGAAGTTTCAGTTGATTTTTTCAGTGGGGTTTCAAGAGGGGGGTTCTCTAGCATATGGTTTTCTTTCCGTCTATCAGTAGACGATGTGAAGTTTCAGTTGATTTTTCAGTGGGGTTTCAAGATGGGGTTTTTCTATCAAGTGGTTTTGTTTCCGTCTATCAGTAGACGATGTGAAGTTTCGGGTGATTCGTTTCAGTAGGGTTTCAAGATGGGGTTTCTCTAAGTGGTGTTCTTTCCGTCTATCATTAGACGATGTGAAGTTTCAGGTGATTTTTCAGCGGGTTTCTTATCGTCAGATCATGCGGATGGTGTGTTTCCCCAGCGAGTCTTCTCCGGCTATCTTTGGATGTTGAGGGGTTTTCAAAGCGATCTTTCGGATAGTGGGTTTCTTTCTGTTTATTGGATGAGATGACATTTCAAGAGGGATTTCCTGACCGTCAATCCTTATTGACGTCGAGGCTCTTTGAAGAATGTTCGGTCTTCCGGATTGTCGATTCTTATTGACGACATGGCTTTTTGAAGGTGGCTTTCTTCCCGTCGGTCCTTACTGATGATGTGGCCCCTTTAAGGATATTGTTCTTTCCATCAGTTCCCGTAGACGAAAGGATTCTGAAATTTGAGGGATGGTGTCGAATTGCGTTTGGGTGTCTTTTCGTCTATCATTAGGCGATGTGAGTATTGAAGTTTTTCTTCGGATCAGGGTGTCTTCCCGTCTATCCTTAGATGATGTGAGTATGGATTTTGGGTGTCTTCCTGTCTATCTTTAGACGATGTGAGTATGGATTTTGGGTGTCTTGCCGTCTATCTTTAGACGATGTGAGTATGGATTTTGGGTATCTTCCCGTCTATCTTTAGACGATGTGAGTATGGATTTTGGGTGTCTTCCCGTCTATCATTAGACGATGTGAGTATTGAAGTTTTTCTATGGACTTTGGGTGTCTTCCCGTCTATCTTTAGACGATGTGAGTAGGGATTATGGGTGTCTTCCCGTCTATCATTAGACGATGTGAGTATGGATTATGGGTGTCTTCTCGTCTATCCTTAGACGATGTGAGTATTGATTTTTTTTCCCTTCGGGATTATGGGTGTCTTCCCGTTTATCTTTAGACGATGTGAGTATGGATTTTGGGTGTCTTCCCGTCTATCTTTAGACGATGTGAGTATGGATTTTGGGTGTCTTCCCGTCTATCCTTAGGCGATGTGAGTATGGATTTCAGGGTGTCTTCCCGTCTATCATTAGACGATGTGAGTATGGATTTTGGGTGTCTTCCCGTCTATCATTAGGCGATGTGAGTATGGATTTCAGGGTGTCTTCCCGTCTATCATTAGACGATGTGAGTATGAATTCAGGGTGTCTTCCCGTCTATCATTAGACGATGTGAGTATGGATTTTGGGTGTCTTCCCGTCTATCATTAGGCGATGTGAGTATGGATTTCAGGGTGTCTTCCCGTCTATCATTAGACGATGTGAGTATGGATTTTGGGTGTCTTCCCGTCTATCATTAGACGATGTGAGTATGGATTTTGGGTGTCTTTCCGTCTATCATTAGACGATGTGAGTATGGATTTTGGGTGTCTTCCCGTCTATCCTTAGGCGACGTGAGTATGGATTTCAGGGTGTCTTCCCGTCTATCCTTAAACGATGTGAGTATGGATTTTGGGTGTCTTTCCGTCTATCCTTAGACGATGTGAGTATTGATTTTTCCTTCGGGATGGGTGTCTTTCCGTCTATCCTTAGACGATGTGAGTATTGAAGTTTTCTTCGGATTTGGGTGTCTTTCCGTCTATCCTTAGACGATGTGAGTATGGATTTTGGGTGTCTTCCCGTCTATCATTAGGTGATGTGAGTATTGAAGTTTTCCTTCGGGATGGGTGTTCTTCCCGTCTATCATTAGACGATGTGAGTATTGAAGTTTTCCTTCGGGATGGGTGTTCTTTCCATCTATCCTTAGGCGATGTGAGTATTGAATCTTTTTCTTGGATTTTGGGTGTCTTCCCGTCTATCATTAGACGATGTGAGTATTGAATTTTTTCCTTTGGGATTATGGGTGTCTTCCCGTCTATCATTAGACGATGTGAGTATTGAATTTTTTCCTTCGGGATTATGGGTGTCTTCCCGTCTATCCTTAGACGAGGTGAGTATTGAATTTTTCCTTCGTTTGGGTGTCTTTCCGTCTATCTTTAGACGATGTGAGTATGGATTTTGGGTGTCTTTCCGTCTATCTTTAGACGATGTGAGTATTGATGGTTTTCCTTCGGGAGGGGTGTCTTTCCGTCTATCTTTAGACGATGTGAGTATATTTCTCTTCCTGTCTATCAGTAGACGATGTGAGAGGATCAGGTGTTTTGTTGCAACCCTCGGGTTTGTTATATGGGGTATCACGCGGATACCTGGCGTTAAAATCAGGAGTTCTTTATCAGATGATTGATCAGTTTGTTGCCGTGACGACTGGGTTCGGTTCTGGATTCTGGTTCCCCAAGCAGTTTACAGTATATTTTTGCGGTTGGCAAATTTTCGGGTTTATTGGTATTCAACCGTCTCGTACCTCCGAATGTTTGAAGGCTGCGCGCTCTTCAACCCCTCAGGTCCAAGTCGCTTGAATAGGGGCAGCTGTTGCACCCTAAAATTTGACCAACCGGTGCCGCTTTCGGTTTATGCTTCGACGCATTTCGCATTTGCATACTGCATATAGCGCATTTCATCAATCATGGTGATTTTATCGGGATCACAGCCCTGTTTTCGCTTTTCAGGTGTTTTAGGCCGGTTCGGGTAATCGGAGGTTTATTTTGAGTAGTCACGCGCTTCCTGGGTGTTTTCAGTTTATACAGTGATTGTTGAGTTTTTTGGTATCTGGTTACTGTTTTGCTTCGATCTGGTCTCATGCTCTCTTTATATTGGTTACTTGTCTTTGTCTTCATTTTTTTAGGATTTAATAGCCTTCTGTGGATTTCAAATAGGCTTTATAGATTTTTTAGAATGTAAATAGATTTTTTAATATTTTTTAATAGCTTTAAATCTCTTTTAGAATTTTTAATAGTTTAATAGCTTTTTTATTAGTTTTATTAGAATATAATAGATTTTTCTTTTATTAGTTAAATAGAGTTTTAATAGATTTAATAGATATTAGATAATAGGATTTTAATAGATAGTTTAATAGAATATTTTTTAATAGGTATTTTTGCTTTAATAGAAATTAATAGTTGTCATCCATTTTTTGTTTAGATATTATTAGAGTTTTTTTGAGGTTAGTGGAATTGTTAGAGATCATTAGAGTTTATTAGTATAAAGGTTTTTTCATTAGTCTAGTGATTAGTATAGAGTTTAATTAGATGTTAATTCTTTTTTGGTTTAATAGAGTTTAACTAGATTTTAATCATTTTTTAGATTTAATCAGGCTTTAATTAGTTAATTGGGTTTAAGGATTTAATTAGTGTAATTGGGTTGATTCATGTTTAATTCAGTTTTTTGCAGGTCATTTTCGTGGGCCCAGAGAGCTTTTTTTGGAGGCCCAGTAAATCAATCTCAGTCATTTTTGTTCTTCAGTCCAGAAATGCGCCACTTGTCAGTATAAAAGAAGGACACACGTTCAGATGCAAGCTAGCCACCACACAATTCCACTACACTCAGAATCCACACGCGTCCTCCATCTCCTTCCCCCAGGGCCACGTGTAACACATGCAAAGCTCCACTGACTCCATCCCAATGCCACTTGGAAATCTCTGAGTCTCACCGGTTGCATGGCCGGCAGCCATGCAACCACCGCCTCAACCCTCGCCGGCCACCGTCCCCCAACAGTTCCGGCCACCATAACCAATCCTCAACCGTCTCCGGCCGCCGTAACTTCCGCCGGAAAATTGCAAATACCCAGAAAATCTCAAATCTTCATCTTCTTCATCCAAATTCATCCAACAGTCATACCATCTTCCAGAGATTTTCCCAGATCTACACTCAAACCTTCATAGCGTTCATCCGCGATTTCCAGAAATCCAAGCAAATTCATCATTATCTTCAGCAAGATCATCAAACAGCCAAGAACATCCATAAACATTTCCAGATTCCTCAAATCATCATAAACGTTCAAGCGAATCTCCAAAAAAGAGTCTATCATCACGCTCATCCCTTCATCAAGATTGTTCGGAAACCTCACAACAATCTTCATCAAGAACTTCGCATGTTCTTCGTTGATCCTCCAGAAATTCATACAATCTTCAGCAAATCTCCAGAAAACATTCAAGATTCTTCAACGAGTTTCCAGATTAAGAACACGCCCACACAACACCTCCGATTTTCATCTCGCATGTTCATCAACAGAAATCCTCAGCAATCTTCGTAAGGATGTTCGTTGAGTTTTCCAGATTTCTGCCATAGTTCTTCATCGCATTGTCAAGAACGTGGACCTTCAACATCATCAGTTCTTCAAGACGACTCCAGAGAGCTTCATCACAATGGATCTTCAATCCTCCGTTAACGGCCATAGATCCACCATAACTCCAGGTTCTTGCTTGTAGTTGGGATTTGAAGGAAAAGAGTTTGAAACAAAATAAGAGATTGAGAGTTGAGGATGAATGAGGCTGAGAAAAAAGCGGAGAAGAAGGTGAGAGGGATCAGAGAGAACGGAGGAAGAGAAGGGAAACGTCGCTGTGAACAGTGCCAAGAGGAATTAGGTTTTTTTTCGTTCTGAAGCTGGAATGAGGGAGAAGGGGCCGTGTGAGGTTTGGGCCAGGCCCAATCAGTTTTTTCTGATTCACCCCCCCCCCCCCCGTTTTGGACGTGCACCCTCCGTTTCTGGTTTTTCTTTTTGTTTCTTTTGCTGAACAATTGGCTGGGCCCAATGCCATATGCTATCTGCACACCCCCTCATTCTTGCCTCCATTTTTTTGTTGTGGATTGGGCTGGGCCAAGGTCTCGGTGGCTGCATACCCCATTTCAATACCAGCACCCCCTTCCCCTTTTCTTTTTTGCTTTTTGTTGTTTGGCTGGGACATTGGGCTGGGCCCATATTGCTTCTGTTTCTCTTTTATTACTAGCATACCCCCCTGTAACAGATTGTACCCCCCCCCCCCCCCTTGTATTTTTCATTTTTTTATTATTTCTTTTGTATAGAGATTTTAAAAAGAGAAAAAAAAAGATATGAAAAGATTATATTTGAAAAAATGAAAAAGAAATAAAGATATGAAAAAGAATATGTGGGAAAAATATTGGAAAAATAGTGAAAAAAATATAGAAAAAATATAGAGAAAATATACGAAAAATATTTTGAAAAAGAAAAGGGAAAAGAATATTGAGAAAAAAAGAAGAAAATAGTTGATAAAGAAAATAAAAGTATGAAAAAGAGAAAAAATATTAGTGTAGATTTAATATTTTTTTAGAGTATATTTTCTTCATGGAGTTTATTTTAGGGATAGTTTTAGAAGTCCATTTGTTAGGGGACTTTTTACCTTTTTAGGGATAGTTTTACAAGTCCTTTTGTTAGGGGACTTTTTACATTTTTAGAGGTAATTTTCTTGAAGTCCACTTGTTAGGGGACTATTTTCCATTTGATTCTTCATAGGATAGGATAGTATTTCCTAGGAGTTTATTTTCCGTATTCAATCATTGTAATCATTTTTCAGAATATTAATAAACGAGATTTGAGTTGTGGTCCCGAAGTAGCCGAACTACAGCTGCTTTGATTTCTCGTATCAGACGAGAATATGTAGGCATAGGATGCGATATCCTAGCGAGCACACTAACAACTAACCTTTTGTTCTCTCGCGGCTGTGCGATCGAGACTTTCCCGCTGACGACTGATCGTTACCCTTTCTCTTGCCCGAGTGCATTTGAGACCAGACCGTAGTTTTTCCCATAGGTTCCCGTACCTTTGAAACCAGTTTAATTTCTCACTGCTGTGTGAGAACACCCTGTTTAGCCGTAGTTAGTCGAACTACGTTTTCTCTGATCTTCCATGCTGTGTGGAAGTACGTAGGCACAGGATGCGATGTCCTGGCGAGCAACCTCCCCCCGTCTAGACGTAGGTAGTCGAACTACGTTGACTCTGACTTTCCCATTGCACGAGGGAGTACGTAGGCCCAGAACACCGTATGTTCTGTCGAGTCCTGTCCTTTTCTTTTCTTTTCAGACTGACCATTAGCGTAGATAGATAAACACACCTTTTTCCTTATAAACACCAAGCATGGATCCCGTCGAGTACGACGGACGTGAGGGGTGCTAATACCTTCCCCTTGCGTAACCGACTCCCGAATCCAGGTTTTGGTTGCGATGACCATACCTTTCCCGTTTTTTGCGAGGTTTACTTCGAGCGTTTCCTTTCCCTCCGTTGGGATAAATAACGCACGGTGGCGACTCTTCTGTCAGCCGGCGCCGATTTTCGCAGTAGCGACACAGTGGTGTGCGACTTTCTAGAAGTATTTCCGAAGGACATTGCGGACGTACTGCCGGAAAGAGAAGTCGAGTTTTCGATTGATCTAGTTTCGGGTACTAGACCGATTTCGATGGCGCCGTATCGCATGTCGGCATCAGAGTTGATGGAATTGAAGAAACAATTGAATGACTTATTGGAAAAGAGGTTTGTCAGGCCGAGTGTTTCTCCTTGGGGTGCACCGGTATTGTTAGTAAAGAAGAAAGATGGGAGTATGCGGTTGTGTATTGATTATCGACAGTTGAACAAGGTAACTATTAAAAACAAGTATCCGCTTCCTAGAATTGATGATTTGATGGACCAATTGGTTGGTGCCCGTGTTTTTAGTAAGATTGATTTGAAGTCGGGTTATCACCAGATTCGTTTTAAAGATGAGGATATTCAAAAGACGGCTTTTAGGACACGGTATGGTCATTATGAATTTTCAGTGATGTCATTCGGAGTTTCTAATGCGCCAGGTGTGTTTATGGAATACATGAATCGTATTTTTCATGATCAGTTGGATCGTTTTGTGGTTGTGTTCATCGACGACATTTTGATTTACTCTAAGTCCCAAGAAGAGCATGTAGAGCATTTGGGAGTTGTGTTGCAGATCTTGAAAGAGAAGCAATTATATGCTAAGTTGTCGAAGTGTGAGTTTTGGTTATCGGAAGTGAGTTTTCTTGGACATGTTATTTCTGGTAATGGTATTAGTGTTGATTCGTCCAAGATTGATGCGGTAATGCAGTGGGAAGCTCCTAAGTCAGTTACAGAGATTCGAAGCTTTTTGGGATTAGCTGGTTATTATCGGAGGTTTATTGAAGGATTTTCGAAGTTAGCACTTCTGTTGACTCAGTTGACTTGTAAGGGAAAGGCCTTTGTTTGGGATATTGAGTGTGAGAAGAGTTTTGTTGAGCTCAAGAGAAGGTTGACAACAGTGCCGGTTTTGATTTTTCCGAATCCGACGGAGTCGTTTGTGGTTTATTGTGATGCTTCTTTATCCGGTTTAGGTGGTGTTTTAATGCAAGAAGGGAAAGTTGTGGCTTATGCTTCGAGACAATTGAGAGTGCATGAGAAGAACTACCCTACGCATGATTTGGGGTTAGCGGTCGTGGTGTTTGTTTTGAAAATTTGGAGGCATTATCTGTATGGTGCGAGATTTGAAGTTTTTAGTGATCACAAGAGTTTGAAATATTTGTTTGATCAGAAGGAATTGAACATGAGGCAGAGGAGATGGTTAGAATTTTTGAAGGATTATGATTTTGGTTTGAATTACCATCCGGGTAAGGCAAACGTAGTAGCCGATGCTTTAAGTCGAAAGTTGGTTCATATGTCAACATTGATGGTAAAAGAATGGGAATTGTTGGAAAGTTTTAGAGATTTGAGTTTGGTTTGTGAGATAACGCCGAGTAGTGTGAAGCTTGGTATGTTGCATGTTACGAATGATTTTCTTGCTACCATGCGCGAAAGGAAAAAGTTGGATTTGAAGTTTGTTGATTTGATGATGAATGAAAATGAGGACTTCAAGGTTGATAATTTTGGAGTTTTGAGATTTCGTGGTCGTATTTGTATTCCCGATGATGTAGAGTTGAAAAAGATGATATTGGAAGAAGGACACCGGAGTAACTTAAGTATTCACCCGGGAGCGAATAATATGTATCAAGATTTGAAGAAAATCTTTTGGTGGTCTGGATTGAAGAGGGATGTAGCTCAGTTTGTGTATTCGTGCTTGACTTGTCAGAAGTCTAAAGTGGAACATCAGAAGCCTAGTGGTTTGATGCAACCGTTGGACATTCCAGAGTGGAAATGGTATAGTATATCGATGGATTTTGTTACGAGATTGCCTAATATGCAAAGAGGTCACAATGCTATTTGGGTGATTGTTGATAGGCTTACTAAATCTGCTCACTTTATTCCGATAGATATTAGTTATCCTTTGGAGAAGTTAGCCGAGATTTATGTTGGTGAGATTGTGAAGTTGCATGGGATTCCTAAGAGTATAATGTCAGATAGAGATCCCAGATTTACTTCGAGATTTTGGGAGAGTTTGCAAAGGGCTTTGGGTTCTAAGTTGAGATTGAGTTTGGCTTATCATCCGCAGACGGATGGTCAAACCGAAAGGACGATTCAATCATTGGAAGATTTGTTGCGTGCTTGTGTGCTCGAGCAAGGTAGTGCTTGGGATGGTTATTTGGCATTGATTGAGCTCACCTACAACAATAGTTTTCACTCAAGTATTGGTATGACACCATTTGAGGCTTTGTATGGTCGGAGATGTCAAACACCTTTGTGTTGGCATGAAACAGGAGAGAAGTCGATAGTTGGGTCGAAGATGGTACAACAAACGACGGAGAAGGTGAAGTTCATTCGGGAAAAGATGAGAGTTTCTCAGAGTAGGAAAAAGAGTTATCATGATAAGAGAAGAAAGAATCTTGAGTTTCAAGAAGGCGACCATGTTTTTTTCAGGGTTACACCGGTTACGGGTGTGGGTCGTGCTTTGAAGTTGAAGAAGTTGACTTCTCGTTTCATTGGTCCGTATCAGATTACTGCATGGGTTGGTGAAGTGGCTTATCGTATGGCATTGCCTCCGAAACTTTCGAATTTGCACGATGTGTTTCATGTTTCGCAACATCGGAAGTATGTTTCGGATCCGTCGCATGTGATTCTGATGGCTGATGTGGAAGTGAGGGATAATCTTACAGTTGAGGTTTTACCGGTTAGGATTTTGGACCGTGAAGTTAAGAGGCTCATAGGTAAGGATATCGCGCTTGTGAAGATGGCATGGGGAGGTGCCGCGGAAGGCAATATGACTTGGGAATTGGAGAATAAGATGCGTGAGTCGCATCCAGAGCTGTTTGAATCAGGTAATATTTTCGAGGACGAAAATTTCTAAAGTGGGAGAGAGTTGTAACGCCCCGATTCTGAATTCCCATCATTTTTATTGAGTCCTTATTTGATTTATTTAATTATTTTATTTATGTGGAATTTGTGTGATAATATGTTATGTTTACATATTGAGCTATTTTTGCTGACTTTGAGAGTTTCGGGTAAAAATAGGTTGGAGGGTATTTTGGGCATTAGTGATAATATTAAGTGGATATTTTGTGAGAATTAATTGATAAGTGTGTGGAAAGAATTTGGGAGGAAAGAAATAGAATATGAGTATATGAGAGAAAAGAGAAAGATAGAAACATTAGGAAGAAAAATAAGAGAAAGAAAAGAGGAGGAGAGAAAAGAAGAGAAAGTGGAGCAAAACCTAGAATCATCAAGAATCAACCTTAGCTTGTGATTAATCAGGTAAGGGTGAGAAGTTTTATCATCTTCATAATGTGTATGATCATATATGTGCTAGATTGGATTTGTTGGATTGTTTCTATGTTTCCATTTCAAGGTTGGAAGTTGGTTTAATCGGTAGAAACTAAGTTTTATCGGTTAGGATTTGGAATAGACGATGTAGTATAGTCGGGTGATGAGTGGGTTGTATTACTGGGACTGATTTGGATTAAATAGGTTGGGTTGTGAGGTTTGGGATTTTGGACAGCCATGGAAGTTCTGAGTTCGCAGGCTCGCCAGGCGAAGCCCAGCGAGCATGCAGCGAACCAAGTCAGAAGCATCCACCCTGTCTTCGTTGGCAAGTTCGCCAGGCGAATGAGAGTGGCGAAGGTTCGCCAGGCGAGTGTGCTAGCGAGTGCTAGCGAGTAATTCCAGAATAAATCCCAGTGGTCTTCGCTGGCAAGTTCGCCAGGCGAACGGGTAGTGAAAGTTCGCCAGGGGCTTCGTCAGGCGAAGGTTAGCGAACGCAGCAGCGTATTTTCTTTTCTTGTGTTTTCCATTCGTGGATCGGTTGTGCGGTTTGGTTGCGATCATTCCTTGTCTGAGATGGCTGATTATATGTTGTTATATGTGTTGTGGTAACCGTATGGTGTGAATCCTAGTTTGTGATTTGTGAGGTGTGAAATGTGGCCGTTTGGCAATTTTGTGGCCGAATGTGATAAATGCATGAGTATGTTTGTAAACATGTATGCATTTCAAGAGTGTCATGAGTCATGTTGCATGTGAAGCATCATGGTATGCATTCTTGTGTCGATTGATCCCTCGGTGGATTTGCAGAACCTCGTGTGCCCTTGTGGGATGTGAGCGATGGTTATTTATTGATCCCTTGGTGGATTTGCAGAACCTCGTGTGCCCTTGTGGGGTGTTGTCGCTTGCGCGAAAATAAGGTTCCGGCACAACAGAAGAGTCGCCACCTTTCGTTATTTATCCCTCAGAGCGGGAAAGGAAACGATCGGAAAAACCTAACGAAGAAGGGTAAGACAAGGTCGTCGCAACCATTGTCTGGATTCGGGAGTCGGTTACGCAAGGGGAAGGTATTAGCACCCCTCACGTCCGTCGTACTCGACGGGATCCTCGCTCGTTGTGTTTACTTGGACGGGATGGTTTTATTCTATCTACCTATCAAGGCTGGCTGAAAAAGAAAAGAAAATGACTCGGCAAAGCGTCGCACTTTATGCCTACGTATTCCCATCAGAGAATGAGAAATCAGAGTCAACGTAGTTCGGCCTACGACGGGTTATGGGGGAAGGTAGCTCACCAAGACATCGCCATCTTGTGCCTACGTACTCTCAACAGGTATGAGAGATCAGAGCTCACGTAGTTCGGGAAACTACAGGTTTATTTCCTGTCTTTTACGAAAAGAAGTGTTTTTTATTGTGTTTGCAATCTCAATCGCACTAGAGACTATGACCTGAGAGTGAATGCGTCGCATGTCACCCAAAGGGTACCATACTAAACATCCAGACTGTGGAAAAGAAACTCTCCCACAATCCTTTCTCAGATAGCTTAAGGCTCGTAACATACGAAAGAAATCATTCATGATTACTGTATCTTAAACTGTTTTGAGATGAGAAGAGAACATGCCCAACTAGGAGGGAGACTATCAAGTCCTACTGTTGTCATGCCATGGATTCATCCTATGGTCAAGGTTTGAACAGGGAACTCCTAGAAGTTGTCATGCATAGGTTTCAACCTAAAGTTCTGTCATCAATTCCTTATCAAAGGAAATGAGAGTCCTAAGGGATCATGTCAATGATACACCAAAACAGACAAAGCATCAGCTTTAAACAGTAAAATGCATACAATGCAAGTGAGGGAGGAAATTTGTGTGGGGCTTCAGCCTCCACAAGTTCATCTCAACCTCAAGCCAGAATGGATAACAGTAATCATACTGAAATATAAATCATGCTATCAAGCAATAACAGTAAACTGCAATCATACAGAAAAAAATGAAATAAAATGCCATCAGACAAACAAACCACATGGGCAAGGGAGCTGGGCTTTACCGAATACCCGCAAGCAAAGCCACACAGTAACAATACAAGCAGAGGGAACAACTCAACCTCTAGTGCAATCATGCTCCTAGATTCTACCTATTCTAGATATGAACTTATTCTAATGCATCAAGCAAGTCAAACAAAACACATCAATACAGAAAAGAAAAAGAAAGCAGATCAACTCCTCTCTCAACTCCAAGCTTCAGCTCTTCCAACAGCAACTCAGTCTTCAGACTTCAATCACTCTTGACAAACATCAATTTGCTTTTTCCAGGTTTCAACCCTTCAACATAAGTTTCAACTTACTTCTCCTTTAACCTTCAGCTTCTTGATCATCTCCACCTTCAGGCTTCACCTAATCTTCAGGGATCTTCAAGTATCAACTTGCTCTTGTGGCTCTTCAAGCTTCAGCTGGAATGGCAATACTCAAGGATTCATCCTCTTCAACTCTTCAATGAAGTCTTCATCTTCAAACCCAAGCTCAGCACCTCTCAAGATAATCAAACCAGAGGAAATCACTTACTGGATAAGCTGGGGATATTGAACTGCTTATAGACCACCAAAGGTGACCTATAAGGGCTCAACATCAAAGGAATGGTTCCCTCAAAAGTTCTACTTCCTAGGTACATCACTTATCCCTCCAAAGGAGAGAGGTGTATACCATGGAAGGACTTTGAATCATAGGGAGGAATGGAGGTGAAAGATACCATCCATGTTTAAGAAAGAAGTTATCTAAGTCTAAACTCTTCTTAATCCCTAACCCTAAAACAATCAACAAAACAAATAAGATCAAGCTCTCAAGCTCCTCAATCCATCTTCAAGTCTTCTACTATGCTCCTTAATGTTCCTTAGAACACAACCAAGCTCTCCAAGCCCACAAAGCAAAGCAAACAAAAATACAAGCCCACAAGGGCAACACAAACAATCATCAACTACAAAAATCATCTAAAAATAGCATACTACTATATTAAATCCTAATATAATTTCTAAAGGATCCTACATACCTACCCTTAATACCCTTATATGTCCCATAGTCTAATTTGTCCTAAAAACCCAAAATTGTGGCTGAACCATTGTTCTTAGAATATCATTTGCAGTCAAAATGACCTATTATATGACATGGTTTGGATGTATAACTTGTGATTTCCAATTTTCAATTTCACCTTAATTAACATATGCCTCCATTTTAGGCCATTTTTATCACTTTTTTCTACAAGCCTTTTCAACATCTCATGACCTCCTTAATAGCCTTAAAACATAATTCTAAGCAAGTTTGATGTTGAAGATTTTTCCATTTGAAGCTTGGAAATAGGAGATATGGCCTTATGCTTGAAATGACCTATAACCTCCAAATGACCAAAATGCCCTTGACTTGTCAAAGCCATAAGTTGAGTTCTACAAATCCTATCAAGAACTTCTAGTACTCTCTAGAAAGCTAAGAAGATGCTCTACAACATTCATGTTGACCAAGAGTTCATAGGAATCATCCTACTAGGGCAAACGTTGGATGCAAGTTGGGTGACTTTCAAGGACCCAGATTCACATACCTCAAATGACCTGTAATTTGTCAAAATCATAACTTGAGCTCTACAAATCCTATCAAGGACTTCTAGTACTCAAATTAAAGCTAAGGACAAGCTCTACAACATTCATGTTATGGGGAAGATGATATGACCATCACATCTTGAGCTAAACTTCCTTGAAGAGAGGGATTAAACTAGGGGATTTTACACTGTCAAACCTTAGAAACCCTAGCTTGAAACTTCTCAAACTCTTCAATCATGATGAGTTGGTATAGGAATTATCCTTATAACACTTCAATACATCATTCCATGATCACATGGCTCTTGGATTAGGTCTCAACCCTCTCCCAATCATCAGTTGACCTAGGGTTGACCCAGTCAAACCCTAATTCCACCACTCATGGCTGAATCTTCTGAATTCTGGTACAATGACCTCTCTAGGCTTCATGATGGCTTTCAAGACATCTCATAAGCTTTCTCAAAGCTTCAAGTCCACCCTCATAGTCTCAGAATCATCTGAGGAGCTCCCACAACTCCCAAGTTATGAGGCACACAAC
This sequence comes from Lathyrus sativus, assembly GCA_963859935.3. Classification (NCBI taxonomy): domain Eukaryota; kingdom Viridiplantae; phylum Streptophyta; class Magnoliopsida; order Fabales; family Fabaceae; genus Lathyrus; species Lathyrus sativus. Next base: position 317,053,236 of record OZ012740.1, on the reverse strand, counting down.
CCTGACTTCAACCAATCTCTCTGAGGATCTCTTGAGTTCTCTGACACAAATATCAATCTTTGAATACTTGAATAACCTTCTTGGCTAGCTTCAAAGTCTCATACAACTCTTGATGGGTAAATAAATGTTGGTCAAATTTTGGGGTACAACAGGTGTGAGCGATAGTTATATTGATTCCTCGGTGAATCTGCAGAACCTCGCATGTTGCGATGGTTATATTGATTCCTCGGTGAATCTGCAGAACCTCGTGTGCCCATGTGGGGTGTGAGTGATGGTTATTTGGTTCTTCAATTGAACCTGCTAAAATGAGTCGGTACCGCATTTGCATCTGCATAGAGTCGTGTGTCGGTATCTGTGAGTTGCATATAGACATCTGTGCATGATGTATGGTGAATAAACATAAATGTAGATGTTTATGTAGATTGTTGATAATTGGCATGAATGGAAGGTTTGAATATACATGTATGTGTGAATATATGTGTATATGTATGCATGTTTATGAATTGATATAAACATTGTTAATGCATATTGTGTATGCTTAGTATCCTATTTGTAAATAAATATTTGTAAATACATTGCGATGTATGGTGTAGTGAGATGAGTTGTGGTGAGAACGCGAACGATGTTATTGGATGATATATATATATATATATATATATATATATATATATATATATATATATATATATATATATATATATATATATATATATATATATATATATATATATATATATATATATATATATATATATATATATATATATATATATATATATATATATATATATATATATATATATATATATATATATATATATATATATATATATATATATATATATATATATATATATATATATATATATATATATATATATATATATATATATATATATATATATATATATATATATATGTTTATGTGCATTATGTATTATGATATTGTTTCTCACCCTTATGCTGTTTTATAATGCTTTATGAGGCATTGCAGATTAGATTGCTGGAGTCTTTGTGAAGCGAGTCTTCACTTCTTTTGGTCAGATGGCTCTGATATGTAACACTGGGTAGTTAGGAATTATTTTGATTCTTTTGTGATGCATCTGTGTATGTATCTGCTGATGAACGTTTTGTAAACTCAACTGATGAATTGAATTAATCTGAACGATGTATATGATGCTTATGTTAATGAAGTGATTTCAATGTTTAGATGTTTCCGCTTTATTCTAAATGTTGATGTGTGAGTTTTAAGCGCTATGCTTTGTTTTAAGTTGAGATTTACCCCTTTTGTTACATATCTTCGTGAGCTGGTATTATTTATGTTTCGTTTCGATGATAATATGATGCGCCTCTTGTATACTATGTCATAACTATACTCTGATGGAATTTTTATTAGTGCCTAAATGATTTAATTGTTTATTTGGGGTATAGAAAGGGGGTGTTACATTTTGCAACATGTAAGGAAGGCTTCAAGTTTTCTAGGCATGTCATAGGACTTGATGTTTTTTTTTTCTTAAGGGGCTATGTGGAGGGAAAATTCTGGCTGCTAGAGGTTGGGATCCAAAAGGTATGTGCATTTTATTAAATTGAATTCATTTACTAATGTTGTTAGCTTATGTATAAATCATTGTATTAAGGTTTTGGTTGTGTTACAGGGTTTACTACCAGCCATGAATGAAATTTTGCCTAATGTTGAGCAAAGGTTTTGTGTCACGCACTTGTACAATAGTTTCAGAAAGAAATATCCTGGGAAGATACTGAAGGAAATAATTTGGAAAGCTGCTAAATCAACATATGCACAAGCCTAGGAAAGAGAGATGAAAGGAATGAGGTTGATCAACAAAGAAGCATATCTCCATATGACGAAGACACCTCCAAGATTTTGGAGTAGATCTTATTTTAGGGGAATTAACAAATGTGATGTTGTACTCAATAACATGTCAGAATCTTTCAACAGTTTTATTTGATCGGTAAATTAACAAGTTTACTAATCTGCCAATGTATTAATAGAAAGGGGAAATCCCTAATATCGATCTCAAGGGCTGCTCGATGATACAAAGTTTTGGATTAATTTCAATTAAACAAAAGCTTGGAGGTTTTGGGATGGTTTGGTGAAATTATGAAAGCAATTGCAAATAAAAATAAATAAAGTACGTGAACGGTTAAAACAGATATGAGTAGTATGCTAGGAAAGACGTATAATCAGATATATTAATAATTCAAACATGACATTGCAATAACATCTTCTAAACTATTGATTACCGATTCTTAAGGGTGTTTACTCCTAAGTCCTTAGTGAGTCAACCGTTAAACATTCAAATTAACTCTTATGTCCATAGTAAATTACAGATTAAATTAAGCATTAATTTATCAAGAACAATTTGATTCCTATAGGGTATCCCTAGTCCTAGGTGATATCTACCACAAGATACTTTCAATTAAGCTTTAACGTTGACAGTCCTGCCTAATTATTAATCGTAAATCAAATCTCAATTTTTTTGAAAGAGAAAGCATTAAGCACAAATAAAAAGTAAATTCAATATATAAGAAATTATTGTCATTACAAGGTTCAAAGAAAAATCATTAACAGATCCAGATCAGGGACACCTCATAACATTTGGGGGCTTAGCTACTCATAGAAGTAAAGAAAAACTAAATGCAAGATGTAGACATTACAGATAGTGAGATAAAATTAAGTCTTCAATCACATAAAGCTCATGAAAATATTTATTCCATGCAAAAATTTGAGTTCTCCAGCATTTAAAATGTGTTCTTGTCGTCAAAAATTGCCTCCTTGAAAATTTTGTCTTCCGAAGCTAAATACTCAAAATTTGGGTTTTTTTCCCTATGTTTTTGGGCCTTCATACGCGTATGGGGGGTGCCATACGCAAATGGAGCATATGGTATGTGTATAGGGGGCATATGGACGTACGGAAGCAGACCATACGCGTACGGGAGCAGGCCATACGTGTATGAGGACAGGCCATATGCATATGGGCAGAACACAAAAATTTGCAGATTTCATACATGTATGAAATGAGGCCATACACGTATGAGCAGAGTCGAATTTGCCAAAAGTGTATTCATGAAAGTTGTATACCTTCATGTTAGCTTTCATATGCCACTGGTCCCAGGTTATTACAATTTATGAAGCTCAAGTTATGATCAAGATACTACACGCCTGTCATGATGTAAAACATGATGAAATTTGCAGAACTTATACGCGTATGAGATGAGGCCATACGCGTATGAGCAGAGCCGAATTTTCCAAAAGTGTCTTAATAAAAGTTTTAACCCTTGATCCTAGCTTTCATTTGTCTCCAGTTCCACGTCATTCTGATTTACGACGCTCAAGTTATGATCAAAATACCACGCTTATCATGATGAAAAACATGCTGAAATTAGACTTTCTCAATCTTATTGAAAATTCGCCGCGTTCCTTTTTTGGCCATATCATTGGCTTCCTCCGACCTACAAAACATGTTAACCTTTCCAAAAAGATCAAAAATACCAGAAATGATTAAAAGATAGATAAATGCGAAATTAAAGAAACTGACATATAAATCACTCAAACTATATGGAAAATGAAAATAATTCGCCTACTTTCACCTATTAAAATGATAACAACGATAGCATAAACGGTGACCGATCACAACTCCAAACTTAGCTTGTTTCTTGTCCTCAAGCAACTTTAAGAACAAGGAACTCGTGTCACCCTTAAATGAAAGAAAAACTGTTTACGTACCGCAATACCTCTGAGATTTTCAATGCCTCTCTCTTGTTGATACCTTTGGGTTTTTGCTAGATTAATGAGGTCGACTGATTGAACACACCTTAACTTGAAAGTACTGCTTTGCCTATCAGCTCAACTCCCACTCATAAAATCTCTTGGGTGTTAGTGTGTTTTACACTCAAAATTCACAGTATGCAGTACCATACCATAAGCTTGAATAAATTCTCTTTCCATTGCAAGATGCACAACACACACAATTTTTTGAGGTCTTTCAAGGTTATAACGGGGCTATGGTTAAGGTGGGATAATTTTTGGGCGAGTAAGATGATGGTTCAAAGTCATTGCTATCATTCTCATTGCTATGTTCATTCTAATGTATCGCTGCTGGAATTCAGTCTTTTAGGAGTAACTGTTATGGATTATTCAGCTTTTAGGAGTAACTAAGGTCCCTTCAGGTGAATGCTCTAATGATGTCTTCTTTTTTTTCCAGATTAATTTATTTTCAAGTGCACTCACCTTTTACAAAGATTCTCATCTACCCTAAACTTAAAGGTTTCTATTCCAACAGCAACCCCAAACTTTAGAATGAAACATCGATCCTCGAATTCCTACAATTTCTCTAAACAAGGTAGTAAAGTGTTTAGGCCATGGGCTAATAGTATTTGGTGATAGTAATAAACAAATGGATATAGGCTCGAATGAGGTTAACAACGGAAAATTATAATGAAACATGATGGCTAGAAAGGCTTAGGGTTAACACAAGTTCTGGATGATAAAGACATACCTGAATGCTCTCTCATGATGAATAATGTGTTTGGCTCTTTATGCTCTCACCATGTTGGGTAGAAATGACAGCCTACACAGTACCTCTTGTTGGATGAGGCTTCTCAACCACTTACGGTAAACCTGCTCAACCTTCAGTATAGCTCAATTAAACCAATCAGATCATTCAAAAGTATATAAAAAATAATTTGGTGGGATAACGTGCACAGAGGACACACACATATTAAGTTTGGGTGCTTTTTCACACCACCACTAAAGCTATAATTATCATATTACTAAATGAAAATAAACACTCAAAAACAAACCAATTCAAAGCAAAACAACTCAAAATCTAATTTAAAATTAAAGATTATCAAAAATACGAATACCTCCCTTGGGTTGCCTCCCAAGGAGAGATCATTTACCGTCATTAGCTTAACACCTCATTCCTCTTATTATGGGGGATACTTTAGCTTCCACACCTTGTTGCTTGTCTTTTTCAAAACAAGGAAATCATCTTTTTCAGAGATAGAATCCCCTTTTTACAACAAGTGACTTCCCTTTTTCACAGCCTTACCTTGATGCCACTTTTTCTTCTTTCTCTTGACTTTTGCAATGGATCTTTGAGTTTTTATGCTTGTTGAAGCTGAAGACGATGATGCCGTCTACGAGATTATGTGTGATACTTTTTTCGGTGGTAGTCTTGGGATTTGGCTTTCCCCACATGTTCTTATCATGACATTTGGATATCGATTATCTTTTTCTTCCACTAGGTTCTTGATCTCAAACACTTTAAACATTATTTCCCCATCATATGCTTTTAAAGTCAGGGTGCCTTTTTCCACATCGAAGTTGCATCGACTTGTAAGCAAGAATGGTCGACCAAGAATGATAGGGGTCTCTTTATCTTCCGGAATGTCCATGATGTCAAAATCAACTGGAAAGCTAAATTTATCAATTGTCACCAGTACATCTTCTGCTACCTCATATGACCGCTTAATGGCGTGATCAACAAATTTTAAGTTTGTCCATGTATCACTCACCTTTCCAATACCAAGCTTTTTAAAGATAGATAATGGCATAGACTCACACTAGCACCCAAATCAATTAGGACCTTCTTGAAATTTATGTCTTTTGTAGTGCATGGGATTGCCACAGATCTAGGATCTTTCTACTTTATAAGGATTCTTCCACCTTGTGATATTTCACTATGTTTCTCAGTTAAAATTGCCAGCTCCTCTCCCATTGGTCTCTTTTTACAGATTACCTCTTTCATAAATTTTTGGTACATAGGCATTTGCTCGAGTGCTTCAAAGAAAGGCATATTAATCTCTGAATCTTTAAACATTGTGATAAATTTCTCAAAGTCTTTCTCTTTTGGATTCTTCTTTGTCACTCTTTGAGGGTAAGGTAACTTAATCACCGATTTAGCCTCCTTTTTCTTTTTCTCTTCAGTTGGCTTTACGAGTGGTATAGCTTCTTCTGGTTCTTTCTTATTTTCCCTCACTTCCAGGTCTACTTCCATGACATGGTCATCATTTGTTTCCATTTCTTCTTCATCTTTAGAAACTTTATGAATTCTTGTTGTGATAAGAATTCACATTCTCATGATTTTTTGGATTTGAGATTGTGGTACTCGGAAGGGTGCCTCGAGCTTGCATGGAGAGTTGTTGTGTTATTTGTCCCATCTGAACCTCAAGATTTTTGATAGAATTTGTGGTGTTCCTTTAATTATTTTGGGTCTCTTCTTAAAATTGAATATTGTGAGCTGCCATTTTTTCAATGGCTATTTCCCACTCTGCTTTCTTAGGAGCATGTTGTTGTTGTTGGTATTGTGGTTGATTATGATCTTTCTAGGAGAAGTTAGGATAATTCTTCCACTATGAATTATAAGTATTAGAATGTGGGTTGTTTTTCTTCAAAAATTTTATCTCTTCGATTTGTTGCGCAGTTGCAACACAGCGTATGGCAAAATGATGTCCACCGCAAATCTCACTGTTAATAGCTTGAATAGGTTGAACAGGTTAAACTTGGGCTACTTGTTGAGTACCTATATTCATGGCTTTGAGTCTTCTCTTAACTTCAGTAGCCACTTTGTCTTCCATCTTCACAACCTGATTTGCAAGTTTCAAGTCAATCACTCCCTCAGGTTTACTCACACTTCGGCCATATAACTCTAAATATTCATTTGTAGTAATGGCTTCTATGATATTCTTGATACCAGTGGCTATCGTAAAATTTGATGAACCATCAGCAGTTGTATCGATAAGTTGCGTAGTCTTTATTCTGATGCCATTTACAAACATTTGCATTTGTTTAGTTTGATCCAAATTAATACTAGGACATGCCACCAATAACCTTTTGAATCTCTCATAAGCATCACCCACTGGTTCCCCTTCCTTCAGCTTAAAATTCACAATATCATATCTGTTGCACCTCAAAATTTGACCAACCGTTTCTCGTTATTTGGCTTATGTTTCGTTTCATCAGCATTTGCATCTGCATACCGCATACTATGTATTTTTTGCAGCCGGATTGATTTAATCGGGATTACAACCCTTTTCCTCGTGTTTCAGACGAATCAAACCGTTTCGGATACGGAGATTTATTTTGGAATTTGCGCTCTGCCCGGTAATTCAGTCTACGCTGTTGGTTTTGGTGATATTTCGGTATCTGGTTTTGTTACCGTTTATTTTGTTGCGTTCTCACATTTTATGTTCACCGATTTAATTTTTCTAGATTTAATTTCTATTTTATAGAGGTTTTTTAGAATATTTTAGTTTTTAGAATATTATTAGGTTTTTTAATAGTTTTTTAGATTTAATTTCTCTATTTTAAATAGTTTTAGTTTTTATAAATTTTAAATAGTATTTTTAGAGTTTACTTCATTAATTTCTTTTGGTATAGAAATTAGTTTTTATTTAAATTTATCTTTTATTTTCTAATGCAGAAGTGTTATTAGAAGATTTAATAGATTTTAAATATTTTTTAGAATTTATTTGTCTTTCTAGAAGTTGTTAGGATATTGTTGTTTTTTTAAATAGTTAATTTCTTTTTAATAATTTCTAAAATTTTAATGGTTTTTAGAATATATTAGATTTTATTAATTCTTTTAATTTCTTTTATTAGATTTTTATTAATCTAGATTAGAGCTTTTAATTGATTAATTGTTTGGTTTTGTTTTTAGTTAGTTAATATTAGTTAGATTTAATGGCCTTTAATTAATTGATTTTTGTTTTCAACTTTTAATTAACTTTAGTTATTAGTTGAATTTTAATCAGTAATTAGTCATCAATTTTATGCTTTTTTCAGTCCACTAATCAATTTTTGCAGGTCCACGTGTCCATTTCACAGGCCCAATTCAATGCAAGCTGACACTTGTCAGCACTATAATAGCCTGACTCTCTCTCTTCATTAATGTTTTGGCACGCATCCCAAGGTCATGCAAACGTCGGAAAATCCCATCGGCAAAATCAACACGAATCAAATCCATCGCTTTCACACCGAAATCCTCGCCGGAAAGTTCATGAGTGTCGCCGGAAAATTCAAACCTTCATCCAAGTCCCCAGAAACCTTAATCGTGTTCATGAACAAACTCATACGTTCATAACCTTTTTTCTAGAAATTCTTCAAACTCATCATGTTCATCGTAACTCCTTCAATCTTTTCCCATATCTGCTTGAACATTCAACCAACCTTCATCCGTGTTCATCTCCTGTTCTTAAAATTTCCCAGAAATTTTCTTCAAACCATCAACAACTTCATACTCATTTCCCAGAACTCATCTAAGTTCATACGACCTTCATCCACATTCATCAAGATTTCCAAATCTCATCATCCAAATTCATCCGTTCAACACCTTTTCCAGATTTCTCTAAATCTTCGAGCATCATCAAATCCAAACACACACCATCAACTCAACCAAGATTAAATCCAGATCTACAGATCCAAACTTCTCCAAACTCACAAACCTCACAATCTCACACCAAATTTCTTTACAATCTGGATCCACAAACCGTAATCATACATTTTCAACTTCAAACACCTTCAATGCATGATCAAGTTTCCCAGATCCGTCTTCATCAAATTCATACAAATATTCGAGATCTTCGTAGCTTCACACTTCTTTCCAGAAACATTCAACTCGTCAAATCTTCAACATCGAGAACCAGATCTTCGAGATCTCCAAGTAAACGTTTCTGGATCTTCAACATGCCACTTCGTTTTCCAGAAACCACGAACAAACCCTCCATAACTATGAACCTTAATCTCCTTCGCGAAAACTTCACAACATCAACAAGTCTTCATCCATCATCTTCCATGCCTCAAAGATTATTGCATTTAAATGGAAGTGATGGGATTGTGTTTCTGGTTATTTGAATTTGTTGTTCATTTTTGTTTATTTGTTTAAACAGGGGAAGAAGTGGAACGAAGAAAATGGGAGAAGGAGGGCGTGAAATCGGAGGATGGGATTTGTGAGCTGGAGATGGTTGTGAGTCGGGAGTTTAGAGATCAGAAGAGGAGCGAACTGAGAGTGAGAGACGAAAGGAGCAGAGGACGGCAGCCAAGGAGAAAGAGCTAGGGTTTCTGAAGTGAGAGAGGAAGAAGGTGATGCTTCGTGGATTTCTCATGTGGGTTAGTGGGCCTTCCGGCCCGTTTCTTTTTTCTGGACCTTCCGGCCCGTTTCTTTTTTCTGGATCATACCCCCCGTATTACTCCTGGTACCCTCCCCGTGTGGCTGTTGGTTTTAGAGTTGGGCCGAGCCCAACCGGTTTGCTTTCTGCACCCCATATTCCCTTTTGCGCACCCCTCTGCTGTTTGTGTTGCTGAGAGTTTGTGGGCCTTCAACTTTAGGCCCACCATGTGAACTGCTTATTGTCACCCCTGTTGCTGCTTTGCACCCCTCTGTTTTATTTTTTTTACAATTGTTTTGTAATATACTTTTGTACATGTAAATACTTTACTATTTTTCTTGTAGAAAATTATAGTATTTCCTTTTTAGAATATTATGGCATATATTTTCTTTGAATATAATTTTATATGTTATTTTCTATGTATATATTAAATACTTAGTTTTATATTCTATTTTCACTTTAATTCTTTTTAATATTTCTTTTAGAACCTCATTTTTTTCTACTAGAATGTTATTTCTTTTAAATTTGAATTCTTATTTCCATTTTATTATTGGATTTTTCTCACCATTTTTGTTTTGTAGGTCGATGACGAGACCTCCGTAAAGCCTTATAAATCAAAATGTTGATGGATACTATAGGATCCGAGACCGCTTTTTCTCTTCTCATCTTTTCTTCTTCTTCTTCTTCTAATTTTATTTTGCTTTTCTGTTGTGCTGTCCGTGTGACATGATTTAATCGGAGAATGATTCTCAATATCATTTCTCCATCTTGTCTTTGACACGGATATCAATACACTACCTCTTGGGGTTTGACTTCTTTTATAAGTCAAATTATGACGGTTCAATGTCACATTGGTTCTGGTTTGAAATATCATCATCAAGGATCAAAAGAGGAGAGCTTGGAAAGGAGCTTGGACGCAAAAGTCAAGGGTCAACGGAACCACTCCGTTCGGTAACATTGTTTTTATTTCACTTCTTTCATCTCTTTTATTCAACTGTCGAGTGTTGTGAGTATTCATTTAGATACATGGGAAATGACAAGTGGGGGGCTTCCTCTCACTCGTCTAGAGTGTTTAGTGTACACCCTTTGGGTGATATACGACGCATTCGCTCCTACGTCTTAGGACATAGCGTGTGCATCCCGTTCCGAACCTTTTCTCTCGCATCCTTGCGATTGAGGCTTCCCCTCTTCTCTCGCATCCTGGCGATTGAGTTCTTTTCTCTTGCCCCCGTGCAATCGAGACCATTTTCTGTACTTAGCTGAACTACAGTTGCTCTGATTTCTCGTACCAGACGAGAATATGTAGGCATAGGATGCGATATCCTAGCGAGCACATTAACGATTAACTTCTCTGTTCTCTCGCTGTCGTGTGATCGAGACTTTCCCGCTGACGACTGATCTTTCCCTTTCTCTTGCCCTAGCGCAATTGAGACCAGACCGTAGTTCTAGTTCCCGTAGGTTCCCATACCTTTAAACCCCGACATACCACGTCCATTCTACCGCAAACAGGTAATTCCTAAGTCTCCAATGATCGAGCATCATACACCTAACTGCTAGAATGCGTACGCTAGTATCGTAAACCTTTTCTCTCACCCCCGTGTGATCGAGAACACCCTTGTTTACCCGTAGTTAGCCTGAACTACGTTTTGCTCTAATTTCTCATGCCAGATGAGAATACGTAGGCACAAGATGCGACGTCTTGGCGAGCAATCTCCCCCGTAGTTTCCCGAACTACGTTGAGTTTGACTTTCCCATTACACGAGGGAATACGTAGGCATAGAGCGGTGATGCTCTATCAAGTCAGTTCTTTCCGTTTAGCTTTAGCAGCCGTAGATAGATTATTTTTCACCCATAGACTAGACAATTCAAGCATGGATCCCGTCGAGTACGACGGACGTGAGGGGTGCTCATACCTTCCTCTTGCGTAACCGACTCCCGAATCCAGACATGGTTGCGATAACCTTGTCTTTCCCTTTTTCTTTAGGTTTTTGCGATCGTTTCCTTTCCCTCTCTTTGGGATAAATAACAAAAGTGGCGACTCTTCTGTTTTTTCCGCCAGTTGTTTTTCGCAATAGCGACAGATCGCGACTCTGCTTGGGACAGGAATATCCCCTATGCGAGTCAATCCTAGCGCTTGTCTCTTTGGTTTATGAGTGTGTATATTTGTGTGTTGTATTTTGTATATTGCTGTATTTACATTTTCCGCACTGTATTATTATCTGTTGCTGTTGTGCTGTTGGGTGGTTGTTCCTTTGAGAGGTAAGCCAAAACCCAGGCTTGAGTACACACCTAGAATTAGTAGTGGAGATTAGTGGTGGGTGTGCTTGCTTTGCTCGTACTAGCTCACCATGAAATTCACGCTCAGACGAGATTCTCTTAGACAACTTTCTTTCTGGCCCTTTGGGCTCGAGGGAATTTTGGATTTGAGTGTTGTCGACTCTGGGAACCGATCATTTGTGAGTCAGCTAAGTGAGGCCTCTTCAGGAGATGATGATGCCAAACCAAAAATGGTGAACGTATCATCATTTCTTGAAAGTCTGTGACGCTGATGAACGCATAGAATGCGGTACCTTGTTAGTTTAGGTTCATATCTGTGAGTGGGAAGGTTTTCGCAGGAAACTTGACTTCCAGCCAACCCGGTATTTTGGTTTTCTCTTCAGAGCGAACTTACTTAGTCAGCAACGCAGCAGTATTCAGAGCTTTGTGGGGGTTGTGATCCCGTGTTTGCTGTATCTTGCATTGCATTTGCATAAGCATCCTTGCATCATTTTTGCATAGCATTCTTCAGCTAGCCAGAGCTCTTATCCAGCCTTTGTTTTGCTTTAGAAGGTGATTCTCCGGTGACCGGTCTGAGCAAGTGTTGATTGTTAGAAGACGACCAAGGGGTTGAAGTTGAATCAAGCAGAATCAAGTAGTGTCAAGCAATGTAGTCAGTGGAAAGTTGTCGGTAGCTATGTCGGGGAACGGCTTCCTGATTGTTGATACCTTGTCAGGTTTTACTGTGACGACCAATCCTTTGTATGGTTCTTTGCTCGATGAAGACTTTCCTCAAGTGAACAACCTGACCGAAGCCCAGTTGTCGCTACTGCGAAAATCGGCGCCGGCTGAACAGAAGAGTCGCCACCGTGCGTTATTTATCCCAACAGAGGGAAAGGAAATGCTCGAAGTAAACCTACCGCAAAGACGGGAAAGGAATGGTCATCGCAACCAAATCCTGGATTTGGGAGTCGGTTACGCGAGGGGAAGGTATTAGCACCCCTCACGTCCGTCGTACTCGACGGGATCCATGCTTGTTTTCTAGTACGGATTGCTATTCTATCTATTCTACAGGTCAAGGGTTAAAAGAGAATAAAATGACTCGGCAAAGTATCGCACTTTATGCCTACGTATTCCCGTCTGAAACGAGAAATCAGAGTCAACGTAGTTCGCCTACCTACGAGAAAGGAGGGGAAGGTTGCTCGCTAGGATATCGCATCCTATGCCTACGTACTTTCATACAGCATGAAAGATCAGAGCAAACATAGTTCAGGCTACGGAAGACACAGATTTGTCTGTTTATCTTTTATCCTTCTGAAAAAGGTTTTCTCCTGATTACGGGTCCAAGCGGACAAAAATGACACTTTGATTAGTTTTCAGTCTTTTACGCAAGAACTGTTTTTTATTGACATTTGACCTCTTATTGTATTTTTGATTGTTTTGAGATAGAAGAGAAAGAACTCTAAAACCTAGGGTTTAAAAATGGGAATCAAAAACTACCCTAATGTTATCATGCATGGATTAACACCTAATGTCTATCATATTTCTCTCTTGCGCAGAGAGAAACAGAGATCCTAGGGGATAAACGAAGAAGAAACAACAAATATACAGTAAAGCAGTAAAATGCATGAGATGTGGCAATACAAGCGAGGCAAGGGAGTCCCACTCAACCTCGAACCTGGAAAACAATAGGCAAAGTGAAACAGCTTCACTTCAAACCTAAGGGGAAAATTAACAAACAATACAGCAAAGAAAAATAAAACCCCAAAACCAGCTCTGACAGCACACCAGCTCCTACAACAGCAACTCTGAAAGACACCAAACTCTGACAGTTGATAAACAGCAAAACAGTAACATCTTCAAGTGAACCCCAAGATCAAACTTCAATGGCCTCCAAGCTTTAGGTGAGCTCCATCTTCAAGGCAAGCACTCCAGAAGAGAATCACTTAACAGAATAAGTTGGAATGATAAAACAGCTTATTGACAACCAAAGGAAGCCTATAAGTATTTATCATCATGAAAGACTGGTTCCCTCAAAGTTCTACCTCTAAGGTAAGGCCACTTATCCCTCCAGAGGAGGGAGGTGAATACCCTAGAGGGACTTTATGTCATAGAGAGGAATGGAAGCACAAGAAGCTATACATGCTTGTACAAAGAATTTAGTCTATTCTAAGGCTCTGCTTATTCCTATTTCCTATGTCTTCAAAAACATCTTCAAGCACAAGAACATCCACGCATCCCACTTTGATCTCCATCTTCAATCTCCTCTTATGCTCCTTCATGCTCCACAAGCCCAATCCAAGCCCCATACCCCATAGCAAAGCCCAACCCCAAGCAAACAATACAAAAGCCCATAATGGCCACGCCAAACAAACACACTATTTACAAAAATCAAGTAAAATAGTAGTATATTATTTAAAATCCTAAAATTAATTCTAAGGGGATTTATACATCTACCCTACATACCCTATATTTCCCAGCTCCTAATTCAAGCTAAAAACCCAAAATCTAAGTATTATGATGCACCTATGTCAAGTTTAACCCTAATTCTAGTCACCCTAATGTTGATGGTTCAAAACTATCCTAAATTAAATCATAAAAATGTGATAAAATTCCAGGGGGAACCTAATACTCTAATCTAACCATAGGAAAAAGAATCACATCAAAATATGAAAGGAAATGGCTAAACAAAATTCAACAAAATGAATGTACAAACTAAAATGCAATAAAAGCAACTAAACGTAGAAATTCACCAAAAATAGAAAAATGATTAAAATACTACTTTTATTTTTTTTTGATAATTTTCTTGAGACATTAATGAGAATGAGAAAAAAAATACCATGTAAAAATGCCTATTTTTGAATTTATTATGATTTTTTGAGTAAACTATATGCAAACATAAAATAATATGAAAATCAAACAAAATTAAAAAACAGGTGTGGCAAAAAGTAACTATTTACAATGCATAAGTACATTGGGCCCAGGAGGGGGTGCAGTCAGCAAAACGCACTAGGCCCATTAATATTCCAGAAAACTAAACAAAAAAAACCATAACTGAAAAATTAGGGGGGGGGATAGCAAAGATTCGCCTGGTTATTCATGCTTGGGCCCCAAACGGGGGTTGCAATCAGCAAACTGCAATAGGCCCAAACGAAAACACAAGGGGAGAGGGGGTGCGCCTGGGAAACCATGGGGGATGGATCAGCAATCCCCTAATGGGCCTAAGCCCGAGTCCAATCCAATCTCAGCATTAGCCAAACAAAACCCTAACTCCTCTACCTCTCCCTCGCTACTGTTCATCTTCCTCACCGAAACCCTAAACGGCGCAGTCTCTTTCCACCTCAACTTCCTGAAACAAACTCTGAAACAAAACCTATTCAACAATTTTCACTCTAAATCCTTCATCATGAGGGAGTTCATCAATCCAAATCACCATGAACTAAACACTAAACTCTCAGAACAAATTCTCCAATTTAAACATTCTTCGTAACCCTATGATTCAATCTAATTAGAAGGTCTTACTCTACACGTTCCCAGATTCACACTCATACGACCTACATCTCCAGCTACCTATGAATATACAAGGAAATGGAAGAGGAAAGACAAACCTGGATGATGACGCTGAGAAGATCTGCGAGCGACGAAGATCTTAAGCTTCGGACGAGAATCTTGAGGACGATCTGGAAAAACTTGCTGAAGAAACTAGGTGATAGTGTTCTTGGTGAATGAAGATCGCTGCTCTGGGAAATTCCGTGAAGATTTGAAAGTTACTGATGAGGATCGTTGGAGATCTTGCTGAACGTTAATGAATCTTGAAATCGGAGGAAATCTGGAGATGCAGGTGATGAATGTTCTTGAGCACGCTCGAAGATTTCAAAAAAAAGCTCCTGAATCTTGTTGAACGGCGACGAGTGGAGTGATGCCAGAACGAATATCCAGATGAAGATCAATGATAAATTTCTGGAAATAAGGATGAAAGTAGTGAGGACCGGTGGATCTTGGGGGATTTCAGGCGAGAACACGGGGTTGAAGTTGATGAAGAACAATGAAGATCAGCGAAATTCGCAGTTTCCAGTGAAGTTTGCAGTTACCGGCGAGATTTTCAGTTATCGGCGAGAGTTACGGTGGCAAATGATTTCTCCGGCGAAGCCTCGGGCCGTTTGCATGGCCGGCGGTGAGACTTGGGCGGTGGGATCCAGAGATGGACGCGTGGCAGCAGGAGAAAGGAGAGGGAGACGCGTGAATCAGAGGGAGACTGAGGAGGGAACACATGGCTCAGAGTGGAGATGGTGGAGTGTGTGTTGTCAGTGAGTGGATGAAGTGGCCAAGAGCTTGGACCCACGCGTGGCACTGACCTTTATACGACATGTGGCAGTTGGACCTTGGACTTTTGATCTGGGCCCCACGAAATGGATAATGGCCCAATTACTAATGACTCAGAATTAAACATGATTAAGGACCAATTAACCCAACGAAAATGAATATTAAACTAATTAACTAAACAAAATTTAATAATAAAACCCTAATTAAACTAAAACGAAAATTAATTAAAACCCTAATTAAAATCTCTAATTAACCCTAATTAATGACCTAAACGAAAATTACTAATAACCCTAATTAATCCTAAAAAACAAAATTAATCCTAATAAAAACCCTAAACAAAAATAAAACACAAAACCCTAATTAACCTATTAAAAACAGAAAAAATTATTTAATATCTATATCCATTTAAAAATTCCAATTAAATCTGAAAAATCAATTAAAATCTAATAAAAATCTAAAAACATTAATATCTATTTAAAAAAATCTATTCTATTAAAAGAAAAGTAATATCTAGTTATATCTATTTAAAAACTATTCTATTTAGGGATAAAACTAATATTAAAAAATTAAAAATCTATTAAATCTCTTAAAAAGAAAGAAATATCTATTTAAAATCTAAAAACTATTAAGAAAATCTATTAAATTCTATAAACAAACTACTAATCTATTAATAGCAAATAACTCTATTAAAAATCTATTAAGTGCATTAAAAATATAGAAAATAAAAGAGAAAAATCTAAAAAATGCCAGGAGGCCGATTAAATCGATTATAAAACGATTGCGCAACCATAGCGTAACCCGGGCACCGAGATGGCCTGAAAACACAGGGAACGAGCACCAATTCTCAAAATACACTTATTCAAACCGGTCTGAACTGCCTGAAACGCCAGGGGCTGCAATCCCGATAAAATCAATCTGACTGAGAAAAATGCAATGCATGCAGTATGCAAATGCGAATGCACAATGCGTCAAAACATAAACCAGATACGGGAACCGGTTGGTCAAATTTTGGGGTGCAACAGCTGCCCCTATTCAAGCGGCTTGGACCCGACTGGGTGAAGAGAGAACGACCTTCAAACATTCGAGGTACGAGACGGTTGAATACCAAAGTAGCCCTGAAATTTGCCAACCGCTGAAATAAACTACACCACTGCTTGGGGAACGACATTCGTCGAGTGAACCTGATTGTTACGGTAACAACCGATCATTCGTTAGAGAATAACTCTGATTTTGACTCCCACCACCCATGTAACACCACAAGTACTGAACTATCTTTGCAAAAACACCTATGTCCACAACTGGACTAACCTTGTCAACACCAGAAGAGAAACAAATTCGTCAACACGAGTAAAGATCCCATCATCACAGGAAAAATCTTATCCACAATTGTCCTCAAATTTCTTCAACACGAAAAGACATAGATTCGTCATCACGAAGAAATCCTATCATCATAGGAATAAAACTTGCCCTCATCAGGACTCCTCATTCCGTCAACACGGAGAAATCCCGGCGACTTCGCTGGGGATGAGTTGTCTGCCTCTCGTCAACACGAAGAGACCCTATCAGCATAGGCAATGACATCTTATTTGCGTCTTATCAACACGAGGAACCCCTATCAACATAGGAATAAATTGTCCATGTCAGGACTCACATCTCGTCAACACGAGGAAAAAATAGATTCATCAACACGAATAAATCCTATCATCATAGGAATACCATTCTTGTACATATCTGAACTCACATTTCGTCAACACGAAGAAATCCTATCCACATAAGCATAAATTGTCCTCATTAGGACGCACATTCCGTTAACACGGAGGGATAAAACTTGTCCTCATCAGGACTCCATATTCCGTCAACACGGAGAAAACTTGTCCTCATCAGGACTCCACATTCCGTCACCACAGAGAGATCAATCTTGGTCCTCAACAGGACTCCATATTCTGTCAACACGGGGAAATCAATTCGTCAACACGAAGAAATCCTATCAACATAGGCATAAATTGTCCTCATCAGGACGCACATTCCGTCAACACGGAGGAATCAGTTCGTCAACACGAATACATCCTATCAACATAGCTGGGGATATTCTGAAAACCAATGACCAACACCCGTTCTGACAACAAGCGACCACTTCTGAAATTTTGATTCATGGAACCCTGAGATGCTACTGCAGCAACAAACTTGACAAAACATTCCGCTGATCGGATACGAGAAAACCTCAATCAGTAACTCTGTCGGGGATGATAATAAACTGAATCACATCATCATACGTCTCACGACAAGACCTTGATTGTCTGAAAAGACATCTGGGCTTTAGAACTCCATACTCCTGTTGAGAAACACACCTGAAAGCAAAAAGGTTAATCAACCGGACTTCTGTTTCAAAAGCGTATGTTTGACACTGGCGTAATGCTCCATACAGCATAGAAATGCTACGTGTTTTGGGTAGATGCAAATATGATAATGCATGCAAATTCAAATGCAGGTTCAGGCTGCCGGGGAACTCTGGTAAGCTGGCTTCAACACGGCCGTTGAGGACAGATACCACCCTGCTGGGGGGAATGAACGAGCATCTCAAAGTATGCTGGGACATACAACCCACTTTGCCGGGGAGAGCTTCAAACCTTCAATTTCCACGAGGAGGAAGGAAAAAACCTACCGGGGAGAGAAAACTCCGTTGGGGAAGAAACGACTCTCTCGGGGAATATTAACCAACTCCGCTGGAAACAGGGAATGACTCCGCTGGGAATAAACAACCCTACTGGGGGATAGGGCATCCTTGCTTGGGGTAATAACTGTCTGAGTATAGTTTACAACTCTGGAATTCTCAATCTGACGAAAACTAAACAACTCCACTGAGGATAAGGAATCCTTTTTGGAGAAACACCACTGTCTGAGTACAGCTTACAAACTTTACAATTATCAAACTCTGCTAAGGGTAAACGACCCTGCTGGGGAAAGTAAACCATCTGGCCACGGTTTACAAACTCGGGACTGAGGATAGACATCCTGTGGGGAGCATTAATCTTGACCTGCTGGAGAATATCCTTTGGGGATAAGCTGCGACTAGCTGGGGAAATTAATCCTTCTTCAGTAAGGAACAGTGTCATCTCAGCTTCAGGGAATGAAGCGCGATCTGCGTGGGGATTCACATCACATAATGATCAAGTCCTTTCGTCAAGAGCCTCTGGTTAGGACTTCAATTTTCTGATCGTCCACTTCACATGGGCGAGTGATCGCGACTTTCTATGTCTAATACAACCTAACTGCAAGTGCACAGTCTATCGTGTAGTAATAATAGATATCGATCCCACAGGGACTCGTAATCAAACTAGTGTTCTCGGGAGTTACTATGTTTAGCTAGGTAGATAATGTTTAAGGGAATAAGATTGTCACTAAAAGGAACTAAGAATGTTACTTAAATTATAATTAAGTGAATCGATATGCAGTAATTATGTTCTTCGGGGATTTGACAAGTTACCGGTATATGAAATATTTTCCATAGTTTATTTAAGCAGAAAATAGTGATCTGAAGACTCTCGTCTCACGATGGTTATTGACGCTAATCATAATTCTAAGGGCCAAACATACGCTTTCGTGTCCCATTCGGGGTTAAAACTATTTTTTGGAAATCTCTAAGTTCTAATTCATTTTAAAGTGCTTTCGCTGTTATTAAAACGAATGACTAGTGTTTACTATCCGGTCTTGCCGCAGCTTTCGCTTGTTGGTTCGTACCTTAATTAATTTCCCACTTTCGTGGCAAAACTACTTTTAAATAAGTTCTCGCTTTCGCGACGAAGTTTATTCAGTAAATTAATTTAAACACTCAGACCATAAACAACTTTTGAAAAAGAAAGTTTTCAACCGGTTATTATCAAATCCCTTCTGAATTATTATTACATATCGATTACTTTGATTTAGCTAGACATGGATTTGGGAAAGGTAAAACATAAATAAAAACAGTAAATAATAACATGCATCATAATGAAAACTAAAATTACGATTAAAACTTAAAAACCTGTAAATATTCCAATTGACCTTTGGGCAGATCCTCCACAAATGTTGGCAGGATTCTGGTCTTTGTGCCAATTGACCGTACAAGGGAAATAAGAATTACAGAAGAAATGAAAGGCAACAAAAAAATAGAAAGAAAATAAAACTGAACTTTTGCTCTGGAAATGAAATTGGGCAGCACTTCATTGTCTGAATGCGACCCCTTTCTCAGCTCCCCTCCTTCCCCTTTTATAGAAATAGAATTCTAACGGTTATAACTTGAAGAAGGTGAACTTTGAGGCAGAAATATCAGGGAGTAGTGGTCCACTATTTGGGACTTGGAACTGCTTCTTGCACGTGCATTTGAAGTTGGGCGTTTTTGCCTGCATGACGGTCGTCACGGTGTGTGACAGTCGTCACCCGTGTGACGATCGTCATAGGGCTGTGGCGGTCATCACAGCAGCAAAATATGCATTCTGCGTTTTTCATGTTGTTTTCATCCGGTTTTCGTCCATATTTCATCTGTGATTGCTTCTTTTCTTCATATTGCTTTGTTTAGACGTGATTATCAAATACCTGCAAAACATCAGACAAATAACACGGAAATAACCCGAAATCGGATCGAAAACAGTTAAACATCAGTTGAATTATGCATCAATATATATATACGATTTCGTGTTATCAAACTCCCCTAAGCTTGAATCTTTGCTTGTCCTCAAGTAAAACAGGAAAAAGTCGGCAAGCACGAGGCAGCTTCTTCATTCGCCAAGTTGAGAAAAACCGGGGTTCTTAGTAAGAACTAAACGAGTACGGTGACGACACTGGACTATAAGTCTTCGGAGGTCTCCTTCTTATGCAAATCGATCCCAGTTATGCTACTGTAGCTTGGTGTCAAGGTTCTCGCGGCAAGTTCACCCTGTTTGTTCTAGCGCAATCACATTAAGCCCGTTGTCCATTCACTTTCATGGCAAGTCGACCTGTTAGTGAATATGATCTCATTTCTATTTTGATCTTTTTCATTGATCATAAGCTTATACCATTGATTTTTCAATGAGTTTTCGTGCCGTTGGGCTAAATGCTCGGGTGAGGAGCACCTAACTTAGAAGGAAACGTGTCTTTACATTTTTGGCTATATGGCTTTCTTTTCATGATTTTTTCATCTTTTTGGAGATCATACACTTATTTGCATCGGTCGCTCGCTTAGAAGTGTTTTAGGATGGTGCTGACTGCAAGTATAAACTACTTGGGGTTGAGTTTGCGTAGACACTTGAAACTTTGGTACACGTAGGTAGTGAAACCGACTCGCATAAACCGGAGATCTAAGGTGTCAAGACGGTACTGGTTTTGTTAGAATTGTCGTCTCCTCGGAGTTTCAAAACTTGGTTTGAACTTGGGCGCATTCTCGTGATTGTTTTGCTTTTGAGGAACGAACGAAATTTTTTTTGTTTACGTCGAATAACGTGGGGATGTTTGCGTAACGGGAAAAAGATATATAATAGAGCTTTTATTTGCTAAAACGTGAAAATGTTCGAATTGAAATTACGAAAATAAAAGTACAATGGAATGGGAAATAAACGCTCCACTCCCACACTATCTTAATCAGTGTCCCCACTGATTTGAAAAAAATGCGAGAGGGAGATACAACGGGAATGAAAGTACAAAGAAACTGAAAATATAGTAAACAAATAAGGAAAATGGAACTAATCACGGCCTCTGCCTCGGTCACGTCCTCGCTCGCGTCCTCTGGCTCTGACTTGGTCAACTCGGTCCTCAAAACTCATTGCTCCAGTATGATAGACATAGTCACGGAGTCCTTCGAACTGTAAGGTCAGATTCACCAAGTTCTCAGTAATGGTTTCTTGGCCGGTTTGGAGTTGTTGCATTTGGGTCCGATGCCAAGCTTCGAACTGCTCTGCTCGCTGATTCTGCTGCTGCATCATAGCGAGTGTCTGGGCCTGCTGGTCGAGAGATCGGAGGAGGTCCTCTTCGGAGTAGTCGGGCTCTGGACGATGGCGGCGGCGGCGGTAGGATGTACCTTCGGAAGGAAGTGGTTGCGATGCCTCCGGTTGCTCTGGTCTGTCCAACTCAGCTTGGATTTCGTTATCAGAACCTTGGGTGTGGTCCTGAGTTGGAGCAGCGGTAGCAGGAGGGGCAATGAGGTCAAATAGCCAGTTGGTACGATCCTCTGGGTGCATCCGGGTGCGTGATGGAAGGATGATGCTTCGGACGGTTTTGCCACGCACTACCGGGTGGTACTTGCCATCGGCTCTGGAACGGATGAGGTGAGAGGCTCTGCAGTGGTCGGTGTCGAGGAACACTGAGGGAATGGCATAGAGGTGTTGGAGGCGGTCACCAAGGTTCAGCCCAAGTGCAATGGCAGTGACAATCCCGCCAAAGTAAAATGGCTTAGAGCCACGGTTACAGTTGGCCTGAATGTGGGCCAGGAGGAATGGAGCGGCGTTGATGGGCTCGTTGTTGAAGATACAGCGGAGAAAGAAGAGCTCTTTCGAGTTCACTTTATGGTTGCTATCCCGGGCGAAGATGGTGTTGCTCAATGCTCGGTGGAAATACCGGATGGTCGGGTTGTGGATATGCGTTGCATGCAGAGAATCCCAACCATCGGCATTGATGCCGGTTAACTGGTACCAGAGCGCGAAGGCTTCGTGATGGAACTGATCGGTGAGGCGGCGGTGAGCATTGTCGCCACGAGGGAATTGTAAGATGGCGGTAATCTGGTTCTGGTTCACTTGATAGTTCGTGCCGAACATCCGGAAGCATGCGGCACCGGAGTGTTGGCTGAGGTCGCCGCTGGAAGTGACATAGGTGAACAAAATTAGGAACTCGAGGGTGAGTTGTTCGTACGTCGGCAGCGGATTAGTGCAGAGGTTCCAGATGCCGGCTCTTTGAAGCATCCAAGTGACGCCTTCAAGGAGTCCGAGCTCCGTGAGCGATGGGATATGTGGATAGTGGGTCGGCTGGAGCGACCGTTGATGGAATACGATATAGTTGGCCCGCTGTCTCTCTCCGGAGTCACCGTCGCTGAACACAATGTTGCTGAGGTCTGGGGTTTCGTTGTTTCTCGCCATTGTTGGAGGATACGGAGGAAATGTGGATTGAGGTGGTTCTGTGAGTGAGAAAAATGTGACAGAAGTGTAGTAGTAAGTTGAGATGGGAGTTGGAATATAATGTGCAAGGTGGGGAAAACGAAAATTGGGAGTGGGGTGTGAGTTCTTGATGATTGGAAGTTGAAAAGAGATGAGTGGGAGAGAAAATGCAACCCCTGTTATATCAGATAACAGTTTTGGGCTCGTGACGGTCGTCACGTATCTGTGACGGTCGTCAGGCTCCTGTGACGGTCGTCACACCAGCAAAATCTGCAGAACGCAGAATTTTTCTTTGAGGGTGTTCTTGCAATGATTTTTAGGCCTATAAATGATATGGCAATGTATTATAGCGGCCAATAAACAAAGAAATAACGTAAAAACAGAATAAATGAATAAAGACTATGATTGAAATAACAAGTAATTAGAATGATTGTAATGTAATACATAAAGAAATTAACAATGCAAAAATCAAAATGATTGAAAACAGACGGAAAGTAGAAAAACTAAACTAAACTAAATGTAATGCTAATATCTAGTCTTTTCGTGCCTTCAACTCATCGAACTTCCGTGCGTAGTAGTCGAGCTGGTCACATACTAAGTCCATGAAGACTACGAGTTCACTGTGTATGCCTGCGATGTCGTCTTTTACAGTAGTCAGAGCTACGTCAACGTTGTCCAGTCGGAGCAGAACAGTATCCATTTTGTCAGTGGTCTCCTCAGGAATGGGCTCAGGATAGGTGTTGTAATGCGGAGGAGTCGTAGGGTCTACTTCAGCTTCGGATACAGCATCCTCATAGTACATATAATCGTGTGCTTCAGAGATGTGATCACTGTCGTACATGTAGTTCTGTGGTGTTTATTGAGGTGAAGGAGGTCCCATAGGCTCATCCAATTCATAAAGCCAGTTGTCCTTGTTGTGGATACTTGTCATCTGATGATTAGGCGATGTGAATAGCGGAACAGGTTTTTCATTGATGAGGTACTCGTAAGGTCCAGGTCCCATAGTTCCTAAAATGCGCCTGTTAAAGCAAAACTGGATATTCATGGGTCGGATGGTGCCAAAACTAGTGCTTGCATTAAGGTGGAATCTAAGGCCAAGCTCGTGGGCAATCATTGTCACGAGGCCTCCTATTAGAATAGGTGATTGTGGGTCCTGAGTGAGGCGTCGGAAAGATCTCATTATGAAAGGTACTGCATTCACTGTACGTCCCTGAGAAGCACAGAACATGATAAATAACTCCTCTTTAGATATTGTTGTAATATTTTCTTCTTTCCCGAAAAGGGTGTGGGCTAGTATCTTATGAAAGTATCTGAAGGCTGGGTTATGAATCTCATCGTTATACATTCTGTCTGGTTCAGGGTGATAGTCGCCTGTGATTCTACCCCAGAATTGGTCGAGTTCAAAATTAATATCGTCATCTTCTGCACTGATGAACACATGCGATCCGCTAGGAAATCCTAGGAGGTTAGCTAATGACATCCGGCTATGGGTTTGGTCCATTCCAAACATCCTAAAGGTGATCAGCTCTGTGTTGGATCCAAAACCATAGTTGGGTAGGTACCTGAAAGAACTAAGGAATTCGTAGGTGAGGTCCTTATAGGTAGCAAAACGGGTTTTCAAAGCAGTGTTCTCCCAACCCAGTTGATTGAACAGGTATTGGATGCTATCAGTGATTCCTAGTTTCTCCATGGTAGACTTATCATAATACAGCGTTAAGGCTATGTCCCTCTCAGTTAATGCTTCAAATCTTGCCTTTTGAGATAGTCCTCGAAAATGAACCTTTGTGAAGTCGTACGCGGCCATACTCGCAGGTAAGTCGGAGAAAAACAGGAGGAAGGTTTGAAGACTTTTAAAATCCTGAAAAGTTTAAAACAGAAGTTTGAAGTCAGGATTTTTAAAAACAAAAAGCGGTAAAAACAAAAGATAAAAGAGAAAAATAAAATAAAGATATGAAAATAAAAGAAAGGAAAAATAGTAGCAATTTCTAGTTTAGAATTTTTGTTAAAGTTTCAAAGTAGAATAAAAATGAAAATGAGAATTAAATACAGTAACGAGGAAAAATGCGGGAAAATTGGGTTGCCTCCCAGTAAGCGTTGTTTTTAACGTCTAAAGCCTGACGATAGCTTGGTGACAAGCTATTCGGGTGTTTGAGTTGGAGGCTCAAGCAATGCTATACTGCAGACTTGAGGGCTGTTTTTGTTCTTATTATAATGTTTTAGACGTTGCTCGTTTACGATAAACGGTGCATTCGTCTTATCAGTAACTTCAACAGCTCCACTCTGAAGTACTTTAGTCACTTCATAAGGTCCAGACCACCTAGATTTTAGTTTACCTGGGAAGAGTTTTAATCTTGAATTAAATAGCAATACGATGTCTCCCACACTGAATTGTTTCTTGATTGAACGTTTATCATGCCACTTTTTAGTTCGTTCTTTGTAGATACGGGCATTTTCGTAAGCGTCTAATCGAAGTTCTTCTAATTCGTGTAAGTTCAAGATTCGTTTCTCTCCTGCCTCAGTGTAGTTGAAATTGAGTGTCTTAATGGCCCAGAAGGCCTTATGCTCTAATTCTACAGGGAGATGAAAGGATTTACCGTAAACTAATTTGTAGGGTGTAGTACCTATTGGTGTCTTAAAGGCGGTCCTATAAGCCCATAAAGCTTCATGTAGCTTTAATGACCAATCTTTCCTTGAGGTAGCGACAGTCTTTTCCAATATCTGTTTTATTTCTCTGTTCGAGACCTCTACTTGTCCGCTAGTTTGCGGATGATAAGGTGTAGCTACTCGGTGTCGGACTCCATATTTAGAAAGAAGTTTATCAAATATTTGCGATATGAAGTGAGATCCGCCGTCACTAATGACGAGTCTGGGTACACCGAATCTAGGAAAGATTGTGTTTTTGAAGAGTTTGATTACTACTCGTGCGTCATTTGTTGGAGCAGTAATGGCTTCTATCCATTTAGACACATAGTCTACAGCGACGAGTATGTAGTTATTACCAAAAGGAGGTGGGAATGGTCCCATGAAATCTATTCCCCATACATCAAAGATTTCTACCTCTAAGATTCCTTTCTGAGGCATTTCATCGCGTCGTGAGATGTTGCCAGTCCGTTGGCATCTATCGCATTTTTGCACAGCGATGTGAACGTCTTTCCAAAGGTTAGGCCAGAATAAGCCGGCTTGGAGAATCTTAGTGCACGTCTTGGATGTACTAGCATGACCATCATATGGTGCTGAGTGGCATTGGGAAATGATATTTTCTATTTCTTCCTCTGGGACACAGCGACGGTATATGTTGTCGGCCCCTCTCTTGAAGAGTAGAGGTTCGTCCCAATAATAGTGTTTCAGATCTTGGAAGAATTTCTTCTTTTGCTGATAAGTGAGGTCCGGTGGAAGCACGCCTGCAGCGAGGTAATTAACGATGTCAGCATACCAAGGTAATGTGACTTGGGCATAGACGGCTTCTACGGCTTTTTCAAATTCTGGATCTTCCGAGATTGAGTTAGGCATGTCACTTTCTAATTTGGCTATCAGACGTTCGTACGGGAAATCGTCATTTATCGGTACTGGTTCATGTTTGATGCCTTCTATTCGGGATAAGTGATCTGCAACAACGTTCTCGGTTCCTTTCTTATCTTTGATTTCTAAGTCAAACTCTTGTAATAACAGGATCCATCTCAATAGTCTTGGTTTGGCATCCTTTTTGCTTATTAGGTACCTAATGGCAGCGTGGTCTGTGTATATGATAATTTTTGCTCCCACTAAGTAAGAACGGAATTTGTCAAGTGCAAATATAACTGCTAGAAGTTCCTTTTCTGTTGTGGCGTAGTTCATTTGGGCAGGATCTAAGGTTCTACTGGCATAGTAGATGGCATGGAGTTTCTTATCCTTCCTTTGTCCTAGAACTGCGCCTACGGCATAATCACTCGCATCGCACATGATTTCGAACGGTAGTCGCCAATCGGGTGGTTGCATAATCGGTGCGGTGATAAGGGCTGATTTTAATGTTTCGAATGCTTTTAGACAGTCGTCGTCGAAGACGAACTCATCATCTTTCATCAACAGGCCGGTCAAAGGTTTTGTGATTTTTGAAAAATCTTTTATAAATCTTCGGTAGAAACCGGCATGTCCTAGAAAGCTCTGTATTTCTCGTACGGATTTTGGAGGTTGGAGATCTTTTATAATCTCTATTTTAGCTTTGTCGACCTCAATTCCTTTATTTGATATGACATGTCCTAGAACTATTCCTTGTCGGACCATAAAATGGCGTTTTTCCCAATTTAGGACGAGGTTCACTTTTACACAACGTTCTAATACCATTTCTAAGTTTTGTAGGCATCCTTCAAAACTTTGTCCACATACCGAGAAATCGTCCATAAATACTTCCATTATGTCATCTATGAAATCTGCGAAGATTGCCATCATGCATCTTTGGAAGGTTGCTGGAGCATTACAGAGTCCGAACGACATTCAGCGGTAAGCAAAAGTACCATAAGGACAGGTGAATGTAGTCTTTTCTTGGTCATCAGGATGAATGGGAATTTGGAAAAATCCTGAATAAC
The DNA here is from genome assembly GCA_963859935.3 of Lathyrus sativus. Taxonomy (NCBI): domain Eukaryota; kingdom Viridiplantae; phylum Streptophyta; class Magnoliopsida; order Fabales; family Fabaceae; genus Lathyrus; species Lathyrus sativus. The sequence continues at coordinate 317,025,866 of OZ012740.1, read as the reverse complement.
CATCTAGATAGCAGAAATATGAATGTTTGGCTAATCTTTCCAACATTTGGTCTATGAAGGGTAACGGGAAGTGATCTTTTCGTGTGGCCTTGTTAAGCTTTCTATAATCAATGCACATCCTGCTTCCAGTCACGACTCTTTTTGTTATTGATTCGCCTTTTTCGTTTTTAACTACTGTGACTCCTCCTTTCTTCGGTACGACATGAACTGGGCTAACCCATTCACTATCGGAGATTGGATAGATGATTCCTGCATCTAGCAATTTCTTTACTTCATCTCTGACTATAGTGCTTAAGATGGGGTTCAGTCTTCTCTGATGCTCTCTAGAGGTTTTAGAGTCTTCCTCTATTGTAATTCGATGCATACAGATTGAAGGGCTTATACCTTTTAGATCGCTTATGTTATAGCCTAACACGGTGGGGTACTTCTTTAGGACTTCTAATAGCTTTTCAGTTTCTGGTTGTCCTAAGTCGGCGTTGACTATCACTGGTCTTTTTAGTTCATCGTCTAGGAATTCATATCTAAGGTTTTTGGGTAGTGTTTTAAGTTCTAAAGATGGGTTCTTCGGACCTGGCATATGGTTTGGGATCAGTGCTAAGCTTTCGCTTAGGCTGTCGTCTTTATACGGTTTACGCCAATCATCGTCTTCAGAAATATCGGGTATTTGAATCTTTATTATTTCTGAATACGTGGTCTCTTTATTTTCAAGTTCTGAATAGCAGGTATCGTCTATGGCTGGTGCTTGTAAGAACTTGGTGAGAATGAACTCTATCTTTTCTTCTCCTACTTCGAATGTTAGCCTTCCTTTCTTCACGTCTATAATAGCTCCGGCTGTAGCTAGGAACGGTCTTCCTAGGATAATTGGGGTAACAGAGTCCTCTTTGATGTCCATGATTATGAAGTCGGTTGGGATGTAGAATTGTCCTATGCGTACTGGAACATTTTCCAGTATTCCGACGGGGTATTTTACTGATCGGTCAGCTAATTGTACGGACATTTTGGTTGGTCTTAGGTCTCCCATATTCAGCTTTTTGCATATAGATAAAGGCATAACACTGATACTGGCTCCTAAATCGCATAGAGCTTTGTCTATTACGAACTTTCCTATGACGCAGGATATGGAAAAACTACCTGGGTCTTTTAATTTAGGAGGCATGCGGTTTTGAATTATAGCGCTACACTCTGCAGTAAGCGTAACTGTCTCGTTATCCTCGATCTTTCTCTTATTTGATAGGATTTCTTTGAGAAATTTAGCGTATGACGGAATTTGAGTTATCGCTTCTGTAAAAGGAATAGTGATATTCAACTGTTTAAGGAGCTCTACAAATTTCTTAAACTGTCCTGAAGTTTTAGAGTTTATTAATCTTTGAGGATAAGGGATATGTGGTTTATATGGCGCTGGAGGTGCTTGGGTTTTTTCACTTGCGGTATCCTCCTTCTCGTTGTCTTCCTTCTTCTCTAACTCGGATTCCTTTTCTGCTTATTCAGTTGGTTTTTGTTGCATGGCTGAGTTTTCGGTCCTCGGATCGATCGGTTCGTCCAATTCTTTTCCACTTCTTAGTATTACAGCATTTGCTTGGCCTTTTGGATTCTGTTCGGGTTGTCCAGGAAATGTGCCAGCGGGTGCGGCAGCAGAGGCTTTTTGTTGAGCCACTTGTGATATCTGTGTTTCTAACATTTTGTTGTGGGTGGCTAAAGCGTCTACTTTTCCGGTCAACTGTTTAATTTGCTCGCTAGTGTGTATGTTTTGATTCAGGAATTCTTTGTTTGTTTGAGCTTGAGTAGCTATGAATTTTTCCATCATCAACTCGAGGTTTGATTTCCTAGGTGCAGTCTGAGCAGCAGCTGGTTTCTGATATCCTGGCGGAGCAGTAGGCATTTGCAATGCATTATCGCTTTTGTAAGAAAAGTTTGGATGATTTCGCCAACCTGGGTTGTAAGTATTTGCGTAGGGATTTCCTTGAGCATAATTTACTTGGTCTGGTGGGATTCCGGCTAGCAATGGGCATTCGGGCGCATTATGAGTGGTGCTTTCGCATAACTCGCAGTTTGGAGTTACGACAGCGACGGTTGCAGTGGGGTTAACGGTCAGACTGTCAATCTTCTGTGCTAGAGCATCTACTTTAGCGTTGAACTTTTCAAGGCTGCTGATCTCGTACATCCCACCTTTCGCTGTGGTTTTCTCTGTTGGAGTGCGTTCACCTCCCCATTGGCAGTGGTTCTGAGACATGTTTTCGATTAGTTGATAGGCTTCGTCATATGGCTTATCCATAAGTGCACCGCCCGCGGCAGCGTCTATTGTCAATCTAGTATTGTATAAAAGCCCATTATAGAAAGTATGGATTGTCACCCAGTCTTCTAGACCGTGGTGAGGACATGTTCTCATCATATCTTTGAATCGTTCCCATGCTTCGTAAAGAGATTCAGTATCTTTTTGTCGAAATCCGTTGATTTGAGCTCTAAGCATAACAGTTTTGCTTGGCGGAAAATATCTCGCTAAGAAGACGTTCTTCAACTGTTCCCACGTCGTAACGGAGTTGGATGGTAAAGATTGTAACCATGTCCACGCTCTGTCTCTAAGAGAGAATGGGAAAAGACGAAGTCTTATCGCGTCTGGAGTTACTCCATTTGCTTTCACTGTGTGCGTATTGTAAAAACTTCGTTAAATGTTCGTTTGGATCCTCAGTTGCATTTCCTGAGAATTGGTTTTGTTGTACAGCTGACAGCAATGATGGTTTCAGCTCAAAATCATTTCGAGTAATAGCTGGGGCAACAATGCTACTTCTAGGCTCCATCTGAGAGGGTGTAGCGTATGCCTTCAGCGGTTTGTTTGGAGGTCCTTCAGCCATCTTTGATTTTTCTTCGGATTTGGGAATGGGAGTGAGAGGATCGGGAATGTTATGTTTGAGTTGGTACTCAATGATTCGACTTCTTAGATGTAAGAAGCGCTCTAGTTCTGCGACTGAAGGTTTCAAGATATCGCCTTGTGGGCGATTACTTGGCATACAATCGACAGCACTATTAAAGGAAAAATGAAAATAGTTAACCTAGTCTATACGGCGTAACAGAAGGTTACACTATTGACTAAACGGGTCCCCGGCAACGGCGCCAAAAACTTGACCGCGACTTTCTATGTCTAATACAACCTAACTGCAAGTGCACAGTCTATCGCGTAGTAATAATAGATATCGATCCCACAGGGACTCGTAATCAAACTAGTGTTCTCGGGAGTTACTATGTTTAGCTAGGTAGATAATGTTTAAGGGAATAAGATTGTCACTAAAAGGAACTAAGAATGTTACTTAAATTATAATTAAGTGAATCGATATGCAGTAATTATGTTCTTCGGGGATTTGACAAGTTACCGGTATATGAAATATCTTCCATAGTTTATTTAAGCAGAAAATAGTGATCTGAAGACTCTCGTCTCACGATGGTTATTGACGCTAATCATAATTCTAAGGGCCAAACGTACGCTTTCGTGTCCCATTCGGGGTTAAAACTATTTTTTGGAAATCTCTAAGTTCTAATTCATTTTAAAGTGCTTTCGCTGTTATTAAAACAAATGACTAGTGTTTACTATCCGGTCTTGCCGCAACTTTCGCTTGTTGGTTCGTACCTTAATTAATTTCCCACTTTCGTGGCAAAACTACTTTTAAATAAGTTCTCACTTTCGCGACGAAGTTTATTCAGTAAATTAATTTAAACACTCAGACCATAAACAACTTTTGAAAAAGAAAGTTTTCAACCGGTTATTATCAAATCCCTTCCGAATTATTATTACATATCGATTACTTTGATTTAGCTAGACATGGATTTGGGAAAGGTAAAACATAAATAAAAACAGTAAATAATAACATGCATCATAATGAAAACTAAAATTACGATTAAAATTTAAAAACCTGTAAATATTCCAATTGACCTTTGGGCAGATCCTCCGCAAATGTTGGCAGGATTCTGGTCTTTGTGCCAATTGATCGTACAAGGGAAATAAGAATTACAGAAGAAATGAAAGGCAACAAAAAAATAGAAAGAAAATAAAACTGAACTTTTGCTCTGGAAATGAAATTGGGCATCACTTCGTTGTCTGAATGCGGCTCCCTTTCTCAGCTCCCCTCCTTCCCCTTTTATAGAAATAGAATTCTAACGGTTATAACTTGAAGAAGGTGGACTTTGAGGCAAAAATATCAGGGAGTAGTGGTCCACTATTTGGGACTTGGAACTGCTTCTTGCACGTGCATTTGAAGTTGGGCGTTTTTTCCTGCATGACGGTCGTCACGGTGTGTGACGGTCGTCACAGCAGCAAAATATGCATTCTCCGTTTTTCATGTTGTTTTCATCCGGTTTTTGTCCATATTTCATCTGTGATTGCTTCTTTTCTTCATATTGCTTTGTTTAGACGTGATTATCAAATACCTGCAAAACATCAGACAAATAACACGGAAATAACCCGAAATCGGATCGAAAACAGTTAAACATCAGTTGAATTATACATCAATATATATATACGATTTCGTGTTATCAGCGAGAACCCTGCAACACCATAAACGAGACAAAACAAGTCTATACAATCAAATCTATTCAAGTTAGCGTCAGTGACATCATTTTCAGTCAATTCGAAATTTTAGCAATTATTGGCAAGGGCCAGCAACGTTATGCAACTGCTAGTTTTATCAAAACATTGGCGTTTTTCACATACAAAACAGTAAAGAACAAGCATCAAATACTGAATAACATGTTTTATTGATTAGGCCTCTGAATAGGCAGAATTTTATACACGGGATGTAACTCCTGAAAAGAGGAAGTTACGCACAACAAATATACAAGTATGCACAAGAAGCATAAATACAATGACAAATCAAATTTGTGCATATGTCGGCAATGTGGTGCAGACAAACATCATGAGCTGATCCTCCTATGACTCGCCTGACTCTGGCGCTTTCCCGGTATTCATCTTTTGGAAGAGATTGTATCTGATAAACGAATCCCCAAAGTATTCTCCCAACCACCAAGCAATGCAACATCAAATTCGGACCACAGTCATTTACTTCTTAAATCCCTAACTTTTGCGTGAACCACCCTTTGCGGGTTTTCAATTCACCGGGATACCCTTTTTTGCCGAAGCCGTCCAGTGTAGGTTTTCGACTTTGCGGGTGTACCTCTTTTCAATTTTATCCCTAACTTTTGCCCGAACCTTTTATTCTGTTTTTGGTCTGCCGGGATGCCCCATTTTTGCCTGGACTCCCTTTTTTCTGTCCAGCGGGTCAATTTTAAGCAAAGTATTTTTTAACTGCGTCCGAATTCACAGGCGATGTGAAGTCTTCACCGTCCATGGTGGACAACAACAATGCTCCTCCTGAGAAGACTTTCCTAACAACGTATGGCCCTTCGTAGTTAGGGGTCCACTTGCCCCTGTGATCTGTTTGTGGCGGGAGGATCCTCTTCAGCACAAGGTCGCCCGTCTAAAAGCTTCGAGGGTGTATCTTCTTATCATACGTTTTCTTCATCCGGCTCTGGTACAACCGACCGTATGCTAGAGAAGCTAGCCTCTTCTCATCCATTAAACTCAGCTGATTCAACCTGTCTTTCACCCATTCTGCCTCGTCAAGTTGGACGTCTCGCAAAACCCTTAGAGAAGGAATCTCAACTTCCAATGGTAACACCGCTTCCATTCCGTATACCAACGAGAACGGGGTTGCCCCAGTTGATGTGCGTACCATCGTACGATAACCGTGCAAAGCGAAAGGTAGCATCTCGTGCCAGTCCTTATAGGTCACCACCATCTTCTGAACAATCTTCTTTATGTTCTTATTGGTCGCTTCCACAGCGCCATTCATCTTGGGTCGGTAAGGAGAAGAGTTGTGATGCTCAATCTTGAAATTCTGACACATCTCTTTCATCATCTTGTTATTTAAGTTCGAACCGTTATCGGTAATAATCCGCTCAGGGATTCCATATCTGCAAATGATATCTCGTTTGATAAACTTGGCCACCACCTGTTTGGTCACATTAGCATATGATGTCGCTTCCACCCATTTGGTAAAATAATCAATTGCTACCAAAATGAACCGGTGTCCGTTAGATGTCGTCGGCTCAATCTTTCCAATCATATCAATTCCCCATATCGAGAATGGCCACTGTGATGACATCACGTTCAGAGGACTCAGAGGCACATGGATCTTATCCGCATAAATCTGGCACTTATGACACCTCTTCGCAAACTTGAAACAGTCAGTTTCCATAGTTAGCCAGTAATAACCTGCCCGCAGCAGCTTTCTGGTCATAGCATGCCCACCAACATGTGTACCAAACGTACCCTCATATATTTCCTCCATGAGCAACTTCGCCTCTTTCTCGTCTACACAGTGTAGCAACACCAAGTCATGATTTCTTTTATATAGGACACCATCCAGATTTAGATAGAAATTACCAGCCAATCTCCTGAGAGTCTTCTGATCGCGACTGGATGCCCCAGCCGGATACTCCTTGTTCTTCAGGAAATTCTGAATGTCAAAATACCAGGGTTTATCATCGGATGCTTCGTCAATAGCAAATATGAAGGCGGGTCTGTCAAGCTGAGAGATAACAATCCGGGGAGCCTCGTTCCAGAAGTTAACTTTATACATGGAAGACAATGTAGCCAGGGCGTCAGCCATTTGATTTTCTGCTCGCGACACATGATGCAATTCAACCTTGTCAAAGAAAGGCAACAATCTCCTTGCATAATTCATGTACGGTATCAAATTGGGCTGACGTGTCTCCCATTCTCCTTTTATTTGATTCACCACCAGATTTGAGTCTCCGTATACATCCAGATGTTTGATTCGCAAATCAATAGCTTCTTCAAGACCCATGATGCAAGCCTCGTATTCGGCTTCATTATTGGTAACCGGAAAGGTCAATCGGGCAGTAAATGGGATGTGCGACCCATGTGGAGTAGTAATGATTGCCCCTATTCCGCTACCATAGGAGTTTACAGCTCCGTCAAAGATCAACTGCCACTTGGAATCCGTCTTTGCTCCTTCATTCGGCAACGGTTCTTCCCAATCTTTCATCTTCAGGTACATGATATCCTCGTCAGGAAAATCAAACCTCATCGATTGGTAGTCCTCAATAGGCTGCTTAGCAAGATACTTCGATAACATGCTCCCTTTTATAGCCTTCTGTGAAACATACTGGATGTCATATTCGGTAAAAACCATCTGCCAACGGGAAATTCTCCCAGATAGTGCCTGCTTTTCAAATACGTATTTGATAGGATCCATCTTCGAAATGAGCATGGTTATATGATTTAGCATGTATTGCCTCAAACGCTTGGCGGCCAATGCTAGCGCACAACAAGTTTTTTCGAGCATTGAGTATCGAGACTCACAGTCAATAAACTTCTTACTCAGGTAGTATATCGCATGCTCTTTACGCCCTGTCTCGTCATGTTGACCGAGAACACAACCCATACTCCCCTCAAGAATCGTCAAATACATAATCAAGGGCCTCCCTGCCACTGGAGGTATCAAAATAGGAGGCTCCTGCAAATACTGTTTTATTTTATTGAACGCCTTTTGACAATTTTCATTCCATGTTACAGCCTGGTCTTTTTTCAACAGCTTGAATAATGGCTCACACGTAGCTGTTAGGTGAGATATGAACCGAGCGATGTAGTTCAACCTCCCTAAAAACCCACGCACTTCTTTTTCTGTTTTAGGCGTCGGCATTTCTTGTATTGCTTTTATTTTCGCAGGATCAAGCTCTATTCGTTTTTCGCTCACGATAAACCCCAGCAGTTTACCCGATCTTACCCCGAAGGTGCACTTGTTTGTGTTCAGTCTCAGCCTGAACTTCCTAAGCCTCTTGAACAGTTTCAGCAGATTCACCAAATGATCTTCCTCCGTCTGGGATTTGGCAATCATATCATCAACATAAACCTCGATCTCTTTATGCATCATGTCATGAAAGAGAGTCATCATTGCACGCTGATACGTTGCCCCAACATTCTTCAATCCGAAGGGCATCACTTTGTAACAAAATGTTCCCTAGGGCGTAATGAAGGTAGTCTTCTCCATGTCTTCTAGCGCCAGTTTAATCTGATTATAGCCCGAGAATCCATCCATGAAGGAGAATACGGAGAATTGAGCGGTGTTATCGACCAGCACATCGATGTGAGGAAGTGGAAAATCATCTTTCGGGCTCGCTTTGTTCAAATCACGGTAATCTACGCACATTCTCACTTTACCGTCTTTCTTTGGCACTGGCACAATATTAGCGACCCATGAGGGATATTTCGTAACAGCTAGGAAACCAGCATCCCACTGTTTTTGAACCTCCTCCTTAATCTTCATAGCCATGTCTGGTCTAGTTCTTCGGAGTTTTTGTTTAACCGGCGGGCATTCTTCTTTTAGCGGCAGACAGTGAACAACCATATCCGTATCCAGCCCAGGCATATCCTCATACGACCAAGCAAAAATATCACTGTACTCTTTGAGCATTTCAACCAATCTTCGCTTGACGTCGCTCTGCAGCGTGGCCCCTATACGGATGTTCCTTTCAACCCCTTCCGACCCCAGATTGACGATCTCAATGACTTCCTCGTGAGGCAGAATAATTCTTTCTTCTTGTTTTACCAACCAAGACAACTCTTCTGGAACATCGCCATCTTCAACAATCTCTTCTTCGGCTTGAAATACCGGGTGCTCAAAATTGAAGTGAGTCATAGGCGGTTCATAGATGTCATCTGAAATAGTAATCCTGCAAAGGAAATGGTTAAATGCTTCAAAACACATACAAAGCAAATAACCATGTTGCCATTTTATTGTAAAAATAAAAACAGGAAAAACAGAGATCACAATATTTGTACATGAAAACGCCTTTTATTTAACGATTAAATAGTGCAATGTACATAATAGAACGACCCTAAGCAAAATCACGATGCCCCGGGTAGGACACCGAATTGTTCAACAATTAAGAAAACAAAGCATTACTGTTTAGTTGTCACAGGAACAGTCTCCTGAATAGACCAATTGCAAAGCCCTTGTCCTGGCACGCTCGGCTGAATCCAGGCGTCCATGTCGCAGTCGCTGTCTCCCTCTTCAGAATCTAAAACAACATTGATGGTCTCGTGATATACCCCACCGGCCGTAATTGTTATTGGTCTTTTGAAACGGGGTGCCCCTGCAGTAGGCGCTGATGATGAAGGTTGATATCCCAGTCCAAATCTGTCCATTTTCACAGGAATATCCAAAACCTTGCCCCAGCCCTTGGTCTCACCTGTCTTCACTAGATCCTGAGCCTCTTTGTACGACGACACTGCCACCTCTGATGCTTTGCTTGGCCCTGGAACTTTGTCCTTAATGCGCAACCCCTCAAAGGCTTGACAGGGTGTTTCGTGAATCTCGCCGTCGACTTCCACATACTTGAATGACGACAAATGGCTGACCAGTATATCCTCCTCTCCACAAATTGTGACAACACTGTCCCCCACCATGTACTTCAGCTTTTGGTGTAAGGTAGATGTGACTGCCCCAGCACCATGGATCCATGGTCGTCCAAGTAGACATCTATATGCTGGCTGGATGTCCATAATATAGAATTCAGTTTCAAAAACCTCCGTCCCCACTTGCATAGGCAAAGTTATAGATCCAAAGACTGACCTCCGTGTACCATCAAATGCCCTGACCACCAAGTCATTAGGCGTACAAATGATCCCCCTAATATCCAACTTCATCATTGCTTTCTTTGGGAGCACATTCAAGGAAGACCCGGTATCTACCAGCACATGGGACATGACCGTGCCCCTGCATTCAACGGAGACGTGTAGCGCCATATTATGCTCTCTTCCCCTCGGGGTCAAATCAAAATCCGTAAATCCCAAACTATGGCCCGCGTTCACATGCGCCATCACCCCCTCCAACTGATTCACAGAAACATCTTGGGGTACGAACGACATGTCCAAAATTTTCAATAACGCATTCCTATGGGCTTCGGAACACAATAACAGCGACAATATGGAGATCTTTGACGGCGTTTGTTGAAGGTGCTCAACAATTTTATAGTCACTCTTACGGATAAGACGCATAAAATCTTCTACATCCTTCAGTGAAGTTTCTTTTTCATTCCTCTGCACAGGAACATTCTCATTCGCTTTACCTTTACCTTTTGCCAATCGTTCAGCCTCTACCTCAGGCGATATAAAAATTCTCCCGCTCCTCGTCGTTCCTCTAGTCCCGACGACTGTTGCACCCCAAAATTTGACCAACATTTATTTACCCATCAAGAGTTGTATGAGACTTTGAAGCTAGCCAAGAAGGTTATTCAAGTATTCAAAGATTGATATCTGTGTCAGAGAACTCAAGAGATCCTCAGAGAGATTGGTTGAAGTCAGGGTTGTGTGCTTCATAACTTGGGAGTTGTGGGAGCTCCTCAGATGATTCTGAGACTATGAGGCTGTACTTGAAGCTTTGAGAAATCTTATGAGATGTCTTGAAATCCATCATGAAGCCTAGAGAGGTCATTGTACCAGAATTCAGAAGATTCAGCCATGAGTGGTGGAATTAGGGTTTGACTGGGTCAACCCTAGGTCAACTGATGATTGGGAGAGGGTTGAGACCTAATCCAAGATCCATGTGATCATGGAATGATGTATTGAAGTGTTATAAGGATGATTCCTATACTAACTCATCATGATTGAGGAGTTTGAGAAGTTTCAAGCTAGGGTTTCTAAGGTTTGACAGTGTAAAATCCCCTAGTTTGATCCCTCTCTTCAAGGCAGTTTAGCTCAAAATGTGATGGTCATCTCATATTCCTAACAACATGAATGTTGTAGAGCTTGTTATTAGCTTTAATTTGATTACTAGAAGTCCTTGATAGGATTTGTAGAGCTCAAGTTATGATTTTGACAAATTACAGGTTATCTGAGGTATGTGAATCTGGGTCCTTGAAAGTCACCCAACATGCATCCAACTTTTGCCCTAGTAGGATGATTCCTATGAACTCTTGGTCAAAATGAATGTTGTAAAGCATCTTCTTAGCTTTCTAGAGAGTACTAGAAGTATTTGATAGGATTTGTAGAACTCAACTTATGGCTTTGACAAGTCAAGGGCATTTTGGTCATTTAGAGGTTATAGGTCATTTCAAGCATAAGGCCATATCTCCTATTTCCAAGCTTCAAATGGAAAAATCTTCAACATCAAACTTGCTTAGAATTATGTTTTAAGGCTAGTAAGGAGTTCATGAGATGTTGAAAAGGCTTGTAGCAAAAAGTGATAAAAATGGCCTAAAATGGAGGCATAAGTTAATTAAGGTGAAATTGAAAATTGGAAATCACAAGTTATACATCCAAACCATGTCATATAATAGATCATTTTGATTCCAAATGACATTCTAAGAACAATGGTTCAGCCACAATTTTGATTTGAGGCTTAGATCATAGGTCTGCTTTGGAATTGGCTTACTTGCATATTAAGGTACCAAAGCAAAACTCAAGAAAACTCAATAAGCAAGTTGGTTATGCATTGTAACACACCATAAATCTCATATGGGGAGAATTTCAAGTCAGTTACAAAGGTTACAAGAAGCTTGGCATGAGATAGCACATAAGGAGAATTGAAATCAAAATGTCATGACATGAGAAGTTCAAATACTCATTGGATGGTCCTAGATGGTTCTAGATGATTCTAAACCACTCTATATAACATGTATAACTTGCTCAGATGCAAGGTTGGTGAGAATTGGTGCAGAGAAGAGAGAGTGAGATCAAGAATCTTCCATTGCAAGTCAAGTTTCATTTCTTCATTCTTCTTCATTTCCATTCATTCTTTCCATTCAAACACATTCCATAGATCATAGTGAAGCTGTGCAGATTGAATTGAGAGCAAATCCATGGTGAATTGAAGAGTTGGTGATTGAACTTTCAAGGTAGCAAGTCAGAATCGAATTCTGAGATTGAGGCTTCCTCCATCAAAATTGTTGCAAACAGTAGCAAGGTTGGCTTCTAGGGAAACTTTCTGAAGAGTTTCAAGGTCTGAATTGGAGGATTTCATCATCTGTTCATCAAGATTAACCAGGTTTTCAAATTCTTCATTACACCATGTTTTATGCATAATTAGGTTAGTTTGTTAGTGTAGAAAGGTTAGAGACACATAAGCGATGGATTTTGGAGAGTTAGGGATCAATTGGTGAAGATTGAACTATGGACCCCATTTCTTTGATGACCAAGAACTCGTGTTATATTGAGATATAGAATGAACTAGACATCAAGAATCATTCAGTGTGAGTTGGTGAGTGATCTGAGGTAGCTAATTGCAAGAATTGTTAAGATTGATGACTGAGTACATTTTGGATCTTGGATCGTGTTTCATGTTAGAGGAAGTTTCAGTTGATTTTGAGAGCAGGGTTGGATTCAGCATAAAATTCTAGGCAGGATAGGGTCTTGAATTTCCATTTTCCATGAGGAATTGAGGGAGTTTGTGTTTGAGGAAGAAAGAGCTTGAAGCTCTGCATTTTCATGGAGTCTCCTTGGAACCCTAGCTGGAGGTTGAAGACGAGTTCATGACCATTGGATGGGGAGATGACCATTGACCTGAGGAACAATCCATTGGCCACGATTTAATTCCATTTTGAGAGGGAATCTGAAACTATAATGAAATGCGGCGTTTCATTAAAAGAACTTTGGGCTGGATTGCTTCCCACACCCCCAATCAAGGCCCACTTGGATTTTAAATTGAAAATCATTGCTATTCTCACCGTGGTTTTTCTTTTTCTTTATGTTTTTGATTCGATTTTCTGACTGAATTGGGCTTAGCGCTAGTTACTATCTGAACCCCCCACTTTTAGCCCATGTGATGATTTGAACTGCATCTGTTTGCTAGCTGCACCCCATCCCTTCATATTTCATTTTATTTTCCTCCATTTTATTTCAATCTTGGAAAAATCATATCAATTTGAAAATTAATGATTTTTAAGTGGGAATTTTTGCTCCCATTCATATTTTTGTCAAGAAAAATATAAAATAAAAGATTTTTTCATTTCATGCATTTTAGTATTTTTTGGGTATTTTCTACTTTTATTGCATTTTATTTCTTTTTATGTTGATGCATGAATTTGTAGAATTTTGTTTAGGTAATTCCCTTAATATTTTTAGGCCATTCTTTTTAGGATAGTTAGATTAGGACTTTAGCTTCCCCCTGGATTTATTCCATAATTTTGTGATGAATTTTAGGTTAGTTTTGATTAGATGACATTAGGTTGTATAGAATTAGGTTAATCCTTAACATAGGTCCATAATAACATTAGAATTTTGGGTTTTTAGGACAAATTAGACTATGGGACATATAAGGGTATTAAGGGTAGGTATGTAGGATCCCTTAGAAATTATATTAGGATTTAATATAGTAGTATGCTATTTTAGATGATTTTTGTAGTTGATGATTGTTTGTGTTGCCCTTGTGGGCTTGTATTTTTGTTTGCTTTGCTTTGTGGGCTTGGAGAGCTTGGTTGTGTTCTAAGGAACATTGAGGAGAATAGTAGAAGACTTGAAGATGGATTGAGGAGCTTGAGAGCTTGATCTTATTTGTTTTGTTGATTGTTTTAGGGTTAGGGATTAAGAAGAGTTTAGACTTAGATAATTTCTTTCTTAAACATGGATGGTATCTTTCACCTCAATTCCTCCCTATGATTCAAAGTCCTTCCATGGTATACACCTCTCTCCTTTGGAGGGATAAGTGATGTACCTAGGAAGTAGAACTTTTGAGGGAACCATTCCTTTGATGTTGAGCCCTTATAGGTCACCTTTGGTGGTCAATAAGCAGTTCAATATCCCCAGCTTATCCAGTAAGTGATTTCCTCTGGTTTGATTATCTTGAGAGGTGCTGAGCTTGGGTTTGAAGATGAAGACTTCATTGAAGAGTTGAAGAGGATGAATCCTTGAGTATTGCCATTCCAGCTGAAGCTTGAAGAGCCACAATAGCAAGTTGATACTTGAAGATCCCTGAAGATTAGATGAAGCCTGAAGGTGGAGATGATCAAGAAGCTGAAGCTTAAAGGAGAAGTAAGTTGAAACTTATGCTGAAGGGTTGAAACCTAGAAAAAGAAAATTGATGTTTGTCAAGAGTGATTGAAGTCTGAAGACTGAGTTGCTGTTGGAAGAGCTGAAGCTTGGAGTTGAGAGAGGAGTTGATCTGCTTTCTTTTTCTTTTCTGTATTGATGTGTTGTGTTTGACTTGCTTGATGCATTAGAATAAGTTCATATCTAGAATAGGTAGAATCTAGGAGCATGATTGCACTAGAGGTTGAGTTGTTCCCTCTGCTTGTATTGTTACTGTGTGGCTTTGCTTACGGGTATTCGGTAGAGCCCAGCTCCCTTGCCCATGTGGTTTGTTTGTCTGATGGCATTTTATTTCATTTTATTTCTGTATGATTGCAGTTTACTGTTATTGCTTGATAGCACGATTTATATTTCAGTATGATTACTGTTATCCATTCTGGCTTGAGGTTGAGATGAGCTTGTGGAGGCTGAAGCCCCACACACATTTCCTCCCTCACTTGCATTGCATGCATTTTACTGTTTAACGCTGATGCTTTGTCTGTTTTGGTGTATCATTGACATGATCCCTTAGGACTCTCATTTCCTTTGATAAGGAATTGATGACAGAACTTTAGGTTGAAACCTATGCATGACAACTTCTAGGAGTTCCCTGTTCAAACCTTGACCATAGGATGAATCCATGGCATGACAACAGTAGGACTTGATAGTCTCCCTCCTAGTTGGGCTTGTTCTCTTCTCATCTCAAAATAGTTTAAGATACAATAATCATGAATGATTTCTTTCGTACGTTACGAGCCTTAAGCTATCTGAGAAAGGATTGTGGGAGAGTTTCTTTTCCACAGTCTGGATGTTTAGTATGGTACCCTTTGGATGACATGCGACGCATTCACTCTCAGGTCATAGTCTCTAGTGCGATTGAGATTGCAAACATAATAAAAAACACTTCTTTTCGTAAAAGACAGGAAATAAACCCGTAGTTTCCCGAACTACGTGAGCTCTGATCTCTCATACCTGTTGAGAGTACGTAGGCACAAGATGGCGATGTCTTGGCGAGCTACCTTCCCCCATAACCCGTCGTAGGCCGAACTACATTGACTCTGATTTCTCATTCTCTGATGAGAATACGTAGGCATAAAGTGCGACGCTTTGCCGAGTCATTTTCTTTTCTTTTTCAGCCATCCTTGATAGGTAGATAGAATAAAACCATCCCGTCCAAGTAAACACAACAAGCGAGGATCCCGTCGAGTACGACGGACGTGAGGGGTGCTAATACCTTCCCCTTGCGTAACCGACTCCCGAATCCAGACAATGGTTGCGACGACCTTGTCTGACCCTTCTTCGTTAGGTTTTTCCGATCGTTTCCTTTCCCGCTCTGAAGGGTAAATAACGAAAGGTGGCGACTCTTCTGTTGTGCCGACACCTTATTTTCGCGCAAGCGACACCTGGCGACTCTGCTGGGGACTCCAACGGTTCCCTGCGAGAGTCAATCCTAACGCTTGTATGTTTACTTGTTGGGTTGCGTTTATTTATCGCATTTTACTTCTCGCACTTTATTTCCCGCATTTTATATTCAGTATAATTTGATTATCTGTGCTGTTGTGGGATGAGAGTTCAGATGAGTGAGAAGCCAGACCCAGGCTTGAGTGCACTTTAGACTTAGAGTGGAAATTAGTGGGCGCGTGCTTACTTTGCAGGCACTAGTGTCTCATGAAATCCACGCTCAGACGAGGTTCATCCGGTTGGCTTCTCTTTCAACCCCTTGGGTTGAGACGGTTGCTGGTTTGGTGGATTGTCGACTCTGGGGACCGATCATTTGTGATTCAGCCGAGTGAGGCCGCTTCATGAGCTGGTGATGCCACACCTTCTGGGTATCGTATCACCCCTCTTGAATGTCTGTGACGCTGATGAACGCATAGGATGCAGAACTTGAGTCAGTTTAAGGCCATACCTGTGAGCAGGGTTAGGTTCATTGCAGGAAACTTTGACCTTCAGACTACCTGGTTTTCTTGACAGTGAATCAGTTTTGTTGGTACCAGGGTTTCTCAGTTGCAGATTTGTCTGTTCTTGATAGAGCAGGTTTTGATCAGAGGATCTTATCATCAGGTGTATGGCTGTTCTTGATAGAGCAGAGTATTGTTATCAGTTGTTTGTTCTTGACAGAGCAGATTTTTGGGGTCTGAAGATCTCATCAGCAGATGTTGTTTGTTCTTGATAGAGCAGATTTTTGGGGTCTGAAGATCTCATCAGCAGCTGTATGTTTGTTCTTGATAGAGCAGATTTTTGATTTGGGGGCTGAGAAACTCATCAGCAGATATTTCTTGATCATACATCAGAGGTCCTTATTATCAGACATTTGTTCTTGACAGAGCAGAATTATGATTTTATGTATATGGTCCTATGGTTGTTCTTGGCAGATCAGATCTATGGTCCTACACTGAGGTTTTCTTCTTATCAGTGGTTATTGATACAGAATCTCCACAACAGCAATTACCCGGATATATTATTGCATGACTGCATTTTGCATTAGTTTGCATACTCATTTGCATTTCATTAACGTGTGTCTGTGTTGCAGGTACCGTTTTCCCCGATCTAGGATTTCTTGCCTCCTATTGTATTATTATGGGCTCTCTGAGGAAGACTGTGGCTTACAAGTTCCCTGTCCCCGATGTGGTTAAGCTGACTGGTTTGATAGCTCTAGCAGATGATTCTGTGAGGGATGAGTTCAGGAAATCTTACGGCAGGTTGCTCAGTTTGGTTCATAAGCCTTCTGTGTTCGAGTTGAATGGGTTGCACGCTCTGCTGCAGTTCTACGACCCTCCGCTGAGATGTTTCACTTTTCAGGACTTCGTTCTCGCGCCTACGCTGGAAGAGTATGCTGATTTGCTAGGTGTGCCTATCAAGAGGCAGATGCCTTTTGTTCACATGGATGCTGAGCCTGATCTGGCTAGTTTGGCTCCTTCACTTCATTTGGACGCCTTCGAGTTAGTATTGACTAGTTGGAACAAGGTTCCTGGGTTCTCCTTGCAGTTTCTAGTGGGTAAAGCTCAGTAGTGTGCCAAGGACGGATGTTGGGTCGCGTTCAATGGCATCCTCGCTCTATGCATATATGGCATCATCCTGTTCCCTAATATGCCCGATTTTGTAGACTTTGATGCGTTTCACATCTTTGCTTCAGGGAATCCAGTCCCTACCTTGATAGGAGATGTCTATCACTCAGTCCACTATAAAAACGAGAACAAGAGGGGGAAGAATGTCTCGTGCTGCGTACCCTTGCTGTACAAATGGCTTGATAGTCATCTACCCAAGAGGGGTCCTTTTGTCTTGTCTGCAGCCACAGCTGAGTCGCCTGAGCGTCTGATGAGTCTAGGTTGGGTACTGAGATGATCTTCAGTTGTAGCGGGTTTCCAAATGTGCCTCTGATAGGTAGGAAGGGCTGTATAAACTACAACCCGTCGTTGCTGGTTCGACAGTTCGCGTATGCTCTGAGAACTCCGCCGAAGGATGAAGAGGTACAGGAATCTCTGTACCTCACTGGTATTCTAGAGGGGGATCTGTTGTCCAAGCTTCAGCGCACGTGGAATGGTATCAGTAAGCGAGGAAAGCCATTGCTGGGAAAAAGCAACAATCAAGCCTATCCACCATATATGGCATGGATCAGAGCCAGAGCCGATGCTATAGGGATGTCGTTTCCTCATGCCAAGCCAGAAAGCCCTCCAATGATCAAAGAGCCTACTACTGTGCCCATTTAGCAGCATAACCAGGTATTAGCTGAGCGGGATGAATTGAAGCGGGCGAACGAAGAATTGGAGAGGGAATTAGCTCAGCTCCGAAGCGAGAGGAACGAAGCCGTTCATTCTTTCAAAAGGCAGACAGAGCTGGTGAACCAGCTAGGTACAGACCTGACTAAGCAGATGGCTGAGCGTGAACGCATGGGTCGAGACTTCAAAGCTGTCAACGACATACTGGCTACGAAAAAGCAACACTTGGACGAGGCATATCGGAGGATATCCAAGTTCAACCAGCACTGGAAGGCTTCCCTGGCCACCAGGAAAGAGCGGGAGGATAAGCTGATGCTACAGATCTCCAAGCTAGAAGCCCAGGTGAAGGACAGTGAAAAGAGGTTTGATGAAGAAACCGCCCGCAGATACGCCGCCGAAGGCCAGCTCAACAAAGCTCTCGCTAACCTGAAGGAGCGCAAGCTGACGTTTGAGTTCAAAAAGCGGAAATTAGAAGATTGCTTCGGCGAAGGAGCATGGGAAAGTTCGGTTGAGGGACTTCAGTATACCATTGTGCAGAGGGAATTGCTCGTCGAGGGGTTGCTCACTCTGCCAGATCATCCAGAGACGAAGGAGTTGTTAGAAGAGTATCGCGCCCGTGGCCGTACTTGACTATTTGTATTCCTTTTGTTTTGATCATTGTTGTATGTTGACCATCACCAGGCCTGTTGGCTGAGGTCACGCTGTTGATTCATCTTGTACTCGCTGATGCTATGTACTGCCTTGATAGGCTTTCTTTATATATGAGATTGTTGTTCCCATGATTGGGCTCAGACTTCTTCTTATTATTATCAGCACTGGCACTCAGGCACTAGGATCGGGGGGAAATCTCCCAAAAACACAGACACACGCATGCATTTGCATGAAGCATTCGCATGACGAGCATTTTGTTGTTTTTCCTAACCCTTTAGTGTTTACAGGTTTTTCAGGTTTACAGGTTGTCCCAGGTTGTTTCCGGTGGTTCCAGGATTGATCAGAGACTAATTCACCGTTATCCGACTAGAGCTAATCAGACCAGGATCATGGATCAAGTGCAAACAGATGTTCAGGAGCTCCGCGAGAGGATGGATCGCTTCATGGAACTCATGCAAGTGGTCGCCAATGGCTAGGACCAGCTCAGGACTTTGGTTCAGCCTTTGATCTTCAGGGTTGATAGCAACGGCATACTCCACGACGGGGCTGTGCCTACTCCTCCACCAGTTGATACTCCACAAAATGGTGTCCCCGTGGCCAGGGGAAACAGCAGTGCTAACAGCAATATGATGGCTAACATCAGACTCAATACGACGGGCGTCGGTAATGGGAGTCTGGGAGCTAACGTCAACATCGGGCCGGGCAACGGCAATGCAGGCATCGGGAATCTGTTGGTGCCTCAACCATGGCTTGAGGATCATCAGGATGATGTGTTCTCTCAAAGGGGTGCTGAATGCTGAAGCGCGGCTCAGATTCAAAGCACTTGAAGATAAAATGAGAGATATTGAGAATCAGAATAATTTGGGCGTTGATATGTCCAAGCTGGGATTAATTGCTGATTTCAAGGTACCTCCTAAGTTCAGGGTGCCTGACTTTGAGAAATATAAGGGCACCACTTGCCCTCGTGTCCACCTGAGATCGTACTACAAGAAGATGTCTGCTTATTCCGAAGATGAGAATTTGTTGATGCACTTCTTCCAAGACAGTCTTTCCGGGCCATCCCTCGAGTAGTACATGGGTCTGGAGCCCACTAGCGTGCGCACATGGAAGGACCTCGCTGAAGCGTTTGTCCACTATTACCAGTACAACAGCGACTTGGCCCCGAACCGATTCCAGCTCCAGAACTTGTCACAGAGGAATAATGAAGGATTTAAGGAGTACGCCCAGCGGTGGTGTGAGTTGGCAGCTCGGGTTCAGCCGCCGATGGTTGAACGCGAGCTCGTGCAGATGTTTGTAGCTACCCTCCCGGGGGTTTACTATGAAAAGTTAGTCAGCGTTATGTCTGGGATGTTCTCAGCTCTCATTATCATGGGCGAGCACGTCGAGAATGGAATCAAGATCGGGAAAATTCAAGGTGAGTCATCCTCAGCCGGAGGAGGTGGAAAGAAACCTTATGCTGGTAAACGACGAGAAGGAGAAGCGAGCGCTGTGACCAACGCTCGAAGAAAGGGCAAAGGCCCTCAGCAGCAGATAGCCAGTATAAATATCCCAGCGGCTCCGCAGCAGCAGCAGCAACAACAACCGAATCAGCAGGGGTATAGAAAGTACCAGAATCGGGAACCTTTGGCAAACCGTCACTTCGAGGCACCACCCATGTCGTACGCGCAGCTCTTGCAGACTTTGCTTCAGCTTCAGTTGGTTCAGAAGAGGACGATGGCTCCCTTGACAGGGGCACCTCCACCAGGGTACGACGCAAATGCCACTTGAGACTTCCACTCAGGGGCTCCAGGCCACACAATCGAGAACTGCAAAGCCTTCAAGCATAAGGTGCAGGACCTGGTAGATGCCAAGATCATTAACTTCTCCGATAGTGTGCCCAATGTCACGAAGAATCCTATGCCAAATCATAGGGGAGGCGGAGTGAACGCCCTTATCGAAGAAGAGAGCGCAGATCTGTTGACTGATATCAGAGACCTAAAGACGCCGCTTAGCTTCGTTAAGGCTAAGTTGCTGAAGAAAGGGTTCTTTCCAGGATGCGGAGAACTATGCATGGACTGTGCTACACATTCTGACGGATGTGAGCAGTTGGTTGAAGGAATTCAAAGTTTGATGACTGAAGGGATTCTGCAGTTTAGCTGGAAGGCTGAAAGTGTATCACGAGAGGTAGTGTTGAAGCAGGCCGATGAAGTCGCCACCATCACCATCCCTCGCCGGCCGATAACCATTTCTGCGCCCAGACCGCCTACAATCACTATTACCAAAGCCGGGCCGATACCCTTCGAGAGCACTAACGTTGTTCCGTGGCATTACGGGGCTGAAGTCTATTGCAACGGACAAAGGTTGGAGCTGGAACCGTATGGGTCGACTGTGGAGAACCTCGCAGGAATCAGTGGTATTACTCGCAGTGGAAGAGTATTTGCACCGCCGAAGGTCGTGGCAGATAAAGCGGTCAGAGCTGATGCGGCCGATAAGGGTAAAAGCAAAGTCGTCGAAGAGGTCCCGTGTGGGGCAGAAACAAATTTGCTTGTCAAAGATGCCGAGGAGTTTATGCGGTTGATTAAAAAGAGCGACTACAAGATTGTAAACCATCTCCATCATACGCCCTCGAAGATTTCTATTCTCAACTTGTTGCTGTGTTCTGAAGCACACCGCAATGCGCTGCTGAAGGTATTGAACGCTGCCTATGTACCGCAAGAGATATCGGTGAATCAGCTAGAAGAGGTGGTGGCCCATGTTAATGCTGGCAATGGGCTAGGTTTCACAGACTTAGAGCTGACACCAAAAGGAAGGAATCACAATAGCGCCCTGCACATCTCGATCGAGTGTAGGGGCACAATCATGTCGCACGTGCTGGTGGACACGGGTTCGTCGCTTAATGTGCTTCCGAAGAAGGCCTTAATGAAGTTGGATACTCGTGGAGTGATCTGCACACCCAGTGATCTGGTGGTGAAAGCATTCGACGGGACTAAACGCCACGTTTTCGGGGAGGTGACCCTGCCGGTCCAAGTCGGTCCGGAAACGTTCGACACGGTCTTTTATATTATGGACATCATGCCTGCCTACAGTTGTCTCTTAGGCCGCCCATGGATCCATGCTGCTGGTGCCGTGACCTCCACGTTGCACCAAAATCTCAAATATGCTGTCGGAGGAAGCATAGTAACCGTGTGTGGCGAGGAGGACATAATGATGAGCCATTTGTCATCCTTTAAGTATGTTGAAATGGATGGCGAAATCCATGAGACTCTTTGTCAAGCGTTCGAAGCCGTCAAGGTGAAAGAAGTAGCTCCTGCAGTCACAGAAAAGCCAGAGATGAATCTCTCCTCATTCAAGGAAGCTCGGGCCGTTGTCCAAGCTGGATCTACCCCAGGCTGGGGGCGTATTTTGGAGATACCCAACAAGCAGGATAAGTTTGGGTTGGGGTATTCTCCTGGAGCTGAAGCTTCTTCTTCTTCGTCTAGCAGTGCGTCTCGAGGTAATGGGTCGATCCAATTTACCAGTGGCGGAGTGATTTTCAAAAGCATCAACGCGGTGTCTGAAGACAGCGGGGATAGCGATTGTGATCTCGACTCTTGGATTCAGCCAAGCAAGCCAGGCGGGGGCCTCAACAATTGGACCATCAAGGATATCATTCAGATGACAAGTGAAGAGTAATGATTTACTTTTTTCAATCATTGTACAACCCTATGTTCTACCCGGGGCATAACGGTTTTATTGTCAGGGCCTTGTTGGATTATGTACATGCATTTTGTTAATAAATCAAAGGCGTTTTCTTCGTATTCAAATATTGTGATCTCTGGTATTCCTGTTTTATATTTGTTTTGAAAAACCGTAAAATGGCAATGGGGTTTGTGCTAACCTGCATATTATTGTTTCAAACTTAACCCTTGTTATTGCAGGATCCACATAACAGATGACACCGACTCTGGACCTTCTACGGCTCACTTCGACTTCGATTGCCCGATCTATCAAGCCGAAGAAGAGATTGATGAAGACGAAGACCTTCCTGAAGAGTTGGCCCGCTTGTTGAAACAAGAGGAAAAAGTTATTCTGCCTCACGAGGAGGAGGTCGAGATCGTAAATCTGGGTTCTGAAGAGCTCGTCAGAAACGTCAGGATAGGGGCTGCATTGCAGAGTGATGTCAAGCAGAGATTGGTCGAGATGCTAAGAGAGTATAGCGACGTCTTTGCTTGGTCATACGAAGATATGCCCGGAGTTGACACGGACATCGTGGTCCACCACTTGCCGCTGCGAGAAGATTGCCCTCCCGTCAAGCAGAAGCTTAGGAGGACGAGACCAGATATGGTCGTTAAGATCAAGGAAGAAGTGCAGAAACAGCTTGATGCTGGCTTCTTAGCGGTCACCACTTACCCTCCGTGGGTCGCCGACATAGTGCCTGTACCGAAGAAGGACGGTAAGGTACGCATGTGCGTCGATTATCGGGATTTAAATAGGGCGAACCCTAAAGATGATTTCCCGTTGCCTCATATCGATGTGTGGGTTGACAACACAGCCCAGTTCTCCGTGTTTTCGTTCATGGATGGCTTCTCCAGTTACAATCAGATCAAGATGGCACCGAAGGACATGGAGAAAACGACGTTTATCACTCCCTGGGGAACATTTTGCTATAAGGTAATGCCTTTCGGTCTGAAGAACGCAGGGGCCACTTACCAACGAGCAATGGTAACTTTGTTTCATGACATGATTCATCATGAGATTGAGGTCTATGTTGATGACATGATTGCGAAGTCCCAAACAGAGGAAGAGCATCTGGTCAACTTATTGAAGCTTTTTGAGAGACTTAGGAAGTTCAGGTTGAGGCTGAATCCTAACAAATGCACTTTCGGAGTGCGGTCCGGAAAGTTACTGGGGTTTATCGTGAGTGAACGAGGCATCGAGGTTGATCCTGCGAAGATAAAAGCCATTCAAGAAATGCCAGCACCGAAAACAGAAAAAGAAGTTCGTGGTTTCTTGGGCCGAATAAACTACATTGCTAGGTTTATTTCTCAGCTCACGGCCACTTGTGAACCGATGTTCAAGCTTTTAAAGAAAGATCAGGCAATTACTTGGAATGAGGATTGCCAGAAGGCATTCGACAAGATAAATCAGTATCTTCAAGAACCTCCAATCTTGATACCCCCAGTGGCTGGACGGCCATTAATCATGTACTTGACAGTTCTTGAGAATAGTATGGGGTGTGTTCTCGGTCACCACGACGAGACGGGCATAATGGAGCATGCCATTTACTACTTGAGTAAAAAGTCCACTGACTGTGAATCTCGATACTCGATGCTGGAGAAGACGTGTTGTGCACTAGTCTGGGCTGCCAAACGTTTACGACAGTACATGCTCAATCACACCACCATGGTAATTTCGAAGATGGATCCGATCAAGTACGTCTTCGAAAAGCAGGCTCTTTCAGGCAGGATTGCCAGATGGCAAATGGTGTTAACGGAATATGATATTCAGTACGTGTCCCAGAAGGCCATCAAGGGAAGCGTATTGTCTGATTACCTTGCCGAACAGCCGATCGAGGATTACCAGCCTATGAAGTTTGAATTCCCTGATGAGGATATTATGTTTCTCAAAGCGAAGGATTGCGATGAGTCGTTGCCCGACGAGGGGCCAGATAGGAAATCCCAGTGGAAATTGATATTCGATGGGGCGGTTAATTCCTATGGAAGTGGCATCGGGGCGATCATCACGACTCCCCATGGATCCCACATTTCGTTCACTGCGAGACTGACGTTTCCAGTCACCAATAACGAAGCGGAGTACGAAGCATGCATCATGGGTCTAGAAGAGGCAATTGATTTGAGAATCAAAAACCTAGATGTGTATGGTGACTCGGTGCTCGTGATCAACCAGATTAAAGGGGAGTGGGAAACTCGTCAATCGAATTTGGTGCCGTACATGAATTATGCCAGAAGGCTACTTCCGTTCTTTGATCGAGTGGAACTCCATCATGTGCCCAGGGCCGAAAATCAGATGGCTGATGCCTTAGCCACGTTGGCTTCAATGTATAAAGTCAATTTTTGGAATGAGGCTCCAAGAATTGTCCTTTCCCGTCTTGATAGACCGGCATTCGTCTTTGCAATCGAGGAAGCCGCCGACGGCAAGCCATGGTTCCATGACATCCAGACTTTCCTTATGGCTAAGGAATATCCTGCGGGTGCGTCAACCCAGGATAAGAAGACTCTGCGGAGGCTGTCTGGAAATTTTTATCTCAATCCTGATGGAGTTTTGTATAAGAGGAACCACGATCTCGTGCTACTCAGATGTGTAGATGAGAAAGAGGCGAGTATGCTCATGGAGGAAGTCCATGAAGGCACATTTGGTACGCACGCCGGCGGGCATGCTATGACGAGAAAGATCCTGAGAGCAGGATATTACTGGCTGACGATGGAGTCTGATTGCTTCAGATTCGCGAAGACATGTCATAAATGCCAGATTTATGCTAATAAAGTTCATGTGCCGCCGTGCCCGTTAAATGTCATGTCCTCCCCGTGGCCGTTCTCCATGTGGGGCATCGACATGATAGGCAAGATCGAGCCCACTGCATCTAACGGTCATCGCTTCATTCTAGTAGCTATCGACTACTTCACCAAGTGGGTGGAGGCAGCCTCATATGCTAATGTGACCAAGCAGGTGGTGGCTAAATTCATAAAGAAGGACATCATCTGTCGTTACGGAATTCCCGAGCGGATCATTACTAATAATGGTTTGAATCTGAATAATGAGATGATGAAGGAGTTGTGCCAGAGTTTCAAGATCGAACACCACAACTCATCTCCTTACCGGCCGAAGATGAATGGCACCGTTGAAGCAGCCAATAAGAACATAAAGAAGATTGTTCAGAAGATGGTTGTGACCTACAAAGACTGGCACAAGATGCTGCCATTTGCACTGCACGGTTAACGTACAACGGTACGTACGTCGATCGGGGCAACTCCTTTCTCCTTAGTGTACGGTATGGAAGTTGTCCTACCGTTAGAAGTGGAGATCCCTTCTTTGCGAGTTTTGGTTGATGTGAAACTCGACGAGGCAAAATGGATTACGAACCGACTGAACCAACTCAGCCTGATGGACGAGAAGAGGTTAGCATCGATTGCGTTTGGTCGTCTGTACCAAAGCCGAATGAAGAAAGCTTATGATAAGAAGGTGCGCCCTAGAAGCTTTTAGACGGGTGATCTCGTCCTGAAGAAGATTCTTCCTCCACACTCCGATCACCGGGGCAAGTGGACCCCGAATTACGAAGGTCCGTACGTCATCAGCAAGGTCTTCTCGGGAGGAGCTTTGTTGTTATCCACGATGGATGGTGAAGATTTTGCATCCCCGGTGAACGCGGACGCAGTTAAAAAATACTTTTCTTGAAAGTGACCCGCTGGACAAAAAAAAAGAGAGTCCAGGCAAAAAAGGGGCATCCCGGCGAACCAAAAATAGAATAAAAAGGTTCGGGCAGAAATTAGGGATATAAATTGAAAAAGGTACACCCGCGAAGTCGAAAACCTACACTGGGCGGTTTCGACAAAAAAGGGTATCCCGGTGAACTGAAAACCCGCAAAGGGCGGTTCACGCAAAAGTTAGGGATTTGAAAAAGCAAATGACTGCATTCCGCGTGTGGACTTTCATTGTTTAGTGGTTTGGAGGACCTGAGGGCCGTTTATCTGAATCAATCTCTTCCGAAGCTGAAGCGTCGGAGAAGTATCGAAGTCGAGTGGGTCATAGAGGGATCAACTCATGGTGTTCGTCTACGCCTCGTTGCCGACATTTGTATATACTGATGTATATTTATGTTTTATTTTTTGTGCGGCTTCCTCATTCCAGGAGCTTGCATCTGTTGTAAAACATTTTTACCCATTCAGGGGTTCGTTATCAATAAAATGCATAATATTCAGCAATTCTGTTTGTTTGTTTAGCATTTACCTGCTTTGTTTGCGAGAAAGAACGCCGATGTTTTTGATAAAATGCGCATACATAAACTCACGGGCCTAGGCCACTGATTGTTGAAACAATTAATTACTTGAACGTTGTCACGAGATAATCACCTTGATAGGTCCCTTTGAGAAGGGTATCTTGTCTATTTGTTTGTGTTGTTACAGGTGTAGCATATTCCAGACAAAGCGTCGTGCGCATCCCGAAGCAGGATGATTCCTCCTTCTCCAGCAGAGTTCAGTAGCCTCTCC
The DNA here is from genome assembly GCA_963859935.3 of Lathyrus sativus. NCBI lineage: Eukaryota > Viridiplantae > Streptophyta > Magnoliopsida > Fabales > Fabaceae > Lathyrus > Lathyrus sativus. The sequence goes on along the minus strand of OZ012740.1, from coordinate 316,999,239 downwards.
CCGCAGAGTCTGAACGCGAGATCGTGAGCATTGATATGTCTCCCCAGGCAGAGATGATTCTCTCCCCAACCAGATGCGTCCCGAAGGAACGCCATCTCCTCAGCTGAGTCAGGCGCCGAAGCATGAATTCATCCCCCAGCACCGGGTCACAAGTGCAGGTTTCGTAGGAAACTATTTGTACGCCGAAGTACGCAGCAGCTGACAGTGCCAGACTGAAGTCTCCAGCGGAATTGAAATTCCCCCGCAGAATCGTACTCTCTCCAGTGAAGCAGAATGATTTCTCCTTCCCCAGCGGAATTGAAATTCCCCCGCAGAATCGTACTCTCTCCAGTGAAGCAGAATGATTTCTCCTTCCCCAGCCGAGTTTGCAGATCCCCAAGAGAGCCGAATCCTTGGAAGCTGCTCAGACCATGATTGGTTTTTTCCCCAGTGGAGTGTTGATCAACTGAAGTTGTTTCCCCACAGAGCCGTCATCTCCAGAGAAGTAGCCGAGACGGCCATGCAGTTTATTCCCGCGATTGACATCGCTTTCCCTCAGCAGGTCCAAGTCCTCGTAGAGCTTCGTTCCCCTGCAGCAATCAACTGAAGTTGTTTCCCCCGCAGCAGTCAACTAAAGTTGTGTCCCCTGCGGAGTCCAATTGAGATTGGCGTGACCATGTAGTTCTTTCTCCTTGACAGGAGGATTTCCCCTTCAGCATTTATTTTGCTGACGGGATCGCATCATTGTGCATGACTGCATAGCATTTATCATAAACGCATAGCATTTCCACCGTGTGGAGCATTGCGCCATTGCCGAAGCATATGCATAATAAACATGACCTAGGTTGTTACCGTTCTTGTTTTGCAGGTGTTCCGCCGCAGAATTGATTGCGCAGGATGATTCCTGACATTCTCCCCAACGAAGGCGCTTGCTCAAGATGATTCTTGAGATGCCCAGCGAAGTCTTCAGTTCAAGATGATTCTTGAGTTCCTCAGCAGGGTCGTTTGCTTAAGATGATTCTTAAGACCCCAGTGCAGTCTCCAGAGTTGGTTGCTCGAGTTGATACTTAGAGTCCCCAGTGAAGGTTGCCCAGGATGATTCCTGAAATCCCCAACAGAGTGTTTGCTCAGGATGATTCCTGAAATCTCCAGAATGGTTACCGGCGCAAGATGATTCTTGAAGGTCCCCGACGGAGTTATTTGTCCAAGATGATTCTTGAAGTCCTCAGCAGTGTTGATTCATCCAGAATGATTTCTGGACCCCCGGAGCGGAGTTACTTGATAGTTCTCCAGATTCCCAGCGGCGAAGCGTCATCTCCAGCAGGTTTTTAAGCGGAGAAGTTGAAACCTCCCTTGAAAACTCCATGATTGAAGTCTGACCGTGTTAATGAAGCAGTTCTCTCAGCTGATGCGGAGTTCCTGATGGCAGAGGTCTAGACATTCCCAGTTGGCTCATGATTGACCAAGAATTCTATGCCCGACTTGCTAATGAAGTCCGGCTGATGCCCGACAGTTCCTTTGAATGCCTGATGGCATGATCAACCTGATGGTTGAAGTCCAGCTGATGCCCGCCAATTTCTTTGAATGCCTGATGGCATGATCAACCTGATGGTTGAGGTCCGGATGATGCCCGACAGTGTTCTTTGGATGCCTGATGGCATGATCGATTATGTATTACCGGTTACCATGTGACCAATTCCCCAATGGAGTTTCTTCACCCTGACGGCGAGGTCAGACGATGTTGAGAGTTGACGGCGAAGTCAGATTATGTTGAGTACTTGACGGCGATGTCGGGTGTTTCTCAGAGTTATGTTTGGATGACGGCGATGTCAGATCCTTTGTAGCTCCAGCGGCGATGTTGGATGTTTGTTTCTGACGGCGATGTCGGATTCCCTATTTCTCCAGCGGCGATGTTGGATGTTTGTTTCTGACGGTGATGTCAGGTGATGTAGTTCTCCAGCGGCGATGTTGGATGTTTGTTTCTGGCGGCGATGTCAGGTGATTTAGTTTTCCAGCGGCGATGTTGGGTGTTTTGGTCGTCCGACGGCGATGTCAGACGCTTTATTTTCATGAACGCCCGACGGTGAGGTCCGGTGTCTGATGACAATGTCAGAGGAATTTAATGTGGATAGCTGACGACAAGGTTCAGATCGGTATGTCTCCAGCTAGTTGTCGTGCAACTATTATTTCAGTGTTCAAAGATTTGTTCCCGTCAGAGGACCGTGTACTTGTGCAGTTGGCAAATTTCCGGGTTTATCGGTATTCAACCGTCTCGCACCTTGATTGGCTGAGAGTCGTTCGCTCCTCACCCAGTCAGGTTCAAGCCGTTTGAATAGGGGCAGCTGTTGCACCCCAAAATTTGACCAACATTTATTTACCCATCAAGATTTGTATGAGACTTTGAAGCTAGCCAAGAAGGTTATTCAAGTATTCAAAGATTGATATCTGTGTCAGAGAACTCAAGAGTTCCTCAGAGAGATTGGTTGAAGTCAGGGTTGTGTGCCTCATAACTTGGGAGTTGTGGGAGCTCCTCAGATGATTCTGAGACTATGAGGGTGGACTTGAAGCTTTGAGAAAGCTTATGAGATGTCTTGAAAGCCATCATCAAGCCTAGAGAGGTCATTGTACCAGAATTCAGAAGATTCAGCCATGAGTGGTGGAATTAGGGTTTGACTGGGTCAACCCTAGGTCAACTGATGATTGGGAGAGGGTTGAGACCTAATCCAGGAGCCATGTGATCATGGAATGATGTATTGAAGTGTTATAAGGATGATTCCTATACCAACTCATCATGATTGAGGAGTTTGAGAAGTTTCAAGCTAGGGTTTCTAAGGTTTGACAGTGTAAAATCCCCTAGTTTGATCCCTCTCTTCAAGGCAGTTTAGCTCAAGATGTGATGGTCATCTCATATTCCCCACAACATGAATGTTGTATAGCTTGTTCTTAGCTTTAATTTGAGTACTAGAAGTCCTTGATAGTATTTGTAGAGCTCAAGTTATGATTTTGACAAATTACAGGTCATCTGAGGTATGTGAATCTGGATCCTTGAAAGTCACCCAACTTGCATCCAACGTTTTCCATAGTAGGATGATTCCTATGAACTCTTGGTCAACATAAATGTTGTAGAGCACATTCTTAGCTTTCTAGAGAGTACTAGAAGTCCTTGATAGGATGTGTAGAACTCAACTTATGGCTTTGACAAGTCAAGGGCATTTTGGTCATTTGGAGGTTATAGGTCATTTCAAGCATAAGGCCATATCTCCTATTTCCAAGCTTCAAATGGAAAAATCTTCAACATAAAACTTGATTAGAATGATGTTTTAAGGCTAGTAAGGAGGTCATGAGATGTTGAAAAGGCTTGTAGCAAAAAGTGATAAAAATGGCCTAAAATGGAGGCATAAGTTAATTAAGGTGAAATTGAAAATTGGAAATCACAAGTTATACATCCAAAACATGTCATATAATAGGTCATTTTGAATCCAAATGACATTCTAAGAACAATGGTTCATCCACAATTTTGATTTTAGGCTTAGATCATAGGGATGCTTTGGAATTGGCTTACTTGCATATTAAGGTACCAAAGCAAAACTCAAGAAAACTCAATAAGCAAGTTGGCATTGTAACACACCATAAACCTCATATGGGGAGAATTTCAAGTCAGTTACAAAGGTTACAAGAAGCTTGGCATGAGATAGCACATAAGGAGAATTGAAATCAAAATGTCATGACATGAGAAGTTCAAATACTCATTGGATGGTCCTAGATGGTTCTAGATGATTCTAAACCACTCTATATAACATGTATAACTTGCTCAGATGCAAGGTTGGTGAGAATTGGTGCAGAGAAGAGAGAGTGAGATCAAGAATCTTCCATTGCAAGTCAAGTTTCATTTCTTCATTCTTCTTCATTTCCATTCATTCTTTCCATTCAAACACATTCCATAGATCATAGTGAAGCTGTGCAGATTGAATTGAGAGAAAATCCATGGTGAATTGAAGAGTTGGTGATTGAACTTTCAAGGTAGCAAGTCAGAATCGAATTCTGAGATTGAGGCTTCCTCCATCAAAATTGTTGCAAACAGTAGCAAGGTTGGCTTCTAGGGAAACTTTCTGAAGAGTTTCAAGGTCTGAATTGGAGGATTTCATCATCTGTTCATCAAGATTAACCAGGTTTGCAAATTATTCATTACACCATGTTTTATGCATAATTAGGTTAGTTTGTTAGTGTAGAAAGGTTAGAGACACATAGGTGATGGATTTTGGAGAGTTAGGGATCAATTGGTGAAGATTGAACTATGGACCCCATTTCTTTGATGACCAAGAACTCGTGTTATATTGAGATATAGAATGAACTAGACATCAAGAATCATTCAGTGTGAGTTGGTGAGTGATCTGAGGTAGATAATTGCAAGAATTGTTAAGATTGATGACTGAGTACATTTTGGATCTTGGATCGTGTTTCATGTTAGAGGAAGTTTCAGTTGATTTTGAGAGCAGGGTTAGATTCAACATAAAATTCTAGGCAGGATAGGGTCTTGAATTTCCATTTTCCATGGGGAATTGAGGGAGTTCGTGTTTGAGGAAGAAAGAGCTTGAAGCTCTGCATTTTCATGGAGTCTCCTTGGAACCCTAGCTGGAGGTTGAAGACGAGTTCATGACCATTGGATGGGGAGCTGACCATTGACCTGAGGAACAATCCATTGGCTACGATTTAATTCCATTTTGAGAGGGAATCTGAAACTATAATGAAATGCGGCGTTTCATTAAAAGAACTTTGGGCTGGATTGCTTCCCACACCCCCAATCAAGGCCCACTTGGATTTTAAACTGAAAATCATTGCTATTCTCACTGTGGTTTTTTCTTTTTCTTTATGTTTTTGATTCGATTTTCTGACTGAATTGGGCTTAGTGCTAGTTACTATCTGAACCCCCCACTTTTAGCCCATGTGATGATTTGAACTGCATCTGTTTGCTAGCTGCACCCCATCCCTTCATATTTCATTTTATTTTCCTCCATTTTATTTCAATCTTGGAAAAATCATATCAATTTGAAAATTAATGATTTTTAAGTGGGAATTTTTGCTCCCATTTCATATTTTTGTCAAGAAAAATATAAAATAAAAGCTTTTTTCATTTCATGCATTTTAGTATTTTTTGGGTATTTTCTACTTTTATTGCATTTTATTTCTTTTTATGTTGATGCATGAATTTGTAGAATTTTGTTTATGTAATTCCCTTAATATTTTTAGTCCATTCTTTTTAGGATAGTTATATTAGGACTTTAGCTTCCCCCTGGATTTATTCCATAATTTTGTGATGAATTTTAGGTTAGTTTTGATTAGATGACATTAGGTTGTATAGAATTAGGTTAATCCTTAACATAGGTCCATAATAAGATTAGAATTTTGGGTTTTTAGGACAAATTAGACTATGGTACATATAAGGGTATTAAGGGTAGGTATGTAGGATCCCTTAGAAATTATATTAGGATTTAATATAGTAGTATGCTATTTTTAGATGATTTTTGTAGTTGATGATTGTTTGTGTTGCCCTTGTGGGCTTGTATTTTTGTTTGCTTTGCTTTGTGGGCTTGGAGAGCTTGGTTGTGTTCTAAGGAACATTGAGGAGCATAGTAGAAGACTTGAAGATGGATTGAGGAGCTTGAGAGCTTGATCTTATTTGTTTTGTTGATTGTTTTAGGGTTAGGGATTAAGAAGAGTTTAGACTTAGATAACTTCTTTCTTAAACATGGATGGTATATTTCACCTCCATTCCTCCCTATGATTCAAAGTCCTTCCATGGTATACACATCTCTCCTTTGGAGGGATAAGTGATGTACCTAGGAAGTAGAACTTTTGAGGGAACCATTCCTTTGATGTTGAGCCCTTATAGGTCACCTTTGGTGGTCAATAAGCAGTTCAATATCCCCAGCTTATCCAGTAAGTGATTTCCTCTGGTTTGATTATCTTGAGAGGTGCTGAGCTTGGGTTTGAAGATGAAGACTTCATTGAAGAGTTGAAGAGGATGAATCCTTGAGTATTGCTATTCCAGCTGAAGCTTGAAGAGCCACAAGAGCAAGTTGATACTTGAAGATCCCTGAAGATTAGGTGAAGCCTGAAGGTGGAGATGATCAAGAAGCTGAAGCTTAAAGGAGAAGTAAGTTGAAACTTATGATTAAGGGTTGAAACCTAGAAAAAGCAAATTGATGTTTGTCAAGAGTGATTGAAGTCTGAAGACTGAGTTTCTGTTGGAAGAGCTGAAGCTTGGAGTTGAGAGAGGAGTTGATCTGCTTTCTTTTTCTTTTCTGTATTGATGTGTTTTGTTTGACTTGCTTGATGCATTAGAATAAGTTCATATCTAGAATAGGTAGAATCTAGGAGCATGATTGCACTAGAGGTTGAGTTGTTCCCTCTGCTTGTATTGTTACTGTGTGGCTTTGCTTGCGGGTATTCGGTAGAGCCCAGCTCCCTTGCCCATGTGGTTTGTTTGTCTGATGGCATTTTATTTCATTTTTTTTCTGTATGATTGCAGTTTACTGTTATTGCTTGATAGCATGATTTATATTTCAGTATGATTACTGTTATCCATTCTGGCTTAAGGTTGAGATGAGCTTGTGGAGGCTGAAGCCCCACACACATTTCCTCCCTCACTTGCATTGCATGCATTTTACTGTTTAAAGTTGATGCTTTGTCTGTTTTGGTGTATCATTGACATGATCCCTTAGGACTCTCATTTCCTTTGATAAGGAATTGATGACAGAACTTTAGATTGAAACCTATGCATGACAACTTCTAGGAGTTCCCTGTTCAAACCTTGACCATAGGATGAATCCATGGCATGACAACAGTAGGACTTGATAGTCTCCCTCCTAGTTAGGTCTGTTCTCTTCTCATCTCAAAACAGTTTAAGATACAATAATCATGAATGATTTCTTTCGTACGTTACGAGCCTTAAGCTATCTGAGAAAGGATTGTGGGAGAGTTTCTTTTCCACAGTCTGGATGTTTAGTATGGTACCCTTTGGGTGACATGCGACGCATTCACTCTCAGGTCATAGTCTCTAGTGCGATTGAGATTGCAAACACAATAAAAAACACTTTTTTTCGTAAAAGACAGGAAATAAACCCGTAGTTTCCCGAACTACGTGAGCTCTGATCTCTCATACCTGTTGAGACTACGTAGGCACAAGATGGCGATGTCTTGGCGAGCTACCTTCCCCCATAACCCGTCGTAGGCCGAACTACGTTGACTCTGATTTCTCATTCTCTGATGAGAATACGTAGGCATAAAGTGCGACGCTTTGCCGAGTCATTTTCTTTTCTTTTTTAGCCAGCCTTGATAGGTAGATAGAATAAAACCATCCCGTCCAAGTAAACACAACGAGCGAGGATCCCGTCGAGTACGACGGACGTGAGGGGTGCTAATACCTTCCCCTTGCGTAACCGACTCCCGAATCCAAACAATGGTTGCGACGACCTTGTCTTACCCTTCTTCGTTAGGTTTTTCCGATCGTTTCCTTTCCCGCTCTGAGGGATAAATAACGAAAGGTGGCGACTCTTCTGTTGTGCCGGCACCTTATTTTCGCGCAAGCGACAACGACATTGTCCACAACCCCAGCTGGTCATTTACTGATATCAATTTTCTCCCCATCACAATATGCTTCTTGCCCATAAGTCCATGGTACTGCCTTGGTGCTCTCATAAGGGATTGGCCCTGCCTTTGTAATAGTGATCGTCGGCCGCCGGGCTGGCGCTGTTATAGTTATCGTTTTCCGTGGAATTGTCACCATAGCAACATCACTCTGCTCATCAGCTAACACCTCTGCAGGTTTCTCAACTGTCGTTCTATCAAATTGCAACGTGCCTTCATCTATCAAGGTCTGAATACTCTTCTTCAACTCAGCACAACCCCCAGATTGGGTCCAGTATTCTAGACAAAACTCATCGCATCCCGGATACACACCTCCTTTCAATAACCTGCTCTTTACTTCGCACAACGGTGTTTTCAGTTCATCAACATTCATGACCAGATTCAAACCCTCCTCAGTCAAAATAGCATTTGCCCCATGGTTGGGCATATGCTGTTGTACTATATTTGGACTCGCTTGTCCAAAATTTATGGCCTTGCTATCCAGTAAATCCTGAACTTTATGTTTAAACGCATGACAGGCCTCTATGTCATGCCCGGGTGCCCCGGAGTGGAAGTCACAATGTTTGTTAACATCATACCCATAAGGAAGGGTTGGTCCCGTGGGCGGTGCCAAGGTCCTCTTTTCAACTAAATTCAGCCCCAACAGTGTTTGAAAGAGTTCCGCGTACGTGGAAGGAGGCGCTTCAAACACTCTTTTCGGCTTCGCATTCAGAAATCTTCTTTGGCCAGCATTCTTCCCCTGCTGCTGCTGTGGCTGCTGTTGTTGTTGCCGCGGTTGTTGTTGTTGTCTTTGTTGAGGAATCGGAATCGTGACACTAGCTATTTGCTGCGGCTGAGTATACTGATGTCTTCCTCTGCCCCTGCCCCGGCCACCAAACACTGCACTAGAATCACCTTGACGTCGACCACCAAATGCTTTTCTATTACCTCCCGACGAAGTAGACTCCCCAACTTGGAACCTTCCCACCTTAATACTATTCTCAATCATTTCACCCATCAAGATCAGATCAGAGAAACTGCCCAACACAACAGGAAACAACTTCTCGTAGAATATCCCCGTGAATGTTCCAATGAACATATCGTTCATTTCCTTCTCCACTAGAGGAGGATGCACTCTTTCTGCGACAAGCCTTGCAGCTGGACCCGGTTCGGTGCCAGATCACTGTTATACTTGTAATGAGTCACAAACGCCTCAGCCAGTTGCTTCCATGTTTTGATCTGAGTGGGCTCCAACCCCATATACCACTCAAGTGACGATCCGGATAAGCTGTCTTGGAAGAAATGCATCAACATTCTTTCATCATTCGAGTAAGCGGACATCCGTCTGTAGTAAGAGCGAACATGCACCTTCGGACAAGTGTCTCCCTTATATTTATCAAAGGTGGGAGCTTTAAACTTTAGCGGTACCCTTAGGACAGACACCAATCCCATCGTGGTCATATCTAAACCAGAAGTATTTTGATTCACTACACCCTTCATTTGTTCCTCCAGCATTTTGATCCTCTGAACAGGATCCACAGGTCCATCCATACCCCTACCAGAGAAGGCATCTTCTTGCTGGTCTTCCATCCAATTAACATTCTCATTTCCGTACCCATCATACCCATTGTTACGACCAAATCTAGTCTGATTCATCATAGGGCCCCATCCTCTGTTACCATACCCTTGAGTGACCCCGGCAGGTCCGAAAGGCATCATTCCAGCACCATTTCCATTACCGAATCCACCATAGCCCTGATTGGCATTACCAAAACCATTATATCCGAAACCCTGAGCGTTGAAGCCAAACTTCCCATCCTGGTTGACATAATCAAACCCCTGGTCGTTATAGCCGAATCCGCTGTTACCAAAGCCATTACCTCCATTATTATCACTGCCCAGATTGGCGTCTCCGAATCCAACATTGTTAATGACAGTCTCATTACCCATTACTGTATTACCATTCCCGGCACCAGCGCCATTGTTCACGTTTACAACAGGTATATTCACCACAGGTGGAGCTACAGGCGTAGGAGTACCATCCCCATGAATGGTGTCAACACGTACAAAATTATGGTCTTCGTTTCCATTCCCGGCATTTCTCGCCAGCAATGGCTGCACCAAAGTTTGCAGGTTTTCCTGCCCCTTCACAATTGTCTCCATCGTCTGCATGAACAGCGCCAGCTTTTCACGCATCTCCTGCATCTCGTTTTGCATCTGGTCCATGACTCTTTTGCAGTTGGTACGAGTAGAGTATCGGTGAGGACGTTGACTTTCAATCCTGGAAAAACCTGGCGAGATGTAGGAAATGAGATACAGTTCAATAATTACCTAGTAATGCAATATGAATGTGTATGCAAATGCAACATGTGTTTGTGCATTAGGGAATATCACTCCCCAATTCTAGTGCCAATGTGCCAGTGCGGTGATAGTGATAGCAATAAGGAGCTCGAAACCCAATCATAGAAACATCTCATACATTGCAGAAAATCCCATCAAGTCAGGAATACAATATTAATGAGCGTACAATAAGAAGGCATGACCTCAACCAACAATCCTGGTGATGGCCAGCACAATGCAAATAAAGCATACACATCAATACATGAGATAGTCAAGTGCGACCATACGCCTGGTACTCCTCTAATAATCTCTTAGTCTCGGGATGATTTGGTTGAGTAAGCAAACCCTCGACAAGTAGATCTCTTTGCTTGAGAACACGTCGTAAATCACCAATGGATTCCTCCCATGCCCCTCCTCCAAAGCGGTCATCTAACTTCCGTTTCTGAGACACAACCTCCTTCTTGCACTCGACGGCTTTGTTCAATGAGTTCTGAAGACTATATCTTGTCATAACCTCCTCTTCATACTTTCTCTTGCTAGCCTTCAACTGATCTTCGAGTTCAGAAATTTGTTGTTTCAATTTGTCTTCCCTCTTTTTGTTGTTGGTTAGCGTAGCATTCCACGTTCTGTTGCACGAAGAGATTTCCCGGTAGGCGGCGTCAAGTGACTTCTTCTTGGACTCTAATATATCATGAGAGCTTCTGAATTCTTTTCCCAGGCGTTCACGTTTCTTTGTCTCTTCTGTCAGTTCGGCACCTAGCCTGTTTACCAACTCAGTCTGCTGTTGGAAGGAATACACAGCTTTGTTCTTCTCACTCCGAATTTGAGCCAATTCCTTCTCTAACTCTTCATTGATCTTTATCAAGTCTTCTTTTTCTTTCACTACCTGCTCATAGACCTCAATAGCCACAGTAGTCGATTTCTCAACTGGAATGGGAACGGGACGTGATACTGCTGGAAAAGGCATCTGCACCTGCCTTACCCTCTCTTGAATCCACACCTTGTAAGGCATATAAGCTTGACAATCATTCTTGCCTAGTAATGGTTTCCCTCTTTTGTAGATATGATTCCAAGCATGCTGAAGCTTGGCCAATAATTCCCCACTCAGGTCACCAGTGAAATACAGAGATTCCTGTATTTCTTCCTCCTTCGGTGGACTCTTCAAAGTATACCCAAACTGTCGAACCAACAAAGATGGGTTGTAGTTAATATACCCCTTCCTTCCAATCAAAGGAACATTGGGAAACCCGGCACAACTGAAGATAATCTCTGACCCTAATAAATCTCTATCGAACCAGACAATGTCTTCTGAAGAAAGTCCCATTAGACGCTCAGACCATTCAGCTGTATCTGCAGACTCAACAAAAGGACCCTTCTTGGGCAGATGGCTCTCAAACCACATATTCAGCAACGGTACACAACAATGGACATTCTTTCCCCTTCTGTTTTCATTCTTATAATGCAAGGAATGATAGAAATCTCCAATCAAGGTAGGCACCGGGTTGCCTGCAGCAAACAAGTGGAATGCATCCAAATCAACGAACTCAGGCAGATTAGGGAACAATATAATCCCATAGATGCACAAGGCAAGAACAGCGTTAAACACGATCCAGCAGCCACTTTTGGCATATTCTTGAGCTTTGCCAACCAAAAATTTGAGAGAAAACCCCGAAACTCCATTCCAGGAAGTCAACAACAGCTCTGCAGGATCCATATGCAAGGGAACAACTAAGTCTTCCAGCTTAGGCTTAGCATCAAAATGAACGAAGGGCACTTTGTTCTGAACTGGCAACTCTAGAAACTCAGCGTACTCCTCCATGGTCGGAGCTAAAATGAAGTCCTGGAACATAAAACACCTCAAGGAGGGATCATATAACTGCATCAATGTGTATAACCTATTCAGCTCGTATGTGGTTGGTCTGCAAACCAAAGTCAGTAGCTTCCCATAACTCTTTCTAAAACTTCTCTTCACATCATCGTCAACTAGGGAAATCAGACCCAGCAGAGAAGTCACATCAGGGTTAGGCAACTTATACGCAACAGTCTTCCTCAAAGTACTCATAATAACAGATAGAAGTCCGGAGCACTAGAATCAGGGAGTATGAAAATGCACCTGCAGCACAGACACACGTTAATGATATGCACATGATGATGCAAACAATGCAATATGCAAACAATGCAACAAGGGATCAAGTGCCCCTGGCTGAGGAGTCCAATCCACAATATTGGCCTCAAATAGACCCACAAACTGCTCAAGACCATCCACAATGCTCCAACCTGGTCTCTGACAGACCCAATAACACTGTCCTCAAATATCACACCACTGAATCTCAATCAAGAAAACCGGTAATCTGGAGGTCAAGTTACCTGCATGTCCCAACCCCTCTCACAGGTAGGTGTCCTAATAACTGACACAAGGTACGACATCCTATGCGGTCGTTGGCGTCACAGACTTTCAAGACGGATGATACGATACCCAGAAGGTGTGGCATCATCATGTCCTGAAGAGGCCTCACTTAGCCAACTTCCAAATGATCGGTCCCCAGAGTCGACAATCCAACTAACCAACAACCCCTTCAACCCAAAGGGTTGAAAAAGAAGCCAACCAAAAGAACCTCGTCTGAGTGTGGATTTCATGAGACACTAGTACATGCAAAGCATGCACGCGCCCACTAATTTCCACTCTAATTCTAGGTGCACTCAAGCCCAGGTCCGGCTTATCTCTCAATCATAGAACCCCCTCATACCCACAGCAATAATGACAATAATATAATGCTGAATGTAAAATACAGAAAACGTAAACCCATACAAAATCCACGACGGGAAAATAAGCGCTAGGATTGACTCGCGTAGGGGACCGTTAGTTCCCCAGCAGAGTCGCCAGCTGTCGCTACTGCGAAAATCGGCGCCGGCTGAACAGAAGAGTCGCCACCGTGCGTTATTTATCCCAACAGAGGGAAAGGAAATGCTCGAAGTAAACCTACCGCAAAGACGGGAAAGGAATGGTCATCGTAACCAAATCCTGGATTCGGGAGTCGGTTACGCGAGGGGAAGGTATTAGCACCCCTCACGTCTGTCGTACTCGACGGGATCCACGCTTGTTTTCTAGTACGGATTGCTATTCTATCTATTCTACAGGTCAAGGGTTAAAAGAGAATAAACTGACTCGGCAAAGTATCGCACTTTATGCCTACGTATTCCCGTCTGAAACGAGAAATCAGAGTCAACGTAGTTCGCCTACCTACGGGAAAGGAGGGGAAGGTTGCTCGCTAGGATATCGCATCATATGCCTACGTACTTTCATACAGCATGAAAGATCAGAGCAAATGTAGTTCGGGCTACGGAAGACACAAATTTGTCTGTTTATCTTTTATCCTTCTGAAAAAGGTTTTCTCCTGATTACGGGTCCAAGCGGACAAAAATGACACTTTGATTGGTTTTCAGTCTTTTACGCAAGAACTGTTTTTTATTGACATTTGACCTCTTATTGTATTTTTGATTGTTTTGAGATAGAAGAGAAAGAAATCTAAAACCTAGGGTTTAAAAATGGGAATCAAAAACTACCCTAATGTTATCATGCATGGATTAACACCTAATGTCTGTCATATTTCTCTCTTGCGCAGAGAGAAACAGAGATCCTAGGGGATAAACGGAGAAGAAATAACAAATATACAGTAAAGCAGTAAAATGCATGAGATGCGACAATACAAGCGAGGCAAGGGAGTCCCACTCAACCTCGAACCTGGAAAACAATAGGCAAAGTGAAACAGCTTCACTTCAAACCTAAGGGGAAAATTAACAAACAATACAGCAAAGAAAAATAAAACCCCAAAACCAGCTCTGACAGCACACCAGCTCCTACAACAGCAGCTCTGAAAGACACCAAACTCTGACAGTTGATAAACAGCAAAACAGTAACATCTTCAAGTGAACCCCAAGATCAAACTTCAATGGCCTCCAAGCTTTAGGTGAGCTCCATCTTCAAGGCAAGCACTCCAGAAGAGAATCACTTAACAAAATAAGTTGGAATGATAAAACAGCTTATTGACAACCAAAGGAAGCCTATAAGTATTTATCATCATGAAAGACTGGTTCCCTCAAAGTTCTACCTCTAAGGTAAGGCCACTTATCCCTCCAAAGGAGGGAGGTGAATACCCTAGAGGGACTTTATGTCATAGATAGGAATGGAAGCACAAGAAGCTATCCATGCTTGTACAAAGAATTTAGTTTATTCTAAGGCTCTGCTTATTCTTATTTCCTATGTCTTCAAAAACATCTTCAAGCACAAGAACATCCACGCATCCCACTTTGATATCCATCTTCAATCTCCTCTTATGCTCCTTCATGCTCCACAAGCCCAATCCAAGCCCCATACCCCATAGCAAAGCCCAACCCCAAGCAAACAATACAAAAGCCCATAATGGCCACACCAAACAAACACACTATTTACAAAAATCAAGTAAAATAGTAGTATATTATTTAAAATCCTAAAATTAATTCTAAGGGGATTTATACATCTACCCTACATACCCTATATTTCCCAGCTCCTAATTCAAGCTAAAAACCCAAAATCTAAGTATTATGATGCACCTATGTCAAGTTTAACCCTAATTCTAGTCACCCTAATGTTGATGGTTCAAAACTATCCTAAATTAAATCACAAAAATGTGATAAAATTCCAGGGGGAACCTAATACTCTAATATAACCATAGGAAAAAGAATCATATCAAAATATGAAAGGAAATGGCTAAACAAAATTCAACAAAATGGATGTACAAACTAAAATGCAATAAAAGCAACTAAATGTAGAAATTCACCAAAAATAGAAAAATGATTAAAATACTACTTTTATTTTTTTTGATAATTTTCTTGAGACATTGATGAGTATGAGAAAAAAATCCCATGTAAAAATGCATATTTTTTAAATTATTATGATTTTTTGAGTAAACTATATGCAAACATAAAATAATATGAAAATCAAACAAAATTAAAAAACAGGTGTGGCAAAAAGTAACTATTTACAATGCATAAGTACATTGGGCCCAGGAGGGGGTGCAGTCAGCAAAGCGCACTAGGCCCATTAATATTCCAGAAAACTAAACAAAAAAAAACCATAACTGAAAAATTAGGGGGGGCGGATAGCAAAGATTCGCCTGGTTATTCATGCTTGGGCCCCAAACGGGGGGTGCAATCAGCAAACTGCAATAGGCCCAAACGAAAACACAAGGGGAAAGGGGGTGCGCCTGGGAAACCATGGGGGATGGATCAGCAATCCCCTAATGGGCCTAAGCCCGAGTCCAATCCAATCTCAACATTAGCCAAACAAAACCCTAACTCCTCTACCTCTCCCTCGCTACTGTTCATCTTCCTCACCGAAACCCTAAACGGTGCAGTCTCTCTCCACCTCAACTTCCTGAAACAAACTCTGAAACAAAACCTCTTCAACAATTTTCACTCTAAATCTTTCGTCATGAGGGAGTTCATCAATCCAAATCACCATAAACTAAACACTAAACTCTCAGAACAAATTCTCCAATTTAAACATTCTCCGTAACCCTATGATTCAATCTAATTAGAAGGTCTTACTCTACACGTTCCCAGATTCACACTCATACGACCTACATCTCCAGCTACCAATGAACATACAAGGAAATGGAAGAGGAAAGACAAACCTGGATGATGACGCTGAGAAGATCTGCGAGCGACGAAGATCTTAAGCTTCGGACGAGAATCTTGAGGACGATCTGGAAAAACTTGCTGAAGAAACTAGGTGATAGTGTTCTTGGTGAATGAAGATCGCTGCTCTGGGAAATTCCGTGAATATTTGAAAGTTATTGATGAGGATCGTTGGAGATCTTGCTGAACGTTAATGAATCTTGAAATCGGAGGAAATCTGGAGATGCAGGTGATGAATGTTCTTGAGCACGCTCGAAGATTTCAAAAAAAAGCTCCTGAATCTTGATGATCGGCGACGAGTGGAGTGATGCCAGAACGAAGATCCAGATGAAGATCAACGATAAATTTCTAGAAACGAGGATGAAAGTAGTGAGGATCGGTGGATCTTGGGGGATTTCAGGCGAGAACACGGGGTTGATGTTGATGAAGAACAATGAAGATCAGCGAAATTCGCAGTTTCCGGTGAAGTTTGCAGTTACCGGCGAGATTTGCAGTTACCAGCGAGAGTTACGGTGGCAAATGATTTCTCTGGCGAAGCCTCAGGCCGTTTGCATGGCCGGCGGTGAGACTTGGGCGGTGGGATCCAGAGATGGACGCGTGGCAGCGGGAGAAAGGAGAGGGAGACGCGTGGATCAGAGGGAGACTGAGGAGGGAACACGTGGCTCAGAGTGGAGATGGTGGAGTGTATGTTGTCAGTGAGTGGATGAAGTGGCCAAGAGCTTGGACCCACGCGTGGCACTGACCTTTATACGACATGTGGCAGTTGGACCTTGGACTTTTGATCTGGGCCTCACGAAATGGATAATGGCCCAATTACTAATGACTCAGAATTAAACATGATTAAGGACCAATTAACCCAACGAAAATGAATATTAAACTAATTAACTAAACAAAATTTAATAATAAAACCCTAATTAAACTAAAACGAAAATTAATTAAAACCCAAATTAAAATCTCTAATTAACCCTAATTAATGACCTAAATGAAAATTACTAATAACCCTAATTAATCCTAAAAAACAAAATTAATCCTAATAAAAACCCTAAACGAAAATAAAACACAAAACCCTAATTAACCTATTAAAAACAGAAAAAATTATTTAATATCTATATCCATTTAAAAATTCCAATTAAATATGAAAAATCAATTAAAATCTAATAAAAATCTAAAAACATTAATATCTATTTAAAAAAATCTATCCTATTAAAAGAAAAGTAATATCTAGTTATATCTATTTAAAAACTATTCTATTTAGGGGTAAAATTAATATCTAAAAAATTAAAAATCTATTAAATCTCTTAAAAAGAAAGGAATATCTATTTAAAATCTAAAAACTATTAAGAAAATCTATTAAATTCTATAAACAAACTACTAATTTATAAATAGCAAATAACTCTATTAAAAATCTATTAAATGCATTAAAAATATAGAAAATAAAAGAGAAAAAACTAAAAAATGCCAGGAGGCCGATTAAATCGATTATAAAACGATTGTGCAACCATAGCGTAACCCAGGCACCGAGATGGCCTGAAAACACAGGGAACGAGCACCAATTCTCAAAATACACTTATTCAAACCGGTCTGAACTGCCTGAAACGCCAGGGGCTACAATCCCGATAAAATCAATCTGACTGAGAAAAATGCAATGCATGCAGTATGCAAATGCGAATGCACAATGCGTCGAAACATAAACCAGATACGGGAACCGGTTGGTCAAATTTTGGGGTGCAACACCAGTCTGTGCAGCTTTCTGTTGGAGACCAAGATCAGCATGAACAATCTATTGTCCGAAGTGAACGTTCTTCTTCTCTTGATACCTCAGATTATCATGATGTTGTTTCCTCTGTGTTGATTTTCAGAAGAGAAGTTCCGGTAGTGAAGACTGAAGACTCGATAGCTCTCGTGTATGCCGAAAGGTTGCATGCATTGGATGAAAGATTCAAAGCCTTGGAAGTCAAAGATGTTGTTGGTCTCAATGCTTCAGATCTTTGTCTGGTTTCCAGCCTAGTGTTACCTACGAATTTCAAAACACCGAGGTTTGAAAAGTACAAAGGGGATAGCTGCCCGAGGCAACATTTGGTGATGTTCTGCAGAAGAATGACTTCATTTGTACATGACGACAAATTTATGATTTACTGTTTTCAGGACAGTCTGATTGGGGAATCTCTGAGTTGGTATATGCAGATGGAGAGTAGTCAGATCCGATCATGGGTGGATTTAGCCAATGCTTTCATGAAACAGTATGACTATAATCTGGACATGGCTCCCAGTCGCATGCAGTTGCAAGATTTGTCTCAAGAGAACAATGAACTTTTCAGGAAGTATGTGCAGAGATGGAGAGAATTTGCTTCCAGAGTGCAACCACCGCTTCTAGACCAAGAGTTAGCAAACATGTTTGTAAACTCCTTGCAGAGCCCGTACTTCAAAAGAATGCTTGGGATTACACCAAATTTCTATGAATTGGTAAGAGTAGGAGAACATATTGAGTATGCCGTAAAAACTGGAAGAACTCAGGATGTTTCAAGCGGTCAGGCTGGTGAAACAGAATCTCTCTGTAGTTTTCAAACTGGAAGAAATCAGAATGTTTCAAGCGGTCAGGCTGGTGAAACTGAATCTCTCTGTAGCTTTCAAGCTGAAGACGAAATTGTGGTCAATGCAGTCATGACAGATGTTGGGTATTCTCAAGATGAATCCGTGAAATATTTTGGTTCTTCATCTTCTCAGCAGTCAGTATCTTCTGTATCTCGTTATTCCGGACAGACAACAGTGCCTAGGGCACCACATTAGAAACTTCGGGTCGCTCCTCATGCAAATCACCGAGCCCGTGGCCGAGGTTGTCAGAATCAGCGTCAGAATCAGAACAGGCCTCGTAACAATTTGGAACGAAGGAATGCTCCTTTTCATCCAGTTCCTGTGCCGTATAGCCAGATTTTGCCACTTTTGATTCAGAATTCCTTGGTGGAACCTAAAGCTCTTAAGCCTGTGCCAGAACCTTACCCTCCAGGGTACGATCCCCATGCTCAGTGTGGATATCATGGTGGATCTATAAGGCATTCAACCGAAGATTGCAAAGCTTTTCAGGAAAAAGTGCAACAGTTGATTGATAAAGGTTGCATTTCCTTTCCAGAAGGAGTTTTGGTTGTTCATGTCAACCTCTCAGATGTCTAAGCTCGCAGATTCAGAGTTTTATTTCCAGAAGCCAGTGGTCCAGACAGGCAAACGCCCTCAGCATTGGCAGTCCTTAGACTTTTTATCATTTGCATTTGTAGTTTCTTTTACGTTAGTTGCTACTTGCTGTTAAATTTGTGTTTTGAATGGTAATATTAATGAAGTAATTATGCATTTTTATGAACTATTCATGTCGCTTTCGCTCATTTATTGCACAGCATTGACACTTGCATATTTTATCCACTCCACTTTATCACTGTGATTAGCAAAGATTGAAGGGAGGACGATGAAAACTGAATACCCATAACTGATGATCGTATGCTTTCGGATAAAATCCTGTTGATGATGTACAGACATTGTTTCAAATCCCCTAAACACTGGAGATATAAGGAGTTAATCCTTAGTTAACCACTTCGAGCCGAGAAGTAGGAGTTTCTTTTGGACTTTTAAACCCTCACATCTTAACCCAGGGCAGGGTAGTTGTCAGTTAGCTTGACCGAGCGTTCAAATCTTATAGAGGAGTGTTTCCTTTCAAGGATCAATCATATCTTATCCCTCTTAAAAGGTCGTACCTCATCAGCCGCAATGGTTAAACCTCACTAGTCAGGAGTGAGACAGTTATAATCCCTTCGGATAAATCAAGAGCCAGTGTCATACGACTTGTTTCAAGAAAAGAAAAAAAAAGAAAGTCCGCTAAGTAAAAAGAAAAGAAAAGCTGGAAAGCAGATACTTAGGCAAAAATGGGGCATCCCGCTGGACTTCAAAATCGACGAGAACTCAAAAGAGTCAGTCCAGGCAAAAATTAGGGAATGAAAAGATGAAAATGAAAGGGTCTCAAAAGAAAAATCCTCAAACAAGAACGAAGTCGTGTGGATACAGACACCGAAGATGAAAAGGAGTAACTGTCACTCCAGAAACCTTGTGAGTTCCGTAACCATCACTCCTACCATTCGTTAAGCCTTTGAGAGGTGAGCGCTTATGCCAAGTTAACTGAACTTAGGATTGGAGATCATCACGTAGAAGGGGTGGGTACAAATCATACTTTGAGCCTAATATCCTTTGTTTCATAAATCGTGATCCCGACCGCGATACAACCCTTAAAAGACCTAATTGAGGCAGGGTTTAATCTGAAAGTGCATTATGATAAGGTTGAGTAACCTGACTCCTACATGATTTGCTAATCATACCCTTGTTGTATCTTGCACTAATAAAATCAGCAATACATTTGCACTTTTGGTTCATTCATCACTCACTATCACGACACTTGATAAGTGACATTCCTTTCAAAATATGCATGAACACCGCATTAAAATTACCATTCATGAACAAATAATTTTAATTGCAGGTCAGTAGTTGACATGGAGGAAATTCCAACAGGGAATAATCGAACAGAACTAGATCGTTCAGCAGTCTGGATCAGATTCGTGTATACTTTGAAACCCTGTGAATCTGGGGCATTGACATCCAGTGAGTTTAGAATCGGTTAGTCTGAGGACAAGTCCTGAAGCGTCGGTTGATTATGGGACAGTTTATTCGAGAAGCAGTTGATCAATAGTGAATCATCTCGAGATCCAATCAGGGGCAACTACCTAGAGTTTCTGTAAGTTGAGGGCAGATCCCTCCGGTATTCAATCAGATCAGATTAAGTTGCTTCAACGCTCATTCAGGGGCAAGCCATTTCAAGAGTATATTGAAACCAACCGTACTGAGGGTTGGCCAGTTAAGGATGAATCCTTTTGTTGTACAGGTGCTGGGGCAAGCCATCTCGAGGTCGTCTCATGGCAAGCTACTTTCTGAACTTTCCCAAAGAGTCGGACTGGGGCAAGTTGAACTGCACTGAGGCAAGTTGTTCAAGCTAGTTTGATCTCCCCAGCAAGAGTTGAGTGTTTGGGAATCGTGTCATTACCCTCATCAGATAACCTTGACCTTCCGAAAAATCCTTGCTGTCATTGGATCGCTATCCTACAACCTAAACCTATTACCTACCATGTAACCAAGGTTATTTCCAAAGCCCAGTTCTCGTATGGCAAACCTCCAAAGCCCAGTTCTCGTCTGGTGCATGTTAGCTTTTAAACCAGTTCCCGTCTGGTCACCTTTTGCTCGACCCACTGTTTAACCAGTTCTCGTCTGGCTAACACAATTTTAAAGTCCAGTTCTCATTTGGCAAACCGGAAATCAGTTCTAGTTTGATGTCCAAACTAGAAATCAGTTCCCGTCTGATACTCAAACCAGAAGTCAGTTCTCGTCTGACAACTTAAACCCTTGTACCACCAGTTCTCGTCTAGTAGTCCACCCTTGAATACTCGTTCTCGTCTAGTATTCTCTCTCTAAAATTCGTTTTGTTGGTAGCCAAAAATAAATCCATGTCACCATAAACCTATCCCTAAACCAGAAAAAGCATAAATATACCTAGCACGACAATTCCCAGTGACTCACATGTTATCACATTCCCAGACACGAGGCTCGATTGATTTCAATTCCACCATGGTTGAGATTTCGTATTCCCAATGTTGATGTTGTTAAATTAGGAGTATCTCACCAGCAGAGATAAGCAGTTTGAGTTTGTCTCTCCTCAGCAGTTTAGAATCGTAGCAAGTTGAGATATCACTTATCATTATCAGAGTATGGTCAAGATTATCCTCAGCAGGTCGAGATTGATATCCCCGGCAGAGTGTAGCCATCCTCGACAAATTGGTTGTGTATTCCTAGTGGGTTGAGATTGAAGTTTTCCCTAACAAAGCAGATTTGGGTTTATTTCCCCAGCAGTGGAACGAGTGCGATGTTGTGTTCCCACAGAGTCCATGCTTTGGCTCCTTCACCCTCCGAGTCTAGGTTATTGACTTATTCCCTAATCAGAGGTCGATATTGATGAATTTAATCCCCAAGCAGAGGTCGGTGCCGATACCCTCACTGAGTAATCTATAGCGGAGGTAGATTATTCCCCAGCTGAGTATCCCCGGCAGGTTCGACTTGGTTTCTTCCCCAGTGAAGCTGTTACTTTCATATGAGTTTTGTATACCTAGATGGACTTTGGTGTCCTAGGAGACCGTTCAGGGTTGTTTTCCTCGGTGAAGCGAAATTCAATTTCAGTGGTTGATGGTTATCCCCTGCAGAATTGTTAATTCCCCAGTAGAGTGGGCACGTTCCTCCAGCCGAGATTCTTTGTTTCCCAGAGGAGTTGTATTCTGGCAGGCCATCCAGGGCGTTTTCCTCAGCAGGGTTTGATTCCCGGTGGAGTTGGCTTTCTTCTCTCCAGCATTTATTTTGCTGGATCGGTTCCCTTGCATTTTGCATCGTGCATAGAATCTACCTAAAACGCGTAGCATTTCCATTTCGTATGGAGCATTACGCCATTTCCAAACATATGCATTTGAAACATAAGCCAGGTTGTTGCCTCTTTGTTCTCAGATGTATCTCTGGAAGTTTGATCTTTGTCGCCCTTATGGTATCTAGACCATGGCAGGTTCTGTGTTATCTTTGCCTGATTGGATCCAGACCATGGCAAATTTTTTGTGTTATTGTACTGTCTCCAACGAGTATCCAGACTCTGATAAAGGCAGTTGGGTATTCAAACCCTAATGAGTATGTTTCCGGCTTCCTCCGTCGAGTATCCAGACTTCGGTAAAGTCCGTTGGAGGTTCAAACTTTGTTAAGCTTATGGACGTTTTTCTTTATCCATGGAGTATCTAGACTCCGGTGAAGGTGTTGGTGGTATCCAGACCACGGTAATCGGTGTTATCTCTTTATCCGTTGAGTATCCAGACTCCGGTAAGGATGGTTCCAATGTTCAGACCATGTTATCTTATTTGATGCTTTGTGATATCCAGATCACAACAGATGGTATTATGTTCTTCAGCCCGTGTGGTATCCAGACCACGACTCATGTTATTTCCTAGCAGCATCGTTGGATGTTGGCTGTTTGTGTTGTTTTGAACTCGTAGGATATCCAGATCCTGATGAATATATTTCTTTTGCATTGAGTATCCAGACTCAGGTTATTTGCACAGAGCATCCAGGCTCAGATTTGCATTGAGCATCCAGGCTCCAGTTACTGAGTATCTAGACTCAGATTATTACCGAGTATCCAGACTCCGGTATATTGCATAGAGCATCCAGACTCAGAAGTGCATTGAGCATCCAGGCTCCGATTACTGAGTATCCAGACTCAGGTATATCTGCTTTGAGCATCCAGGTTCCGATCATCTTGAGCATCCAGGCTCCGATTTCCCTCGAGTATCCAGACTTTGACAACGTGAATGTTACCTTTCGGCCAATATGGTATCCAGACCATGGCGCAATATCATCTTATTATGTGTTACCCAATAGAGTTACTTGGTTAAGTTTCTCTCGTTTTCTTCCTGCCAGAGTCGTTTGGTTAAGCCTCTTTTCCCAAGTGGAGTAATTTTGCGATCAGTTCAGTTATCTTCCGAAGATCTTTGTTCCAATATATTAGAGTTTACAGTTTTGTTTTTGCGGTTGGCAAATTTCCGGGTTCTTTGGTATTCAACCGTCTTTTACCTTTGAATGTTTGAAAGCTGTTCGCTTTTCAACCCTTCAGGTCCAAGCCGTTTGAATAGGGGCAGCTGTTGCACCCCAAAATTTGATCAACCGTTTCTCGTTATTTGGCTTATGTTTCGTTTCATCAGCATTTGCATCTGCACACCGCATACTGTGCATTTTTTGCAGTCGGATTGATTTAATCGGGATTACAGCCCTTTTCCTTGTGTTTTGGACGATTCAAACCATTTCGGATACGGAAATTTATTTTGGAATTCGCGCTCCGCCCGGTAATTCAGTCTACGTTGTTGATTTCGGTGGTATTTCGGTATCTAGTTTTGTTACCGTTTATTTTGTTGCGTTCTCGCATTTTATGTTTGCTGATTTAATTTTTCTAGATTTAGTTTCTATTTTATAGAGGTTTTTTAGAATATTTTAGTTTTTAGAATATTATTAGGTTTTTAAATAGTTTTTTAGATTTAATTTCTCTATTTTAAAGAGTTTTAGTTTTTATAAATTTTAAATAGTATTTTTAGAGTTTACTTCATTAATTTCTTTTGGTATAGAAATTAGTTTTTATTTAGTTTTATCTTTTATTTTCTAATGTAGAAGTGTTATTAGAAGTTTTAATAGATTTTAAATGTTTTTTAGAATTTATTTGTCTTTCTAGAAGTTATTAGGATATTGTTGTTTTTTTAAATAGTTAATTTCTTTTTAATAATTTCTAAAATTTTAATTGTTTTTAGAATATATTAGATTTTATTAATTCTTTTAATTTCTTTTATTAGATTTTTGTTAATCTAGATTAGAGCTTTTAATTGATTAATTGTTATTAATTGTTGGTTTTGTTTTTAGTTAGTTAATATTAGTTAGATTTAATGGCCTTTAATCAATTGATTTTTGTTTTCAGCTTTTAATTAACTTTAGTTATTAGTTGAATTTTAATCAGTAATTAGTCATCAATTTTATGCTTTTTTCAGTCCACTAATCAATTTTTGCAGGTCCACGTGTCCATTTCGCATGCCCAATTCAATGCAAGCTGACACTTGTCAGCACTATAATAGCCTGACTCTCTCTCTTCATTAATGTTTTGGCACGCGTCCCAAGGCCATGTAAACGCCGGAAAATCCCATCGAATAAATCAACACGAATCAAATCCCACTGCTTTCACACCGGAATCCTCGCCGGAAAGTTCATGAATGTCGCCGGAAAATTCAAACCTTCATCCAAGTCCCCAGAAACCTTCATCGTGTTCATGAACTAACTCATACGTTCATAACCTTTTTTCCAGAAATTCTTCAAACTCATCATGTTCATCATAACTCCTTCAATCTTTTCCCAGATCTGCTTGAACATTCAACCAACCTTCATCCGTGTTCATCCCCTGTTCTTAAAATTTCCCATAAATTTTCTTCAAACCTTCAACAACTTCATACTCATTTCCCAGAACTCATCCAAGTTCATACGACCTTCATCCATATTCATCAAGATTTCCGGATCTCATCATCCAAATTCATCTGTTCAACACCTTTTCCAGATTTCTCTAGATCTTCGAGCATCATCAAATCCAAACACACACCATCAACTCAACCAAGATTAAATCCAGATCTACAGATCCAAACTTCTCCAAATCACAAACCTCACAATCTCACACCAAATTTCTTCACGATCTGGATCCACAAATCGTAATCATACATTTTCAACTTCAAACACCTTCAATGCATGAAAAAGTTTCCCAGATCCTTCTTCATCAAATTCATACAAATATTCGAGATCTTCGTAGCTTCACACTTCTTTCCAGAAACATTGAACTCGTCAAATCTTCAACATCGAGAACCAGATCTTCGAGATCTCCAAGTAAACGTTTCCGGATCTTCAACATGCCACTTTGTTTTCCAGAAACCACGAACAAACCCTCCATAACTATGAACCTTCATCTCCTTCGCGAAAACTTCACAACATCAGCAAGTCTTCATCCGTCATCTTCCATGCCTCGAAGATCATTGCATTCAACTGGAAGTGATGGGATTATGTTTTTGGTTATCTAAATTTGTTGTTTGTTTTCGTTTATTTTTTTAAATAGGGGAAGAAGTGGAACGAAGAAAATGGGAGAAGAAGGGCGTGAAATCTGAGGATGGGATTTGTGAGCTGGAGATGGTTGTGAGTCGGGAATTTAGAGATCAGAAGAGGAGCGAATTGAGAGTGAGAGACGGAAGGAGCAGAGGACGGCGGCCAATGAGAAAGAGCTAGGGTTTCTGAAGTGAGAGAGGAAGAAGGTGATGCTTCGTGGATTTCTCATGTGGGTTAGTGGGCCTTCCGGCCCGTTTCTTTTTTCTGGATCATACCCCTCGTATTACTCCTGGTACCCTCCCCGTGTGGCTGTTGGTTTTAGAGTTGGGCCGAACCCAACCGGTTTGCTTTCTGCACCCCATATTCCCTTTTGCGCACCCTCTGCTGTTTGTGTTGCTAAGAGTTTGTGGGCCTTCAGCTTTAGGCCCACCATGTGAACTGCTTACTGTCACCTCTGTTGCTGCTTTGCACCCCTCTGTTTTATTTTTTTTACAATTGTTTTGTAATATACTTTTGTACATGTAAATACTTTACTATTTTGCATCCTGGCGATTGAGGCTTCCCCTTTTCTCTCGCATCCTGGTGATTGAGTTCTTTTCTCTTGCCCCCGTGCAATTGAGACCGTTTTCTATAGTTAGCTGAACTACAGCTGCTCTAATTTCTCGTACCAGACGAGAATATGTAGGCATAGGATGCGATATCCTAGCGAGCACACTAACGCCTAACTTCTATATTCTCTCGCTGCCGTGCAATCGAGACTTTCCCGCTGACGACTGATCTTTCCCTTTCTCTTGCCCTAGCGCAATTGAGACCAGACCGTAGTTCTAGTTCCCGTAGGTTCCCATACCTTTAAACCCTGACATACTACGTCCGTTCTACTGCAAATAGGTAACACCTAAGTCTCCAATGATCGAGCATTGTACACCTAACTGCTAGAATGCGTACGCTAGTATCGTCAACATTTTCTCTCACCCCCGTGTGATCGAGAACACCCTTGTTTACCCGTAGTTAGCCTGAACTATGTTTTGCTATGATTTCTCATGCCAGATGAGAATACATAGGCACAAGACGCGACGTCTTGGCGAGCAATCTCCCCCGTAGTTTCCCGAACTACGTTGACTCTGACTTTCCCATTGCACGAGGGAATACGTAGGCATAGAGAGGCGATGCTCTATTGAGTCAGTTCTTTCCGTTTAGCTTTAGCAGCCTTAGATAGATTGTTTTTCACCCATAGACTAGACAACCCAAGCGTGGATCCCGTCGAGTACGAAGGACGTGAGGGGTGCTCATACCTTCCCCTTGCGTAACCGACTCCCGAATACAGACATGGTTGCGATGACCTTATCTTTCCCTTTTTCTTTAGGTTTTTGCGATCGTTTCCTTTCCCTCTCTTTGGGATAAATAACGAAAGTGGCAACTCTTCTATTTTTTTCGCCGGTTGTTTTTCGCAGTAGCAACAATATCCTTTTCAAATATGACAGAAGCAGGAAAATACTCATTCAGAAAATTTGATTCCATTTGTTCCCAAGTAGCAATAGTTCCAGCTGGTAGTGAGTAGAACCCTTCTTCAGCGTCTTCAGCTAGAGTGAAGGGAAACATTCTCAAGTTTTTTGCTTCTTCAATGTGTCCATCAATCTTCAAACTAATGATCATAGTAAGAAACCTTTGTAGATGTTTATTTTCATCTTCATTTATTTTCACTGTGAAAGGACTCTTCTCAAGCTGACGGATGATTGTTGGGTGCAAATGAAATTTTGGGACATTCACTGGTTAATTCACTATAGTCAAACGACCTAATGGGGGTGTTTGCTCCTCCATAATCCCCAAGAAGTCTTTCTTGTTGTTCATCCATAATTGGATCTTTTAACTCTTTGTCAGATTCTGTGTCCGAGTGCACTGAAACCTTTTCCTCTTTGTCTTGCTCTGTATCTGAGATTTCTACTCCTAAAGCTATCAGCCTTGCATGCATAGCTTGTCTGTGTCTAGCGTGCAAGGATCTTTCTGGTTTTGCATCAAAAGTACAATCAGCTGAGGGCTTTCCTCGCATACAAAGATTAGACAAAGATTAGTAATACCCAGAAATAGCCACAAAATAAAAAATAAAAACTGAAAACAAAAAATATTAATTGCAGAGCAACAAAATTTTAACTGAAATAGATCTATGAACACTATTATCTTTGGCAGTCCCCGACAATAGCGCCAAAAACTTGATCGGTACATTAGCAATTATACTAATCTACCAATGTAGTAATAGAAAGGGGAAATTGTAACACCCCACTTCCCAAAATTAAAATAAAATACAATTAATCCAAATAAACATCAGAGTCTCCCCTCGTCAAGTGGGATATCACATCACATCATCCATAATACTCTTCATTAGAAGGTTTTCAAACAAAACAGTGGAATAATATTTAATTCATCATCCTCGGCCATCCGCCGAATTACATAAAAAGATTTCATTAAAATGTTCATCAACATGATACGTCACAGGAATAAAACAAGTTCAGCATAAAAACAAATAAACACCCAAGTCCCGTACTACGTATCAGAGCATCCTAAGACTCGACTCGCACACCACTATCTAAGCTAGCTAAGTACCTGGATTATCTGTACTTCCTAAGAAGCACAGACCACACCAACAAAGGGGTGAGAAAACATGATCAAAATTATCGGTAATACAATACATGAAATAAGGTAGCAATCATATAAAATTTCACCCAACATTCATCAAAACGACCTACTGTCCAACAACAACACAACACACCATAATGCAAATATGCAACTCAACACCATGCATGTGCTACCGACTCATTGGTTCATTCAATCGAACCCCAGATTGATCACATACACCCGTCCATGGCCATGATCTATCCCCACCATTCTCCGCAATGGAGTACGGATGAATCACCTACACTCCTCTTGAGCAATGATTCATCCCACCAACACCATGATATGCATAACACCAAATGCATAACAAATGAACTCAAGCACACAAGGTGCACACGATCCCCTGATCACATCACCATACATCATACATACACATTGTTCATCAATTAATTATTTTAATTAAAGTCACCTGATCCCCCCTGATCACCTCACCATGTCCCATACACATCTCACACATCAATTTCATTATTTTAATTAAATTCAATACTACATAATTCCACCTGTCAACACCAAGTACATACTCTTCACCACTAAACACCACATTTGTACTTGTCCCAGCCCAAGGGATCCTACAAAACGAATCGTAACACAATACAACATGACACACATTCTGTCACGCTCGCTGGCTCATTCGCTTAGCGAAGCCCTAGCGAATGCTTGCTAGCTGCTCACCTAGCGAACTCCCTAGCGAAGGCAGACAATGGCTACTGGAAGCCTTCACTACCCATCTCTCCTAGCGAAGTCCTAGCGAACACTCGCTACTAGCTCGCCTAGCGAATCGCTCGCTAGCTCGCTCGCTAGCTACTCACTTAGCGAGTTCTACGATCTCTCAAAACCCTCACAGTCTAGAACTGTCATCTTGCTCAAACTCAAGCCTATCCCTCTACTTCTATCTTCAGTCCTATCAATACTACAACCAATAAGCACTACTCTATAAGTTCCTATCCCTTTTAACTCCAGAACCCACACCTATGTTCATCATCAGAACTACAGAAGTTACTCAGAACTTCCCCAATCTCCCAACTACACGTACCCTCAAGTCATCAATGGCAGCCATGCTCTTAAACACATCAATGCACATCCAATTCATCATAGCAACAACAACAATCATCAACATTTCAATATATTATTCATATTCACCAAATTCCTACGGGGTTAAGGAATCCCCTCTACCCTGTTCATGCATTTTACCAATCTTAACCCGTTTCTCCCCCTTACCTCGATTAATGCTTCGATTGACGAAGAACTCTAAAAAACTGTTAGCCTTAGCCTTCTTCTCTTCCTCCTTGTTCTTCCTGTTTCCTCTTCTCTCTGAAACTAACTTATCGTGTTCTAACTCTCTCCTCTCCCTCAACCTCTTCTAATACCCCTTTAATCCTTATTTTATTAATGATAATAATAATACAAATAATAATAATAATAATAATCATAATAATAATAATAATAATAATAATATTACTAATTATTAAATTATCATCATTATTGATTATATTATATTATTATTAACTCCACATTTTATTAAATAACTCCTATAACTCAAGAACACCCACCCACACGCTCAGATACACTCCCCCACAAAGGACACGCCCAAAAGAAAAACAACACCAAAAGACTAAATAATTAAAATGGGTGTTACAACTCTCCCCCACTTTAATTATTTTCATCCTCGAAAATTACCTGATGGAAACAATTCCGGATACACTTCTCACATCCTGCTTTCCAATTCCCAGGTCACACTGCCTCCTGCAGCACCTCCCCAAGCTACTTTCACCAAAGATATCTCCTTTCCTCGGAGTTGTTTCATTTTACGGTCTTCGATCCTCAATGGCATCGTCTCAACAGTAAGATTTTCCCAGACCTGAACTTCATCTCTCGGAATCACATGAGATGGGTCCGAGACATACTTTCGAAGTTGCGACACATGAAACACGTCATGCAAATCCGACAATTCAGGCGGTAACGCCACTCTATAAGCTACAACACCAATTCTCTGCAAAATCTGATACGGTCCAATAAACTTAGGATCCAGCTTCTTGGACTTCAACGCACGACCCACATTAGTCACTGGGTTAACAATGAGGAACATGTGATCACCTTCACTGAATTCCAATTCTTTCCTTCGGTTATCATGATAACTTTTCTGCCTACTCTGAGACGCTTTCATTTTCTCACGAATCATCTGAATGGTCTCAGTGGTCTGCTGCACCATCTCTGGTCCCAATACCACATTCTCACCTATTTCATACCAACATAGAGAAGTTCTGCACCTTCTACCGTATAAAGCCTCAAATGGTGCCATTCTGATACTAGAATGGTAATTGTTGTTGCACGTGAACTCTATCAACGGTAAATGAGTATCCCACATTCCACCCTTTTCCAACACACAAGCTCTCAGCAAATCTTCCAGCGACTGAATAGTCCTCTCCGACTGACCATCAGTTTGTGGATGGTAAGCTGAACCCAGCTTCAACTTAGTACCCAAAGCTTCCTGCAAACTCCTCTAAAATTCTGAAGTAAACCTTGGATCTCTATCCGACACGATACTCGACGGAACACCATGTAGCTTAACAATCACCCGAATATAAATCTCTGCTAGCTTCACCAACGGAAAGTTGATATTAATCGGCACAAAATGTGCAGACTTCGTAAGTCGATCCACAATTACCCAAATAGCATCAAATCCTCTCGCCGTGTTCGGAAAACCTGTAACAAAATCCATAGTGATACAATCCCGTTTCCAAACTGGAACTTCCAACGGTTGCATATATCCAGAAGGTCTCTGATGCTCTACCTTCAACTTCTGACATATCAAACAGGCATAAACAAATTGAGCTATATCTCTTTTCATACCGAACCACCAAAATAACTTCCTTAAATCATGGTACATCTTCGTAGCTCCCGGATGGATACTTAGACTACTAAGATGTGCTTCACTCAGAATTGACTTCTTCAGTTCATCATTATCCAGCACACAAATCCTGCCTCTGAATCTCAACACACCTGCACTATCCAACTTAAAATCACTACTGGAGTCGCTCTCTACTCCAGGCATCATATCTACTAACTTCACATCTAGCTTTTGGCTTTCCTTAATCAAATCCAAGAAATAATTATTCACCTGCAACTTGCCCAACATCACACCATCGGCCGTAGTCTCACAAACCATGCTCAGATCTCTGAACTGCTCAATTAGTTCCATCTCTTTCACCATTAAAGCCAACATATGAATTGCTCTCCTGCTCAAGGAATCTGCGACTACATTCGCATTTCCTAGATGATAACTTAAGTTGAAATCATAATCTTTCAAGAATTCCAACCATCTTCTCTGTCTCATATTTAACTCTTTCTGATCAAACAGATATTTCAGGCTCTTATGGTCACTGAATACCTCAAACCTCGAACCATACAAATAGTGCCTCCAGATCTTTAACACAAAAACTACCGCAACCAACTTGAGGTCATGAGTAGGGTAATTCCTTTCATGCACCCTCAGTTGTCGCGAATCATACGCTACCACTTTACCATCTTGCATAAGAACCCCGCCCAATCCCATCTTAGATACATCACAATACACCATAAAAGGTTCACTCGGAGTCGGCAACACTAACACCGGTGCCGTAGTCAATTTCTTTTTCAGTTTCTCAAAGCTCTCTTCACAAGCAGCATCCCATACGAAAACTTGATTCTTTCTCGTCAACTACGTCAATGGCAACGCCAAGTTAGAGAACCCTTCAATAAATCTTTGGTAATAACCTGCCAAACCCAAAAAGCTTTTAATTTCCATCGCTGTCTTCGGCGGTTCCCACTGCAACACTGCACTCACTTTCGATGGGTCCACCGATATACCATTACCAGATATTACATGCCCCAAGAAACTCACTGTCTTCAACCAGAACTCACACTTTGATAGTTTAGCAAACAACTTATTATCTTTTAGTACCTGCAACGTAATTCTCAAATGTCCTGCATGCTCTTCCTCAGACTTAGAATAAATTAATATGTCATCAATAAACACAACAATGAACTGATCCAAGTAAGAACGGAAAATTCGGTTCATATACTCCATAAACACTCTCGGCGCATTAGACACCCCAAAAGGCATTACAACATATTCGTAATGTCCATATTGAGTTCTAAATGCCGTCTTCTGAATATCACCTTCTTTCACTCTAATCTGATGGTAACCCGACCTCAAGTCAATTTTACTGAACACCCTAGCCCCCAACAACTGATCCATCAAATCGTCAATCCTTGGAAGAGGATATTTATTCTTAATGGTCACTTTATTCAACTGACGGTAATCGATGCACAGACGCATACTGCCATCCTTCTTCTTTACCAACAACACTGAGGCTCCCCACAGCGACACACTCGGTCTGATAAATTTTCTATCCAACAATTCTCCAATCTGAGATTTCAATTCAGCCAATTCCACTGCCGACATCCTGTACGGTGCCATAGATATAGGTCTTGTACCAAGAACAAGATCAATGCTAAATTCAACTTCTCTCGTCAGAGGTAATTCCGTAATGTCATCAGGAAACACTTCAGGAAATTCATTCACCACCGCCAACTCTTTCACTGATGTCTTGCTGTCAACAGACAACGACGCAAATAAAACAAACATCTTAGCTTCGTCCTCCAACAGGGTCCTCAATTCCTTATTAGACAAGGAATCCGCCAATGCTTCCTCTTCTGGAGTAAGAAACAACAACACCTTCCGAAAACAATCGATGTAGACTCGGTTGAACTCCAACCAGTTCATACCCAGAATAACATCCAAATTACCAAGTGGTAGACAAATCAGATCTACCCCAAAGTCTCTACCGAAAATAGTCAGTGGACACTTCAAGCACACTAAAGAAGTAGTCACGGAACCAATATAGGGAGTTTCAATAGTCATCCGTCGATCAAGAGTAGACGAAACCAATCCTAACCTCTTCACACAATTAATAGAAATGAATGAGTGGGTTGCACCCGTATCAACAATATCAGTCAAAGGAATATTATTGATGAAACAAGTACCTTTGACAGAACGCTCTTCACTGGCAGCTTGAGTTTGCACTTCAGCAAACACTTTACCACTGACCTGAGACGCCTGAGACTTCTTCGACTTCTCGCAATGCATACTGATATGACCTTTCTCACCACAGTTATAACAGGTAGGCATAGTGGCTCTGCAATCAGCTATTACATGGCCTGGACCACACCTGAAGCACTTCTTCACCTCCTTAGGACATTCATT
This sequence comes from Lathyrus sativus, assembly GCA_963859935.3. Taxonomy (NCBI): domain Eukaryota; kingdom Viridiplantae; phylum Streptophyta; class Magnoliopsida; order Fabales; family Fabaceae; genus Lathyrus; species Lathyrus sativus. The sequence goes on along the minus strand of OZ012740.1, from coordinate 316,965,971 downwards.
AGCAGGGTGACCCGCGCCACCGCACCGGAAACATTTCAAATCAACAAATGTCTTCCCTTCTCTAGACTTCTTATCAGAAGCAGCCTTATGCTTTCCCTTATTAGCAGGAACACTGTAAGGAGTACCACCAAATCTCTGCTTACCTTTACGGTCATTCACAACCTTATAATGTGCAATCCTATCCCGGTTATCATTATCATAGATCCTTCTTCTGCTTACCAGCTCAGGATAATTCCTGATCTTCTGACAAGCAATTCCCAACTTAACTTCCGGACGCAGCCCATTCTCAAATTTCAAACACTTAGAGGTCATCGCATCTTCAGTATTGTAATGAGGATAATACTGCACCAGCGATTCAGATTTCATAGCATACTCGCTACGGTCAGATCACCCTGCTTCAGCTCTAGGAACTCTATCTCCTTAGCACTTCGTATGTCTTCCGGAAAGTACTTCTCCAAAAAAACCTTTTGAATTACATCCCAAGTGATCGCAATTCCTGCAGTCACCCATCTCTGGCGACTATTGTCCCACCAAGCCTCAACTTCACCTTCCAGCATGTGAGTACCAAACCTCACCTTTTGCTCATCGCTACAACCCATTGTCCTGAAAATTTTCTCAATCGCCTTCTGCCACTTCTGCGCAACTTTAGGATCCAAAACTCCTCCTTCAAACTTCAGCGGCTTGTTACTCCGAAACTGTGCCAAATCCCCAAATTGTGCAGCCGCAGCTTGGTTCTGATTAGCAACCATCTACGCCATCGCTTGCAAAGCAGCAGCCAAAGCAGCGTCATTCCTTCATGCCATACTGCTCAAAAATAACAACACCAGGTTAAAAGATACACAATCTCTATCCTAAGGACAGACTCAACAACTACACTGGCCGGACGGACCGACCTGCTCTGATACCAATTGTAACACCCCACTTCCCAAAATTAAAATAAAATACAATTAATCCAAATAAACATCAGAGTCTCCCCTCGTCAAGTGGGATATCACATCACATCATCCATAATACTCTTCATTAGAAGGTTTTCAAACAAAACAACGGAATAATATTTAATTCATTATCCTCGGCCATCCGCCGAATTACATAAAAAGATTTCATTAAAATGTTCATCAACATGATACGTCACAGGAATAAAACAAGTTCAGCATAAAAACAAATAAACACCCAAGTCCCGTGCTACGTATCAGAGCATCCTAAGACTCGACTCACACACCACTATCCAAGCTAGCTAAGTACCTGGATTATCTGTACTTCCGAAGAAGCAAAGACCACAACAACAATAAAGGGGTGAGAAAACATGATCAAAATTATCGGTAATACAATACATGAAATAAGGCAGCAATCATATAAAATTTCACCCAACATTCATCAAAACAACCTACTGTCCAACAACAACACAACACACCATAATGCAAATATGCAACTCAACACCATGCATGCGGTACCGACTCATTGGTTCATTCAATCGAACCCCAGATAGATCACATACACCCATCCTTGGCCATGATCTATCCCCACCATTCTCCGCAATGGAGTACGGATGAATCACTTACACTCCTCTTGAGCAATGATTCATCCCACCAACACCATGATATGCATAACACCAAATGCATAACAAATAAACTCAAGCACACAAGGTGCACACGATCCCCTGATCACATCACCATACATCATACATACACATTGTTCATCAATTAATTATTTTAATTAAAGTCACCCGATCCCCCCTGATCACCTCACCATGTCCCATACACATCTCAAGCATCAATTTCATTATTTTGATTAAATTCAATACTACATAATTCCACCTGTCAACACCAAGTACATACTCTTCACCACTAAATACCACATCTGTACCTGTCCCGGCCCAAGGGATCCTACAAAACGAATCGCAACGCAATACAGCATGACACACATTCTGTCACGCTCGCTGGCTCATTCGCTTAGCGAAGCCCTAGCGAATGCTCGCTGTTGCACCCCAATATTTGACCAACTTTTCTTTACCTAGCTTGTGTTTCATTTCATTCACATTAGCATTATAATTTGCATTTCATTGACATGTATGCAGGAGATCAAGAGGTATGAGTACCAATCAAGAGCTATACAAGACTATGAAGCTAGCCAAGAAGGTTATTCAAGTGTTCAAGGGTTGATATCCTTGTCAGAGAAGTCAGAAGATTCTCAGAGAGAGTGGTTGAAACCAAGTGTGTATGCCTCCCTAGCTTGAGAGTTGTGGGGAGACCTCAGATGATTCTGAAGCCAAGAATGTGGACTTGAAGCCTTGAGAGAGCTTATGAGATGTCTTTAAAGCCATCATGAAGCCTAGACAGGTCATTGTACAAGATTAAGAAGACTCAGCCATGATTGGTGTAATTAGGGTTTGACTGGGTCAACCCTAGGTCAACTGATGATTTGGAGAGGGTTGAGACCAAATTCAAGAGCCATGTGATCATGGATTGAAACGTTGAGATGTTATAAGGATGATTCCAAGGCCAATCATCATGATTGAAGAGTTTGAGAAGTTTCAAGCTAGGGTTTCTAAGGCTTGACAGTGTAAAATCCCCTAGTTTGACCCCTATCTCCAAGGCAGTTTAGCCCAAGATGTGATTGTCATATCATCTTGCCCCCAACATGAATGTTGTAGAGCTTGATCTTAAATTTAATTTGAGTACTAGAAGTCCTTGATAGGATTTGTAGAACCCAAGTTATGACTTTGACAAGTTACAGGTCATCTGAAGTATGTGAATCTGGGGCCTTGAAAGTTACCCAACTTGCATCAAACTTTTGCCCAAGAAGGATGATTCCTATGGACTTTTGGTCAACATGAATATTGTTCCTTATCCTCTTAGATTTCTAGAGAGTACTATAAGTCCTTGATAGGATTTGTAGAACTCAAGTTATGGCTTTGACAAGTCAAGGGCATTTTGGTCATTTGGAGATTACAGGTCATTTCAAGCATAAGGCCATAACTCCTATTTCCAAGCTTCAAATGGAAAAATCTTCAACATAAAACTTGTTCAAAATGATGTTGTAAGGCTAGTAAGGAGGTCATGAGATGATGGAAATGCTTGTAACTCAAATTTGCAAAAATGACCTAAAATAAGGGCATAAGTTAAATAAACCAAAGTTGGAAATTGATATTTTCAACCTACACATCCAAACCATGGCATGTAATATATCATTTTGACTCTAGAAAACATTTTAAGAACATTGGTTTAGCCACATTTTTGATTTGAGGTCTAAATTATGGACTTGCTTTGAAAAGCACTTACTTGCATATTAAGCAACATTTGCAAAACTGAAAATCAAGGCATGAGCAAGGCTTTTTGCAAGCTAAACACCTCTAATATCTCACTAGGGGAGAAATTGAAAGAGATTGGGATGAATTCCAAGCTGTTTGCAAGGATTGTACATGTCATGATACATAATTGGAAATCTCATGACATGAGAAGTGGAAAATCTCATTGGAAGGATCTAGAGGATTCTAGATCATCCAAACTTCATCTATATAAGGAGTAGAGTGGATCCATTGAAGGGGTTGGTGATCATTGAAGGATTGAGCTTAGTTTGAGATTGAAATTTCATAGCTTGCAAGTGCAATCAGTTTCATCAAATTCTCCATTTTCTTTCCATTTTCTTGATTGATACTTCTTCCATGGATGTCAAGGAGTGATTCCAGATCATTTCCAAGAAGAATTGGTGGCTAGATCGTGTATGAGCAAGTGATTTTTAGCACCTGCAACTCACCATCGGTTTCAAGATTCAAGCACTTTCCATTGGTTCTTTTGCATACAGAAGCAAGAAGAAGGTTCATTGATCGTGTCTGCAAGATTGTAGAGCTTGAAGTGGAGGATTAGTGCATCTGTTCAACCAAGATTTTCAGGTTGGTACCTTTCTTCCTATAGCATGATTTAGGTAGAATTAGGTTGAATTAAGGTGCTAGATTGGTTGTAGAATGGTGTAGGATGGATTTCAGATAGCTAATTGATGAATTAGAGACAAATTAGGTGAATTGCCATTTTCAGTTGAGATTGGGATATGGTGAATCTTGAGGTTTCAGAGGAAACTAAGGGTATGGTTGAATTCGTGGCAAGATTTGGGATGAGTTTCATGTTCTGACCATGTGCATTAGAGGCTCCTAGAGAGAACTAGGGTTGAAGGGGATGACCGGAGCTCCACCGGTGGTGGCCGGAGCTGGGTGCGAAGCTCAGAGGTTTGAAAGGTTGAAGATGATGGGGATACCGTTGGATGATGGTTTGACTTGGACTTTGAGGCTGATCCAATGGCCACGTTTTAAAGTTGATTTGTGAAGGATTCTGATGAATGAAACGCACTGTTTCATTTATTCAGGTGTTTTGGGCTTAGTGAACTAGGCGCTATCCACACCCCCCTGATGGCCCAACCCATAATTTTAACTGAGTTTGGTTGCTATTTACACCGCGCGTGTATTCTTTTAATTTGGATTTTCTTTATTTTTTATTTTATTCATGATTCTTATAAAATTCATATAAAATTGAAAATTAATCCAATCAACCCCATTCTTTTTGCATTTTACTCATGATTGAGTCTATTATTTTTTAGAGAAAAAATATTTTCATTTCATGTAATTTCTGATTTTATTGGAATTTTATATTTTAATTGATATTAAAATGGTTATGTTTGGTACATATTTTTGTGGAATTTTGTATGATCTCATGGTGATGATTTTGATCCTAATTTTTTGTGTGTGATTAGGTTAGACATGTATGATCACATAGTATTTTTCTCACATTTATGTGATGAAAATAAGTGTGCTTTCTAGATTGATATTTAGATGCTTCCTTTTAGGGTTTTAGGTTTGATACCTCATAATGTAGAATTTAGTTCTAGGTCCAATTTGATGGTTTGATCTTTTAAATTAATATGGTAGAGTCATGATTGACATAGGTTCCCATAGGTATTTTTGTAGGATTTTAAAATTGATTTTAGTATTTTAGTTAGGACTAACTTTAGTACTAGGTTTTAGGTGATCCTAACTTACTAATTCAATTAGTTTAACTTCCTTAGTCCCCTTAGATTAGGGTTTGTGCTTGGTTTGCCTTTGGTTGAGATTGAATACAAGTTGAGGACAAGGAGGATGCTTGAAGTTGCTTGAAGTTGCTTGGAGCTTTGGATTTGTTTGTGCCTGAAGGTGTCTGATGAAGATTAGGAGATAGGACATAGGGAGAGCCTTGTAGTTAGAATGATTTCTTTCACAAACATGGAAAGCATCTTGTGCTTCCGTTCCTCCCAATGACTAAAAGTCCTTCCAAGATATTCACATCCCTCCTTTGGAAGGATGAGTGGATTTATCTGGGAAATAGAACTTTGAGGGAACCAGTCTCTCATAATGATGAACCCTTACAGGCTTCCTCTGGTTGTCAGTAAGCTGTTTATCATTTCCACTCATCATGTTCAATCATTTGTCTTCTGGTTTAAGTATCTTGAGAGATGTTGGACTTGAGTTTGAAGATGAGGACTTCACTGAAGAGTGTGGAAGAGGATGATTCCTTGAACATTGTCAGTGCAGCTGAGGCTTGAAGAGCAAGAAGAGCAAGTTGATACTTGAAGACCTAAGTGAAGATTGAATGAAGAGCTGAGGCTTAAAGATTGAAGGATGAAGTTGACACTTCCATGTGATTAAAGATTACTCAGAGAAGCTGAAGCTTGTAGATAAAGAGAGAAGACCAAGTTGATACTGATAAAGCAAAGAGAGCTGAAGCTTGAATACTAAGTTGACACTTATGAAGAGGATTCAATTGAGATTGAGTGTAGAGCTGAGGCTTGAGGAATAAAGGATGAGTTGATACTTACGCTGATGCTTGGAGAACCTGAAGGAATCAAGTTGATACTTGTAGCTAAGAGTGAAGCCTGAAGGTGGAATTGATTGGAAAGCTGAAGCTTGAAGAAGAAGATTAAGTTGAAACTTCTGTTTGATAGGTTGAAACCTTGGAGGAACAAATTGATATTTGTCATGAAAGATGATAGCCTTGAGGGGTGATGGAAGTCTGAAGACTCAGTTGTTGTCAGAAGAGCTGAGGCTTGGAATTGGAAGAGAGTTGTTGAACTGCTTTCCTGTCTATTTTCTTTTCTGTGCTGATGTACCTTGTTTGACTTGCTTGATGCATTAGAATAAGTCCATGATTAGACTGACTTTAATCTAGGAGCATGATTGCACTAGAGGTTGAGTTGCTCCCTCTGCTTGTATTGTTACTGTATGGCTTTGCTTGCGGGTATTCGGTAGAGCCCAGCTCCCTTGCCCATGTGGTTTATTTTGCTTGATAGCATGTTATTCCTACGGTATGATTGCAGTTTACTGTATTTTGCTTGATAGCATGTTTTATTTCTTCAGTATGATAACTGTTATTCATTCTGGCTTGAGGTTGAGATGAGCTTGTGGAGGCTGCTGCCCCACACACATTTCCTCTCTCACTTGCATTGCATGCATTTTACAGTCGTTTATTGTTTACTGTTTAAGCTGATGCTTTATCCGTTGCTGTATCTCATTGACCTGATCCCTTAGGAATCTCACATCCTTTGATAAGGAAGTGATGATAGAACCTTAGGTTGAAACCTATGCATGATAACTTCTAGTAGTTCCCTGTTTCAAACTTCAACTATAGGATGAATCCTTGGCATGACAACAGTAGGACTTGATAGTCTCCCCGTAGTTGAGCCTGTTCTCTTCTCATCTCAAAACAGCTTAAGATACAGTAATCATGAATGATTTCTTTCGTACGTTACGAGCCTTAAGCTATCTGAGAAAGGATTGTTGGAGAGCTTCTTTTCAACAATCTGGATGTTTAGTATGGCACCCTTTGGGTGACATGCGACGCATTCACTCTCAGGTCATAGTCTTTAGTGCGATTGAAATTGCAAACCCAATAAAAAACACTTCTTTCGTAAAAGACAGAAAACAAACTTCAAACCTTTTTGCCCCGTGGGCCCATAATTCAAAGGAAGCTTTTCTGAAGAAAAGAGTGTCGTTAAACTTCAGCGCCAACGCAAACAGGCTTTGTCCCTAACTGCTGGAACTGCTGTTTAACCCTACTTGATAAAACAGATGAATCTGAATCCCCGTAATCCGTATTATCCCGAACTACGTAAGCTCTGATCTCTCATACCTGTTGAGAGTATGTAGGCACAATACTGATGTATTGGCGAGCCACCTTCCCCGTAACCCGTAGTAGGTCGAACTACGTTGACTCTGATTTCTCATTCTCTGATGAGAATACGTAGGCATAAAGTGCGACGCTTTGCCGAGTCATTTTATTTTCTTTTTCAGACCAACCTTGATAGGTAGATAGATAAACCAACTCGTCCGGTAAACACAACAAGCGTGGATCCCGTCGAGTACGACGGACGTGAGGGGTGCTAACACCTTCCCCTTGCGTAACCGACTCCCGAACCCAGACAACGGTTGCGATGACCTTGTCTTATACCTTTTCGTCAGGTTTTTCCGATCGTTTCCTTTCCTGTTCCGAGGGATAAATAACGAAAGGTGGCGACTCTTCTGTTTTGCCGGCACCTTATTTTCGCGGAAGCGACAGCTGGCGACTCTGCTGGGGACTTGATAGTTTCCTGGGATCCAACGTCCCGTATGTGAGTCAGTTTGGGGATCCGACGTCCCCTGCGAGAGTCAATCCTAGCGCTTGTATGATTACTTGTTGGGTTGTGTTTATTTATCGCATTTTATTTCCCGCATTTTATTTTCAGTATGATATGATTATCTGTGCTGTTGTGGGAGGGGCATTTTGATGAGTGAGAAGCCAGACCTAGGCTTGAGTGAACATAGCATTAGTTGTGGAAATTAGTGGGCGCGTGCTTGCTTGGCAGGCACTAGTGTCTCATGAAATCCACGCTCAGACGAGGTTCTCCCGGTTGGCTTCTTTTTCAACCCTTTGGGTTAAGGGGGTTGTTGGTTTGGAGGATTGTCGACTCTGGGGACCGATCATTTGTGATTCAGCCGAGTGAGGCCGCTTCATGAGTTGGTGATGCCACACCTTCTGGGTATCGTATCACCCCTCTTGAATGTTTGTGACGCTGATGAACGCATAGGATGCCGAACTTGAGTCAGTTTAGGTCCATACCTGTGAGCAGGGTTGGGTTTATTGCAAGAAACTTTGACCTTCAGATTACCTGGTTTTCTTGACAGTGAATCAGTTTTGTTGATACCGGAGGTTCTCATCATCAGATATATGATTGTTCTTGACAGAGCAGAGCTTTGGTCCTGTATCAGAGGACCTTATATTCAGAGATGTGTATTTGTTCTTGATAGAGCAGAGCAGAGTTTTGGTCATCAGATGTGTGTTCTTGACAGAGCAGATTTTTTGGTCCTGTATCAGAGGTCCTTATTATCAGATGATTGTTCTTGATAGAGCAGGTTTTGATTGGGATCAGAGGTCCTTATTATCAGATGTGTGTTCTTGACAGAGCAGAGTTAGGGTCCTGTATCAGAGGTCCTTATTATCAGATGTTTGTTCTTGACAGAGCAGATTTATGGTCATGTATGTGTGCGTTCTTGACAGAGCATATTTGTGGTCCGATACCAGGGTTTTCTTCTTATCAGATATAGTGGTTGTTCTTGACAGAGCAGCATCATGGTTTTGTTTACACGGAATCTCCACAGCACAGTTGCCTTGATCTCTTGCTGCATGATTGCATTTTACATTGCTTTGCATACTCATTTGCATTTCATTAACGTGTGTCTGTGTTGCAGGTACCGTTTTCCCCCCGATTCAGGATTTCTAGCCTCCTATTGTATTGTTATGGGTTCTTTGAGGAAGACCGTGGCTTACAAGCTCCCTGCCCCTGATGTGGTTCAGCTGACTGGTTTGATTGCTTTAACAGATGATTCTGTGAGAGATGAGTTCAGAAAATCTTACGGCAAATTGCTCAGTTTGGTTCGTAAACCTTCTGCGTTCGAGTTGAATGGGTTGCACGCTCTGCTGCAGTTCTACGATCCTCCGTTGAGATGCTTTACTTTCCAGGATTTTGTCCTCGCACCCACGCTAGAAGAATACGCTGATTTGTTAGGTGTGCCTATCAAGAGGCAGATGCCTTTTGTTCATATGGATGTTGAGCCTGATCTGGCTAGTCTAGCTCCTTCACTTCATCTGGATGCCTCCGAGTTGGTATTGTCTAGTTGGAATAGGGTCCCTGGTTTCTCCTTGCAGTTCTTAGTGGGAAAGGCTCAGCAGTGCGCCAAAGACGGATGTTGGGTCGTGTTCAACGCCATTCTCGCTCTGTGCATATATGGCATCATTCTGTTCCCCAATATGCCTGACTTTGTAGACTTCGACGCCTTCCGCATCTGTGCATCAGGGAATCCAGTCCCTACCTTGGTAGGAGATGTCTACCATTCTATCCACTACAAAAACGAGAACAGAAGGGGCAAGAATGTCTCGTTCTGTGTGCCCTTTCTCTATAAATGGCTTGATAGTCATCTACCCAAGAGGGGTCCCTTTGTTTTGGCTGCAGCCACAGCTGAGTGGTCCGAGCGTTTGACGAGTCTATCAGCGGAGGTAATTGACTGGTTTGACAGAGATAGGTTGGGTACCAAGATTATCTTCAGCTGCAGCGTGTTTCCGAACGTGCCTTTGATAGGCAGGAAAGGCTGCATAAACTACAATCCGTCTTTGCTGGTCCGACAGTTCGCGTATGCTTTGAGGGCTCCGCCGAAGGATGAAGAGGTGTAGGAATCTCTGTACCTCACTGGTCTTCTAGAAGGGGATCTGTTATCTAAGCTTCAGCGCGCTTGGAATGGTATTAGTAAGAGAGGAAAACCATTGCTGGGGAGAAGTAATAATCAAGCCTACCCTCCGTATGAGACGTGGATCAGAGCCAGAGCCAATGCTATAGGGATGCCGTTTCTTCCTGCCAAGCTAGAAAGCCCTCCAATGATTGAAGAGCCTATTGTCGTGCCTATTCAGCAACATAATCAGGTGTTAGCTGAGCGAGATGAATTGAAGAGGGCAAATGAAGAACTGGAGAAAGAATTGGTTCAACTCAGAAGCAAGAGAAACGAAGTCGTTCATTCCTTCAAGAGGCAGACAGAGCTGGTGAACCAGCTGGGGACAGATTTGACTAAGCAGATAGCCGAGCGTGAACACATGGGTCGAGACTTCAAAGCTGTCAACGATGTACTGGCCACGAAGAAGCAGCACTTGGACGAAGCGTATCGGAGGATATCCAAGTTCAACCAGCACTGGAAGGCCTCCCTAGCCAACAGGAAGGAGCGGGAGGACAAGCTGATGCTACAGATTTCCAAGCTGAAAGCCCAGGTGAAGGCTAGTGAGAAGAGGTTTGATGAAGAAACCGCTCGCAGATATGCCGCTGAAGGCCAGCTTAACAGAGCTCTCGCTAACCTGAAGGAGCGCAAACTGACGTTTGAATCCAAGAAGCGGAAGTTAGAAGATTGTTTCGGCGAAGGAGCATGGGAAGATTCGATCGAAGGTCTTCAATACACCATTGTGCAGAGGGAGTTACTCGTCGAAGGGTTGCTCACTCGTCCTGATCATCCAGAAACGAAGGGGTTGTTAGAAGAGTTTCGCGCCCGTGGCCGTACTTGACTAGTTGTACTCCTTTTGTTTTGATCGTTGTTGTAGGCTGACCATCACCAGGCTTGTTGGCTAGGGTCACGCTATTGATTCTGCTTGTACTCACTGATGTTGTGTACTGCCTTGATGGGCTTTCTTTATATATGAGATGTTATTTCCATGACTGGACTCGGACTTCTTATTATTATCAGCACTGTCACTCAAGTACTAGGATTAGGGGAGATCTCCCTAACGCACAGACACACGTTTGCATTTGCATGAAGCATTCGCATAACGAGCACTTTGTCGTTTTTTCCTAACCCTTTTGTGTGTTCAGGTTGTTTCAGGTTGTTCCAGGATTGATCAGAGACCTATTCACCGCTATCCGACCAGAGCTAATCAAACCAGGATCATGGAGCAAGTGTAAACTGATGTTCAGGAACTTCGCGAAAGAATGGATCGCTTCATGGAGCTCATGCAAGCGGTCGTCAATGGCCAGGATCAGCTCAAAACTTTGGTTCAACCTCTGATTTCAAGGGTCGATAGCAATGGCGTACTCCATGGTGGGACTGTTCCTACTCCTCCACCTGTGGAAACTCCGCAGAATGGCGTCCCCGTGACCGGGGGGAATGGCAGTGCCAACGACAACGTAATAGCTGGCATGGGACTCAACGGCAATACGACGGGCGTCGGTAATGGGAGTCTGGAAGCTAATGTCAATGCTGGGCTGGGCAACGGCAATGCAGGTGTTGGGAATCTGTTTGGGCCTCAGTCGTGGTTAGAAGATCGTCAAGACGATATGTTCTCTCAGAGAGGTGCTGAAGAGGAGCTGACTGCTGAAGCACGACTTAGGTTTAAGGCACTCGAGGATAAGATGAGGAATATCGAGAACCAGAACACCCTGGGTGTTGATATGTCCAAGTTGGGACTGATTGCTGATTTTAAGGTGCCTCCCAAGTTCAAGGTACCTGACTTTGAAAAGTTCAAGGGCACCACTTGCCCTCGCGTCCACCTGAGATCGTATTACAGAAAAATGTCCGCTCATTCTGAGGACGAGAAGTTGCTGATGCACTTCTTTCAAGACAGTCTGTTCGGACCCTCCCTCGAATGGTACATGAGTCTGGAACCTACCAGTGTGCGCACGTGGAAGGACCTTGCTGAAGCATTCGTGCACCACTACCAATACAATAGCGACTTGGCTCCGAACTGAGTCCAACTGCAGAATCTGTCGCAAAAGAATAATGAAGGGTTTAAGGAATACGCCCAGCGGTGGCGTGAATTGGCAGCCAGGGTTCAGCCGCCGATGGTTGAACGTGAGCTGGTGCAGATGTTCGTAGCCACCCTCCCAGGGGTTTACTATGAGAAATTGGTCAGCGGTATGTCCGGAACCTTCTCAGATCTCATTATCACGGGTGAGCACATTGAAAATGGGATCAAACTCGGGAAAATTCAAGGTGAGTCATCCTCAGCTGGAGGAGGCGGAAAGAAACCTTATGGTGGCAAAAGACGAGAAGGAGAAACGAGCGCTGTGTCCAACGCTCGAAGGAAGGGTAAAGGCCCTCACCAGCAGGTGGCCAGTATAACTATCCCGACAGTTCAACAGCCACAGCAGCAGCAACCGAATCAATAAGGGCACAGAAAGTATCAGAATCGGGCACCTCTGTCGAGCCGTCACCTCGAGACACCGCCCATGTCTTACGCGTAACTGTTACAGACTTTGCTTCAGCTACAGTTGATCCAGAAGAGAACCCTGGCTCCCTTGACAGGGGCACCTCCGCCAGGTTATGACGCGAATGCGACTTGTGAGTTTCACTCAGGGGCACCGGGCCACACAGTAGAGAATTGCAAAGCCTTCAAGCATAAGGTGCAGGACATGGTGGACGCCAAGATCATCAACTTCTCAGATAATGTGCCAATTGTCACGAAGAACCCTATGCCGAATCATAGGGGAGGTGGGGTAAACGCCATTATTGAAGACGAGAGTTTGGATTTGTTGACTGACGTCAGAGATCTGAAGACACCGCTTAGCTTCGTTAAGGCTAAGTTGATGAAAAGAGGTTTCTTCCCAGGTTGCGGAGAGTTGTGCATGGGTTGTGCGACTAGTCCTGACGGATGTGAACAGCTGATAGAGGGAATTCAAAGTCTGATGACTGAAGGGATCTTACAGTTTAGCCGGAGGGCTGAAAGTGGATCGGGAGAGGTAGTGCTGAAGCAAGATGATGAGGTAGCCACCATCACCATCCCTCGCCAGACGATAACCATTTCTGCACTCAGGCCGCCCATCATTACCATCACCAAAGTTGGGTCGATGCCGTTCGAAAGCACTAATGCTATCCCATGGCATTATGGGGCTGAAGTCTACTGCAACGGACAGAAGGTGGAGCTAGAACCGTTTGGGTCGTCTGTGGAGAACCTAGCGGGCATTAGCAGAATCACTCGCAGCGGGAGAGTGTTTGCACCACCTGAGATCGTGGCGGACAAAGCGGACAGAGCTGACGCAACTGATAAAGGTAAAAGTAAAGTCGTTGAAGAGATCCCTCGTGGGGTAGAAAAAGACTTACTTGTTAAAGACGCCGAAGAGTTTATGCGGTTGATTAAAAAGAGTGACTACAAGATTGTGGATCATCTCCATCAGACACCCTCAAAGATTTCCATTCTGAACTTGTTGCTGTGTTCTGAAGCACACCGCAATGCACTGCTGAAGGTATTGAGTGCCGCGTACGTGCCGCGTGAATGCTGGAAATGGGATAGGGTTCACTAACCTAGAGCTGACGCCGAAAGGGAGGAACCACAATAGCGCCCTGCACATCTCGATAGAGTGTAGGGGAACGATTATGTCTCACGTGTTGGTGGACATGGGTTCGTCACTCAATGTTCTTCCGAAGAAGGCATTAATGAAGTTAGATACTCGCAGAGTGATTTGCACACCCAGTGATCTGGTTGTGAAGGCGTTCGATGGAACCAAACGCCATGTTTTCGGGGAGGTGACCCTGCCAATCCAAGTCGGGCCGGAAACGTTCGACGCGATCTTCTACATTATGGACATCATGCCTGCCTACAGCTGCCTCTTGGGCCGGCCATGGATCTGTGCTGCGGGTCCCGTGACCTCCACGTTGCACCAGAAACTCAAGTATGCTGTCGGAGGTAGCATAGTGACCGTTTGTGGAGAGGAAGACATAATGGTGAGCCATTTGTCGTCCTTCAAGTATGTTGAGATGGATGGGGAAATCCACGAAACCCTATGCCAAGCGTTCGAAGCTGTTAAAGTCAAGGACGTAGCTCCTGTAGTCACTGAAAAGCCAGAGATGACTCTCTCTTCATTCAAGGAAGCTCGGGCCGTTGTCCAAGCCGGATCTACCCCAGGCTGGGGGCGAATTTTGGAGATACCTAACAAGCAAGAAAAGTTTGGGTGGGATATTCTCCTGGAGCTGAAGCCTCCTCTTCTAGCAGTGCGTCGCGAGGTAAAGGGCCGATCCAGTTTACCAGTGGCGGGGTGATTTTTGAAAGCGTCAATGCGGTGTCTGAAGACAGTGGAGATATCGACTGTGACCTCGACTCTTGGATCCAGCCAAGCAAGCCAGGCGAGGGCCTTACCAACTGGTCCGTCAAGGATATCATCCAGATGACAAGCGAAGAGTAATGATTTACTTTTTCCAATCATTGTACAACCCTATGTCCTACCCGGGGCATAGTGGTTTTATTGTCAGGGCCTCGTTTGATTATGTACATGCATTTTATCAATAAATCAAAAGGCGTTTTTCTTCGTATTCAAATATTGTGATCTCTGTTATTCTTGTTTTGTATTTGTTTTGAAAAAAAATAAAATGGCAATGGGGTTGTGCTAACCTGCATATCCTTGTTTTAAACTTAACCCTTGTTATTGCAGGATTCACATAGCAGATGACATCGACTCTGGACCTTCTACGACTCACTTCAACTTCGATTGCCCGATCTATCAAGCCGAAGAAGAGATTGATGAAGACGAAGACCTTCCTGAAGAGTTGGCCCGCTTGTTGAAACAAGAAGAGAAAGTTATTCTGCCTCATGAAGAGGAGATTGAGATTGTGAATCTGGGTTCTGAAGAACTCGTCAGAAACGTCAGAATAGGGGCTGCATTGCAGAGTGATGTCAAGCAGAGATTGGTCGAGATGCTGAGAGAGTATAGTGACGTCTTTGCTTGGTCATACGAAGATATGCCCGGACTTGACACTGACATCGTGGTCCACCACTTGCCGCTGCAAGAAGATTGTCCTCCCGTTAAGCAGAAGCTTAGGAGGACGCGACCAGATATGGCCGTTAAGATCAAAGAAGAAGTGCAGAAACAGCTTGATGCTGGCTTCTTAGCGGTCACTACTTACCCTCCGTGGGTCGCTAACATAGTGCCTGTACTGAAGAAGGACGGTAAGTTACGAATGTGCGTCGATTATCGGGATTTGAATAGGGCGAGCCCTAAAGATGATTTCCCGCTGCCTCATATTGATGTGTTGGTCGACAATACAGCCCAGTTCTCCGTGTTTTCGTTCATGGATGGCTTCTCCGGTTACAATCAGATCAAGATGGCGCCGGAGGACATGGAGAAAACGACGTTTATCACTCTCTGGGGAACATTTTGCTATAAGGTAATGCCTTTCGGTCTGAAGAACGCAGGGGCCACACCAACGAGCTATGGTAACTTTGTTTCATGACATGATTCATCATGAGATTGAGGTCTATGTTGATGGCATGATTGCGAAGTCCCAAACGGAGGAGGGACATCTAGTCAATTTGCTGAAGCTTTTTGAGAGGCTTAGGAAGTTCAGGTTGAGGCTGAATCCTAACAAGTGTACTTTCGGAGTACGGTCCGGAAAGTTACTGGGGTTTATCGTGAGTGAAAGAGGCATCGAGGTTGATCCTGCGAAGATTAAAGCGATACAAGAAATGCCAGTGCCAAAAACAGAAAAAGAAGTTTGTGGTTTCCTGGGCAGAATAAACTACATTGCAAGGTTTATTTCTCAGCTCACGGCCACGTGTGAACCGATGTTCAAGCTTTTAAAGAAAGATCGGGCGATTATCTGGAACGAGGATTGCCAGAAGGCATTCGATAAGATAAAGCAGTATCTTCAGGAACCTCCAATCTTGATACCCCCAGTGGCTGGACGGCCATTAATCATGTACTTGACAGTTCTTGAGAATAATATGGGGTGTGTTTTCGGTCAGTACGACGAGACGGGAAGAAAGGAGCATGCCATTTAATACTTGAGTAAAAAATTCACAGATTGTGAATCTCGTTACTCGATGCTGGAGAAGACGTGTTGTGCACTAGGCTGGGCTGCCAAACGTTTACGACAGTACATGCTCAATCACACCACCATGCTAATTTCGAAGATGGATCCGATCAAGTACGTCTTCGAGAAGCAAGCGCTTTCGGGCAGGATTACCAGATGGCAAATGGTGTTGACGGAATATGATATTCAGTACGTGTCCCAGAAGGCCATTAAGGGAAGCGTATTATCTAATTACCTTGCCGAACAACCGATCGAGGATTACCAGCTGATGAAATTTGAATTCCCTGATGAGGATATCATGTTTCTCAAAGCGAAGGATTGCGATGAGCCATTGCCCGACGAGGGGCCAGATAGGAAATCCCAGTGGAAATTGATATTTGACGGGGCGGTTAATTCCTATGGAAGTGGTATCGGGGTGATCATCACGACTCCCCACGGATCCCACATCCCGTTTACTGCGAGGCTGACGTTTCCGATCACCAATAACGAAGCGGAGTATGAAGCATGCATCATGGGTCTAGAAGAAGCAGTTGATTTGAGAATCAAGAACCTAGACTTATATGGTGACTCGGCACTTGTGATCAACCAGATTAAAGGGGAGTAGGAGACTCGTCAATCAAATTTGGTGCCGTACATGAACTATGCCAGAAGGCTGCTTCCGTTCTTTGATCGAGTGGAACTCCATCATGTGCCCAGGGCGGAAAATCAGATGGCTGATGCCTTAGCCACGTTGGCTTCGATGTATAAAGTCAATTTTTGGAATGAAGCTCCAAGAATTGTCCTTTCTCGTCTTGATAGACCTGCATTAGTCTCTGCGATCGAGGAAGCCGCCGACGGCAAGCCATGGTTCCATGACATCCAGACTTTCCTTATGACTAAGGAGTATCCTGCGGGTGTGTCAACCCAGGATAAGAAGACTCTGAGGAGGCTGTCTGGAAATTTTTATCTCAATCCTGATGGATTTTGTATAAAAGAAACCATGATCTCGTGCTACTCAGATGTGTAGATGAGAAAGAGGCGAGTATGCTCATGGAAGAAGTCCATGAAGGCACATTTGGTACGCATGCCGGCGGGTATGCTATGACGAGAAAGATCCTGAGAGCAGGATACTACTGGCTGACGATGGAGTCTGATTGCTTCAGATTCGCGAAGAGATGTCATAAATGCCAGATCTATGCTGATAAAGTTCATGTGCCGCCGTGCCCGTTAAATGTCATGTCCTCCCCGTGGCCGTTCTCCATGTGGGGCATCGACATGATAGGCAAGATCGAGCCTACTGCATCTAATGGTCATCGCTTCATTCTAGTAGCTATCGACTACTTCACCAAGTGGGTGGAGGCAGCCTCATATGCTAATGTGACCAAGCAGGTGGTGGCCAAATTCATAAAGAGGGATATCATCTGTTGTTACGGAATTCCCGAGCGGATCATTACTGATAATGGTTCGAATCTGAATAACAAGATGATGAAGGAGATGTGCCAGAGTTTCAAGATTGAACACCACAACTCATCTCCTTACCGGCCGAAGATGAATGGCGCCGTTGAAGCGGCCAATAAGAACATCAAGAAGATTGTTCAGAAGATGGTTGTGACCTACAAAGATTGGCACGAGATGCTGCCATTTGCATTGCACGGTTATCGTACAACAGTACGTACGTCAACCGAGGCAACTCCTTTCTCCTTGGTGTACGGTATGGAAGCTGTCTTACCGTTAGAAGTGGAGATCCCTTCTTTGCGAGTTTTGGTTGACGTGAAACTCGATGAGGCAGAATGGATTAAGAACCGATTGAACCAACTCATCCTGATGGACGAGAAGAGGTTAGCTTCGATTGGGCATGGTCGTCTATACCAAAGCCGAATGAAGAAAGCTTATGATAAGAAGGTGCGTCCTAGAAGCTTTCAGACGGGTGATCTCGTCCTGAAGAAAATTCTTCCTCCACACTCCGATCACCGGGGCAAGTTGTCGCTACTGCGAAAATCGGCGCCGGCTGAACAGAAGAGTCGCCACCGTGCGTTATTTATCCCACGGGAGGGAAAGGGAACGCTCAGAGTAAACCTCGCAAAGACGGGAAAGGTATGGTCGTCGCAACCAAAACCTGGGTTCGGGAGTCGGTTACGCAAGGGGAAGGTATTAGCACCCCTCACGTCCATCGTACTCGATGGGATCCACGCTTGTTTTCGGGTATGGATTGTTATTCTATCTAAACTATAGGTCAAGGGTGAAAAAGAAAATAAAATGAAAATAAAAATGACTCGGCAAAGTATCGCACTTTATGCCTACGTATTCCCGTCTGGAACGAGAAATCAGAGTCAACGTAGTTCGCCTACCTACGGGAAAGGAGGGGAAGGTTGCTCGCTAGGATATCGCATCCTATGCCTACGTACTTTCATACAGCATGAAAGATCAGAGCAAACGTAGTTCGGGCCACGAAAGACACAAGCTTGTCTTGATTGATTTTATTCCTTCTGAAAAAGGTTTTCTTGATTAACAGTCCCGACGGACAAAAATGACGTCTTGATGAGTTCACATTCTTTTACGGAAGAAGTGTCTTTTATTGAGTTTGAAATCTTTACGTGTTTTTCTGTTTGTTTTGAGGAAGAAGAGACAGAACTCTAACCTACGGTTGCGAAGGGAAACAAACTAACCTAATGTTATCATGCATGGGTTAAGACCTAGTGTCTATCATACTCCTCTCTTGCACAGAGAGAAACAGAGATCCTAAGGGATAGGCAGAAACAGAAACAATATCAGATATATATAGTAAAACAGTAAAATGCATGGATGCAACAGTACAAGCGAGGCAAGGGAGTCCCACTCAACCTCGAACCTGGAAAACAATAGGCGAAAGTGAACAGGATTCACTTTCAACCCAACAGGGTAAACAGCAAACAATACAGTCAGGAAAACCAATCAATACATCAAGAAATGAAATACAGCAAAAATAAACAGCCTCAGCAGCTCTGGATCAACATCTGGCTCCAAGTAATCTCCCATCAGCTACAGGCTTCAACACGCATCAATCTCCATCTTCATGGCCTTCAGGTAAGGGCTTTGATCATCAGTCTTCTATCTGCAATGGATTTTCTTCAAGTTCAAAACTCCGGGATGAGGGATCAGTCACAAGAGTGAATTGGGTGTTAAGCAATCAGTTGACTACCAAAGGTGGTGAACAGACTGCTTCTAACACAAAAGACATTTTCTCTCAAGAGTTCTATCTCTTAGACACTATCACCAAGCCTTCCAAAGGAAGGGGGTGAGTGTCTTAGAGAGACTCTGAATCACAGAGAAGAATGGATACAGACAAGGCAATCCATGTTTGAGAAACAAGCTTTCTAATCTAGAGCTCTGCCTAGCTCCTAAACCCTAGTCTCCTCAGCAGCTGCTAGCAAGAACCTCCTCTTCAACTCTGGAAGTTGATCTTCAATTTCTGGATCTTCAATGGCTTTCATCTTCTCAAGTCTTCAGCTCTCCCAAGTCCCCAGACAATCCCAATACCCACACAAACAAGCAATAAACCCCAGAGGGCATACCACACCAGTCAATCAGATATATACAGTACAGTAATAGCAGTAGGGGAATCCTGACTTTTCTAAGGGGATCTAATAACTACCCATAGCCCCTATAGTCCCATAGCTAAATTATTCAAACCCTAAGTCCTAAGGGAAATGAATTGATTCTCCTAAGTAATCACCTAAAACCCTAGTTTGTTCATGTTGTTCACACCTAAACTAAACACCTAAAATTAATTTCTAAAAATGGGAACTAAATTGAATCTACAATTTTAATGTCTAAACTAAACAACCTAAAAAGAATGGACAAAAAATATTAAAGCATCTAATAGAACAAAAATTAACAAAATCATGCATGAAATGAAACTATTTAAAATGCTATTTATTTAGAAAATATGGGGAAAATATCAAATAAAAAATAAAATGCAATTTTTATTTTTTATAATTTTCTAGACTCTTTTAAAGAAAATGATGCAAAAAGAATGAATTAAAAATATGCAATTTCTAATTTGTTATGAATTTTCAAAAATGAAATGTTGAAGTTCAAGTATACTACTTAAAAACCCTAATTAAACTATCCTAAGTTCAATTATCTAAACTAATCAAATTTTATTCTAACAAATCTAGTAATAAATTCTGGGAATACTACAATTCAATATTAATCACCACAAAAAAGAATGGGAAAAAAATCTATTTCTAAGTGTAAGAACAAAAATCTACAAGATCATGTATGAAATAAAACCTTCAAAATATGCATTTATTTGTAAAATATGGAAAAAATGCGAAAAAAATATAAAATGCAATTTTTATATTTTTTTAATTTTCTAGACATGTTAAGGAAAATATTAAAAAAAGAATGAGTTAAAAATATGCATTTTCCATTTAGTTATGAATTTTTGAAGTTTAATAAAATCTAGGCCGCTGGATTGAGGGACAAAGTCAAATATCCCAACATGAATCAATGGTAGAGATTATCTCTTCTACCTTGGACACTTAGGGTTTCTAAAAAAAAAGAACTCATGCAAGCAACTTCCACCCTCTCTAACTCTCTCATTTCTCCACCATTTTTCACGATCCAAAGATGAAAACTCATCTACTCTTCTCCCTCTACACAGCCATGGTACTAGAATTCTCTAACTCTCCCTCAAGAAAGAAATACGAAGGCTACAAGGGGTGGTCACCATTTTCGCACCTTAGTTTGCATGGTAATCAAATGGTCTCATATTAACCTATCATGTACTACATCTTATGGGGATTATCCTAAGCCTAATACCTAAGATTATAGTACACTAAATCGTGAGTTCTTGATCATTAAAGAATTGACACCATGGAAGCAAACCTCGCAAACAGCCCTTAAACTCATCATACAACATCCCTAATTGGTCTCTATTAGATTTCTCCTAACAACATGCTTGAACTATGGATAAATAGAGAGTTTCATGAGAAAATGCATACCTTGCAAGTGATGATGGTGATGATGGTTCTCCTCCAATTCAGACCTTGCCAATTGCTTTGTATGGTCTTTGATGAATGTTGAAGCCTCTGGTTGCAGTAGTTCTTGTTCTATCTTCTTGAATCAACCTATTCAACTCTTCATGCAAGTTGGAGTGAAGTTGGAGATCTCATAATCCAGCCACGAATTCTTGAGCCTTTCCTTTGCCAAATGCTCAATGTTGATTATAGATGATGATGATGATCAGAATTGTAGTGATTGATGGTGTTTTAATGGAGTTTGGAATGAAAATGCAATTTTGGAGTGAAGGAATCAAAGTGTAGCATGCAAGCTTTTAGAATCACCAACCAATACATGGAGTCACTCTAGGGCTTATATAGATGAGAATAGAAATGTGTGGAAGTTTGTAGAACCTTCCATGAAGTTTCTAGAATGTATCACGTAATGAGATTTTGAATTTGTCATCTTGAGTGAATCTCATGCCATCTCATGATAAACCATGCAATCTTACTTAAATTCTCCTCATATGGTATTATGACATGAAAATAAGGTCTTACAAACCTTTATGTAGCATTTTCTCATCTTTCCTTTTGATGCCTTAAAGTGCAAATAACAAATTTACAAAGAAACTCCAATTTTTAAGCCTAAACTCAAAAATGTGGCTAAACCATTGTTCTCAAAATGATGTTTCCAATCAAAA
The DNA here is from genome assembly GCA_963859935.3 of Lathyrus sativus. Lineage (NCBI taxonomy): Eukaryota > Viridiplantae > Streptophyta > Magnoliopsida > Fabales > Fabaceae > Lathyrus > Lathyrus sativus. The sequence goes on along the minus strand of OZ012740.1, from coordinate 316,944,483 downwards.
TCATCTATCATATGCCCCATTTTGGATTTGTAGATCTCTCAAACCAAAATTCAATTCCAACTTTTTCAACTTATAAGCCATTTACAAGCCATTTTGACCATTTTAAAATATCCATGCTCCATGCATTTTCAAACTCTCACAACATCTTATCTAGCCTTAAAATCCCATTTTGAGCAACTTTGATGTTGGGAAGTTTTCCATTTGAAGCTTCCTTGTAGGAGTTTTGGGCATTGGCTAAAAATGACCTGTAATTCCAAATTACCAAAATACCCCTGTCTTGCACAAGCCATAAGTAGAGTTCCCTAAATCATATGAATGCATACCATACCTTTTTGGAAAGGGGAGACAATGAGGAACAACTCTCTTGCTTGTTCAAAGTCCATTTGAATTATCCTTGAGGGCCAAAAGTTTGTCAGAAGACAGTCAACTTTCACAGACAAATTTCAGTGCCATCTGGTGACCCCTAACTTGCAAGAGCTATAACTTGAGTTCTAGAAATCTCCTTGATGTCTTCCACCACTCAAATTAAAGGTCTTGAGATCCTCTACAAGTTTCATGTTGGCCAAGGATCCATTTGAAGCTTGCATTTTGACTTATTTTGCTTGGAAGTTTGACTTAAACCAGGGAATTTTACCTAGAAACCCTAATTTAGAACCTCCTCTTCTCCTTGATTTCTATTGATTTCTTCTTAGAATAACAACATATCTTTATTCTCCATGTCAAATTATGAACCCCACATCTCTCCAATAGCCCTTAATGCCTTTCAATCAGTCAATTGACCTAGAGTTGATCCAGATGAAACCCTAGTTGACTGTCTTCAACTGCAATACTTGTGATCACACCAATGACTTGTCTCCTTCTCCAAATGACTTTCTAAGTCCTCCAAGATGTCTAGATACTCCCCGTGCCTTCAATTCACAGCTCATACTTTCCTTGATGATCCCCAGATACCCTCAGCCAGGAGATAGATGAACTGCTTGACCCATTGACTTGATAGCTTTCAAATTCTTTTCTGATGACTTGAATGAGATTGAATCAGGATAATAACCTCTTGATAGGCCTCTAGAGATGAGAATAATGATTGGTCCCCCTGTTGTATGACTTGCTATGCTTATGCTATGCCGATGAGTAACCTATGTACATGACTCTATATGCAAATGCTAATGACATTGAAACATAAACCAAGTGAATAAGGTTGGGCAAATTTTAGGGTGCAACAGCTGCCCCTATTCAAGCGGCTTGGACCCGATTGGGTGAAGAGCCCGGAGCCTTCAGACATTCGCGGTACGAGACGGTTGAATACTAGGAACCCAGAAATTTGCCAACCGCAGAAATAAACTGCGCCACTGCTTGGGGAACGACATTCATCAGCTGAATTTAACTGTTACGGCAACCCACTGATCTCGTGCGACCGTGCTGGGGATTCTTCTCATCATCCTGAAAAAGATTGAATTATCGGAAACTTCGTCCTTTGCTTGTCCACGTCAGGACTCTATCTGCTGTCAACTCGGAAAAAACTTTAACAACTTTGCTGGGGACGACTCGTCTGCCTTCTCGTCAGAGATAAATCGTCCACGTTAGGAATAAACTCTTCCACGTTAGGAATACCACCGTCCACGTTAGGACTCACCTTTCCACGTAAGGAATAACCGTTCCACGTTAGGAATAATACTGTCCACGTTAGGACTCACCTTTCCACGTAAGGAATACATCGCTTTTCCCCGTCAGGGGTGACTTTTCTCTGCTTTGTCAAACTCTTCCACGTAAGGAATACGTCTTCTTTTGCTTTGTCCACGTAAGGACTCTTTCTTTTTCCATGTTAGGAATCACAAATTTTCCACGTAAGGAACCCCAATCTTTCCACGTGAGGAATACTATATCAATCTTTCTTTCCACGTTAGGAATGCTTCTTCTTTCCACGTAAGGAATACCGTTTCTTCTTTCCGTCCACGTCAGGACTAAACTCTCCATGTAAGGAATCTATCTTCTTCTTCCACGTTAGGAATAACTTCTTTGATCTGTTCGCGTAAGGACTAAACTCTTCCATGTTAGGAATGCACTCTTTCTCTGTCCCCGTAAGGACTCCAATCTTTCCACGTAAGGAATCACCATTTTTCCACGTAAGGAATCACCATTTTTCCACGTTAGGAATAACTTCTTTTCCACGTAAGGAATGCTCTTATCCACGTAAGGAATAACTTTTGATATGTCCGCGTATGGACTCAATCTTTCCACGTAAGGAGTCATCACTTTCTTTCCACGTCAGGAATCATTCTTGATATGTCCGCGTAAGGACTCAATCTTTCCACGTAAGGAATAAAATCGTCTTTCCACGTAAGGAATCATTTTTCTTCCACGTAAGGAATGCTCTTGATATGTCCACGTAAGGACTCTGATCGAACTTTGATCTGTCCACGTAAGGAATCAATCTATTTTCCACGTAAGGAATCACCATTTTTCCACGTAAGGAATAAGACTTCGTCTGGATCTGTCCGCGTTAGGACTAAACTCTTCCACGTTAGGAATGCACTTGTTTCCCCGTAAGGAATCCATTTCGATATGTCCGCGTAAGGACTACATCTTTCCGCGTAAGGAATACCAACTTTTTTCCACGTAAGGAATAAATTCGTCTTTCCACGTAAGGAAACCATCTTCTTTCCACGTAAGGAAACATTGTCTTTCCACGTAAGGAGAACATCGTCCACGTTAGGACCCACCTTTCCACGTCAGGAACACCATCTTAATCTGTCCACGTAAGGACTCCAATCTTTCCACGTAAGGAATGATCTTGATCTGGATCTGTCCACGTCAGGACTAAACTTTCCACGTAAGGAATCTACCTTCTTTCCACGTTAGGAATCTCCTCTTGATATGTCCGCGTAAGGACTCTAATCTTTCCGCGTAAGGAATCAATCTTGATATGTCCGCGTGAGGACTCAAATCTTTCCACGTAAGGAATTTCCATCTTTCCACGTTAGGAATCTCCTCTTGATATGTCCGCGTAAGGACTCTAATCTTTCCACGTAAGGAATCTCCATCTTGATATGTCCGCGTGAGGACTCTAATCTTTCCACGTAAGGAATCTTCATCTTTCCACGTTAGGAACACAATCTTAATCTGTCCACGTAAGGACTCCAATCTTTCCACGTAAGGAATGATCTTTTTCCACGTAATGAATACGTTATCAATCTGTCCATGTAAGGACTCTGGCTTGATATGTCCACGTAAGGACTCAATCTTTCCACGTAAGGAAACAACTTCGTTCCACGTCAGGACCCATGTTTCGTCTTGATTTGTCCATGTCAAGACTCAGGCGTCTTCGACCCGCTGGGGAAATACAACTTGTCCACGTCAGGACTCACTTCTTCATTGGTCCCGACCCACAAACTTCTTAGCACTGACGTGACAGCGACTTTGAGGCGGACTCTACTAGGGATATCTGGAAACCAAACTACCGGATGCCTGTTCTGATGCCCGGAGGCCACTTCTGAAATTCTGGTTCATGAAACCTTTTGATGACAAATAACTCTGCTTGGGAATAAAGAGAGACTTATCCTGGTAACTCTGTGGGGAATACTGCCGAAACTGACATTATCATTGAATATCTCATGCCGAGATCTTGAGTGTTTGGTAGTTCATTTGAGCAAGTGCTCTCCCCACCTGCTGGGATACAGGAACCGCTTCAGCAAAATAAATGCTGAAGATAATGCCAACTCCGCTGGGGATAGCCAGGTGCTACAGAATTATTCCAGCAAAATAAATGCTGTAAGAGTGAAGTCGACTCAGCTGGGAAATTAGGAACTTAAACCAAACACCTTGTTGAAGTAGCATCCTGCTGGGGAATATAACTCTGCTGGGGAATAGCAGATGTGCACAGTACGATTGGATTTCTGCTGGAGAGTGAACTGATATTACACAGTATCCCTGACAAAATAAATGACAGGACCCACCACCAACTCTGCTGGGGAGAGTCTTGATCTTCGAGTTCCACTGGGAGGAAAGAACACTTGCTGAAAAGAGAGAACTCCGCTTCGGGGATACTAACATGCCCAGCTTGCCCCTGAATCTGCAACAGTTCTGGAATGGACCCTACAGTCTTTGTATCTTGACAACCAGACATGGACGGCTTCTACATTTCGGACCTCGAAGGGGTGTTTCAAGAACATAACTTTCGTGCTTCTAGGGTGACATGCCCCGGTCTCGCAACAATCTTTTGTCTCTGATTGCCTGTGTCGTGGAGCAATGCCCATAGTTATGAGAGATTTGCCAAATCTTGACCTGACTGCCCCAGATTTACTGATTCTAGGATGACTGACTCTACCTGAATTAATCAGTATAGCTTGCCCCAGTTCATGAAACATTTGGGCATTTCTGCATTTTATCCCGGTCATACCTTCCACTGTAGGAATCTTTCCTGTCGGCTTGCGCTTACTCGCAAGTAACACAAGTTGTTCTGCATAAAAGATATACTAAACGCAATGCATATGACAGTTTCAAAATCCAAGTCTGTTCACTAAAAAATTTTGTGACATGTAATGAATCAATTATCAAAATGTCAATATGAAAGCTGGTAAGAGGAACCCTTTTAGGAGTCAGAATCAACGAGATCTTTACTGACGTATGCCCTCGGACACAACCTGTTTCAATTAGGACTTTTGCGGGTTGTAACGTGGTCAGGTTCACGGTTAACAAGGAAAGATATAGGCTCAAAATTTATTTCGACCCACCCATTCTTCGTGATGTTCTCCAATCCTATGTTCAGCTAATCCGACCTCAGCGTTCACCTATTAGAGGTGGCATGATAGGAGTGATGGTTCAGGATACCACACATTTTTTGTTTTTGAGTGACAGTCATTTGCTTTTCGTCTTTGGGTACCCAGAATCACACGACTTTTGTCCCTTTCGAGGATTTTTCTTTTTCTTTGACAATCCTTTCCGTCTTTTGTTTTGTTTTCTTTTTCTTTTTCATTCCCTAACTTTTGCCTGGACTGAGTATCTTTTGAGATTCTTTTGATTTTCCAGTCCAGCGGGATGCCCTAATTTTTGCTTAAGTCGCTTGTTTTCAAGTTTTGACTTAGCGGGCTTTTGATTCTTTTTGCTTTTCGTTCTCTCTTTTTTTTTTGAACAAGTCGTGTGACACTGGTTTGTCTGACTTCTTGTGGGGTAATGTGACTGTTTCACTCTTTGTCGGCACGGTTTAACCATTGCGGTTCTTTAGGCACGACTTATACAAGTGTGATTTATCCTCAACCGGACACTCCTTTCACGATTCGAACGTTTGGCCGAACTAACTGACGCCTACCCTGCCCCGGGTTGAGATTTAGGTTTTTTTTTCATTTTCAAAAGAAACTTCTACTACTGGCTCAAAGGGGTTATCAAGGGATTATCTTCCTTATATCTCCGGTGTTTATGGATTGAAACAATGCCTGTATCTCATCAACAGGTTCTTTATCCAAAAGCATATGATCGGAATATTATTCGTCATCTGTTTTCGTCATCCTCCCCAGATTCCTGCTAAAACAAGCATTAAGCATTAAAGAAAAACAAAGAGTGAACACGACTGGATTAATTCAAAACATGCATATTCATTTCGTTTATTAATATCAATTGAAAAACAACAAGTTTTAAGAGCGAAATTTGCAATTACACAGAAAAGAAACTACAAATGTGAAGACATGAACAAGATAACATGAAAAATGTCGGCGTCTCGGAACTGGACTTCCCGCACTCTGACTTATTGGCGAGTCAACCATCCTCAGAAGCTATCATCAGGGGTAGTCTACTGCTGTCTCGATCTTCTTTCACCGGCCCGATCAAATCTGGGAAACTTTTTCATCACCCCGGTTTTCGCTTGTCGATGGCCTTGCACCGCCTTGGGAACCATGTCAGAGAAATTAATGACCCTGCTGTCGATTAAATCTTGGACATTATGCTTGAACGCGTGGCAACCTTCAATATCATGTCCGGGAGCCCCGGAGTGGAATTCACAGTGCCTGCTCGCATCATAGCCATCCGGCAGAGTGCCGGTTATTGGCGCCAGAGTTCTTTTCTCCACCAAGCTCAATCTTAGTAGTGTCTGTAACAAATCTGCGTACGTTGAGGGAGGCTTCTCAAACACCCTCCTCGGCTTCTTTCCCCGAATTCTTTGCTGAGTCGTATACTGGCATCTTGTATGCTGCTGGCTTTGCTCAGACGATTCCTTAGGCTCAAGCGCTATCATCCTTAAATTCAACCCTGGCATCGGCAACTGTTGTGGACATGGGGACTTATCTTCCAGCGGCTCTGGGATATATCTCGATTCGTCTGCAACCTCTGGCGGAGAAAGGGGAATATCAGTCCCTGAAACTTTTATGCCCCCTGGTACAAACTCAATTATTTTCTCATCCAGCAAATCTTGAATCTTATGCTTAAAAGCTTTGCAGGTTGCAATGCTATGCCCCGGTGCTCCGGAGTGGAAGGCACAATGGGCGTTCAGGTCATAGTCTGGTGGCGGCTGCCCTGTCAGTGGAACCAAAATGCGGGGCTCAACCAGTTGAAGTTGGAACAAGAGTTGCACCAGCTGATCATAATCCACAGGGATGTCATCAAATACTCTGTTAGAAAACCTCATTCTCTTACCCCACCTCCTTGAGTTATCCTGCAAAATCAATTGCGACTGCTGACGAGGAGACTCCTGAGCTTCGAACCGTGGAGAGGGTCTCTTAAGCCTATCCTGCGTGGGTAATGGTTCTTCAGACCCCTGAGGAACAGATAAGCCAGCCGCGTCTTCCAACATTTTCCCTCCTTCTCTCCTGAGTACGTTCCTTAATATTTCAGCCATCAACCCTATCTGTGCTTTCAATCGGCAGTTCTCTTCTTCTAGCGTCTCTTGATTCGAGAGCAACGCTTGCATATCTTTTGTGAACTGCCCCAGCTGGCCTCGAACATCCGTTAATTCTGCTTGAACATGCTCGATGTCTATCCCCACAAGTTGGCGTATGCGGCCTGGGAGAAAACCTTGATTCTCTAGCTGAGCAAAATCGGCAGCTCTGTCATTAGCCCGTGCCATCAGAGGCTGCACCGTATCCTGCAACTGCTTCTGACTCTCGGCCATGGCCTCCATTACCCGTATAAGCCTCATTATGTTGTCGTGCACCTCTTGCATCTCAGTCGGATCCTGACTCATGACTTCCTTGCTGCTGCTTCTGGTTGAACGTCAGGGAATTCTCCGGTCGCTAATCTTGGAGGACCTGAGAGACACAGGAGATGAGATACAATTTAATAATTACCTGTAATGCAATATGAATATGAATGCAATGCAATGTGTATGCCTGTGCATTAGGGAAATTTATTCCCCCAGTTCTAGTGTGAAGGTGCCAGTGCAGTGACAGTACTGACAATAGGAATATCAGAGCTGAATCATAGAAAGCCTCATATATTGCAGGGAAAATCAATAAGTCGAGAGTACAATATCACTGAGAGTACAATAAGAAGGCATGACCTCAACCAACAATCCTGGTGATGGTCAGCACTATGCAAATAAAGCATACAAGTTATTATATGAAATGATCAAATCCTCCCAAAAGTATGGTACTCTTCTATCAACTTCTTGGTCTCCGGATGGCTTGGTCGATCAAGCAGCCCTTCAACAAGTTGGTTTCTCTTCTTAAGAACACGGCGCACGTCTTCAGCAGTTTCTTCCCACGTTGCTTCTCCGAAGCAATCTTCTAGTTTTCGCTTCTGAGACACCGCTTCATCTCTGGATTTGATTGCCTTGTTCAGTGCATGCTGGACACTATACCGGGTCATCACTTCCTCCTCACACTTCTTGATGCTAGACTTCAACTTCTCTTCGAGGTCGGAAATTTGCTGCTTCAGCTTATCTTCCCTCTTCTTATTGTTGGTGAGTGTAGCATTCCAAGTCTTATTGCAAGAGGAGATTTCTCGGTGTGCTGTGTCAAGCGCTTTCTTCTTGGATTCAAGCATGTCATGGGAGCTTCTGAACTCTTGCCCCAGACGTTCGCGCTTCTTCCTCTCCTCAGTCAACTCGGCCCCTAACCTGTTTAACAGCTCGATCTGTTGTTGGAAAGCATATACAGCCTTGTTTTTCTCACTGCGTACTTGAGCTAGCTCTTGCTCTAACCCTTCGTTGACCTTCATCAAAGCTTCTTTTTCCTTCACAAATTGCTCGTAGACTTCCCTAGAAACAGTAGTTGGCTCCGCTACCGGAATGGGAGCAAGAATTGGTGCGTCTGGAAACGGCATCCTCAACTGACTAGCCCTCTCCTGAATCCAAACTCTATAAGGTGCATAGGCCTGACAGTCATTCTTTCCTAACAACGGCTTCCCTCTGCGGTTAATACGCGTCCAGGCATGTTGCAACTTGGCTAATAACTCCCCTTTCACTTCACCTGTGAAGTACAGAGATTCCTGTACTTCTTCCTCCTGAGGCGGGTTCTTCAGCGCATATCCGAACTGACGGACCAACAGCGATGGGTTGTAGTTGATACACCCTTTTCTTCCAATCAGTGGGACATTAGGGTAACCAGAACAACTGAAGATAAGCTCGGATCCCAGCAGATCTCTATCAAACCACTCCATATCTTCCGACGATAGCCTCATCAGGCGCTCCGGCCAATCAACTGGGACTGTAGTCTCTGCAACAGATCCTCTCTTAGGAAGGTGACTCTCAAACCACATACTCAACAAGGGCACACACAGATGAACATTATTCCCTCTTCCCTTCTCATTCTTGTAATGCAGCGAGTGGTAGAGATCTCCGAGTAAGGTAGGTACAGGATTACCAGCGGCAAACAAGTAGAAAGCATCAAAGTCCACAAAATCCGGTATGCTGGGAAACAAAACTATGCCATAAATGCACAAAGCCAACACAGCATTGAAAGCAACCCAGCACCCGCTCTTGGCGTACTCCTGGGCTTTACCAACTAAGAACTGAAATGAGAAGCCTGGAACTCCACGGGAAACAGTAGTCACCAGTTCAGAAGCATCAATATGCAAAGCTTTTGCCAAGTCCTCCGGCTTGGGCTTGGCGTCATAATGAATGAATGGAACCCGGTTCTGCACGGGCAGCTCAACATACTCAGCGTATTCCTCCAAGGTTGGTCCCATAATAAAGTCAGAGAACGTAAATCATCTCAAAGCAGGGTCGTAGAATTGCATCAGAGCATACAGCCCATCTAACTCTACCTCTGTAGGTTTGCACACCAATCTCAATAATCTACCATAGCTCATCCGGAAGCTCCTACGAACACCCTCATCAGCAAGAGAGATCAACCCAAGTAGAGGAACAACATCAGGCGTAGGCAATTTGTAAGCAACCGTTCTCCTTAAGCTAGTCATGATCAAATACTCAGAAGTCTGGGCACTAGAACTAGGGAAATGCAAATGCACCTGGAGCACAGACACACGTTAGTGAAATGCAAATGGTAATGGATATGCAGTGATGCAATGCAAGTAACATGCAACAGGGACCAAAGCTGTAGCTGAATAGCCTGAACCCAATCAAGAAAGGTCTCAGATAGACCATCCAGAAGTCCTCAAGCCCTGGTCTCAGATATACCTCAAACAAAGCTCCAATATTGGTCTGTGATAGACCCCATAATCATAACCTGAATGGTCTCTGGCAGACCTCAGATCATATCCCTCACTGGTCTCTGACAGACCTCAGAACACATCTCCAAATAGTCTCTGACAGACCTCGAAACACACCAACTGGTCTCTAACAGACCTTAGAACCCTCCATAAATATCCAAGATCCTGATCAAGAAACAAACCGGTGGTCTGAAGGTCTAGTTACCTGCATAACCCTGAATCCCCTCACAGGTGGGTGGCCCTATAACTGGCACAAGGTACGGCATCCTATGCGGTCGTCGGCGTCACAGACTTTCAGGGTTGATGATACGATTCCCAGAAGGAGTGGCATCATCAATTCCTGAAGAGGCCTCACTTAGCCAACTTCCAAATGATCGGTCCCCAGAGTCGACAATCCAACTAACCAGCAACCCACGCCAACCAAAGGAAGGGGCAGGAGGCCAACCAGAGGAACCTCGTCTGAGTGTAGATTTCATGGGACACCAAAGCAAGCAAAGCAAGCGGGCACCCACTAATTTCTACTCTAATTCTAGGTGCACTCAAGCCCAGGTCCGGCTTATCTCTCAATATCAGAACACCCGTCACACCCCAGATACAGCAACAATAATCAATATATAAAGCTGAAAATACAAGGTTAGAAATATAAAATAACTCCATACAAAATCCTCGACGGGAAAACAAGCGTTAGGACTGACTCTCTCTAGGGACGTTGGATCCCAAATGCATAAGAACCATCGCAGTCCTTAGCAGCCAGGGGACGTTGGTTCCCCAGCAGAGTCGCCAGCTGTCGCTACTGCGAAAATCGGCGCCGGCTGAACAGAAGAGTCGCCACCGTGCGTTATTTATCCCACGGGAGGGAAAGGGAACGCTCAGAGTAAACCTCGCAAAGACGGGAAAGGTATGGTCGTCGCAACCAAAACCTGGGTTCGGGAGTCGGTTACGCAAGGGGAAGGTATTAGCACCCCTCACGTCCATCGTACTCGATGGGATCCACGCTTGTTTTCGGGTATGGATTGTTATTCTATCTAAACTATAGGTCAAGGGTGAAAAAGAAAATAAAATGAAAATAAAAATGACTCGGCAAAGTATCGCACTTTATGCCTACGTATTCCCGTCTGGAACGAGAAATCAGAGTCAACGTAGTTCGCCTACCTACGGGAAAGGAGGGGAAGGTTGCTCGCTAGGATATCGCATCCTATGCCTACGTACTTTCATACAGCATGAAAGATCAGAGCAAACGTAGTTCGGGCCACGAAAGACACAAGCTTGTCTTGATTGATTTTATTCCTTCTGAAAAAGGTTTTCTTGATTAACAGTCCCGACGGACAAAAATGACGTCTTGATGAGTTCACATTCTTTTACGGAAGAAGTGTCTTTTATTGAGTTTGAAATCTTTACGTGTTTTTCTGTTTGTTTTGAGGAAGAAGAGACAGAACTCTAACCTACGGTTGCGAAGGGAAACAAACTAACCTAATGTTATCATGCATGGGTTAAGACCTAGTGTCTATCATGCTCCTCTCTTGCACAGAGAGAAACAGAGATCCTAAGGGATAGGCAGAAACAGAAACAATATCAGATATATATAGTAAAACAGTAAAATGCATGGATGCAACAGTACAAGCGAGGCAAGGGAGTCCCACTCAACCTCGAACCTGGAAAACAATAGGCGAAAGTGAACAGGATTCACTTTCAACCCAACAGGGTAAACAGCAAACAATACAGTCAAGAAAACCAATCAATACATCAAGAAATGAAATACAGCAAAAATAAACAGCCTCAGCAGCTCTGGATCAACATCTGGCTCCAAGTAATCTCCCATCAGCTACAGGCTTCAACACGCATCAATCTCCATCTTCATGGCCTTCAGGTAAGGGCTTTGATCATCAGTCTTCTATCTGCAATGGCTTTTCTTCAAGTTCAAAACTCCGGGATGAGGGATCAGTCACAAGAGTGAATTGGGTGTTAAGCAATCAGTTGACTACCAAAGGTGGTGAACAGACTGCTTCTAACACAAAAGACATTTTCTCTCAAGAGTTCTATCTCTTAGACACTATCACCAAGCCTTCCAAAGGAAGGGGGTGAGTGTCTTAGAGAGACTCTGAATCACAGAGAAGAATGGATACAGACAAGGCAATCCATGTTTGAGAAACAAGCTTTCTAATCTAGAGCTCTGCCTAGCTCCTAAACCCTAGTCTCCTCAGCAGCTGCTAGCAAGAACCTCCTCTTCAACTCTGGAAGTTGATCTTCAATTTCTGGATCTTCAATGGCTTTCATCTCCTCAAGTCTTCAGCTCTCCCAAGTCCCCAGACAATCCCAATACCCACACAAACAAGCAATAAACCCCAGAGGGCATACCACACCAGTCAATCAGATATATACAGTACAGTAATAGCAGTAGGGGAATCCTGACTTTTCTAAGGGGATCTAATAACTACCCATAGCCCCTATAGTCCCATAGCTAAATTATTCAAACCCTAAGTCCTAAGGGAAATGAATTGATTCTCCTAAGTAATCACCTAAAACCCTAGTTTGTTCATGTTGTTCACACCTAAACTAAACACCTAAAATTAATTTCTAAAAATGGGAACTAAATTGAATCTACAATTTTAATGTCTAAACTAAACAACCTAAAAAGAATGGACAAAAAATATTAAAGCATCTAATAGAACAAAAATTAACAAAATCATGCATGAAATGAAACTATTTAAAATGCTATTTATTTAGAAAATATGGGGAAAATATCAAATAAAAAATAAAATGCAATTTTTATTTTTTATAATTTTCTAGACTCTTTTAAAGAAAATGATGCAAAAAGAATGAATTAAAAATATGCAATTTCTAATTTGTTATGAATTTTCAAAAATGAAATGTTGAAGTTCAAGTATACTACTTAAAAACCCTAATTAAACTATCCTAAGTTCAATTATCTAAACTAATCAAATTTTATTCTAACAAATCTAGTAATAAATTCTGGGAATACTACAATTCAATATTAATCACCACAAAAAAGAATGGGAAAAAAATCTATTTCTAAGTGTAAGAACAAAAATCTACAAGATCATGTATGAAATAAAACCTTCAAAATATGCATTTATTTGTAAAATATGGAAAAAATGCGAAAAAAATATAAAATGCAATTTTTATATTTTTTTAATTTTCTAGACATGTTAAGGAAAATATTAAAAAAAGAATGAGTTAAAAATATGCATTTTCCATTTAGTTATGAATTTTTGAAGTTTAATAAAATCTAGGCCGCTGGATTGAGGGACAAAGTCAAATATCCCAACATGAATCAATGGTAGAGATTATCTCTTCTACCTTGGACACTTAGGGTTTCAAAAAAAAAGAACTCATGCAAGCAACTTCCACCCTCTCTAACTCTCTCATTTCTCCACCATTTTTCACGATCCAAAGATGAAAACTCATCTACTCTTCTCCCTCTACACAGCCATGGTACTAGAATTCTCTAACTCTCCCTCAAGAAAGAAATACGAAGGCTACAAGGGGTGGTCACCATTTTCGCACCTTAGTTTGCATGGTAATCAAATGGTCTCATATTAACCTATCATGTACTACATCTTATGGGGATTATCCTAAGCCTAATACCTAAGATTATAGTACACTAAATCGTGAGTTCTTGATCATTAAAGAATTGACACCATGGAAGCAAACCTCGCAAACAACCCTTAAACTCATCATACAACATCCCTAATTGGTCTCTATTAGATTTCTCCTAACAACATGCTTGAACTATGGATAAATAGAGAGTTTCATGAGAAAATGCATACCTTGCAAGTGATGATGGTGATGATGGTTCTCCTCCAATTCAGACCTTGCCAATTGCTTTGTATGGTCTTTGATGAATGTTGAAGCCTCTGGTTGCAGTAGTTCTTGTTCTATCTTCTTGAATCAACCTATTCAACTCTTCATGCAAGTTGGAGTGAAGTTGGAGATCTCATAATCCAGCCACGAATTCTTGAGCCTTTCCTTTGCCAAATGCTCAATGTTGATTATAGATGTTGATGATGATCAGAATTGTAGTGATTGATGGTGTTTTAATGGAGTTTGGAATGAAAATGCAATTTTGGAGTGAAGGAATCAAAGTGTAGCATGCAAGCTTTTAGAATCACCAACCAATACATGGAGTCACTCTAGGGCTTATATAGATGAGAATAGAAATGTGTGGAAGTTTGTAGAACCTTCCATGAAGTTTCTAGAATGTATCACGTAATGAGATTTTGAATTTGTCATCTTGAGTGAATCTCATGCCATCTCATGATAAACCATGCAATCTTACTTAAATTCTCCTCATATGGTATTATGACATGAAAATAAGGTCTTACAAACCTTTATGTAGCATTTTCTCATCTTTCCTTTTGATGCCTTAAAGTGCAAATAACAAATTTACAAAGAAACTCCAATTTTTAAGCCTAAACTCAAAAATGTGGCTAAACCATTGTTCTCAAAATGATGTTTCCAATCAAAATCATCTATCATATGCCCCATTTTGGATTTGTAGATCTCTCAAACCAAAATTCAATTCCAACTTTTTCAACTTATAAGCCATTTACAAGCCATTTTGACCATTTTAAAATATCCATGCTCCATGCATTTTCAAACTCTCACAACATCTTATCTAGCCTTAAAATCCCATTTTGAGCAACTTTGATGTTGGGAAGTTTTCCATTTGAAGCTTCCTTGTAGGAGTTTTGGGCATTGGCTAAAAATGACCTGTAATTCCAAATTACCAAAATACCCCTGTCTTGCACAAGCCATAAGTAGAGTTCCCTAAATCATATGAATGCATACCATACCTTTTTGGAAAGGGGAGACAATGAGGAACAACTCTCTTGCTTGTTCAAAGTCCATTTGAATTATCCTTGAGGGCCAAAAGTTTGTCAGAAGACAGTCAACTTTCACAGACAAATTTCAGTGCCATCTGGTGACCCCTAACTTGCAAGAGCTATAACTTGAGTTCTAGAAATCTCCTTGATGTCTTCCACCACTCAAATTAAAGGTCTTGAGATCCTCTACAAGTTTCATGTTGGCCAAGGATCCATTTGAAGCTTGCATTTTGACTTATTTTGCTTGGAAGTTTGACTTAAACCAGGGAATTTTACCTAGAAACCCTAATTTAGAACCTCCTCTTCTCCTTGATTTCTATTGATTTCTTCTTAGAATAACAACATATCTTTATTCTCCATGTCAAATTATGAACCCCACATCTCTCCAATAGCCCTTAATGCCTTTCAATCAGTCAATTGACCTAGAGTTGATCCAGATGAAACCCTAGTTGACTGTCTTCAACTGCAATACTTGTGATCACACCAATGACTTGTCTCCTTCTCCAAATGACTTTCTAAGTCCTCCAAGATGTCTAGATACTCCCCGTGCCTTCAATTCACAGCTCATACTTTCCTTGATGATCCCCAGATACCCTCAGCCAGGAGATAGATGAACTGCTTGACCCATTGACTTGATAGCTTTCAAATTCTTTTCTGATGACTTGAATGAGATTGAATCAGGATAATAACCTCTTGATAGGCCTCTAGAGATGAGAATAATGATTGGTCCCCCTGTTGTATGACTTGCTATGCTTATGCTATGCCGATGAGTAACCTATGTACATGACTCTATATGCAAATGCTAATGACATTGAAACATAAACCAAGTGAATAAGGTTGGGCAAATTTTAGGGTGCAACACAAGTGGACTCCCAATTACGAAGGTCTGTACGTCGTCAGCAAGGTCTTCTTGGGAGGAGCTTTGTTGTTATCCACGATGGATGGTGAAGATTTTGCATCCCCGGTGAACGCGGACGCAGTTAAAAAATACTTTGCTTAAAAAATGACCCGCTGGAAAGAAAAAGAGTATCCAAGCAAAAATGGGGCATCCCGGCGAACCATAAAAAGGAAAAAGGTTCGGGCAAAAATTAGGGATATAAATTGAAAAGAATGTACACCCGCAAAGTCGAAAACCCGGATGGGCGACTTTGGAAGAAAAGGGTATCCCGGTGAACTGAAAACCCGCAAAGGGCGGTTCACGCAAAAGTTAGGGATTTGAAAAAGCAAATGACTGCGTTCCGCGTGTGGACTTTCATTGTTTAGTGGTTTGGAAGACCTGAGGGCCGTTTATCTGAATCAATCTCTTCTGAAGCTGAAGCCTCGGAGAAGTATCGAAGTCGAGTGGGTCAAAGAGGGATCAACTCATGGTGTTCGTCTACGCCTCGTTGCCGACATTTGTATATACTGATGTATATTTATGTTTTATTTTTTGCGCGGTTTCCTCAGTCCAGGAGCTTGCGTCTGTTGTAAAACATTCTTACCCATTCAGGGGTTCGTTATCAATAAAATGTATACTATTCAGCAATTCTGTTTGTTTGTTTAACATTTATCTGTTTTGTTTGCGAAAAAGAACGCCGATGTTTTTGATAAAATGCGCATACATAAATTTACTGGCCTAGGCCACTGATTGTTGAAACAATGAATTACTTGAACATTGTCACAAGATGATAACCTTGATAGGTCCCTTTGAGAAGGGTGTCCTGTCTGTTGTTTGTGTTGTTGCAGGTATAGCATGTACCAGGCAGTGCGCCGCATGCATCCCCAAGCAGGATGATTCCTCCTTCTCCAGCAAAGTTCAGCAGCCTCTCCCCGCAGAGTCTGAACATGAGATCGTGAGCATTGATATGTATCCCCATGCAGAGAAGATTCTCTCCCCAGTCAGATGCATCCTGAAGGAACATCGTCTCCCCAGCTGAGTCATATGCTGAAGTGTGCAGCAATTGGTAGTTACAGACTGAAGTCTCCAGCGGAATTGAGATTCCCCACAGAGTCGTACTCTCCCCCGAAGCAGGATGATTCCTTCTTCCCCAGCCGAGTTTGCAGTTCTCCGAGAGAGCCGAGTCCTTGGAGGCCGTTCGGGCCATGAGTGGTTTTCCCCAGTGGAGTGTCGAATAGCTGATGTTGTGTTTCCCCGCCGGAGTCGTTATCTCCAGGAAGGTTAGCCGTGAAGGCCGTGCAGTTTATTTCCGCGATTGATATCGCTTTCCTCAGCAGGTCTGGGTTCTCGTAGAGTTTCGTTCCCTTGCAGCAGTCAACTAAAGTTTGCTTCCCCGTGCGGAGTCCGATTAAGATCGGCCCGACCTTTTCTCCATGGCAGGATGATTCCTTCCTCCACCAGAGTGGTTCTTTCTCCTTGACAGGAAGATTCTCTCGTCGGCATTTATTTTGCTGACGGGGCCGTATCATTTTGCATGATTGCATAGCATTTATCATAAACGCGTAGCATTTCCACCGTGTGGAGCATTACGGCATATGCATACTAAACATGAGCTAGGTCGTTACCGTTCTTGTTTTGCAGGTGTTCCTCCGCAAGGTCGCTTTCCAAAGATGATTCTTGAATTCTCCCCAGCAAGTTCGTTTGCTCAAGATGATTCTTGAAATCCCCAGTGCAGTCGCCAGAGTTGGTTGCTAAAGTTAATGCTTAGAGTTCCCGGCAGAGTGTTTGCTCAGGATGATTCCTGAAATCTCCAGCATAGTTATTGGTTCAGGATGATTCTTGAAGCCCCCGCGGAGTTATTTATTCAAGATGATCCTTGAAGTCCTCAGCGGAGATGATTCACCCAGAATGATTTCTGGACCCTCGAAGCAGAGTGACTTGATAGTTCTCCAGAATCCCCAGCGGAGATGTGTCATCCCCAGCAGGTTTCTGAATAGCGAAGTTGAAACTTCCCTTGAAGACTTGATGATTGAAGTCCAACTGTATTGTCAAAGCAGTTCTCTCAGCTGAAGCGGGGTGCCTGATGGTAGAAGTTTGGATATCCCCAATCGGTTCATGATTGACCGAGAATTCTATTTCCGACTTACTGATGAAGTCCGACTGATGCCCGAAAGTTTTCTTTGAATGCCCGACGACATGATTAACCTGATTGTTGACCTGATGAGTCCCGAGGAATTTTGATGCCTGACGGCATGATCGATCATGTATCACCGGTTACCGCGTGACCAATTCTCCAGCTAGTTGCCGTGCAGCTAATATTTCAGTTTTCGAAGATCCGTTCCCATCAAAGTACCGTGTACTTATGCAGTTGGCAAATTTCCGGGTTTGTCGGTATTCAACCGTCTCGCACCTTTATTGGTTGAGAGTCGTTCGCTTCTCACCCAGTCAGGTTCAAGCCGTTTGAATAGGGGCAGCTGTTGCACCCCAAAATTTGACCAACTTTTCTTTACCTAGCTTGTGTTTCATTTCATTCACATTAGCATTATCATTTGCATTTCATTGACATGTATGCAGGAGATCAAGAGGTATGAGTACCAATCAAGAGCTATACAAGACTATGAAGCTAGCCAAGAAGGTTATTCAAGTGTTCAAGGGTTGATATCCTTGTCAGAGAAGTCAGAAGATTCTCAGAGAGAGTGGTTGAAACCAAGTGTGTATGCCTCCCAAGCTTGAGAGTTGTGGGGAGACCTCAGATGATTCTGAAGCCAAGAATGTGGACTTGAATCCTTGAGAGAGCTTATGATATGTCTTGAAAGCCATCATGAAGCCTAGACAGGTCATTGTACAAGATTAAGAAGACTCAACCATGATTGGTGTAATTAGGGTTTGACTGGGTCAACCCTAGGTCAACTGATGATTTGGAGAGGGTTGAGACCTAATTCAAGAGCCATGTGATCATGGATTGACACATTGAGATGTTATAAGGATGATTCCAAGGTCAACTCATCATGATTGAAGAGTTTGAGAAGTTTCAAGCTAGGGTTTCTAAGGCTTGACAGTGTAAAATCCCCTAGTTTGACCCCTATCTCCAAGGCAGTTTAGCCCAAGATGTGATTGTCATCTCATCTTTCCCCCAACATGAATGTTGTAGAGATTGCTCTTATCTTTAATTTGAGTACTAGAAGTCCTTGATAGGATTTGTAGAACCCAAGTTATGACTTTGACAAGTTACAGGTCATTTGAAGTATGTGAATCTGGGGCCTTGAAAGTTACCCAACTTGCATCAAACTTTTTCCCAAGAAGGATGATTCCTATGGACTTTTGGTCAACATGAATTTTGTTCCTTATCCTCTTAGATTTCTAGAGAGTACTAGAAGTCCTTGATAGGATTTGTATAACTCAATTTATGGCTTTGACAAGTCAAGGGCATTTTGGTCATTTGGAGATTACAGGTCATTTCAAGCATAAGGCCATAACTCCTATTTCCAAGCTTCAAATGGAAAAATCTTCAACATAAAACTTGTTCAAAATTATGTTTTAAGGCTATTAAGGAGGTCATGAGATGATGGAAATGCTTGTAACTCAAAGTTGCAAAAATGACCTAAAATAAGGGCATAAGTTAAATAAACCAAAGTTGGAAATTGATATTTTCAACCTACACATCCAAACCATGGCATGTATTATATCATTTTGACTCTAGAAAACATTTTAAGAACATTGGTTTAGCCACATTTTTTATTTGAGGTCTAAATTATGGAATTGCTTTGAAAAGCACTTACTTGCATATTAAGCAACATTTGCAAAACTCAAAATCAAGGCATGAGCAAGGCTTTTTGCAATCTAAACACCTCTAATATCTCACTATGGGAGAAATTGAAAGAGATTGGGATGAATTCCAAGCTGTTTGGAAGGGTTGTACATGTCATGATACATAATTGGAAATCTCATGACATGAGAAGTGGAAAATCTCATTGGAAGGATCTAGAGGATTCTAGATCATCCAAACTTCATCTATATAAGGAGTAGAGTGGATCCATTGAAGGGGTTGGTGATCATTGAAGGATTGAGCTTAGTTTGAGATTGAAATTTCATAGCTTGCAAGTGCAATCGGTTTCATCAAATTCTCCATTTTCTTTCCATTTTCTTGATTGATACTTCTTCCATGGATGTCAAGGAGTGATTCCAGATCATTTCCAAGAAGAATTGGTGGCTAGATCGTGTATGAGCAAGTGATTTTCAGCACCTGCAACTCACCATCGGGTTTCAAGATTCAAGCACTTTCCATTGGTTCTTTTGCATACAGAAGCAAGAAGAAGGTTCATTGATCGTGTCTGCAAGATTGTAGAGCTTGAAGTGGAGGATTAGTGCATCTGTTCAACCAAGATTTTCAGGTTGGTACCTTTCTTCCTATAGCATGATTTAGGTAGAATTAGGTTGAATTAAGGTGCTAGATTGGTTGTAGAATGGTGTAGGATGGATTTCAGATAGCTAATTGATGAATTAGAGACAAATTAGGTGAATTGCCATTTTCGGTTGAGATTGGGATATGGTGAATCTTGAGGTTTCAGAGGAAACTAAGGGTATGGTTGAATTCGTGGCAAGATT
Source organism: Lathyrus sativus (assembly GCA_963859935.3). Taxonomy (NCBI): domain Eukaryota; kingdom Viridiplantae; phylum Streptophyta; class Magnoliopsida; order Fabales; family Fabaceae; genus Lathyrus; species Lathyrus sativus. The sequence continues at coordinate 316,924,566 of OZ012740.1, read as the reverse complement.
TGGGATGAGTTTCATGTTCTGACCATGTGCATTAGAGGCTCCTAGAGAGAACTAGGGTTGAAGGGGATGACCGAAGCTCCACCAGTGGTGGCCGGAGCTGGGTGCGAAGCTCAGAGGTTTGAAAGGTTGAAGATGATGGGGATACCGTTGGATGATGGTTTGACTTGGACTTTGAGGCTGATCCAATGGCCACGTTTTAAAGTTGATTTGTGAAGGATTCTGATGAATGAAACGCACCGTTTCATTTATTCAGGTGTTTTGGGCTTAGTGAACTAGGCGCTATCCACACCCCCTGATGGTCCAACCCATAATTTTAACTAAGTTTGGTTGCTATTTACACCGCGCGTGTATTCTTTTAATTTGGATTTTCTTTATTTTTTATTTTATTCATGATTCTTATAAAATTCATATAAAATTGAAAATTAATCCAATCAACCCCATTCTTTTTGCATTTTACTCATGATTGAGTCTATTATTTTTTGGAGAAAAAATATTTTCATTTCATGTAATTTCTGATTTTATTGGAATTTTATATTTTAATTGATATTAAAATGGTTATGTTTGATACATATTTTTGTGGAATTTTGTATGATCTCATGGTGATGATTTTGATCCTAATTTTTTGTGTGTGATTAGTTTAGACATGTATGATCCCATAGTATTTTTGTCATATTTTTGTGATGAAAATAAGTGTGCTTTCTAGATTGATATTTAGATGCTTCCTTTTAGGGTTTTAGGTTTGATACCTCATAATGTAGAATTTAGTTCTAGGTCCAATTTGATGGTTTTATCTTTGAAATTAATGTGGTAGAGTCATGATTGACATAGGTTCCCATAGGTATTTTTGTAGGATTTTACAATTGATTTTAGTATTTTAGTTAGGACTAACTTTAGTACTAGGTTTTAGGTGATCCTAACTTACTAATTCAATTAGTTTAACTTCCTTAGTCCCCTTAGATTAGGGTTTGTGCTTGGTTTGCCTTTGGTTGAGATTGAAGACAAGTTGAGGACAAGGAGGATGCTTAAAGTTGCTTGGAGCTTTGGATTTGTTTGTTCCTGAAGGTGTCTGATGAAGATTAGGAGATATGACATAGGGAGAGCCTTGTAGTTAGAATGATTTCTTTCAAAAACATGGAAAGCATCTTGTGCTTCAATTCCTCCCAATGACTAAAATTCCTTCCAAGATATTCACATCCCTCCTTTGGAAGGATGAGTGGCTTTATCTGGGAAGTAGAACTTTGAGGGAACCAGTCTCTCATAATGATGAACCCTTACAGGCTTCCTCTGGTTGTCAGTAAGCTGTTTATCATTTCCACTCATCATGTTCAATCATTTGTCTTCTGGTTTGAGTATCTTGAGAGATGTTGGACTTGAGTTTGAAGATGAGGACTTCACTGAAGAGTGTGGAAGAGGATGATTCCTTGAACATTGCCAGTGCAGCTGAGGCTTGAAGAGCAAGAAGAGCAAGTTGATACTTGAAGACCCAAGTGAAGATTGAATGAAGAGCTGAGGCTTAAAGATTGAAGGATGAAGTTGACACTTCCATGTGATTAAAGATTACTCAGAGAAGCTGAAGCTTGTAGATAAAGAGAGAAGACCAAGTTGATACTGATAAAGAAAAGAGAGATAAAGCTTGAAGACTAAGTTGACACTTATGAAGAGGATTCAATTGAGATTGAGTGTAGAGCTGAGGCTTGAGGAATAAAGGATGAGTTGATACTTACACTGATGCTTGGAGAACCTGAAGGAATCAAGTTGATACTTGTAGCTAAGAGTGAAGCCTGAAGGTGGAATTGACTGGAAAGCTGAAGCTTGAAGAAGAAGATTAAGTTGAAACTTCTGTTTGATAGGTTGAAACCTTGGAGGAACAAATTTATATTTGTCATGAAAGATGATAGCCTTGAGGGGTGATGGAATTCTGAAGACTCAGTTGCTGTCAGAAGAGCTGAGGCTTGGAATTGGAAGAGAGTTGTTGATTTGCTTTCCTGTCTGTTTTCTTTTCTGTGTTGATATACCTTGTTTGACTTGCTTGATACATTAGAATAAGTCCATGATTAGACTGACTTTAATCTAGGAGCATGATTGCACTAGAGGTTGAGTTGCTCCCTCTGCTTGTATTGTTACTGTATGGCTTTGCTTGCGGGTATTCGGTAGAGCCCAGCTCCCTTGCGCATGTGGTTTATTTTGCTTGATAGCATGTTATTCCTACGGTATGATTGCAGTTTACTGTATTTTGCTTGATAGCATGTTTTATTTCTTCAGTATGATTACTGTTATTCATTCTGGCTTGAGGTTGAGATGAGCTTGTGGAGGCTTCTGCCCCACACACATTTCCTCCCTCACTTGCATTGCATGCATTTTACAGTCGTTTATTGTTTACTGTTTAAGCTGATGCTTTATCCGTTGCTGTATCTCATTGACATGATCCCTTAGGAATCTCACATCCTTTGATAAGGAAGTGATGATAGAACCTTAGGTTGAAACCTATGCATGATAACTTCTAGGAGTTCCCTGTTTCAAACTTCAACTATAGGATGAATCCTTGGCATGACAACAGTAGGACTTGATAGTCTCCCCGTAGTTGAGCCTGTTCTCTTCTCATCTCAAAACAGCTTAAGATACAGTAATCATGAATGATTTCTTTCGTACGTTACGAGCCTTAAGCTATCTGAGAAAGGATTGTTGGAGAGCTTCTTTTCAACAATCTGGATGTTTAGTATGGCACCCTTTGGGTGACATGCGACGCATTCACTCTCAGGTCATAGTCTTTAGTGCGATTGAAATTGCAAACCCAATAAAAAAACACTTCTTTCGTAAAAGACAGAAAACAAACTTCAAACCTTTTTGCCCCGTGGGCCCATAATTCAAAGGAAGCTTTTCTGAAGAAAAGAGTGTCATTAAACTTCAGCGCCAACGCAAACAGGCTTTGTCCCTAACTGCTGGAACTGCTGTTTAACCCTACTCGATAAAACAGATGAATCTGAATCCCCGTAATCCATATTATCCCGAACTATGTAAGCTCTGATCTCTCATACCTGTTGAGAGTACGTAGGCACAATACTGATGTATTGGCGAGCCACCTTCCCCGTAACCCGTAGTAGGTCGAACTACGTTGACTCTGATTTCTCATTCTCTGATGAGAATACGTAGGCATAAAGTGCGACGCTTTGCCGAGTCATTTTCTTTTCTTTTTCAGACCAACCTTGATAGGTAGATAGATAAACCAACTCGTCCGGTAAACACAACAAGCGTGGATCCCGTCGATTATGACGGACGTGAAGGGTGCTAACACCTTCCCCTTGCGTAACCGACTCCCAAACCTAGACAACGGTTGCGATGACCTTGTCTTATACCTTTTCATCAGGTTTTTTCGATCATTTCCTTTCCCGTTCCGAGGGATAAATAACGAAAGGTGGCGACTCTTCTGTTTTGCCGGCACCTTATTTTCGCGGAAGCGACACTCGCTAGCTGCTCGCCTAGTGAACTCCCTAGCAAAGGCAGACAGTGGCTACTGGAAGCCTTCGCTACCCATCTCGCCTAGCGAAGTCCTAGCGAACACTCGCTACTAGCTCGCCTAGCGAATCGCTCGCTAGCTACTCGCTTAGCGAGTTCTGCAATCTCTCAAAACCCTCACAGTCTAGAACTGTTATCTTGCTCAAATTCAATCCTATCCCTCTACTTCTATCTTCATTCCTGTCAATACTACAACCAATAAGCACTACTCTATCAGTTCCTATCCATTTTAACTCCAGAACCCACACCTATGTTCATCATCAGAACTACAGAAGTTTCTCAGAACTTCCCCAATCTCCCAACAACACTGAAGTTAAGGAATCCCCTCTACCCTGTTCATGCAATTTACCAATCTTAACCCGTTTCTCCCCCCTTACCTCGATTAATGCTTCGATTGATGAAGAACTCTGAAGAACTGTTAGCCCTAGCCTTCTTCTCTTCCTCCTTGTTCTTCCTCTTTCCTCTTCTCTCTGAAACTGACTTATCGTGTTCTAACTCTCTCCTCTCCCTCAACCTCTTCTAATACCCCTTTAATCCTTATTTTATTAATGATAATAATAATACAAATAATAATAATAATAATCATAGTAATAATAATAATCATAATAATCATAATAATAATAATAATAATAATAATAATAATAATAATAATATTACTAATTATTAGATTATCATCATTATTGTTTATATTATATTATTATTAACTCCACATTTTATTAAATAACTCCTATAACTCAAGGACACCCATCCACGCGTTCAGATACACTCCCCCACAAAGGACACACCCAAAAGAAAAACAACACCAAAAGACTAAATAATTAAAATGGGTGTTACAGAAATCCCCAGTATTGATCTCAAGGGCTGCTTGACGATACAAAGTTCTAGATTAATTTCAATTAAATAAAAGCTTGGGGGTTTCAGAATAATTTGGTGAAATTATGAAAGCAATTGCAAATAAAAATAAATAAAGTACGTGAACGGTTAAAATATATATGAGTAGTATTCTAGGAAAGGTGTGTGATCGGATCTATTGATAATTCTAACATGACCTTGCAATAACATCTTCTAAACTATTGATTACCGGTTCTTAAGAGTGTTTACTCCTAAGTCCTTAGTGAGTCAACCTTTAAACATTCAAGTTAACTCCTATGTTCATAGTGAATTACAGATGAAGTTAAGCATTAATTTATCAAGAATAATTCGATTCCTATAGAGTATCCCTAGTCCTAGGTGATATCTATTACAAGATGCTTTCAATTGAGTGTTAACGTTGACAGTCCTTCCTAACTATTAATCATTAATCAAATCTCAATTTTTCTGAAAGGGAAAGAATTAAGCACAAATAAAAAGTAAATTAAATAGATAAGAAATTGTTGTCATTACAAGGTTCAATGAAAAATTATTAACAGATCTAGGTCAGGGACACCCTCTAGCATTTGGGGGTTTAGCTACTCATAGAAGTAAAGAAAAACAAAATGAAAGATGTAGACATTACAGATAATGAGATGAAATTAAGTCTTCAATCACAAAAAGCTCATGAAAATATTGATTCCATGAAAAAATATGAGTTTTCCAGCCTTCAAAATGTGTTCTTGCCGTAAAAAACCGCCCCCTGGAAAAATTCACGCTCCGGAGCTAAATACTCAAACTTTGGGCTTTTCCGCGTTTCTGGGCCTTCATATGCGTATGGGGTTTCCATACATGTATGGGGCATATGGTATTCGTATGGGGGCATATGGCATACAGAAGAAGGCCATACGCGTACGGGAGCAGTCCATATCCGTATGGGGGCAGGCCATACGCGTATGGGTAACACACAAAAATTTACAGATTTCATACGCGTATGAAATGAGCCCATATGCGTATGAGCAGAGCCGAGTTTTCCAAAAATGTCTTCATGAAAGTTGTATCCCTTGATGTGAGCTTTCGTTTACCGTCGGTCGCATGTTATTCTGATTTACGACAATCAAGTTATGATCAAAATACTACACGCCTGTCATAATGTAAAACATGCTAAAATTTTCAGATTCATACGCGTATGAGCAGAGCCGGATTTGCCAAAAGTGTCTTCATGAAATTTGTAGCCCTTGATCTTAGATTTCATTTATCGTCAGTCCCACTTTATTTTGATTTATGACGCTCAATTTATGATCAAAATACTACACGCATATCATGTTGAAAAACATGCTGAAAACAAACTTTCCCAATCTTGATGAAAAATCGACACATTCCTTTTCTTGCCATATCATTGGCTTCCTCCGACCTACAAAACAAGTTAACCTTCCCAAAAAGATCAAAAATACCATAAATGATAAAAACATAGATAAACATGAAATTAAAGAAACTGACATATAAACCACTCAAACTATATGAAAAATGCAAATAATTCTCCCACTTTCACCCGTTAAAATGATAATAACGATAGTAGAAATGGTGAACGATCATTATTCTTGAGTCAAGTACGAACTCTTAGTCACCATGGTAGAAGAAATCAGAACATATTGTATGGAAAGATGGGCAACAAATAAAATGAGGTTTCAAAATCTACATGATGATGGTGTCTTGCCTAATATTAGAAGGAAGGTTGAAAAACCAGTATTTACACCAACTTATTAATTGTGAGGTATCTCTCTTGTACACCAAATTGTGACCTTTATATTGTGTATTCTATTGTCTTTTGTGCTGAACTATCTCCATATGTTTGTTAATGTAGGATGTCTGCTGAACATACATTTGAGGTTAGGCATGTTGAAAATGTTGCAGACATATTTATTGTGTATTTGAAAGAAAGAGTATGCTCTTGTAGAAGGTGGGACCTAACTAGACTACCACGTGTTCATGCATTGTCATGTATGAAAAGTAGGAACTTCAAGATTGAAGAATACATCCGTGATTATTATAGGAAGACAATGTACATGAAAGTCTATTCACTTGTGATTTATTCTGTAAATGCATCAAATCTATGGGTGAGAACTGAATATCCAGATGTGCATCCTCCTAAATATAGAGGATGCCTGGAAGACCCAAGAAGAGAAGAAATCTTGAGCAATGGAAGCTAGATGGGACTAAAAAAAAGATGAGGAGAACATGGTTTGCTGGAAGGTGTTCTAGGTGCAAGCATCCAGGGCACAAAAAATCAAGTTGTAAGGTGACACCAGCTACTCAAGGCACTCAACAAAATGCTCAAGGTTTTCAACAAACACAAGGTTCTTAGCAAACATAAAAAACAGCTCAAGGCACTTAACATGCTGCTCAATGTACTAAACCAACTACTCAAGGTTCTCAACAAACACAAGGTACACTTGCTACTCAAGGAAGTCAGTCAACTATTGAAGGCTCACAAAGTTCTCAACTGCCAAGAACTAGAGGCACGTCAGCTACTCAAGTATCAAAACTAGGAAGGCCAAGTAAGTTGGGTGTTAGGAGGCCATCAACACCTTTTGTTCCTCCTGGACCTATTACAAGACTAAGTGCTTCCAATAATGTGATTGGCCCAACTACAAGGAGGAAAACTCCAACTACAAGGAGGACTACACCTAAGAAAAAAACTTAGATCTATTTAGGATGTCATTTTTAATTGCCGTCATTTTGTGTAATGGGCTTAAATGATATTTGGAATCACTTACTGTCATTTTTTGTTATGCTTATGCATCTCATTTTGAATTGCTTTCATTTTGTGTAATGGATATGAATGTCATTTTGAACAAGTTTATATGTTATTGACAATTATGTGTTATGTTGAAATTCTGTTAATGACAAGTTTATATGTTATGACAATTATGTGTTATGTTGAACAATTGAACAATGTTACAATGATATATTTCACTGCTAAATGGCACAACAATCAACTGATACAAATCAAAGCATTTCACTACAACATAAAAAACCAGAACTGCTACAAGGTTCAAGGTTCAACTAATTTGGAATACAAACTTAAACGTTTCAAATCATCATGAAAAAAACCAGAACTGCTGCAACTAAAATAACAAACATCATCCAACATTTTTTCCACTTTAAAATCTTGTTCATCTCATTTTAAAGTTGATCCATCTCCTTCCTTATTCTTCATTTGTCAACCTAACTTTTTCAATATCCATTGTTGCATCATCCAATTTCTTTGATAACTTTTTTAATCTAGACATTATAATTTGCCCTTTGTCATCTTGAGCTTCCTCACAGAACCATTTAAAATACCCACACCCAGGTTGCATTGTTCCCTGCAATTTACAATGAAATATTCAAAATTGTAATAAGAATAAAAACTCCTTGTACATATGACATACATACCTTAAAATGAGAACAACCCCAAAAATGTTTTCCATAGATCTTTGTCGTTGTAGACCTACGAAGAATAGTTGTGTCTCCAGAATGACAACTCGGTTTCCATGGAAGATTTGAGCTCGTGAACACACTGGAGTTCAGACTTTCATGACTTTTCTGTTTCATGGAGGATGAAGCATAACCTGATTTCATGGAGGATGAACCCTAATCTTCAATTTTTGGGAATCAAAATCAATTTAACATAATAAAACCCTACGAAGGAAAATGAAGAAAAACAAAGATGCATATGGTGGTGAAATAGAGAAAGGAAAAAGAAGACAAGTCGTGTCATATGCCACGTCTTCAGCCACAAACATCTGTTTGGAGTAAATAGACGGAAATGACACATCAGCTTCGTTTTAAATATTAAGGGATCAATTTGAACATTTTAAAAATTAAGGGACCAAAATGGACCCCGAGGTAAAGTTAAGGGACGAAAAAGGGTATTTTGTCTAAAATTTATTGTATAAAAAATGCTCCTCATTTTTTCTTTTTCTGCTTGTTTATGAAATGTGAATTTATTTTTAATAAACAATGCATTGAAAATTTTGGGGATAGTAGTAAAAGCGTTGAAAGAAAACACGAAATTACTTTGATTTTGAAATGTCTGAAGGATAACCACGGTTTCCAAATAACGCATGCGGTGCACAAGGATACAAAATCACAAAGGTCACATTGACCTAACATATTACAACAACTATCGTTCACTCAGGATAATTGGCACCCAACTTGCCTGACCAGGTCAAGTTTGAAGCACTAGAAAGATCCATACATGTGTTACTACTACAACAGTATCAAGACACCAAGATGTCGGGAAGTCAAGTACTTCCTACAAACAAAGTCAAAGCCCAATCTTTGTTGGCACCTCCAAAGTCTAGTCACCATTGGCAATTCATCATCATTAATGTTAGTCATTAATGTTAGTCACTTTGATCTTTTTGTTAAAGAGTACCGGTCCTACCTATCATATTCATAACCCAAGCCCGAGCATACATCAGCATCTTGCACATAAGTAATCATCATGACATGGCATTGCATCAGTGATCCGCTGTCGCGCGCGGATCAAAACGAGTAGTTTGGAAAACGGTAGTTTAGCGACAATGACTCGAGTCGTATCATAAGGATTCTTACAGTGATTGACCAATAAAGTAACAGTTATGGGGGGTTTGAATTTTTAATTAAGAGAAAAAAAACTGAAAAATAAGTGATTATCAAAATAAGTTGAAACGGTTAATCTGCTGTTTTAGTTTCTCAACTTATCATCGATCCTAATAATTCCCAATTCCTAAGCAGATTCTATCCCCTTTTCGATTATAATAACAATCAAACAAGCACAATTGATATTATACGAAACATATTCCTAATTTTCGAATTAAGCAAACAGATAAAATATAGTAACCGTGAATTAAGCAAACACGAGAAACATACGCGGATTAAGCAAACACGATTAAAGTATAAGAACATGCAACCATCGAAATAAATTAATCATCCCTAAGATAATTCGAATTAAGAAAACAAGATATCATAGAGAAGAATTGAAAGGAAATAGATTTTATTGGAAGAATTGAAAGAACCTCAAAGTGTCGGCAGAAACCGATTAGAGCAGATTAACGTGAAGGAATTAGTTCTCCATAATTCGTACAAAGCTTCAACAATATTTTTCATGAATAGTGTATGATTCAACAGTAACACGAGTTTCCCCTAAAAAGAAAAACAAGTTCATAACCCAACTGGGTCGAAAACATCACCCAGGCCCAAAACATGACCCAAAACTAAAACAAATTCCTAATGCAGTAACTTCAATGAATATTCTGGGAAAATGTGCTACTAATCTGACTTCGACTCCAACACGAAAGTTGTATCTCTCTATCTTGGCTTTCCAGCGATATTTAGAATGCCTCAAACGGATTTCAGGAACTCCAGTTATGATCGTTTCCGTGCAGACTGCTAAAGCTGAAAAATAAAGTGAGAAAATCAAATTAGACCAAATATAAAATAAAACATAAAAACATAATAAAACATAAGAATAATCAAAATAAAGTAAAGAAATTCCTAAGTAAAAATATAGGAGAATGTGCATAAAGATGCACTGATCAAATTCCCCCACACTTGAACTTTTGCACTCCGAGCAAAATTAAAATAAAACAAAACAAAGAAAGCACAAACACATCAACAATTACTCATTCCAGGCTAAAAGTCTTCTTCGGTTAAGTTTGTATCGATAGGTACTAATCTTACATACTAAGGATATCGTAGGAACACTAATCCACAGTTTTGCAGACATAAGCCTCCTGGATACAAATCAACTCGAATCATGTTATTATACTGAAGTCTAACTTACTCTTTCTCCTTTTTGCTTTTTTTCATTCAGGCGTAATCACATTAATACCGTTATCTCCACACACTCATAGCAAGGAGACCGGTTAGTGACTCTGAACCTTTTTGCATGGGGTTCTGGTACTTGCGTGGCATAACCCCTTGCTTACTCAGTTGTAGTTGCGGGGGATCGGATCGTAATCCGCCCTACCAAGTTCAGCACCAAAAACCGCTGAACCAACTACAACGAGTCTTATTATCATTTGAGATTTTTTTTCTTCTTTTTTTTTTTGTTTTTTATTTCTTTTTTTTTTCTTTTTCGGAACACTCACTTATATTCATCGGCTTCCCTGCGTAGAGTGCGTGTGAGATGGTGCTGACTGCTGAAATAAACTACTCAAGAGCTGTCAGAGAATGAAAATTTAAGGCTAAAACATAAAGAGTATTCTAATCAATTTCCACATGCAGGAGACTTACGGTGTTAAGACGATACCGATCTTGTGAATTTTTCTCAGGTCTCCGTAAACTAATCTCAAATTAGACTATAGCCTCAAACTTTCAAGAAGATGCATTTTTTATTTGACTGAAAACAAACAAAACACTAACAAAAACAAAGAAAACAAATGAAACAAAGAAATTGTTCTCTCCCCCATACTTAAAAGATACATTGTCCTCAATGAAAGAAAAAAAATATAAAATAAAAGTGAGGAGAGATAGGAAAGGACACACCCGAGGAGTCAAGGTGGATAGATGATCGCATAAGCAACATTTCATAAAGAGAGCTCTTCTGCAGTCTCTTCTTCCAAAGTGCAGCTCTCATGGAGTAGCTTTGGGCAGTGACCATTGTTTTTGAAATTTTTAGTAATGCCTTCGTGTTTTATTCCAGGATCAAAGAAGGTCCTTCGATACGTAAACATGTCGAATGGGCACGTGAACATGATCTCATTTTTCACATCAAGAATAAAAGGATTAAGGGGTTGTCTCACTAATTTAGCTCCTTCGTTAAGCAGAATCCGATGCATGCACCTGGAAGGGCTAATACCGGGAATGTTCGCCAAGGTCCACCCTATTTCCTTTTTGTGCCTCTTTAAAACCTGCAAAAGCCTACTTTCTTGATTGAAATCAAGGTTAGCTGAAATAATAATAGGAAGCTTATCATTTATGTCTAAGTAGGCATATTTGATATTTTCTGAGAGAGGTTTGAGTTCTAAAGAAGGGGGCTGCTCAATAGATGGGATGGTCGGGGCAGCAGGAACGTCCAGAGCCTCAACCGCACAAACCACTTCATCGATAACCTTATCCACCTGCAAAATATCAGTACGCAATGCAGCATTTATCTCGGCACAAGTAGAGTAAACATTAGTGTTAGTGCACACATCACAGGAGAAAATATCATCATAGTCTAGTAAAGACGGCAAATCAGATAAAAACTCGGGAAGTGTATCGTCTACTAAGTCAGAAAGTAACTCAATCTGAAACACTGAATGCTCTTCCATAGGATGTCTCATTGCATCAAAGATTATGGCCAGGATTGCAAATGCAGCAACAAATCCGATAATTCCCACAATGTCCCTGTAGGTCAGAATCAAACTCAAAGAAGGAAGATGGTTAAAATAAAATCGAAAAAAATCTAAAAACACAAAATTTAACCTAATTAGATCAAATAAGAATTTTGGAAATTATTTTGGAGTTTTTTGAGACAGTGAAAATAGTAAAACATTAATTAAAAATAGAAAAAAAAGGAATTGGCGATTCGAGGGGCCAACTCTTATAACTCTTCTAGAGTTAAGGACTTTTGATCGCACGATTTTTTTGCTTCAAGTTCACGAAATAGATCTCAAAAAGAAGGCGATTTGCCCAAAACCTTATTTTTTTACTTGGTCTGACAAGAAACAGGACGGTCGGACGCGAGAACGCAAGAAAATACACAAAAAGGCAGAAAATTAAAACAAACAAAACCTAAAACTAGACTATTGGCTAAATCAACAAGAATCTCCGGCAACGGTGCCAATTTGATCCGCTGTCGCGCGCGGATCAAAACGAGTAGTTTGGAAAACGGTAGTTTAACGACAATGACTCGAGTCGTATCGCAAGGATTCATGTAGTGATTGACCAATAAAGTAACAATTATGGGGGGTTTGGATTTTTGATTAAGAGAATAAAAACTGAAAAATAAGTGATTATCAAAATAAGCTAAAACGGTTAATCTGCTGTTTTAGTTTCCCAACTTATCATCGATCCTAATAATTCCCAATTCATAAGCGGATTCTATCCCCTTTTCGATTATAATAACAATCAAACAAGCGCAATTGATATTATACGAAACATATTCCTAATTTCCGAATTAAGCAAACGGATAAAATACAGTAACCGTGAATTAAGCAAACACGAGAAACATACGCGAATTAAGCAAACGCGATTAAAGTATAAAAACATGCAATCATCGAAATAAATCAATCATCCCTAAGATAATTCAAATTAATCAAATAAGATATCATAGAGAAGAATTGAAATGAAATAGATTTTATTGGAAGAATTGAAAGAACCTCAAAGTGTCGGCGGATACCGATTACAGCAGATTAACGTGAGGGAATTAGTTCTGTATAATTCGTACAAAGCTTCAACAATATTTTTCATGAATAGTGTATGATTCAACAGTAACACGAGTTTCCCCTGAAAAGAAAAACAAGTTCATAACCCAACTGGGTCGAAAACATCACCCAGGCCCAAAACATGACCCAAAACTAAAACAAATTCCTAATGCTGTAACTTCAACGAATATTCTGGTAAAATGCGCTACGTATCTGACTTAGCCTCCAACACAAAAGTTGGAGCTCTCTCTCTTAGCTTTTCGGCGATATTTAGAACGCCTTAAACAAATTCCCGAAACTCCAGTTATGATCGTTTCCGTGCAGACTGCTAAAGCTGAAAAATAAAGTGCGAAAATCAAATTAGACCAAAAATAAAATAAAATATAAAAACATAATAAAACATAAGAATAATCAAAAATAAAGTAAAGAAATGCCTAAGTAAAAATATAGGAGAATGTGCATAAAGATGCACTGATCAATCAGCAAAACATGTAGCATATCCATCAAGATGGAGCATCACGCCATTACAAATTCAAACGTGCATACTTAGCATAAACCAAGACTCAACCCTATCTCAAAAGCGTAAACAAATCCTTAGCTGAGACTTGAGACAGTGTTATTTCTCCGAAGAGAATATCATCCCCACAAAAGTACTAGTTGGCATCCCCACCAGGTTCCCCAAAATCATTTCTCTTTTATTTTCCTTTTTTCCCCTTGCATTTTGCATGGGAAATCTCTCTTATTACTCATCTTTGGTAAGCGTCTTGCCTTTTGCATGAATTTTTGTTTTTTTTCTTCACTTTTCTTTTGTAAGATCTTTCACTGTATTTTGCACGAAATCATGTCTCCTCACTTACCTTTTGTAAGTCATCGCTGCCTTTTGCATGAGAAAGGTATCTTTGTTAAAACCTTGCATTCCGAGTACAAAGTAAAGGATTGGACATATGACTTACTCCCTTCCAGATCATTTAGACGTCTGACATATGCTTGGCAGTCCAAGTGATTACCATATTTCGAGAACTTCATCTTAGCCTTGCGCCTGAGAGGTATCATGTCGCTCTCTTACCTTTTGCAATTTTCCTCTGGCTTTTACATGAGGTTCATCATCTCTTTTACACTTTCCTTTTGCAAGTTCCTTATGCCTTGTGCATTTGGACTATTATCTCCTTTATGCTTGTCTTTTGCAAGTTCCTCTTACCTTTTGCTTGGGAAGTTTCTCTTTCTACTTACCTTTTGTAAATCCCCTCTTCCTTTTGCATAAGGATTATCATCTCCTTTATGCTTGCCTTTTGCAAGTCCCCCTGGCCTTTTGCACAAGGAATTCTATTTCTAACCTACTTACCTTTTATAAGTACCCTTTTCCTTTTGCATGGGAACTCTCTCTTTCGGCTTACCTTTTGTAAGTGCCCTTTTCCTTTTGCATAAGAAGACCCTTTTTCCTTAAACCTATCTTTTGCAAGTTCCCTCGACATTTTACACGTGGAATTCTATTTCCAGCCCACTTACCTTTTGTAACTACCCCTTGCCTTTTGCATGGAAAGATTATTTTGTTTACTTCTTCTTACTTACCTTATGTAAGCATCCTTTGCCTTTTGCATAGAAAAATATATTTCTATCTTCGCTTACCTTTTATAGGTATTCTCTTCCTTTTGCGTGAGAAGAACGTATGTCTCCTTTGCTTGCCTTTGGCAAGTCTCATTTTCCTTTTGCCGAGGAAAAGTTACTTCATCTTATACTTTCTTTTTGCAAGCCCTCTCCATGAGACAAGTCTTCTGTTGCCTTTTACATGAGAAATTGCATTTATTATTCACTTGCCTTTTGATAAGGAAGCCTCTTGGCTTTTTGCAGGAGAAAATCGATTCAGTTCATCCTTCTTCTTACCCTTTTGCTAAGGAGTTCTCACTGCATTTTGCATGAGAAATCATATTCACCTCCACAAATCTTCCTGGCTTTTTTCTAAGGAATCCTCCTTGCCTTTTACAGAAGAAAACCAATTCATTTTGTCTCGCCTTCTTAGCCTTTTCCTAAGAAGTTCTCATCACCTTTTGTATGAGAAATCATATCCATTGTCTCGCCTTCTTAGCCTTTTGCTAAGAAGTTCTCATTGAAGGAGTGAGAAACACAAGAAAGGGGGGTTGAATTGGGTTTCACCAAATATGATCTTTTCATGAAATTCAAACTTCAATCCTAACAAGAGAATAAAAATAAATAGACACAATTATTTTTATCTTAATTCACTGTTAATAAAGTTACTCCAGTCCACCCACCAAGGTAATTTCGCCTTAGACAAGGACTTAATTCAATAATCTAGAAAGATTACAACCTCTAAGTGTTAGAAAACAACATAGTACACTCAAGTATACAGACTAACGACTTAGTCACTTGAGGAACAACCACTTTGAAAAGTGTTACAAATGTGTGTATAAGAGATGCTTCAAAACAAGCAGATTGCATAAGTTTAAGTACAATAACACAAAAGTGCTTTCTAGCAAGATATGAATAACAATTCCTTGTTAATATACAAAACTATCTTAAGAATGATCTCCATGAGATTTGCATCATATCAACATGATTTTTTTTTGCTTAAAAGTTTCTTTTAATGCTTCTCTCTTTTTCTTGTAAAGTAACACTTTATCTTTTGTTTGAGCATCAATCATCTTCTTTTTGAGCTTATGGCTTGGTGCTTTGCTTCCACCTTGCACACATACTCTCGTATTTTCTTCAAATATTTCTATTCATCTTTTAGATGAGCTCACATTTCTTCTCTTTGGCTCTTCTAGCTCTCAACACATCATCTCTCTTTTTTGTTGCTTTTCATTTCTCGTCTTTGAGCATTCAGATTTTTGATATATATAGAGCTTGAGAATAGATCCATTGGAGGGTTTAATAGGAAGCAAATTCCAATTATAATTTCACAATGTCCACTTGATGGAATGGTCACATCATAATACAAAAAACGTTTTCCTTGCGCCACCTTATCGAGGTAGAGGTCACAAACTACTTTGTACTTTTATATTCAATATTTTATCCAACCATTCTTGATTTTCTGTCCTCTAGTTCTCCAGAGGCTTCAGATGTATATTTGATGAAGCATGTTATAGAAAGATCAATACTTGTAACTTCAGAGCCTAAGTCTTCAGAGTCTCAGATCTTCGTTCAGCTGAGCCTTGTCTTAAGAGTCTTCAGTACTTGGTCTTTAAAAATGATGTCTTCAGAAACTTCATAACTCGTTTAGCAGAAACTCGTCTTTAGAATCTCCAGAACTTGTTCAGCACATACTTGTCTGAAGATAGCGGGATTATACTTGAGCCTCTCACACACTCAAAGATACAACAGAGTCGCCACTGAACTTTATTTAGTCCCAAAAGACATAGAAAATATCGATAAAACCCAAGTGGAAGGGAAACGGGTAAGGGAGTCGGTTATGTGAAGGGAAAGTATTAGCTAAAGAGGGACGGGAAAAGGGACGGGAAAAGGGAAAAGGGAAAAGGGACGAAGGAAAGTGCTCCTAAAGTATTGAGGCCTTCTTTCCCACGTATCCTCATAGTGCAATGAGGAATTCAGAGCTCCGTAGTTCATGGAACTAGTGAAGGAAAAGAGAAAAGAGGAAGACCAGAATAAGGGTAGAAGAAAGTGGGAAGAAGGTTGCTTGCCAAGATCTCGCGATCTCGTGCCTATGTATCCTCACAGTACAATGAGGATGTCAGAGCTCCCTAGTTCGGGGAACCAAGACGGAGAAAGAAAGGGAAATAGGGTCAAAAACAAGAGTGAAAAGCAAAGGAATGATGTTAAAACCAAGAGAATAAAGAAGCAAGGAAGTTGAATCGAGATAAGGTGGGACCCACTGGGGATTCGATATATTAACTGATAAATAGTGGTAAACCAAAGAAAGAGAGAATGCGACCCTGATGGGGAAGAAGGAAATTGGTGTTAACCGGTGGATGGTGATCAACCAAAGAAATGGATATTTAACTAAGAGGTGATTAACCCAACAAGGAGAATAGAAATTGGTTTTAACAGACGGATTATGATCAACCAAAAGGATGGGTGTGGAACCAAGCAAAGTTTGTGACCCAAGAGAACATGTGTAGAACCAAGCGAAGGTTGTGACCCGAAGGGGTTCGGTACACCAACTTGCAGGAAGTACTTGCCCGAGGAGAGGGTATTTGAACCAAGAGAAGGTTACTAACCCAAAGGCGTGGATATTTGAACCAAAAGAAGGTTGCTAACCCACATGGGTATTGGTTTTAACATACAAATTGTGATCAACCAAAGGCGGGTGATGAACCAAGAGGTGATTTAGCCAAGGAAGATTGGTTTTAAAAGGCGGGTTGTGATCAACCAAATAACGGGTGATTAACCCAAGGAAGATTGGTTTCGATAAGAGAACTGTGATTAACCAAAGAAAAGAGTGGTTAACCAAGAGGTGATTAACCCAAGGAAAGATTAGTTTTAATAGACGAACTGTAACTAACCAAAGGACGGGTGATGAACTAAGAGGTGATTAACCCAAGAGAAACTCAGTATGTTAACAGACGAACTGTGGTTAACTAAGGGAAGGAAAACACTAATCTTGAACCAAGGAAATGGTGATTGATCAAAGGAAAGATTGAAAAGGTATGAGTGATCAAGGATTAACAATCCTGAGGGGGAGACATTATAGTATGGAGATATAGACGATTAGTCCAAACACAGGGTCATTCGTCTCCTACCCTAAATAACCAGAATGAGTGTAAGAATTCTCCACTCTCATCCCTTCTCAAGCACCTAAAGTATAGTGCAGAAATTGAAACCGACAGAGTCACAATGCAATTTTTATAGAGCTCCAATGCTTTATGCAGACCTCTGGCTCAGTAGGATCAAGAAAGAAAGGCTCTAAAGAGGTCCTAAAGAAGAGAACGGGGGAAGATTAACCAATTGAAACAAGGTTTCGATCAATCGATCAAAGGGAAAGAACATGCCAACAACCTTTGAAGCGAGTCAAAGATCATCAAAGCAAGCATGCGAAACAATGATTGCACAAGATTAAATTTGCTCAATGAAGAACAAATCCAATGCATCAAATTGAAATTGATAAGCATTAACAAAGACAAGTTAGCATGCATCACTAATCATAATCATGTTAACACATAAATAAGAATGGTGTAAAAAAGTGCTTTAAACATGTAATCGAATTGAAAAATAATCGAGAAAATTCATGCAATTAATCAAGCAAAAGTCATTTCAAGTAGACTTTGACTTAAAACAGTAGCATTAACATGAATACAAGTAAGCATGGGAAGCCACACAAGAAAACTATGCAAAACAACCCTCAAAAGCAATACTTTTTCAATAAGTACAAGTGGTAACCGGTTACTACATGAGGTAACTGGGTACCTGTAGTACCTCAAAAAATATGATCCTCGAGATGGACGTGGAAAAAAACGTTCGAATAGAGTCGCCATTAAAATTTATTCATTCCAAAGAAGGAATAGGAAAATATCGATAAAACCTTTAAAGAGATAAGAACATGGTCATTGCAACCAAGTTTTAGGTTCATAAGTTAATTGCGCAAAGGGAAGGTATTATCACCCTCCACGTCCTTTGTACTCAACGGAAACCTCTTGATTCGATTCATGAGAGAAGTTAGCTAAGTTTGTTTGTTTATATTCTAAAGGATTCGCTTCTAAGGGGAAAATGAGTGGTTTTTATTAGGGTGCTAGCCAAGGATTGGGGCCCTTGTCCCTACGTACTCCTTCGTGCAATGGGAAAGTCAGAGCATCGTAGTTCTTGAGACTACGGGTAAAGGTTTGGATAAAAAGAAAAAGGCAGCTCACTAGGATCTCGCAATCTTATGCCTACGTACCCTCACTGTGCAATGAGGAAGTCAGAGCAATCGTAGTTCGGAAAACTACGGTTGGTTGGTTTATGATTGAAATGAACGAGGGTTTAGGTCATGTTCTAACTGCTAAACGTTAGCCTGTATGCTCGCTAAGGGAGGCTAAAACACTAGTTTATATGAATGGAAGAAGGGACTAAATAATGTTCTTTGCGAAAAGTTGAGTTGTAAATCGCACGAGGGCGAGGAATTAGTGTATTGGGAAGTTTCGATCGCACGGGGACGAGAAAAGAGAATTTGATGTGTTTGGATGTTTTGTTAGAGGTGACAATTACTTGAAGCTTAAGAAAGGCTCATTGGGCCCAAGTAATCGGGAGAATGAGTCAAAGACATGACTCTCTTTCTTTTTCAACCTTAATTGCGAAAGGATTTTGATATGGTTAGAGTAAGTTAATCGGATGACGATTACTCAAAGCTTAAGAAAGGCTCCTCGGGCCCAAGTAATCGGGAGAGTGAGTCAAAGGCTCGACTCTCTCTCTTTTTCATCTAAGTGTTAAGAAAACATATTTGATTTCATTTATCGTAAAATAGTTTGATGTAGAATCGGGTTATGAAGTTTTCAGAGAAGACAATTGTTCGAACTTAAGAAAGGCTCCTCGGGCCCAAACAATTGAGGAGAGGAATCGAAGATTCCACTCCAACTCCCTTTTCATATTTATTTTAAATTGCATTTAAGTACAATTAAGTATATTGATTTGATTTGAGGAAAGTGCTCGATGTGAATCGAGGATTGAATTTGCATGCAAAACGATCAAGGTTTGAACTAATGGAATGGAGGTCCTATTGGTATAGGGTAAGGTCGATGGCGAGGCAAAAGCACTCGACTTACAAGGTAGGGGATGTGATATGGATCCAATATACTTTGGGGTCACAAGATAAAAGTAATTGAATTAAGTTTTAATCGTGTTCACTAGCAAAGTGGACTAGTCTTCTAAATGACCAACTAAAAATAATTGATCGAATAGGTCTCACTGTAAGGAAGCCCAGAAGTAAGCTTTGAATATTGTGTATTGTGACCAAAAGGTTGATGGCGATGCTTGGAAAGCAATTGAATTATAAGGTGGGAAATGGCTCGATGTTGGATCGAGAACTTATTTTAAAAAAAAATGGTTCAAAGCATCAGAGTATAATCGAGATAAACGAGTAAAGTATGAACATCAGAATGGGAGTGGGGTACATGTAAAGTACACGAGATTGCGAGAAATAAAAGGTCTCATTGTCAGGTAGCCCAAGAGGAAGCCGTATGTGCGCAATGTGTCCTAAACTAAGCCATGAACAAACGTCGGACAAAAATCTCCTTGCTAGGGTTTCTGTATACAGTCCAGGTTCTGTTGCTCGGAAAAGTAACCACAGTCCACCGATTTAGTCTTTTAGAGTTTCGATTGTTATTAGTGTATTTTGAATAATGTGAACAAAGTATGAACATAATGAATATGATATGAACAACATGATAAATATGAAAATATAATATAAAGATAACATAATCAATAGTATATGAACAAGAATATAATTGACAGAAAGGTAAATCAAGATAATATTGACAGAAATTAAAGTTAGTAGTTAGTCGTTATTGAATGAATCGGTTCGACTATAGCGTTAAACCGTCGTAGCATGATCTATGAGGAAAATCATACTATTGGAGGTCACACAAGTTGATGTTTGTGTTAAAACACGATGGAGAAATGATATTGAGAATCATTCTTCAAAGAAATCGTGCCATACGAAAAGAAAAAAGAACGGTCTCATCTCAATCAAGATTTTCCGCCGATTAAATCGAAAATTTATAATTCTTAAAATGTCATTGACGAAAATTAAAAAAGAAAATCAAAAGAAACAAAATATATAAAAGAAACAAGCAAAATCTATCAACGATGATTAAAGTAAAGAAATATTCAAAGTTTTAGAAAACATTTAATATGATAAAAAGTGAAAACTATTAAGAGACAAAAGAAATTAAAAAACAACTAAGAGGTGGAATATGAATCCAATGAAGAAGTGTGTGGATCTAAAAAGATTATGCTAGAAACCCAGGTTAACACATGAAGAGTTTTTAAGAAAAACTAGAAAAACAACATCAGACTTTACAAGGTAAGAACGTATTCCATCTTCTCCTTCCACTCAAATACAATTCTGAGAGAAAAAAGAGATTGAAGAATGTTGCACCCTAAATTTTGACCCTTTAGATCCTCACCATCATTTTAGAATCATATTCAGTTGAGTAACTAACCTTAACCCATTTCAAGTTTATCTTTGTCAAGATGCAGATGAATCAGGGTTCCGTACCGTTAAAATCGAGTCTTCGATGGTTCGATCAATCAATGTTTTGGATTTATTCAACTATAAACAACATCAATAATACTCCATTGGGTCAAGTGTGAATCCAATTTGAGGTTGTCACCCAAGGATTAAGAACAGTGCAGTTCAGGACACCCAATTAGGGTTTCTGATTAGGAAAAGTCAACTGTACTTTGACTTTTGATTAAAATAGTGTTCCAATGATGGAATCATGGTCCATGAAGCTCATATGGCTTAGTGAAATTCACTCAAGAAGTTTCAAGACCTCAGAGGACCCAAAACACCAACAGTCGATTCAGAGTTCTTCAATCAATCGGTTCGTCTGACTGAAAAGTCAACTCATTAACCAACATGGTTTTGACCCAAAATTGAAGGCAATTATGTTCCTAATGGTATATCACATCTATTCATGAAGTTTGGTGACCATTGGATCAAGAATTGATAAGTAATCAAAAAGTTGGGAAATTAAGGTTTTGAAAAGGGCAAAGCCATAATCCTTATACACACAAGGGTCTTTGACCTAGTTTCAAGGGGAATGAGTTCCTAAAACAAGCATAAATATTGTAGTACCTAATTGGGGATTTTTAAAAATTACAATTGGGTTCCATAACTCTTCCTGGTTAGAGAGAACCAAGATCCACAAGTTGGCAAAAAATCACATTCGCAAAACTAGGTCAACATGAGTTTTTTATTCCAAAACCTCTCCAAGTCGATGCTAATCAAAGGCTAAACCTCATTTATGATGTTTTAATTGATAATTAACATTTTAATATCAATTCACACGAAAATGGCACAAAGATCAAAGGAAATCATTGTTTAATGCAAGTTGCAAAAGTGAATAGTGAAGAAAGAGAAAAAAGGTGGCTACCCTTGTCAAATCATCAACTTTACTTAAACAAGTCACCTTCTAACCTATCAAGCATTATGAAAACAATATATAGGGCATGGAGAATATCTTAGTAGAGTGGCTTAAAGACAAGTATGAAGATTGCATTGGAAAACTCAAAGATTTTCATGATGGAAGGTTAAAATTGGCAATTTGCTTCACTTTTGCCCATACCTTGTTCCAAGGCCTTTGGCTATAAATAGAACTCACTTCCTACATCACAAGGACACCAGTTCCATTCTATAAACCATCTAGAACTCTCTCCCTTACACAATCACCAAATTCTTGCAAAATCTCACTAAGTCTCCAAAATCCCTCAAAATCTATTTTTGCAAAACACCTTCCAAAACCATTTCCAAACTTTTTCCAACTCAAGAAACACTTCAAACACATCAAATATGATGTATTGAAGCTATCCAAATCACTTCCACACTTATGTAACAAGGTTTGAATGAGTTGGTCTTTGAAATCTTTGGATTTTAGAGTTTTTCCTTCATTTACAAGGCATTTCGTCCACTAGCTTGCTTGGAGGTTGTTTGGAGCATCTATTCATCAACCTAGGAACATTTGTAGACCTTATAAGAGCTCTCAATATCTCTAGTTTTCTTATTGCTTAAGCTTGCTTCAAGAGGTAAACCTAAAACTCATAAATGTGAACTTTCTACTTGCATTTCACATGCTACCATGAATTTTGTTAGGGTTTTCACCTTCCTATCTCTCATTTATTCATTTCAAAACTTTAATTTCATTCTCTTTTGAGTTTTATTTTAAAGTTAATATTTTGGCTTGTTAGCATCCTTGTGTACTTGAGTTTGACTAAAACTCTTGCTTGTAAGCATTTGTGTGTAATCATCATTAAAACTTGAAAGTTTTCTCCCATGAAGTTTTGAACTTCTCACTTAGATTTGTTGTGACATTATTTGATTAGGCATGATGCCTGTAAGTATACACGTCATCTTGTAAGCCCTATTCAAGCCTCATCTTTGTTAAGATGCATCTTTGTTAAGATCCCCTTCCATCTTTATTAAGATGTACCCCATTCTTTGTCAAGATATGTCTGTGGTTTTCACCCTTTGTATTTAGTCTTGTAAGAACTTCCCCATTTCATGATATTATAATATCTTGATACTTGCTTTGGTTGTGACCATCTATCTTGATTGAAATCATTGCCTGATATTGTAATATTTTTAATGCTTGCTTTGGTTGTAACCATTCATCATGATTGAAATCCTTGCTTGTTGTAATATGCTTGATTATTCCTGTTTGTAACCATATCCCTTATATTCATCATGTGTGAATGATTATGCTTTGTTAAGTTTATTTCCCCAAAGTGATGTAACTCTTTAGTTCTCATCCTAGTTGCCTCCTTTTTTCCCTTCCAAAGGAAAGTCTCTCTATTGACCCTTGGGTCATAGATAGCTCATTAACTCGTAGGTCTGGATAGAACCTTCTCCCCTTTTGGTCTGGATAGAACCAATAGGATTTACATCATAGGTCTGGATAGAACCTTTTCCCTTTTTGGTCTGGATAGAACCAATAGGATTTAAATCATAGGTCTGGATAGAACCTTTTCCCCTTTTGGTCTGGATAGAACCAATAGGATAACTCATAGGTCTGGATAGAACCTTCTCTGCCTTTTGGTCTGGATAGAACCAATAGGATATAACCTCATAGATCTGGATAGAACCTTTCTCCCCTATTAGGTCTGGATAGAACCAATAAGAGTTAAACTCATAGGTCTGGATAAAACCTTCTCCCCCTTTTGGTCTAGATAAAACCAATGGATTTAAGTCATTAGGCCTGGATAGAGCCTTCTCCCTCTTTTTGGTCTGGAAAGAACCAATAGATCCTTATTCTGTAGTTCGTGCCCGAACTACGACCGCTCTGATTTCTCATTGGACAATGAGAACACATAGGCACAAGATGTGATATCTTGACGAGCAACCTTCCCCCTTTCTCCTACCTTTTGGTCTGGATAGAACAAATTGGTCTCACAACGTAGAACTTTAGGATAGAGTTTGGTTAACTCTATGTAAGAATCATGGATATGATTACTTACTCCCCTTTCTTGAGAGTTCAACATAGATCTAGAGAGTTTTCTTAAACTCTGGCCAAGAATGGATATGTTTGTTCCCCTTTGAACCTTGATCATAATCAAGTGTTCTTCATCCCTTGTGAGGTGAACTACGATTGCTCTGATTCTATCCTAGTTAGGATACGTAGCCAGAGGACGCGACGTCTTTGCGAGCAAACGTAGAAACTATCTTTAGGTTTTAACCTAGACCCTTTACCCAATCCCAATCCTTAGCAAACATTTACCAACTTAGCATGCAATCAAACAAAAGGTTCCTGTAGAGTACTACAGATGTTTAGGTTGTGAAATACCTACCCTATGCATAACCAACCCCCGATCCCCGATCTCTCAGCGTTGTTGTTACATCGCGAAAAGGGTTCTTTCTTTCTTTAGACCTTTCCTTTGGATAAGTTAAAGTTCGGTTGTTTAAGAATTAAAGATCCAAGTTAATCAATAGCTTGGTATCACGATTCTCACCGCAACAGAAATGGTGACTTCACTGGGGAGACCAATTTACTTTTGAGGGTTTAGCCTATTTTGTTAAATTGCATGCTATATTTGTAAATATTTGCTTAACATGTATATTTGTCAATATGTTTGTTTGATGTTGGGTATTGGGTGCTTTGAGTGGTGAGACGGTCCTATACCCGGACTTGAGTGTAATTATGATAGGATGGTGGTATATTCAAGAAGGCTTATAGGGAGTTGGTTCCCGACCAAGCTAACTTGAGAAACCACCGCTCAGTGTAGGCCCTCTTGAAAGTTTAGTATTGTTGATCGAGTATTCGTGAAAACAATGCTACTTTCAACGAAGGAGCCCATGACATGTGGACTTTTAAAACATATTTTATCCCACTTTGGCCTTATTAGGACGTAGTGCGATGGCTATAAGGAAGTATTTCTGAAATAGTTGATACGCGATACTACACTCAGGCGAGATTCTCTTGAGAATATTATCGATTACCAAGTGATTTGGGAAGTTGATAATATCCGAAGGATGGGTTGATGACTATGGGAACTTTGTTAAGAACCCGTTCGACAGGTACAAATTAACCCATAGTACAAATCCTGGGGGATGGGTAGACCTTTGACTCCTTGCTTTGATCTTAAGCCTAGGAGGACTTTGTGTATGCATTGTATTTGTGAATACTTACCATCATGTTATGTGTGCATCACCTCATCATATCACCATAAGCATATCATATTGCAACTAGTTTTGTAAAACTCAGTCGATCTCTGGTATTATTAAAAAAAAAGTTGTAACTTTTCCAACGATTGATGAAATGAGGGTTTTGACCTAGTCAATCTTTTGAGTTTTGTAAAACCAGTTTGCTTTTGCATTGCATTTGCATTATGCATTTGCATTTCTCAGCCTTGCGTCGCTTTTGATCAGAGATAGAGAAGGGATACCTAGCACATATCCAGGACAAATGGCAACAATGGAGGGACTTTTGAAAGCCCAGGAAATGCTAAAGGAGGACATCAGAATTCTCAAATGTCAGATGAGTTGGGTTCTAGAGACATTACAGAACATGATGAAAAAAGAGGGTCACCTTGACCATGTGACGTCTAGAGAAACTAGGGATGCATTATCTCCGATGATTCATCCAACTCAAGGACATTCTCAGTATCAACCACCAGATAATCGTCAATCACGTCAACACGCCCAATAAAGTCCGAGGAAAACAGAGAGTTTGTTTCCAATGTCATACGGTCAGATATTGCCAGACGTGATCCAAGGCGAATTGATAATACCAAAGGAGATGAAACCAGTAATTCCTCCTTACCCTCTGAACTGTGGTACCAACGCTAAATGGGACTATCATACTGGGGCGCTAGGGAGTTCAACTGAAGTCTCTCACCAGTCGGTGTTTGTTCCTCCTCAAGGTTCTCAAAGTCGGAGATTGAACAAGAAAAATCATGTTAGGAAAAATAAGACTTGCGGTAGACCAACTCCAGTACCGTTAAGAAAACTTTACCCGCTACTGATTCAGAACTCACTAGTGACTCCATGATTATCCAATCCTGTGTCAGGACCATGGCATAATACGAACCTGAACTGTGAATTTCACAAAGGAGCTGAAGGACATAACTTAGATGCATGTATAGCATTGGGTTATCTTGTACAAAAGCTAATCATTGATAAACACTTGATCCTCGAGGAAGGCCACCCAGAAGTAGAATGTGGATATCATACTGGGACAACAGGGCACCTAGTTGAAGAGTGTGAAGGTTTTAAACTGAGACTGCAAGAGTTGTTGAAACCTCAGGAGGATAAATCAAATGACAGTGCTGCGATTCCTAAATCCAAAGGAAAAGGGCCCGTGAGACCCCTCATAATTCTATATCACAAGGAGCAAGTGGTGGTTGAAGGTGTTTCCCCACATGGTCCTAAAATTTGAATTTTGTTCCCTAAGAGTGGCAGCTGTAGACTGTTTCGGCATTTTGTTGTGTTTTCTTTGCATTTGAACTGCTTGTAAGCTCTTGTTCATTTTGAATTGGCAAGATTTATGAAATGTTTGTGCATCTTTTGATTAAGTCCATTAGTTTCACTCTTTCTTTTTCCTTTCATTGTTATGAGATAACGAAAAATGCAAAAATTTCTTTTCTTTACTGAACTGTTGTTTAAAGCAAAGATTGGGGAGGATGATGAGAACTATATCCATAACTGCTGTTGATATGCTTTCAATTTAACTTTTCCAATGATGTAAGGCATTGTTTCAATCCCTAAACACTGGAGAAATAAGGAAGATAATCCCTCGTTAACCACTTCGAGCCTAGAAGTATGAGTTTTCTTTCTTTACAAAAACAAAAACCTTAAATTTCAAACCTGGGGGCGGGTAGTTCTCAGTTAACTTGAAGATATGTGCATAACAAGGCATTTTTCATATAAAGATGGTGCACTCGGGTTTTTCTTCGTACACAACAAGCAAATGTCGAAGTTCAAAAGACGATGATGGTTCGCCATAGCCATTAAACTAGGTGGTCACCTCCTTTCTAAAAAAAAAGAGAAGAAGAAACAAGAAAATTAAAAATCCCGCTAAGTCAAAACCTATGAAGGAGACTTAGGCAAAAATGGGGCATCCCATTGACTGTATATTCGAACAAAGAAGTTCAGACAAAATTCGGGGATAACAAAAGAGAGGAATTCTGTAAGAGTTATCACTCTTATCCTCAAATAGAAAAAAGCTATTAAATACTGTAAGGGAGTTGTGACTACCCTAGGTTTGTAAGCCATCAACAACTATCATTAGTTCAATTCTTAAAGTCTATAAGAACCTGAATGTATAGTTTGAGTTAACTGAGCATAGGATTGGAGTTCATCATGGAGAGTGGGTGGGACAAATAACTTTGAGCCTTTATCCTTTGTTTCATGAACCGTGAACCAGACCACGTTACAACCCTTAAAATACCTAATTGAGGTAAAGTTGTTTTGAAAGCATATTACAGCAAGGTTGGATAACCTGACTCCTAATGATCTTTGATGTTGGTGTGTGTTCATTACTTTATCCATCATTTATAAGATGATTGGATCACTTTCACTTTGATCACTTGATCACTCCGCTGTGTGTGTTTCATCAAAAAAATGTTTTCAAAAGATTTCATGAATTTTACATTGAAAATTGCCAATTTTTAATAAACAACATTGCGTGCAAAACGATCTGATGTCAAAGGAATCCCAACAAACGCTGGTAGCTAGGGAATTTGACATGATGAAGGAAGCTCAGCCTGGGGCAACCGATTTGAAGGATTTGTTAATCATTTGTTACAATGTTCAGCTAATCATAGCCAACTAGGTCAAGACCAGATGAAGCTCTTAATGAACAGTTTAGTCTAGGGCAAATCTTTTGCGGTTACTAGCTAGCAAGGGCAAGTTTGTTCCCCAGTCGTTACTTCCACAGTCCGGGACTTTGTTGTGCAAGCACCGTTAAACTGGGGCAATCACGTCGATATTTGTAAATCTCTCTCTATAAGAGTTTGAAGATATTGAAGCATCTTTATGCTAGTTCTCTTGATGGTTTCTTCCCACAGACCATGTAATCTGGGGCCGAAAGAGTTGAAGACTGTTTGTCGCAAGAGCCGTTGCTCACTAAAGAGGATTGTTATACTATCAATGGGGCAGAAGGATTTTGGTCTCATGATACCCTTTGTCAGCTCTCCGATTAAGTTGTTACTTCAGTTGATCTGGGAATCTCTCGATATGATTTTCCTTCAGCAAATAATTCAAGTTCATGATGGAAATCCAAGTGAAGTCATGATGTTTTGGCCTAAGAAGATTACTCTCTCCCAAAGAAGGTGGTAACCTTGAAGTGGATTTGTTGTTCTTCATGACCATCCCTTTGATGTCCAATCTTGGTGAAGTTGGTTAGGTCTCCGTGTCGAGATGTTTATTTCATCTCCAATTTTGTCTTGTCTGTTTTGTCAGTATAAACATAAGCATGGCATAAAGCATATGCATAGCATCCGTGCATTTTTGCTATCTCTGGTCGTTACTTGTTCCTGTTTCACTTTGGTTCCCTCCTCAGTGACTGGGTATGTTGTCTCTCTCCAATAGAGTTGTCAGCCCTTAAGCATAAAATATTTATCCTTTCTCAATTCCCCATAGAGTTTAATCCTCGTGGATGATGGTTGCTTCAGTTATCTTTGTCCATGATTGGATAAAGTAAGTCACCATTCGAGTTCATTTCTCAATGGTTGGAGTCTTGTTTGACAGTTTCTTTCTAGCTATGTTCTAGATTAAACTTTGGTCCCTGTCGGTCGCCAAACCTACCTGGACGTGCATTTATTTTGAACTATCTATCAAGAAGAACATCTTACATAGCAATACGATAAATGGCACTCTCTTCGGAGAAGTTTAATCGTCTTCAGCGATAAATGGTAGTCTCTTCGGAGAAGTTTAATCGTCTTCAGTGGTAAGTGGCAATCTCTTGGGAGAAGCTTAACCTTCATAAATGATAAATGGAAGTCTCTTCGGAGAAGTTTAATCGTCTTCAGCGATAAATGGCAGTCTCTTCGGAGAAGTTTAATCGTCTTCAGCGGTAAGTGGCAATCTCTTGGGAGAAGCTTAACCTTCATCAACGATAAATGGCTGTCTCTTCGGAGAAGTTTAATCGTCTTCAGCGATAAATGGCATTCTCTTCGGAGAAGTTTAATCGTCTTCAGCGGTAAGTGGCAATCTCTTGGGAGAAGCTTAACCTTCATCAACGATAAATGGCTGTCTCTTCGGAGAAGTTTAATCGTCTTCAGCGATAAATGGAAGTCTCTTCGAAGAAGTTTAATCGTCTTCAGCGGTAAGTGGCAATCTCTTGGGAGAAGCTTAACCTTCATCAACGATAAATGGCAGTATCTTCGGAGAAGTTTAATCGTGTTCAGCGATAAATGGCAGTCTCTTCGGAGAAGTTTAATCGTCTTCAACGATAAATGGCAGTCTCTTCGGAGAAGTTTAATCGTCTTCAGCGATAAATGGCAGTCTCATTTGAGAAGTTTATCTCAAGGATGTCGACGCACGGTTGTGACCAGCATTGTTTGAAAATCCAGTGGATACTGGTATAAGTAATTTGGTGGTGACCAATCATATTTCAAGTAAGGCCCGTTGGTAATTGACATTATGAAAATCCATGGACGACAAATGCTGACAATTTAGTTGTGTATCATTCCAAACTAAGTCACGATGGTTTCCAATCCAAGCACATGTTTCGTACCTTTGGAGAGGTATTGTTTGATTCCAAGCATAGGTTTTGTACCTTTGGAAGATTGTTTGTTGTCATCTCAAGCACAGGTTGTGTACCTTTGGAGATGTAGACTTTGAATCCTGAGTTCAGAAATTCTCAGAGACTAAAGTGGTTGCATTTGCATGAAGTGTTCTATATCCTAATGTTTTGAGGATATTAGTTTTTGATCCTAAGGTTTTAAGGGTCTTCGTCCAATCCAAATGTGTTGAGGGTGGTGTCTCTTCTATATCCTAATGTATTGAGGATGTTCAACTTTCGTTCCTAATGTTTTGAGAGCCTGGGTACAATCCTAATGTGTTGAGGGTTGTGTCTCTGCTGTATCCTAACAATTTGAGGATTTTAGCTTTTGTTCCTAAAGTATTGAGGGATATATTTATGCTTCCTGTTTGCAGACTTGGTTGTCACCAACAATTTTCCAAACCCAGTTGTCACTGATTCTGTTGTAAAGCCAACCAATCGTTATTGGAATCCTTTTGATTCGGTTATCACCAATCTTTGCTAAAATCTAGTGGTTACTAGTATTGCTTTTAAAACCAATGGTCATTGGTACTTGAGTTGGTCGTCACCAAAAATCCTTAAAAGTCCAATATTTATTGGCACTGCCTGCAAATCCAATGGTTATTGGTACCTTTAGATTCGGTTATTACCAATCTTCTTGAATCTAGTGGTTACTAGTATTACCTTCAGATCCAATTGTTATTGGTGCCTCTTGATTCGGTTATTACCAATCTTTCTAAGTCTAGTGGTCACTAGCATTGTTTGGAAAATCTAGTGTTTACTAGCAGTATCCTGAACCAGTTGTTATTAGTATACCTAATTTGGTTGTCACTAATTGGCCTAAGTCCAATAGTTATTGGCATCGCTTAAATTAGATTGTTATCATCACTTTGCTCTGGTCGTTACCAAACTCTTTGAAAATCCAATAGTTATTGGTCTCCTTGGACTCGGTCGTTACCAATTTCTCCATTTAAATCTAGTGGTTACTAGCATTATCCATTATCAACTGTTATTGGTATACCCTGATTTGGTCATCACCAATCCCCTCTAGGTCCAGTAGTTACTGGCATTGCTTGAAAGCTAACCGTTACTAGTCGGTTGTTACCAATTCCCCTAGCCGAAGTCCTGTGTTTTATCAATGTTGTTTGGAAATCCCCAATTGTAATTGGAACTTCGATTTGGTTGTCACCATATCCCCATGAAGTCTAATGGTATTTAGCACTTCTTAGAAACCGTTGTTGATTTGGTCGTAACTATTCTCCCCAGTAAGTCTAGTGGAAACTAGCACTATTTGAAGCTATTTGTTATTTTGGTCGTCACCAGTCTCCCCAGTTGAAGCTTTTTGCTTTCCTAGTCGATTCTCGGAGAATTAGTGGATACTAACCTCCCCGGCGCGCCCGGTCTTGTTTCTAACCTTTTCCTGAAGATCCCATTTGAACTCTTCGTTATAGGAAATCTCTCACCCTGTTATCCCCAGTGAGATTCGTGTCTTCGTTCCGTCTTTTCCCCGGTGAAGCTTTGCTTCCCCAGTGGTTTTTTTCCCAGTGAAGTTTTCCCCAATGGGCTTCTTCCCCAGGGTGGCTTGCATTTCTTTTCTCTCGTTTCCCCAATGAAGAATTGTCATCTTCCCCGGTGGGCTTCCTCATCTGGTTATCCCCAGTGAGGTTTGTATCTCCTTTCCCCAACGAAGATGTGTCTTCCCTATTGGAATTTGTGTCCCCTGTGTGAAAGATTTCCTTGAACAGCATCTTTAGTCATGTTTGAACTATCTTGCTTACTTTACCTGGAATCTTTCCCCAGCGTGTTGGGTCCCCGTGAGTAGTTACTCGTTGTATTGCCGTTCTTTTATATTTGCCCATGCGTCTGCATCTGTCTTGCATTCAAGCATCATATAACATCATTTAGATTCGTGGCATATTTGCATTCGTCCTTTTGCATACCCTCGGATCTAAGGGACAAAATTTCTGGTTTGCTATATTTAAATACCTTTCACTACGATTCTATGAGGATTGTCATCTCTCATTTCCATCTAGTGAAGATATTTAAACAGGGGCATCTGTTGCACCCCAAATTTTGACCCTTTAGATCCTCGCCATCATTTTAGGATCATATTCAGTTGATTAACTAACCTTAACCCATTTCAAGTTTATCTTTGTCAAGATGCAGATGAATCAGGGTTCCGTACCGTCAAAATCGAGTCTTCGATGGTTCGATCAATCAATGTTTTATATTGATTCAACTATAAACAATATCAAGAATACTCCATTGGGTCAAGTGTGAATCCAATTTGAGGTTGTCACCCAAGGATTAAAAACAGTGCAGTTTAGGACACCCAATTAGGGTTTCTGATTAGGAAAAGTCAACCGTACTTTGACTTTTGATTAAAATAGTGTTCCAATGATGGAATCATGGTCCATGAAGCTCATATGGCTTAGTGAAATTCACTCAAGAAATTTCAAGACCTCAGAGGACCCAGAACACCAACAGTCGATTCAGCGTTCTTCAATCAATCGGTTCATCTAACTGAAAAGTCAACTCATTGACCAACATGGTTTTGACCCAAAATTGAGAGCAATTATGTTCCTAATGGTATATCACATCTATTCATGAAGTTTGGTGACCATTGGATCAAGAATTGATAAGTAATCGAAAAGTTGGGAAATTAAGGTTTTGAAAAGGGCAAAGCCATAACTCCTTAACCACACAAGGGTCTTTGACCTAGTTTCAAGGGGAATGAGTTCCTAAAACAAGCATAAATATTGTAGTACCTAATTGGGGATTTTTAAAAATTACAATTGGGTTCCATAACTCTTCCTGGTTAGAGAGAACCAAGATCCACAAGTTGGCAAAAATTCACATTCGCAAAACTAGGTCAGCATGAGTTTTTTTATTCCAAAACCTCTCCAAGTCGATGCTAATCAAAGGATAAACCTCATTTATGATGTTTGAATTGATAATTAACATTTTAATATCAATTCACACGAAAATGGCACAAAGATCAAAGGAAATAATTATTTAATGCAAGTTGCAAAAGTGAATAGTGAAGAAAGAGAAAAAAGGTGGCTACCCTTGTCAAATCATCAACTTTACTTAAACAAGTCACCTTCTAACCTATCAAGCATTATGAAAACAATATATAGGGCATGGAGAATATCTTAGTAGAGTGGCTTAAAGACAAGTATGAATATTTCATTGGAAAACTCAAAGATTTTCATGATGGAAGGTTAAAATTGGCAATTTGCTTCACTTTTGCCCATACCTTGTTCCAAGGCCTTTGGCTATAAATAGAACTCACTTCCTACATCACAAGGACACCAGTTCCATTCTATAAACCATCTAGAACTCTCTCCCTTACACAATCACCAAATTCTTGCAAAATCTCACTAAGTCTCCAAAATCCCTCAAAATCTATTTTTGCAAAACACCTTCCAAAACCATTTCCAAACTTTTTCCAACTCAAGAAACACTTCAAACACATCAAATATGATGTATTGAAGCTATCCAAATCACTTCCACACTTATGTAACAAGGTTTGAGTGAGTTGGTCTTTGAAATCTTTGGATTTTAGAGTTTTTCCTTCATTTACAAGACATTTCGTCCACTAGCTTGCTTGGAGGTTGTTTGGAGCATCTATTCATCAACCTAGGAACATTTGAAGACCTTGTAAGAGCTCTCAATATCTCTGGTTTTCTTATTGCTTAAGCTTGCTTCAAGAGGTAAACCTAAAACTCATAAATGTGAACTTTCTACTTGCATTTCACATGCTACCATGAATGTTTTTAGGGTTTTCACCTTCCTAACTCTCATTTATTCATTTCAAAACTTTAATTTCATTCTCTTTTGAGTTTTATTTTAAAGTTATTATTTTGGCTTGTTAGCACCCTTGTGTACTTGAGTTTGACTAAAACTCTTGCTTGTAAGCATTTGTGTGTAATCATCATTAAAACTTGAAAGTTTTCTCCCATGAAGTTTTGAACTTATCACTTACATTTGTTGTGACATTATTTGATTAGGCATGATGCCTGTAAGTATACACATCATCTTGTAAGCCCTATTCAAGCCTCATCTTTGTTAAGATGCGTCTTTGTTAAGATCCCTGATAACGCGAAATCATATCGTAAATTTGGCTTGATTTACATGCATTTATTTGTGACTATTATTAATTTATCTTGATTTATCTTCTATTATATGATTAATTTACTTCGTTTAGCAGATTGGGGAGAATTTGGACTAAAGAAAGAAAAGAAGAAGAAATGGAAGGAAAACAGATGAAAAACAGCAGATACGGATTTTGCTGACATGACGGTCGTCACAGGTCCATTACGACCGTCATGCGTATGACGACCG
This sequence comes from Lathyrus sativus, assembly GCA_963859935.3. Taxonomy (NCBI): domain Eukaryota; kingdom Viridiplantae; phylum Streptophyta; class Magnoliopsida; order Fabales; family Fabaceae; genus Lathyrus; species Lathyrus sativus. The sequence goes on along the minus strand of OZ012740.1, from coordinate 316,890,617 downwards.
TCACATTTCATGACGACCGTCACACAGACAAAATATCAGTACGTTCAAATCAGAAGTAGCCACGATCAATCTCAACTTAATTTCTTCCTACACTTTCTCCACTCACTGCCCACTACTGGAAGTTACTCTCACTCCCTCCATAACTCACCCATGATCTCTGGAAGTTGAAGAGTGAATTATCTCCTATAAATAGGCCTTAGATTTAGGGGAGGCCTTCGACGTATCGAAGTGCTGCCAAAATTCCCATTAAAGCCATTTTTCCCATTTTTATTGTTTTTATTTCCTTTCCGTTTTCCCTTTAGTTCAGAGCTTTGTATTTCTTTCTGCAATTTTATTTGGCCAATTGGCCAAAGTAGAATCCTGCCGACATTGTGGAGGACTACTCTTCAATATCAGTACTACTTTACAGGTTCTTATTAATTGAATTACTACTTTATTTCTGTCACAATGCATGTTTTATTATTCTGTTGTTTATATTTATTCTCGTTTGCGTTAATTATCATGTCTAGCTAAATTAGTTTTATCGGTATGTAACCAAATTAGTAGGACAGGATTCGATAGTAACCGGAATCTTCCCTTTTTACAAACAACCTTTTTGGCCGTAGTTTTTAATCAAAATTCTAAATAAACCTTTGTCACGACAGTGAGAAGCTATTTACGGTGGTTTTGTCACGATAGTGGGAAACCATATTAAGGTACGAACCAACAAGCGACAGCTGAGGCTAGAACCAGATAGTAAAAACTAGGCATTGATTTTAGACACAGTGAAAGCGCTTTAAAAGAAATTAGAATCTATTTGTTTACAAAAAGTAGTTTTAACCCCGAATAGGACAGCGAAAGCGTACATTCGGCCCTTAGAATTATGACCCGAGTCAACAACCATCGTGAGACGAAGGTCTTTAAACGAGTAAGTTCTCCTGAAAAGTGTTTGCAATAGACAAAAAGGCACCGGTAACCTGCCGAATTCCCGATAGCTAAAGCGTTACATACCGATATTCCTTTACCGCATTTCTTTAAACCAAAAAATATTTATTTCTTGTGCATTTAATTTCATCCGCATTTAAATTTCCAAATTCCATTAGCCTTAGCTTTACGCCGTAGCAATAGATAACGGTAGATTGACATTGGTCTCTGTGGGTTCGACAATCTTTTATATTACTTCGATATTTCCGTACACTTGCGGACGCATCAAGTTTTTGGCGCCGTTGCCGGGGACCCATTTAGTCAATAGTGTAATCCTTTGTTACACAGTATAGACTAGGTTAACAATTCTCTCTCCCTCTACTCGTTCTTCGATTGTATGCCAAGTACTCGCTCACAAGGCGAAATCTTACAACCTACAATCACTGAACTAGAGCGCTTCTTACATCTAAGAAGGCGCATCGTCGAATATCAACGAAGACACAACATTCCTGATCTTCTAGCTCATCCTCCTGTTGAAGAAGAAAAGATGGCTGAAGGACCTCAAAACAAACCGTTGAAGGCATACGCTACACCCTCTCAGGTGGAGCCTAGAAGTAGCATAGCTGCCCCAGCTATCAATCGAACTGATTTCGAACTAAAACCGTCATTGCTGTCAATTGTACGACAAAATCAATTCTCAGGAAATGCAACTGAGGATCCAAATGAACACTTAACGAAGTTCGTACAATACGCAGACACAGTGAAAGCAAATGGAGTAACTCCAGACGCAATAAGACTTCGTCTTTTCCCTTTCTCTCTTAGAGATAGAGCTTGGACATGGTTACAATCCTTACCATCCAACTCCGTTACGACGTGGGAACAGTTGAAGAACATTTTCTTAGCAAGATATTTTCCGCCAAGCAAAACTGCTATGCTTAGAGCCCAAATCAACGGATCTCGACAAAAAGATACTGAATCTCTCTACGAAGCGTGGGAAAGGTTCAAAGATATGATGAGAACATATCCTCACCACGGTCTAGAAGACTGGGTGACGATCCATACTTTCTATAATGGGCTTCTATACAACACCAGATTTACGGTAGACGCCGCCGCGGGTGGTGCACTTATGGATAAGCCATACGACGAAGCCTATCAAATAATCGAAAACATGTCTCAGAACCACTGCCAATGGGGAGGTGAACGCATTCCAGCAGAGAAACCCGCAGCGAAAGGTGGGATGTACGAGATCAGCAGCCTTGAAAAGTTCAACGCTAAAGTAGATGCTCTAGCACAGAAAATCGACAGTCTGACCGTTAACCCCACTGCAACCGTCGCTGCCGTAACTCCAAACTGCGAGTTATGCGGAATCGCCACTCATAATGCGCCCGAGTGCCCATTGTTTGTTAGAACACAGATTGGTTCTTAATAATGTCTCTTTGTTTTGATGATAACTGTTAGGAAATTTTGTATTTAAGAATTATATACTCTAAAATTTGCTTGAGAGTTTTACTGCAGATTGTAATGATATTAACTCTCTAGAAGCAAATCTGAATTGTATACAAGACGTTATCTAGACTCTGAAGCGCTAGATGCACTCATTAGAAGACTCTGATTGCTGTTTACAGAAGATCCTGAGCGTAGTATCCAGAAGGATCTGAAGCAAGAAGCTCCAGAAGATTCTGAAGCAGAAGCATCTGAAGCTAGTCAGAAGCATCTGAAGCTTAGAAGAATATTGTATGAAGAGTTTCTCAAAGCATAGTTTCTACAGAAGTTTCTGAAAGTACTAACGCTGCCAAGTACTGAAGGTTTGCGACAAATATGCTCTGATGATCTACACGCTGAAAGCACACATGCTGCAGAAGACTCTGATACAGCAAAGTTCTGAATATCATTAGAAGACTCTGACTCAATCAGACTCTGAAGAACTTGCTGAAAACTGAAGAAGAAATATTCAAAGATTATATCCGTTGGAGTAAATCAAACGTCTCTTTCCTCATTTGTGCTAGACACAAGAACAAAGACAAAAAGGATTTTTCTGTGCTTTCTACTTCTAGGAAAGGTCACTTGATGTGAAGACAAAAAGGCTCAGACCTTTTGGGACACTCTTCTCAACGCTCAGCATCCTTAGATCAGCTGCCTATAAAAGGAAGACTCCACCAAATTCTTCAGTTACACAATTTGCTGAAAAGAAATCATATTATTCAAAGCTCTCATTCTTTCATATTCTTCTTAGAATTTCTTGTACTTAAACTTAAGAGAAAAATCAGTGTTGTGATAAAAGCTTTTTAGAAGCATTAATACTCTTGTATTTGATTTACATTGATTGTAAAGGTTTTCCTTAAGAGGATTCAGTTGGAATCAGTAGCTCTTGAGAAGACTAAGAACAATTGTTCTTAGGTGTTACTATTGTAATCTGTTTGATTAAATAGTGGATTAAGTCCTTGTTGAGAAAGGCAAATCACTCTAGGAAGGGTGGACTGGAGTAGTTGATTTCAACGAACCAGGATAAAAATATTTGTGTTATTATTTTTAAAGTCTTAATCTTTCATACTTATTCAACCCCCCCTTCTAAGTATTATCTCACCTTCAGTTGGCATCAGAGCTCCGGTTCTGTGTGTGCTACCACTTAACAGTGTCAGTAAAGATCCAGAGAGAAATACTTTGATATATATTTATTTGTTACAATGGCTGATAATTCAATATCCAATATTAACAATAAATATGAAGAAAGGGACAGGATCAACACCAAACCCCCTATGTTTGATGGGGAGAAATTTGACTACTAGAAAGACAGAATTGCGAGTTTTTTCCTAGGATATGATGCTGATCTATGGGATTTAGTCATAGATGGATATGTCCATCCCACAGATGGGAATGGCAAGAAGATTGACAGAAAATCTATGACAGATGCTCAGAAGAAAGATTTTAGAAATCATCACAAAGCCAGGACTATATTATTGAATGCAATTTCACATACTGAGTATGAAAAAATTACAAACAGGGAAACTGCTTTTGATATGTTTGAATCCCTAAAAATGACTCATGAGGGAAATTCTCAAGTTAAGGAGACAAAAGCTCTGGCTCTGATCCAGAAGTATGAGGCCTTCAAAATGGAAGACTCTGAATCTGTTGAAGCCATGTTCTCCAGATTTCAGATACTCACTGTTGGGCTGAAAGTTCTGGACAAGGGATACTCTACATCAGATCACGTAAAGAAAATCATCAGAAGTCTGCCTACCAGATGGAGACCAATGGTGACTGCCTTGAAGATGGCTAAAGATCTGAACAAGATCTCTCTAGAAGAACTCATCAGCTCACTGAGGAGCCATGAGATTGAGCTTGAGAAAGATGAACCTCAGAAGAAAGAAAAAGGTAAATCTATTGCCTTAAAATCTAACAAAACTGCTAAAGCTTTGCAGGTTATTCAAGAAAGCTCTGAAGAGTCTTCTTCTAAAGAAGAATATGAGTTATCCATGCTGTCCAGAAGGATCAACAGACTCTGGAAGCACAAGGGAAAGAAGTTCAACAACTTCAGAAGATCTGATAATAGAAAGGAATCTTCTGGGCACAGAAGATCTGGCAAGAAAGAAGTTGTGTGCTATGAGTACAAAGAACCTGGGAATTACAAGAATGATTGCCCCAAACTTCAAAAAGAAAAACCCAAGAAGAGTTTAACAAAAAGAAGAAGGTTATGATGGCAACATGGGATGACTCAGATGAATCTGAATCATCTTCTGAATCAGAAGAAGAATGTGCTAATGTTGCACTGATGGCCAGCACAGAGGATCAAGAGGAAGGTACCTCAGGATATGAATCAGATTCTGAATCTGATGATGACGCAGAAGAGGTAATGGCTAAACTTACCAAAGAAGAACTTATAAAAGTTTTAACAGAAGTTCTTAAAAGTTATAACAATATCAAACTCAAATACAAGAAGCTGAAAAGCAATCTTGAATCTGAGATTGATCTTCTGAAAATAGAACTTGTTGAGCAAAAAGAAATTAATCTGAAAATCAAAAATGACTTTGAAATAACTCAACAAGAATCTGAATCTGAGACTAAGTCATGTGAAAACATTTTAGAAAAATATGACTCTAGCTTTCAGAGATTTCTTACTAAGAGCATTGACAGAAGCAAGATGGCTTCTATGATCTATGGTGTTAGTGGAAACAACAGAAGAGGTATTGGATATGAATCTTCATCTGGAAGCAATCCAAAACCTGTTGACAAACTTTTCATCAAGAAGACACCTCTGTATTCTCAATTTAAATCTGGTCACTTAAATGACATTAAACACACAAGCTCTGAGAAGAATACTTATGTGTTTAAACCCAAGGCAAGTCAGAATAAACATTATGTTGAAAAACAGAAGTTTAGACAAACCTACAAACCAACTAACCCCAAAGGACCCAAGAAGATCTGGGTACCTAAAAACAAAATAATTCCTGTTGCATATGTTCTTAGCAGCAAGGTCAGGACGCCAATCATGGTACCTGGACTCTGGATGCTCACGACACATGACAGGAGAAAAGTCTATGTTCCAAAGCCTGAAACTTAGATCTGGAGGTGACGTGAAGTTTGGAGGGAACCAGAAGGGCAAGATCATTGGATCTGGCACTATTGGAAATGGTAAACTTCCCTCTATTACTAATGTTTTACTTGTTGAAGGGTTAAAGCATAACTTATTGTCCATAAGTCAATTAAGTGACAATGGTTATGATATTACCTTTAATCAAAAATGTTGTAAAGCTATTAGTCAAAAGGATGGCTCTATCCTATTTAGTGGTAAGAGGAAAAACAATATTTATAAAATAAATCTTTCAGAACTTAAAGTTCAAAATGTTAAATGCCTCTTGTCTGTTAATAAAGAGCAATGGGCCTGGCATAGAAGATTGGGCCATATTAATATGAGACGTATATCTCAGATTAATAAACTTAATCTTGTCAGAGGACTCCCTAATCTAAAGTTCACTTCAGATGCTCTTTGTGAAGCATGCCAGAAAGGGAAGTTTTCAAAAACATCTTTCAAATCAAAAAATATTGTTTCTACCTCTAAACCACTAGAATTACTTCATATTGATCTGTTTAGACCAGTGAAAACTGCATCCATCAGAGGCAAGAAGTATGGATTAGTCATTGTTGATGACTTTAGTAGATGGACATGGGTAAAGTTCTTAAAACACAAGGATGAGTCACATTCTGTGTTCTTTGACTTCTGCAAGCAAGTCCAGAATGAAAAGAATTTCAAAATTATAAAAGTCAGAAGTGATCATGGTGGTGAATTTGAAAATAAATATTTTGAAAAATATTTTTCTGAAAATGGCATTGCTCATGATTTTTCCTGTCCTAGAACTCCACAACAGAATGGGGTTGTAGAGAGGAAAAACATAATTTTGCAAGAAATGGCCAGAACCATGATCAATGAGACAAATCTGGCAAAACATTTTTGGGCAGAAGCAATCAATACAGCCTGTTACATTCAGAACAGAGTGTCTGTTAGACCTCTTCTGAAAAAGACTCCTTATGAACTGTGGAAGAACAAAAAGCCCAACATTTCTTATTTTCATCCTTTTGGATGTATTTGTTATATGTTAAACACTAAGGAAAATCTGAGCAAGTTTGATTCCAAAGAACAGAAGTGTTTCATGCTTGGGTATTCTGAACGCTCTAAAGGCTACAGAGTATACAACACTGAGACACAGATTATGGAAGAATCCATTCATGTCAGATTTGATGATAAGCTTGGCTCTGAAAAGCGAAAGCTTTTTGATAACTCTGCAGATAGGGAAGTAGTCTTTATTGACTCTGAAGTTCCAGAAGCAGACAAAATTCAAGTGAAGGAACCAGAAGCAACTCCAGATGCTACTCCTTTAACTTCTCATATGAATAATCTAAACATTTCTGAAGAGTCAACTATTAGAGGATCATCATCCAGAATTAAAGCCTCTCATCCAGAGGATGTCATTATTGGAAAGAAGGATGATCCCATCAGAACAAGATCCTTTTCTAAGATCATCTGAAGCATCACTATTTGGACTAGTGTCAGAAATTGAACCATCTTCTGTAGATGAAGCTTTGCAAGACAATGATTGGATTATTGCCATGCAAGAAGAGCTAAATCAATTCAGCAGAAATGATGTATGGGATCTAGTTCATAGACCTCAAGGATTCAATATAATTGGTACAAAATGGGTCTTCAGAAATAAGCTAAATGAGAAAGGAGAAGTTGAGAGGAATAAGGCAAGGCTGGTTGCTCAAGGGTACAGTCAGCAAGAAGGTATTGATTACACTGAGACATATGCTCCAGTGGCAAGGTTAGATTCTATACGCCTTCTTATTTCTTTTGCTGCACAAAATAACATCACTCTGTATCAGATGGATGTTAAAAGTGTCTTTCTTAATGGTATTATAGAAGAAGAAGTTTATGTCCACCAACCTCCTGGTTTTGAAAATGAAAAATTTCCAGATCATGTTTTCAAATTAAAGAAATCTCTATATGGATTAAAACAAGCTCCCAGAGCTTGGTATGAGAGATTGAGCAATTTTCTTCTGGAGAAGAATTTCATCAGAGGCAAAGTGGATACAACACTCTTTTGTAAAACAATTAAGAAAGATATTCTAATTTGCCAAATTTATGTAGATGATATTATTTTTGGATCAACAAATATTATGCTTGGAAAGGAGTTTGCTACATGTATGCAGGCAGAATTTGAAATGAGCATGATGGGAGAACTCAGATTCTTTCTAGGAATCAAAATTAATCAAACTCCAGAGTGTACCTACATACATCCAACAAAATATGTTAAAGAACTTCTGAAGAAGTTTAACATGTCTGACAACAAGCTGGTAAAGACTCTAATGCATCCTACTAGCTCACTTGGCAAGGAAGAGGTAAGTAAGAAAGTAGACCAGAAGCTCTACAGAGGTATGATTGGCTCTCTTCTTTATCTTACTGCTTCTAGACCTGACATATTGTTTAGTGTTTGTCTGTGTGATAGATTCCAATCAGATCCTAGAGAATCACACTTGACAGCTGTCAAGAGGATTCTAAGGTATCTGAAAGGTACTTCTAATGTGGGTTCGTGTTACAGAAAATCTGATGATTTCAAATTAGTTGGATTCTGTGATGCTGACTACGCTGGAGACAGAGTGGAAAGAAAAAGTACTTCTGGAAGTTGTCAATTTCTAGGAAGAATTCTAATCTCCTGGTACAGCAAGAAGCAACCCACAATTGCACTTTCAACCACAGAGGCTGAATACATTGCTGCTGCTGGATGTAGCACGCAGATGCTCTGGATGAAGAGTCAACTAGAAGATTATCAAATTTTTGAAAGTAACATTTCTATCTTTTGTGATAATACTTCTGCTATATGTTTGTCCAAGAATCCCATTTTACATTCTAAGGCAAAACATATAGAAATTAAGCATCATTTCATCAGAGACTATGTTCAGAAGGGAATCATAAATTTAGCCTTTATTGATACAGATCATCAATGGGCAGATATTTTAACAAAACCCCTTGTTGAAGATAGATTCAAATTTATTCTGAAAAATATTGGTATGGATTTTTGTCCAGAATGATATTTATCAGAAGTAAATTTTTACAGATGCAAAAATGCTTAATGCTCTGAAGTATTTCTTCTGTTTGCTTATTTTATTCTGATCAATATTTCTTTTGTGAAACTCTGAACTAACAATCTTTAGAAGATATGAACGTTGGCTAACGTTTCATTTCTTAAGAGAATTCAGAACACATGCAAGCAAACACGTGTCACACCAAATCTGAAGAGGTGGCGTGTACATAACTGAAGAGACGTTTGAGGTGAAGTTTGAATAGTGAAAATCTTGGTTTTCCCCCCCAAATTGTCAGAAGCAATTAATGTTTTGAAATGATTATTATTCTCTTCATTTAATGATTGTTAAAACGTGCAATTTCTGACTGTTGATATGCCTAAGTGTTTTAGTATAAATACTTGACTTGTATTCACTTTCACACTTTTCACATTCTCATAAATTACATGCGTTTTCATCTCCTCTTTTCTCTGCATATAAACCCTATACCTAAGCGTTTGACAAATCATTCTTCAATGGCAACTTCATCATCAACAGCTGCTCAATTCCAATCTTCTATGGCTGTTGTAACTTCAGAAAACATGGGTGTTGCTCCATATTCTCCTCCCAAAAGAACTCTTCTAACCCATGTTGATATGTTGGAAGTTCTATGTGAATCTATGGTAGAGTTTGACTCTCTTGCAGAAAATGGGTTTGAGTTTCGTTCCATAATTGGAGCTCAAGGATGGGTTAAGTATTTTGATAGGCTCTTTGGACCAGTTTACCCTCTCCTTGTGAAAGAATTTTGGATTCATGCATCAGTTTATCCAAAGTTCATCTTATCTTCTGTGTTGGGAAAAGAAATTATTATCACAGAAGATCTGATAAGAAAATTAATAAGTTATGAAGAAACAGATGGTGTTTCCCACTTGCCAGCTGGGCGTGTGGACATGGATGAGGTATATGAAGAAGTAATGACTGCTGGTCAAGCTTCTAACAAATTCAAAGATCTGAAGCCTGATTACAAGATCTGGGCCAAGATCTTCATGGGATGCATCCACCACAGGAAGTCAACCAATTCTCCAGACTATGTCAATAATGAACAGTTGTATTTCATGTATTGCCTTAGTCAGAGCACCAAGGTAAATCTTCCATACATTCTGTTTATGCATCTGTGGAACCATATCAATGCATCTAGAGAATATGTGAAAGAGAAAGGACAAAAGATCAGAACTTGGATCCCCTTTGGAAGGTTGATCTCAGATCTTCTTACTGAGAATGGTTTGGTAACTGCTCTGTATGCTGCTGGAGTTACAGAGGAATTAGAATTTATAATGGGAAAGCCTCTGAATGCTAAAAGTCTTCTGAGACTCAAAATTGTTGATGAACTCACAACAGCTCCCAAGAAGCTGAATGTGTCTGAATTGAATAAGAGGGTTCCTGTAGATGACTTTCCTTTATTCTTTGCTGAAGAGCCCAGACATATAGTGGTTATGTATATTGATGAATGCAAGAAGGAAGGAAAACCTGTTCCTGCTAATGTGATTCAGCTAGCTAGACAACCACTACCAGATGCAGGAGAAGAAGAAGCACAACTCCAGAGGAAAAGGACTCAGCCTGTAGAAGAATCTGAACCTGCTCAGAAGAAGGTCAAGATTGCTGAGAAGCCAAAGAAGCTCTTGAAGAGAAAAGAATTTGAAGAAGCTGCTTCTGTACCTACCAAGAGGATCAAAATAAAAGGTACTAAATCTTCTGTATCTTCTGCAAAACTTGTTATTAATGATTCTAATGTTAAGTCAGTTCCAAAACCACCTTCTACACAAACCACTTCTGTTACTGCTCCCAGCTCCATATCACCACAAAAACAATCATCTTTTCCAACTCAAACTACAACACAAACAATTCCAACACCAACAGTTTCTGTACCAAAACCATCTCAACCCAAAATTCATATCAAACAGTTTGTTCCATGCACACAACCATCAGAACAACTACCACAACAATCTGTTCAACAACAATCATCTGAACAACCAGAGAAACAACAACAAGAATCTCAGCCAGAAAAAGCCTCTGACAATCCACCATCAAATAATCCACCTATTGAACCCATTGCACCTGTTACTTCTGAACCTACAAAAGTAACTTCTGCTCCTGATTCATCAGAACCAATAACTATTCCTTCTGATTCACCCATCTCAGAACAACCATCCAAACCATCTGACATTCCTTCAGAACCTACCAATACTTCTGAAACTCACATCCCTGAGACAAAAGTTCTTGATGCCACACCACTAAAAACGGTGTTTCAAGTATCTTCTACCTCTTGTACACCAACCACATCCTCTAACTCCTCAGAATCAGAAATTCACCCAGACTCTGTAATCTTTCCATCTGAAAAATACTTTGAGATAAACCAACCTGAACCTACCATACCTTATAAAGCTTCCATTCCAGATCCTATTCCTCCATCTGCACCATCATCTGAGATATTAATCCCCAATTCCAATCCAACATCTTCTATATCTTGTGCCCAAGTTTGTTCTCTATTTCATAATCTGTCTTATGGTTTCAAACTGAAAGATTTTTATGACAGAGTTGAACCTTCTGAACCCATCAACCCTCTAAAACCAAAATCCACAATGATCCTTCCATCTGTGATTCTTGATTACTTAAAATCTATGACAGATGTAGAACCTTTAGCAACCATATCATACTCTGCAAAATCTGATAAAGCTGTTGTTTCAGCTCTGCAAATTGCATCTGATAACACTGTGTCATCTGTTGAACCACCAAAATCTGCTTTCAAACCATACTCAAATGCACCTTTTGATGTTGTTACCCCTCACAGAATAGCAAAACCTCATTTGCTTAATGCTTTAGTCAGATCTAAAGAAAAAGCTTCTGAGATACCATTCATTCCACACTATCCCCCTCCACTGATTTCCATCCAAAAATCACTTTTTCCACCAACTCCCCAACTTAAACCTCCAACTTGGGTAACCTTGTTACGTCCACAGCACAGACTTAATGTTGATCATTTATTTCAAACTTTTTTGCAAGAAATATAGATGTATTTAGGTACTGTTCAGAAGAAATGCTCAGCAACAATGGATGCCAAAGAATCTGACATCATCTGGAACGGATTCATCAACAGATTCAACACTGTAGCTTCAAATCTGAAGAACGTCTGTTCTGATGATGCAAAGCTCAGATTTGCTGAGGCTGCAAAAGCTATATACTGGACTGTCAACAAAACTGAACCTCTGCTTCATTTAGATGCTCCTCCACCATCAACAGAATCTACTGATAATGCATTGGCTATGACTCTGGTAGACCCCTCCTTAGAATCTACAGAACCAATGGAAATTGACTCTGTTCAGGCTACAGAACCTCATCATAATTCTTCATCTGAGATAAAGAAAGAACATCCAGATTTTGAAGATAAGATTGCTGCTCTGGAAGCTGGACAGTCAGAGATCAAATCCTGGATGGCTAAGCAGGATAAGAAGTCTGAGGATATGACAGAATGGATGTCAAAGCAAGATGAAAAGAATGAAACTATGACTAAGTGGATGTCCAAGCAAGAGCAATCATCCTCTGAGATTACAGATCTATTGAAGATGCTTTTGTCCAAACACTCTTAGATATTTTTTTCATTCTAATGTTTTTGCATTTGTTGTTTGCATCTGTACCTTATTGCTATATCTTCTGATGTTTGCCTATGTACTCTTGATCTGATCTTTTGAATGAATCAAAGTTTTCTCCATTGAATTATCTTGTTTATTGTTTCCTTTTATTTGTCTTTTTAAAAGTTTTTACTTTTTGCTTATGACAAAAAAGGGGGAGAAAATATAGATCTGAACTGTTTAATATAACTTCACCAGAATGAAACTTCAGACATATCTATTCTATCTAACATTTAATCTGACTATTTCAGAACATTTGATAAGTACATTCTATAAAAGAAACTCTGAGTCTCTCAGATCATTTGTCTTTTATCAAACTCTGAATCTTAAATCTGCAAGACATTCTGACCTTCAAATGTTATAAGAACAAACAAGATCTAACTCTGAAGATTACTGAAGACAAAAGGGAAGTTTCTATTCCTTATTCATATTTAACTCAGGGGGAGATTCATCATCTCAGGGGGAGTTATAATTCTAATATGTTCAGTTAAACAAAATTTCTGATACTTTTTGTCATCATCAAAAAGGGGGAGATTGTTAGAACACAGATTGGTTCTTAATAATGTCTCTTTGTTTTGATGATAACTGTTAGGAAATTTTGTATTTAAGAATTATATACTCTAAAATTTGCTTGAGAGTTTTAGTGCAGATTGTAATGATATTAACTCTCCAGAAGCAAATCTGAATTGTATACAAGAAGTTATCTAGACTCTGAAGCGCTAGATGCACTCATTAGAAGACTCTGATTGCTGTTTACAGAAGATCCTGAGCGTAGTCTCCAGAAGGATCTAAAGCAAGAAGCTCCAGAAGATTCTGAAGCAGAAGCATCTGAAGCTAGTCAGAAGCATCTGAAGCTTAGAAGAATATTGTATGAAGAGTTTCTCAAAGCATAGTTTCTACAGAAGTTTCTGAAAGTACTAACGCTGCCAAGTACTGAAGTTCTGTGACAAATATGCTCTGATGATCTACACGCTGAAAGCACACATGCTGCAGAAGACTCTGATACAACAAAGTTCTGAACATCATTAGAAGACTCTGACTCAATCAGACTATGAAGAACTTGCTGAAAACTGAAGAAGAAATATTCAAAGATTATATCCGTTGGAGTAAATCAAACGTCTCTTTCCTCATTTGTGCTAGACACAAGAACACAGACAAAAAGGATTTTTCTGTGCTTTCTACTTCTAGGAAAGGTCACTTGATGTGAAGACAAAAAGGCTCAGACCTTTTGGGACACTCTTCTCAACGCTCAGCATCCTTAGATCAGCTGCCTATAAAAGGAAGACTCCACCAAATTCTTCAGTTACACAATTTGCTGAAAAGAAATCATATTATTCAAAGCTCTCATTCTTTCATATTCTTCTTAGAATTTCTTGTACTTAAACTTAAGAGAAAAATCACTGTTGTGATAAAAGCTTTTTAGAAGCATTAATACTCTTGTATTTGATTTACATTGATTGTAAAGGTTTTCCTTAAGAGGATTCAGTTGGAATCAGTAGCTCTTGAGAAGACTAAGAACAGTTGTTCTTAGGTGTTACTATTGTAATCTGTTTGATTAAATAGTGGATTAAGTCCTTGTTGAGAAAGGAAAATCACTCTAGGAAGGGTGGACTGGAGTAGTTGATTTCAACGAACCAGGATAAAAATATTTGTGTTATTATTTTTAAAGTCTTAATCTTTCATACTTATTCAACCCCCCTTCTAAGTATTATCTCACCTTCATTGTTGGCCGGAATCCCACCAGACAAAGTAAATTACGCTCAAGGAAATCCTTACGCAAATACTTACAACCCAGGATGGAGGAACCACCCAAACTTTTCCTACAAGAACGATAATGCCTTGCAAGCACCAGGTGCTCCGCCAGGATATCAGAAACCAGCTGCTGCCCAGACTGCCCCTAGGAAATCAAACCTCGAGTTGATGATGGAAAAATTCATAGCTACTCAAGCTCAAACAAACAAAGAATTCCTAAATCAAAACATACACACTAGCGAGCAAATTAAACAGCTGACTGGAAAAGTAGACGCTTTAGCCACCCACAACAAAATGCTCGAAACACAGATATCACAAGTGGCCCAACAACAAGCCTCTACCACTGCCCCAGCTGGAACATTTCCAGGACAGCCCGAACCTAATCCAAAAGGTCACGCAAATGCTGTTATATTAAGAAGTGGAAAAGAATTGGAAGGCCCAACAGATCCTAGGAACGAAGATTTAGTAATGCAACAGAAATCCGATAAACCAACCGAAAAGGAGTCTGAAACAGAAAAGAAGGAATGTGACGAGCGGAAAGCCGCCAAAGATGAAAACACATATGTGCCTCCAGCGCCATATAAACCACCTATCCCTTATCCTCAAAGATTAATAAACTCCAAAACTTCAGGACAATTTAAGAAATTTGTCGAACTTCTGAAACAACTAAACATCACTATTCCTTTCACATAAGCGATAACTCAAATGTCGTCATACGCTAAGTTTCTTAAAGAAATTTTGTCTAATAAAAGGAAAATAGAGGATAACGAGACAATGACACTTACTGCCGAATGTAGCGCAATCATTCAAAACCACATGCCTCCTAAACTAAAAGACTCAGGTAGTTTTTCCATACCCTGCGTCATAGGAAAGTTCGTAATAGACAAAGCTCTATGCGATCTAGGAGCCAGTATAAGCGTCATGCCTTTATCTATATGCAAAAAGCTGAATATGGGAGAACTAAGACCAACTAAAATGTCCGTAAAATTGGCCGACCAATCAGTCAAATACCCTGTCGGAATACTGGAAAACATTCCAATACGCATAGGACAATTCTATATCCCAACCGACTTCATAATCATGGACATCAAAGAGGACTCTGTTACCCCAATTATCCTAGGAAGACCGTTCCTAGCTACAGCAGGAGCTATTATAGACGTAAAGAAAGGAAGGCTAACATTCGAAGTAGGAGAAGAAAAGATAGAGTTCATCCTTACTAAATTCTTGAAGGCACCAGCCATCGATGACACATGCTATATAGTAGATGTAATTGACGAATGCATACGAGAATTAGAAAAGGAGGAAACTACATATTCTGAAATCATGAAAATCTCGATCCCTGATATTCATGAAGACGACAACTGGCGTGCACCATACAAAGATGATAGTCTGAGCGAGATCTTAGCACTCACTCCAAATCGCATGCCAGGTCCGAAAAACCCAGCTTTAGAACTTAAAGAGCTACCCAAAACTCTCAGGTATGAATTCCTAGATACAGAATTCAAAAGACCAGTAATAGTAAACGCTAACTTAGGAAAATCAAAAACTGAGCGATTATTAGAAGTCCTAAGGAGATACCCAACCGCGTTAGGCTATAATATAAGCGATCTAAAAGGCATAAGTCCCTCCATCTGTATGCATCGTATCATGCTGGAGGAAGACTGCAAAACATCGAGAGAACATCAGAGAAGGATAAACCCGATCCTAAGCACTGTATTCAAAGACGAGGTGAAAAAGCTACTAGACACAGGAATCATATACCCAATCTCCGACAGCCAATGGGTGTTGCACCCTAAAATTTGCTCAGCATTTCTTTACCTAGCTTATGTTTCATTTCATTCACATTAGCATTATCATTTGCATTTCATTGACATGTATGCAGGAGATCAAGAGGTATGATTACCAGTCAAGAGCTATACAAGACTATGAAGCTAGCTAAGAAGGTTATTAAAGTGTTCAAGGGTTGATATCCTTAACAGAGAAGTTAAAAGATCCTCAGAGAGAGTGATTGAAGCCAAGTGTGTAGGTCTCCTAACTTGAGAGTTGTGGGAAGCCATCAGATGATTCTGAGGTCATGGAGATGGACTTGGGGTCTTAAGAGAGCTCATGTGAAGTGTTGAAGATCACTTTGAGGCCTAGAAAGGTCATTGTGCAAGATTAAGAAGACTCATCCATGAGTGGTGCAATTAGGGTTTGACTGGGTCAACCCTAGGTCAATTGATGATTTGAACAAGGTTGAGACCTAGTTCAAAGGCCATGTGATCATGGATTGATGCATTGAGATGCTATAAGGATGATTCCAAGGTCAACTCATCATGATTGAAGAGTTTGAGAAGTTTCAAGCTAGGATTTCTAAGGCTTGACAGTGTAAAATCCCCTAGTTTGACCCCTATATTCAAGGCAATTTAGCTCAAGATGTGATTGTCATATCATCTTACCCCCAACATGAATGTTATAGAGTATGATCTTAAATTTAATTTGAGTGCTATAAGTCCTTGATAGGATTTGTAGAACTCAAGTTATGACTTTGGCAAGTTACAGGTCATTTGAGGCATGTGAATTTGGAGCTTGAAAGTTGTCCAACTTGCATGAAACGTTTGCCCTAGAAGGATGATTCTTATGAACTTTTGGTAAACATGAATGTTGTTCCTTATCCTCTTAGCTTTCTAGAGAGTACTATAAGTCCTTGATAGGATTTGTAGAACTCAAGTTATGGCTTTGACA
Source organism: Lathyrus sativus (assembly GCA_963859935.3). Classification (NCBI taxonomy): domain Eukaryota; kingdom Viridiplantae; phylum Streptophyta; class Magnoliopsida; order Fabales; family Fabaceae; genus Lathyrus; species Lathyrus sativus. Next base: position 316,874,001 of record OZ012740.1, on the reverse strand, counting down.
AGTCAAGGGTATTTTGGTCATTTGGAGATTATAGGTCATTTCAATCATAAGGCCATAACTCCTATTTCCAAGCTTCAAATGGGAAAATGTTCAACATCAAACTTGTTCAAAATGATGTTTTAAGGCTAGACAAGAGGTCATGAGAGCTTGGAATTGCTTGTAGCTCAAAATCACAAAAATGGCTTAAAATAAGGATGATTTTCAAATGAAACAAAGATGGAAATTGGGATTTTTGATCTACATGTCCAAACCAAGGCATGTAATATGTCATTTTGATTGTAAGACACACTTTAAGAACATTGGTATTGCCACAACTTTTAATTGAGGTTTAATTTGAGGACTTGCTTTGAAAAGTAGTTACTTACATCATAAGTAACATTTGCCAAACCAATATGCAAGGCATAACCAAAGCTCCTTTCAATCCAAACACATCCAAAATACCATTAGGAGAGAAATTGGAAGAGAATGAGGGTGAATACAAGCTGCCAACATGAGCTGTTATGAACACACCATGAGATGAACTTTCCATGACATGAGAAATTGAATTTCTCATTAGAGGAATCTAGAACTTTCTAGATCATCCATACATGTTCTATATATGATTTAGAAGGGGTTCAGAGTGATGGTTGGTGATAATTGAGAGAGAAGAGTGAGCTTGCACTTTGAAATTTCTCATTGCAAATCAAGATCGGTTACAAGGTTTGAAGCCATTTCAATCCAAGATTTCAATCTCAGAAGCTTGCTCTAGCATGTGTGGATGATTCCAGATGGAGAGTTGAGCAAGATTGGTGGAGAATCATGTGAGAGCCATTGAAGTTTTTCATCTGCAACTCAGAATCTGTTTCAAGAATCCAGAGCATTTCCACTCTTTTCATTGCATACAGAAGTTTGGTTAGAGGCTAGTGAAAGATTCTGCAAGCTCTTGAAGGTTGATTTGAAGATTCAACCACTCTGTTTGCTCAATTTTACCAGGTATGTAGTTATTATCCTATGGCTTCAATTAAGTAGAATTAAGAGGAATTGTTATGGTAGATGCATAGTAGAATGATGTAGGAAGGTTTATGGATCATAAATTTGAAGATTAGTGACCAATTAGGATTGTTACCATTTTCGGTTGAGATGGTGTTCTTGCGAATCTTGAGGTTTTAGATTGAATTAAGGGCATGAATGAATTCCTGAGGAGATTTGGGACAAGATTCATCAAGGAATCGTGGCCAATGGTGGACTATATAGAAAGTTAGGGTTGTGGAATGGTGATCGGAGAACGTCACCGGCGGTGACTCTGGCGCGCAGGTGGCCTGAGTTTCAGAGATTCAAATTGGGGAAGATGATCCCAGAGCCATTAGATCTTGGGTTGACTTGGACTGAAGACCCCATCCAACGGCCACGCGTGAATGAAATTTGTGAAGGATTTCTGAACTAAATGAAACGCAGCGTTTCATTAATCTGATGATTTTGGGCTTAAGTGAGAACTGCTATCAACACCCCCTTTTTGGGCCCAATCCTAGAATGAACTGATTTGTTATGCTATCTGCACCACGCGTTTGTTATTTTTCTTTTGATTTTCATATTATTTTTCATTTTATTCATGGTTATTGATTAATTCATAAAAAATGGAAAAATAACTCAATTAATCCCATTCTTTTTGCCATGGATTCATGATTGGATATAGTATTTTTTAGATAAAAAATATTATTATTCCATGCATTTTCTGATTTTATGTGCATTTTTACATTTTAATTGATATTAAAATAGTCATGGTTGATGCTTGATCTTGTTGAATTTGGTTTGATCATGTGATGATGATTTTTGCTTGGATTTTTGTGAGTAGCTAGCATAGATATGCATGCTCCCCATAGATTTTTCTCACATTTTTTGTGATGAGCATAAGTGGTGGTTTTAGGTTGGAACTTTAGGAGCTCCATTTTTAGGGTTTATGGTTGATACCTTGTGATTTAGGTTTTATTTTTTGAACTTGGTGGATGACTCAACCTCTGATTTTTGTAGGGTATATTCATGATTGAATTAGGATCCCTTAGGAATTTTTGTAGGAATTTTCTATGTAGTTTACTATTTTTGGTTGATTTTAGTTTAGATGCTAGTTTTAGATGATTCTAATGCACTAATTCAACTAGATTGACCTCTTTAGTTCCCTTAGATTAGGGTTTTGTCTCTCTTGCTCTTGGATGATGATGAAGGCAAGTTGAAGATGCAATGGATTGCTTGAAGAAGCTTGGATGTGAGGATCTTCCCTTCTTTTGGTGTAGTGTTGATTAGGTGTTAAGATTAGGGTCTGTAGGCAGAGCTTCTAGATAAATTCTCTTCCTTCATAAACATGGAAGATGTTGATCACTTCCATTCTTCCCTATGATGTAAGGTCCCCTTGTAAAGGCCTCAACCCTCCTTTGGTAGGATGTGTGGCTCTCTACAAGTTGGTAGAACCTTTGAGGGTCCCTTTCTCTGATGACAGGATGCTTAGTGGTGACCTTTGGTCTTCACTCTGCTACCAATCATCCAAACTTTGCTCTTGTTAGATGAATCTTTCTCCCTTGCTAGAGGATGGAGTTCCTTGCTTGAAGAAGATTGAAGATGCTAGAGGAGTTGATACTTCTTTGTGTTTGAGGATTACCTTTAGAAGCTGAAGCTTGTAGATCAGGAAAAGCAAGTTGGTACTTGTAGAGAGGAGAGAGCTGAAGCTTGAAGACCAAGTTGACACTTGTGAAGAAGATCAAATTGAGATTGAAGGAAGAGCTGAAGCTTGAAGAAACAAGTTGATACTTGATATTAGGAGTGAAGCCTGAAGGTGGAGTTGACTGAAGAGCTGAGGCTTGAGGAAGAGAGAATAAGTTGATACTTATGTGGATGTGCTGGAAGCTCAGAGAAGCAAGTTGATACTTGCTATTGAAGATGATAGCCTTGAAGAGCAGTTGAAGTCTGATGACTGAACTGCTGTCAGAGGGTTGCTTTGTTGTGAAGCTGTGGAAGCTGTTGATCTGCTTTCTTTTCTATCCCCTTTCCTGTATTGATGTGACTTGTTTGATTTGCTTGATGCATTAGAATAAGTTCATACTTAGATTTACTTAAGCTAGGAGCATGATTGCACTAGAGGTTGAGTTGCTCCCTCTGCTTGTATTTTTACTGTATGGCTTTGCTTGCGGGTATTCGGTAGAGCCCTGCTCCCTTGCCTATGTGGTTTGTGATTTGCTTGATAGCATGTTTATTTCTTCTGTATGATTGCAGTTATTCATATCTGGCTTGAGGTTGAGATGAGCTTGTGGAGGCTGATGCCCCACACACATTTCCTCCCTCACTTGCATTGCATGCATTTTACTGTATATCTGTTTACTGTTTAAGCTGATGCTTTGGCTGTTTTTGTTTATCATTGACATGATCCCCTAGGAATCTCACTTCCTTTGATAAGGAAGTGATGATTAGAACTTTAGGTTGAAACCTATGCATGATAACTTCTAGGAGTTCCCTGTTTCAAACCTCGACCATAGGATGAATCCTTGGCATGACAACATTAGGACTTGATAGTCTCCCTTTAGTTGAACCTGTTCATTCTCTCTTCTCATCTCAAAACAAATTAAAATACAGTAATAAAGGTTAACTGACGTCGTACGTTACGAGCCTTAAGCTATCTGAGAAAGGTTGTTGGAGAGTTTCTTTTCAACAGTCTGGATGTTTAGTATGGCACTCTTTGGGTGACATGCGACACATTCACTCTCAGGTCATAGTCTCTAGTACGATATTGGTTGCAAACATCCCTAAAAAACAGTTCTTCCGTAAAAGACAGAAAACAAACTTCAAACCTTTTTTCCCCGTGGGCCCATAACTCAAAGGAAGCTTTTCTGAAGAAAAGAGTGTCGTTAACTCTCAGTTCTACCGCAAACGGTAACGCCTAAGTCTCCAAGGGTCGAGCTGCGTACACCAAACTGCTGGAACTGTTTGTTAACCCTACTCGACAAAACAGATGAATCTGAATACCCGTAATCCGTATTATCTCGAACTACGTAAGCTCTGATCTCTCATACCCGTTGAGAGTACGTAGGCACAATACTGACGTATTGGCGAGCCACCTTCCCCATCACCCGTAGTTAGGCGAACTACGTTGACTCTGATTTCTCATTCTCTGATGAGAATAGGTAGGCATAATGTGCGATGCTTTGCCGAGTCATTTTCTTTTCTTTTCAGACCAGCCTTGATAGGTAGATAGATAAAACCAACCCGTCCGATAAACACAACAAGCATGGATCCCATAGAGTACGATGGACGTGAGGGGTGCTAATACCTTCCCCTTGCGTAACCGACTCCCGAACCCAGACAACGGTTGCGATGACCTTGTCTTATACCCTTTCGTCAGGTTTTTCCGATTGTTTCCTTTCCCGTTCTGAGGGATAAATAATGAAAGGTGGCGACTCTTCTGTTTTGCTGGCACCTTATTTTCGCGGAAGCGACAGCTGGCGACTCTGCTGGGGACTTGATAGTTTCCTGGGATCCAACGTCCCTTATGCGAGTCAGTTTGGGGATCCAACGTCCCCTGCGAGAGTCAATCCTAGCGCTTGTATGATTACTTGTTGGGTTGTGTTTATTTATCGCGTTTATTTCTCGCACTTTATTTTCAGTATGATATGATTATCTGTGGTGTTGTAGGAAGGGCATTCTGATGAGTGAGAAGCCAGACCCAGGCTTGAGTGTACCTAGCATTAGTTGTAGAAATTAGTGGGCGCGTGCTTGCTTTGCAGGCACTAGTGTCTCATGAAATCCACGCTCAGACGAGGTTCTCCCGGTTGACTTCTTTTTCAACCCTTTGGGTTGAGGGGGTTGTTGGTTTGGAGGATTGTCGACTCTGGGGACCGATCATTTGGGATTCAGCCGAGTGAGGCCACTTTAGGAAATGGTGATGCCACACCTTCTGGGTATCGTATCACCCCTCTTGAATGTCTGTGACGCTGATGACCGCATAGGATGCCGAACTTATGTCAGTTTAGGTCCATACCTGTGAGTAGGGTTGGGTTTGTTGCAGGACACCTTAACCTTCAAACTACCTGGTTTTCTTGATAGTGAATCAGTTTTGTTGGTGTTAGAGGTCCTCATCATCAGGTGTATGTGTGTTCTTGACAGAGCAGAGTTATGGTCCTGTATCAGAGGACCTTATTCTCAGAGATGTGTGTTCTTGACAAAGCAGAGTTATGGTCCTGTATCAGAGGTCCTTATCTTCAGAGATATTTATGGTCCTGTATCAGAGGTCCTTATTATCAGATGAGTGTTTGTTCTTGACAGAGCAGATATGTGGTCCTGTATCAGAGGTCCTTATTATCAGATGTGTGTTTGTTCTTGACAGAGCAGATTTATGGTCCGATGCCAGGGTTTTCTCCTTATCAGAAATAGTGGTTGTTCTTGACAGAGCGGTATTGTGATTTTATTGATACAGAACCTTCATATCTTCAACAGCACAGTCGTCTTGATCTCCTGCTGCATGATTTCATTTTACATTGCTTTGCATACTCATTTGCATTTCATTAACGTGTGTCTGTGTTGCAGGTACCGTTTCCCCCGATTCAGGTTTTCTTGCCTTCTATTGTGCTATTATGGGTTCTCTAAGGAAGACCGTGGCTTACAAGCTCCCCACTCCTGATGTTGTTCAGCTGATTGGTTTGATTGCTTTAGCAGATGATTCTGTGAGAGATGAATTCAGAAAGTCTTACGGCAAACTGCTCAGTTTGGTTCGTAAACCCTCTGCGTTTGAGTTGAATGGGTTGCATGCCCTGCTGCAGTTCTACGATCCTTCATTGAGATGATTTACTTTCTAGGACTTTATTCTCGCACCCACACTGGAGGAATATGCTGATTTGTTAGGTGTGCCTATCAAGAGGCAGATGCCTTTTGTTCATATGGACGCTGAGCCTAATCTGGCTAGTCTTGCCCCTTCACTTCACCTAGATGCCTCCGAGTTGGTCTTGTCTAGTTGGAACAAGGTTCCTGGCTTCTCCTTGCAGTTCTTAGTGGGAAAGGCCCAGCAGTGCGCCAAAGACGGATGTTGGGTCGTGTTCAACGCCATTCTCGCTCTGTGCATATATGGCATCATTCTGTTCCCCAATATGCCTGAATTTGTGGACTTCGACGCCTTCCACATCTTTGCTTCCGGGAATCCAGTCCCTACCTTGATAGGAGATGTCTACCATTCCGTCCACTACAAAATCGAGAACAGAAGGGGCAAGAATGTCTCATGCTGTGTGCCCCTGCTCTATAGATAGCTTGATAGTCACCTACCCAAGAAGGGTCCCTTTGCTTCGCTTGCAGCCACAGCTGAGTGGTCCGAGCGTTTGATGAGTCTATTAGCGGAGGATATTGCCTGGTTTGATAGAGATAGATTGGGTACTGAGATCATCTTCAGCTGCAGTGGGTTTCCGAACGTGCCTTTGATAGGCAGGAAGGGCTGTATAAACTATAATCCATCTTTGCTGGTCCGACAGTTTGCTTATGCTTTGAGAGCTCCGCCGAAGGATGAAGAGGTGCAGGAATCTCTGTACCTCACTGGTCTTCCAGAGGGGGATATGTTATCTAAGCTTCAGCACGCTTGGAATGGTATCGGTAAGCGGGGAAAACCATTGCTAGGGAAAAGTAATAGCTAGGCCTACGCTCCATACGTAACTTGGATCAGAGCCAGAGCAGATGTCATAGGGATGCCGTTTCCTCCTGCCAAGCCAAAGAGCTCTCCAGTGATTGAAGAGCCTGCCACTGTGCCTATCCAACAACATAATTAGGTGTTAGCTGAGAGAGATGAGCTGAAGAAGGCAAATGAAGAACTGGAGAAAGAATTGGCTCAGCTCAGAAGCGAGAGAAGCGAAGTCGTTCATTCCTTCAAGAGGCAGACAGAGCTGGTGAACCAGCTGGGGACAAATTTAACTAAGCAGATAGCTGAGCGTGAGCGCTTGGGTCGAGACTTCAAAGCTGTCAATGATGTACTAGCCACTAAGAAGAAGCACTTGGATGAAGCGTACCGGAGAATATCCAAGTTTAACCAGCATTGGAAGGCCACCCTAGCCAACGGGAAAGAACGGGAGGATAAGCTGAAGCAACAGATCTCCAAGTTGAAAGCCCAGGTGAAGGCTAGTGAGAGGAGGTTTGATGAAGAAACCGCTCGTAGATACGCCGCTGAAGGCCAGCTCAACAAGGCTCTTACTAACCTGAAGGAGCGCAAACTGACGTTTGAATCCAAGAAGCGGAAGTTGGAAGATTGTTTCGGCGAAGGAGCATGGGAAGACTCAGTTGAAGGTCTTCAGTACACCATAATGCAGAGAGAGTTACTCGTCGAAGGGTTACTCACTCGGCCCGATCATCCAGAAACGAAGGGGTTGTTAGAAGAGTTTCGCGCCCGTGACCGTGCTTGACTATTTGTATTCCTTTTGTTTTGATCATTTTTGTATGCTGACCATCACCAGGCTTGTTGGTTGAGGTCACGCCATTGATTCAGCTTGTACTCGGTGACGTTGTGTACTGCCTTGATGGGCTTTCTTTATATATATGAGATGTTATTTCCATGACTGGACTCATACTTCTTATTATCAGCACTGGCACTCAGGCACTAGGATCGGGGGATATCTCCCTAACGCATAGACACACGTTTGCATTTGCATGAAGCATTTGCATAACGAGCACCTTGTAGTTTTTCTAACCCTTTTGTGTATACAGGTTGTTTCAGGTTGTTCCAGGATTGATCAGAGACCTATCCACCGCTATCCGACCAGAGCAAATCAAGCCAAAGTTATGGAGCAAATGCAAACTGACGTTCAAGAACTCCGAGAAAGGATGGACCGCTTCATGGAGCTCATGCAAGTGGTCGCCAACGGCCAGGATCAGCTCAGAACCTTGGTTCAGCCTCTGATTTCAAGGGTCGACAGCAATGGTGTACTTCATGGTGGGACTGTTCCAACCCCTCCACCTGTTGAAACTCCTCAGAATGGCGTCCCCGTGATCGGGGGGAATGGCAGTGCCAACGACAATGTGATAGCTAACATGGGACTCAACGGTAATACGACTGGCGTCGGTAATGGGAATTTCGAAGCTAATGTCAATGTTGGGTTGGGCAACGACAACGCAGGTGTTGGAAATCTGTATGGGCGTCAGCCATGGTTAGAAGACCGTCAAGACGATGTGTTCTCACAGAGAGGTGCTGAAGGGGAACTAACTGCTGAAGTACGGCTAAGGTTTAAGGCACTCGAGGACAAGATGAGGAATTTTGAGAACCAGAACACCATGGGTGTTGACATGTCCAAGTTGGGACTGATTGCTGATTTCAAGGTGCCTCCCAAGTTCAAGGTACCTGACTTTGAAAAGTACAAGGGCACAACTTGCCCCCGCGTCCATTTGAGATCATATTACAGAAAGATGTCCGCTCACTCTGAGGACGAGAAGTTGCTGATGCACTTCTTTCAGGACAATCTGTCCGGGCCCTCCCTGGAATGAAACACGAGTCTAGAACCTACCAGTGTGCGCACGTGGAAGGAACTTGCTGAAGCATTTGTGCACCACTACAAATATAACAGCGACTTGGCCCCGAACCGGGTCCAACTGCAGAATCTGTCACAGAGGAGCAACGAAGGGTTCAAGGAATACGCCCAGCGGTGGCGTGAATTGGCAGTCAGGGTTCAGCCGCCGATGGTTGAACGCGAGCTTGTTGAAATGTTCGTAGCCACCCTCCCAGGGGTTTATTATGAGAAATTGGTCAGCAGTATGTCCGGAAGCTTCTCAGATCTCATTATCACGGGTGAGCACGTTGAAAATGGGATCAAACTGCGGAAAATTCAAGGTGATCTGTCCTCAGTTGGAGGAGGAAAGAAACCCTGTGGTGGCAAAAGGAGGGAAGGAGAGACGAGCGCCGTGTCCAACGCTCAAAGGAAAGGCAAGGGCCAGCACCAGCAGGTGGCCAGTATAACCATCCCAGCAGTCCAACAGCCACAGCAGCAGCAGCAGCCAAATCAACAAGGGTACAGAAAGTATCAGAACAGGGCACCTCTGTCGAGCCGTCACCTCGAGACACCGTCCATGTCTTATGCTCAGCTGTTATAGACTCTGCTTCAGTTACAGCTAATCCAGAAGAGAACCTTGGCTCCCTTGACAGGGGCACCTCCGCCAGGTTACGACGCGAATGCGACTTGTGAGTTTCACTCGGGGGCACCAGGCCACACGATAGAAAATTGCAAAGCCTTCAAGCACAAGGTGCAGGATATGGTGGATGCTAAGATCATCAACTTCTCAGATAATGTGCCGAACGTAACGAAGAACCCTATGCCGAATCATAGGGGAGGTGGGGTAAATGCCATTATTAAAGACGAGAGCTTGGATTTTTGACTGATGTCAAAGATCTGAAGACACCGCTTAGCTTCGTTAAAGCCAAGCTAATGAAAAGAGGCTACTTCCCGGGCTGTGGAGAACTGTGTATGGGCTGTGCGACTAGTCCTGATGTATGTGAACAGTTGATGGAGGGGATTCAAAGTCTGATGACCGAGGGAATCTTACATTTTAGCCGAAGGGCCGAAAGCGGATCGGGAGAGGTAATGCTGAAGCAAGATGACGAGGTTGCCACCATCACCATCCGTCGTCGGACGATAACTATTTCTGCACCCAGACCGCCCACGATTACCATCACCAAAGCTGGGCCAATACCTTTCGAAAGCACCAATGCTGTCCCATGGCATTATGGGGCAGACGTCTACTGCAACGGACAAAAGTTGGAATTAGAACCATCAGGGTCTTGTGTGGATAACCTAGTGGGCATTGGTGGAATTACTCGCAGCGGGAGAGTATTTGCTCCACCTGAGGTTGTGACGGACAAAGCGGACAAAGCTGATGTAACCGATAAGGGAAAGAGTAAAGTCGTTGAAGAGACCCCTCATGGGGTAGAAAAAGACTTACTTGTTAAAGACGCCGAAGAGTTTATGAGGTTGATTAAAAAGAGTGACTATAAGATCGTGGATCACCTCCATCAAACACCCTCGAAAATTTCCATCCTGAATTTGTTGCTGTGTTCTGAGGCACACCGCAACGTGCTGCTGAAGGTGTTGAATGCCACGTATGTACCGCAGGAAATATCGGTCAACCAGTTGGAAGGAGTCGTAGCCCACGTGAATGCTGGAAATGGGTTAGGGTTTACTGAGCTGGAGCTGACCCAGAAGGGGAGGAACCACAATAGCGCCCTGCACATCTCGATAGAGTGTAGGGGGACGATTATGTCTCATGTGTTGGTGGACACAGGGTCATCGCTCAATGTTCTTACGAAGAAAGCATTGATGAAGTTAGATACTCGCGGATTGATTTGCACACCCAGTGACCTGGTGGTGAAGGCGTTCGATGGAACTAAACGTCATGTTTTCGGGGAGGTGATCTTACCAATCCAAGTGGGGCTGGAAGCATTCGACGCAGTCTTCTACATTATGGACATCATGCCTGCCTACAGCTATCTCTTAGGCCGACCATGGATCCATTCTGTTGGCGCCGTGACCTCCACGTTGGACCAGAAGCTCAAGTATGCTGTCGGAGGTAGCATCGTGACTGTATGTGGCGAGGAAGACATAATGGTGAGCCATTTGTCGTCCTTCAAGTACGTTGAGATGGATGGGGAAATCCACGAAACCCTATGTCAAGCGTTCGAAGCTGTTAAGGTCAAGAACGTAGCTCTAGCAATCACTGAGAAGCCAGAGATGACTCTCTCCTCCTTCAAGAAAGCCCGGGCCGTTGTTCAAGCCGGATCTACCCCAGGCTGGGGGCGAATTCTAGAGATACCTAACAAGCAAGACAAGTTTGGGTTAGGATATTCTCCTGCGGCTGAAGCGTCCTCTTCTTCTAGTAGTGCGTCGTGAGGTAAAGGGCCGATCCAGTTTACCAGTGGCGGAGTAATATTTGAAAGTGTCAACGCGGTGTCTGAAGACGGCGAAGACAGCGACTGCGATCTGGATTCTTGGATCCAGCCAAGCAAGCCAGGCGAGAGCCTCAACAACTGGGCCGTCAGGGATATCATCCAAATGACAGACAAAGAGTAATGATTTACTTTTTCAATCATTGTACAACCCTATGTCCTACCCGGGGCATAGTGGTTTTATTGTCAGGGCCTTGTTTGATTATGTACATGCATTTTACCAATAAATCAAAAGGCGTTCTTCTTCGTATTCAAATATTGTGATCTCTGTTATTCCTGTTTTATATTTGTTTTGAAAAACAATAAAATGGCAATGGGGTTTGTGCTAACCTACATATCCTTGTTTTAAGCTTAACCCTTGTTATTGCAGGATCCACATAGCAGATGACATCGACTCTGGACCTTCTACGACTCACTTCGACTTCGATTGCCCGATCTATCAAGCCGAAGAAGAGATTGACGAAGACGAAGACCTTCCCGAAGAGTTGGCCCGCTTGTTGAAACAAGAAGAGAAAGTTATTCTGCCTCACGAAGAAGAGATTGAGATTGTGAATCTGGGTTCTGAAGAACTGGTCAGGAACGTCAGGATAGGGGCTGCATTGCGGAGTGATGTCAAGCAGAGATTGGTCGAGATGCTGAGAGAGTATAGTGACATCTTTGCTTGGTCATACGAAGATATGCCCGGACTTGATACTGACATCGTGGTCCACCACTTGCCACTGCGAGAAGAAGCTTAGAAGGACACGACCAGATATGGCCGTTAAGATCAAAGAAGAAGTGCAAAAGCAGCTTGATGCTGGCTTCTTAACGGTCACCACTTACCCTCCGTGGGTCGCCAACATAGTGCCTGTACCGAAGAAGGACGGTAAGGTACGCATGTGCGTTGATTATCGGGATTTGAATAGGGCGAGCCCTAAAGATGATTTCCCGCTTCCCCATATTGATGTGTTGGTCGAAAATACAGCTCAGTTCTCCGTATTTTCTTTCATGGATGGCTTCTCCGGCTACAATCAGATCAAGATGGCGCCGGAGGACATGGAGAAAACTACGTTTATTACACCTTAGGGAATATTTTGCTACAAGGTAATGCCTTTCGGTCTGAAGAACGCATGGGCCACTTACCAACGAGCAATGGTTACTTTGTTTCATGACATGATTCATCATGAGATTGAAGTCTATGTTGATGACATGATTGCGAAGTCCCAAACGGAGGAAGGACATCTGGTCAATTTGCTGAAGCATTTTGAGAGGCTTAGGAAGTTCAGGTTGAGGCTGAATCCTAACAAATGTACTTTCGGAGTACGGTCCGGAAAACTACTGGGGTTTATCGTGAGTGAAAGAGGCATTGAGGTTGATCCTGCAAAGATAAAAGCGATACAAGAAATGCCAGCGCCAAAAACAGAGAAAGAAGTTCGTGGTTTCCTGGGCCGGATAAACTACATTGCAAGGTTTATTTCTCAGCTCACGGCCACGTGTGAACCGATGTTCAAACTGTTAAAGAAAAATCAGGCGATTATCTGGAACGAGGATTGCCAGAAGGCATTTGATAAGATAAAACAGTATCTGCAGGAACCTCTGATCTTGATACCCCCAGTGGCCGGACGACCCTTAATCATGTACTTGACAGTTCTTGAGAATAGTATGGGGTGTGTTCTCGGTCAGCACGACGAGACAGGCAAGAAGGAGCATGCCATTTACTACTTGAGTAAAAAGTTCACAGACTGTGAATCTCGTTACTCGATGCTGGAGAAGACGTGTTGTGCATTAGCCTGGGCTGCCAAACGTTTACAACAGTACATGCTCAATCACACAACCATGCTAATTTCGAAGATGGATCCGATCAAGTACGTCTTCGAGAAGCAAGCGCTTTCGGGCAGGATTGCCAGATGGCAAATGGTGTTGACGGAATATGACATTCAGTATGTTTCCCAGAAGGCCATCAAGGGGAGCGTATTGTCTGAATACCTTGCCAAACAGCCAATCGAAGATTATCAGCCGATGAAATTTGAATTCCTTGATGAGGATATCATGTTTCTTAAAGCAAAAGATTGTGATGAACTGTTGCCCGACGAGGGGCCAGACAAGAAATCCCAATGGAAATTGATATTTGACGGGGCGGTTAATTCTTATGGAAGTGGCATTAGGGCGATCATCACGACTCCTCACGGATCCCACATCCCGTTTACTGCGAGACTGACGTTTCCGGTCACCAATAATGAAGCGGAGTACGAAGCATGCATCATGGGTCTAGAAGAAGCAATTGATTTGAGAATCAAGAACCTAGATGTATATGGTGACTCAGCACTTGTGATTAACCAGATTAAAGGGGAGTGGGAGACTCGTCAATCGAATTTGGTGCCGTACATGAACTATGCCAGAAGGCTGCTTCCGTTCTTTGATCGAGTGGAACTCCATCATGTGCCCAGGGCCGAGAATCAAATGGCTGATGCCTTAGCCATGTTGGCTTTGATGTATAAAGTCAATTTTTGGAATGAAGCTCCAAGAATTGTCCTTTCTCGTCTTGATAGACCTGCATTCGTCTTTGCGATCGAGGAAGCCTCCGACGGCAAGCCATGGTTCCATGATATCCAGACTTTCCTTATGACTAAGGAATATCCTGCGGGGGCGTCAACCCAGGATAAGAAGACTCTGAGGAGACTGTCTGGAAATTTTTATCTCAATCCTGATGGAGTTTTGTATAAAAGAAACCACGATCTCGTGCTACTCAGATGTGTAGATGAGAAAGAAGCGAGTTTTCTCATGGAAGAAGTCCATGAAGGCACATTTGGTACGCACGCCGGCGGGCATGCTATGACTAGAAAGATCCTGAGAGCAGGATACTACTGGCTGACGATGGAATCAGATTGCTTTAAATTCGCGAAGAGATGTCATAAATGCCAGATTTATGCTGATAAGATTCATGTGCCGCCGTGCCCGTTAAATGTCATGCCCTCCCCGTGGCCGTTCTCCATGTGGGGCATCGACATGATAGGCAAGATCGAGCCCACTGCATCTAACGGTCATCGTTTCATTCTAGTAGCTATCGACTACTTCACCAAGTGGGTGGAGGCAGCCTCATATGCTAATGTGACCAAGCAGGTGGTGGCTAAGTTCATAAAGAGGGACATCATCTGTCGTTACGGAATTCCCAAGCGGATCATTACTGATAATGGTTCGAATCTGAATAACAAGATGATGAAGGAGCTGTGCCAGAGTTTCAAGATTGAACACCACAACTCATCTCCTTACCGGCCGAAGATGAATGGCGTCGTTGAAGCGGCCAATAAGAACATCAAGAAGATTGTACAGAAGATGGTTGTGACCTATAAGGATTGGCACGAGATGCTGCCATTTGCATTGCACGGTTATTGTACAACGGTACGTACATCAACCGGGGCAACTCCTTTCTCACTGGTGTACGGTATGGAAGCTGTCCTGCCGTTGGAAGTTGAGATTCCTTCTTTACGAGTTTTGGTTGACGTGAAACTCGATGAGGCAGAATGGATTAAGAACCAACTGAACCAACTTAGCCTGATGGACGAGAAGAGATTAGCATCGATTGCATATGGTCGCCTGTACCAGAGCCGAATGAAGAAAGCTTATGATAAGAAGGTGCGTCTTAGAAGCTTTCAGACGGGTGATCTCGTCCTGAAGAAGATTCCTCCTCCACACTCCGATCACCGGGGCAAGTGGGCTCCTAATTACGAAGGTCCGTACGTCGTCAGCAAGGTCTTCTCGGGAGGCGCCTTGTTGTTATCCACAATGGATGGCGAAGACTTTGCATCCCCGGTGAACGCGAATGCAGTTAAAAAATACTTTGCTTAAAAATGACCCGCTGGAAAGAAAAAGAATATCCAGGCAAAAATGGGGCATCCCGGCGAACCATAAAAAAGGAAAAAGGTTCGGGCAAAAATTAGGGATATAAAAGAAAGGAATGTACACCCGCAAAGTTGAAAACCCGGAAGGGCGACTTTGGCAAAAAAAGGTATCCCGGTGAATCGAAAACCCGGAAGGGCGATTCAGGCAAAAGTTAGGGATTTGAAAAAGCAAATGACTGCGTTCTGTGTGTGGACTGTTTTTGTTTAGTGGTTTGGAGGACCTGAGGGCCGTTTATCTGAGTCAATCTCTTCTGAAGCTGAAGCGTCAGAGAGGTATTGAAGTCGAGTGGGGCATAGAGGGATCAACTCATGGTGTTCGTCTACGCCTCATTGCTGACATTTGAGTATATACTGATGTATATTTATGTTTTTATTTTTGCGCGACTTCCTCATTCCAGGAGCTTGCATCTG
Source organism: Lathyrus sativus (assembly GCA_963859935.3). Lineage (NCBI taxonomy): Eukaryota > Viridiplantae > Streptophyta > Magnoliopsida > Fabales > Fabaceae > Lathyrus > Lathyrus sativus. The sequence goes on along the minus strand of OZ012740.1, from coordinate 316,858,794 downwards.
TTGTAAAACGTTTTCACCCATTCAGGGGTTCGTTATCAATAAAATGTATACTATTCAGCAATTCTGTTTTCCTGTTTAACATTTATCTGTTTTGTTTGCGAAAGAGAACGCCAATGTTTTTGATAAAATGCGCATACATAAACTTACTGGCCTAGACCACTGATTGGTGAAACAAAGAATTACTTGAAAATTGTCACAAGATGATAACCTTGATAGGTCCCTTTGAGAAGGGTATCTTGTCTGTTTGTTTGTGTTGTTGCAGGTATAGCATACTCCAGGCAGTACGCCGTATGCGCCCCCAAGCAGGATGATTCCTCCTCCTCCAGCAAGGTTCAGCAGCACCTCCCTGTGGAGTTTGAACATGAGATCGTAAGCATTGATATATGTCTCCCCCAAGCTGAGAAGATTCTCTCCCCAATCAGATGCATCCTGAAGGAATGTCATCTCCCCAGCTGAGTCATGTACTAAAGCGTGCAACAATTGATAGTTCCAGACTGAAGTCTCCAGGAGAATTGAAATTCCCCACAGAGTTGTACTCTCCCCTGTAAGCAGGACAATTCCTTCTTCCCCAGCCGAGTTGGCAGATCCCCGAGAGAGTCGAGTCCTTGGAAAGCGTTCAGGCCATGAGTGGTTCTCCCCACTAGAGTGTTGAATAGCTGATGCTGTATTTCCCCATCGAAGTCGTTATCTCCAGGAAAGTTTTAGCCGCGAAGGTCGTGTCGTTTATTTCTGCGATTGACATCGTTTCCCTCAGCAGTCGTGGTTTGAATACCCGGTTGAGCGGGTTCAGGTTCTCGTAGAGCTTTATTCCCCTGCAGCAGTCGACTGAAGTTCGTTTCCCCGGGCGGAGTCCAATTGAGAGTGGTGTGATTGTTCATCCTCGGCAGGATGATTCCTTCCTCCACCAGAGTGGTTCTTTCTCCTTGACAGGAGGCTTTTCCCTTCAGCATTTATTTTGCTGATGGGGTCGTAGCATTTTGCATGATTTCATAGCATTTACCCTAAACGCGTAGCATTTCCACCGTGTGGAGCATTGCGCCATTGTCAAACATATTCACATGAAACACGAGCTAGGTCGTTACCGTTCTTGTTTTGGAGGTGTTCCCCGACAGGGTGGATGATTCCCGAAATCTCAGCAAAGTCGCTTGCCCAAGATGATTCTTGAATCCCCCCAGCAAAGTCGCTTGCCCAAGATGATTCTTGAATTCTCCAGCGAAGTTGATTGCTTAAGATGATTCTTAAAATCCCCAGTGAAGTTGCCAGAGTTGGTTACTCAAGTTGATGCTTAGAGTCCCCGACAGAGTGTTTGCTCAGGATGATTCCTGAAATCTCCAGCAGAGTTATTGGTTCAGGATGATTCTTGAAGTCCCCGACGAGGTTACTTGTCCAAGATGATTCTTGATTTCCTCAGCTGAGTTGATTCACCCAAAATGATTTCTGGAGCCCCGAAGCAGAGTTACTTGATAGTTCTCCAAAATCCCCAGCGGAGATGCGTCATCCCCAGCAGGTTTCTGAACAGTGAAATCGAAACTTCCCTTGAAGACTTGATGATTGAAGTCTGGCAGTAGTGCCAAAACCCCTGACTTACTGATGAAGTCCAAAGTCAAAGCAGTCCTCCCCGCCGACGCGAAATGCCTGACGGCAGTGGCTTAGATATCCCTATTTGGTTCATGATTGACCGAGAATTATGTTCCTGACTTACTGACGAAGTTCGGCTGACGCCCAAAAACTTCTTTGAATGCCCGATGGCATGATTAACTTGATTGTTGATCCGATGAGTCCCGAGGAATTCTGATGCCTGACGGCATGGTCGACCGTGTATCACCGGTCACCGTGTGACCAATTCCCCAGCGGAGTTGCCGTGCAACTGGCATGCTCAATTTTTGAAGATGTGCCTACCAATCCAAGTATCGTTTACCTGTGCGATGGAAAATCACCAATTACCGTGTAACCGATGATCCCTTGATGATTTGAGGGCGCGATGATATCAGATAAATCAGAGAATCATCCTGACGGAGATTCAGATCAGTATTTCTCCAGCTAGTTGCCGTGCAACTATTATTTCAGTTCCCGAAGATTTGTCCCCATCAGAGTACCGTGTACTTGCGCAGTTGGCAAATTTCCAGGTTTGTTGGTATTCAACCGTCTCGTACCTTGATGGTTTGAGAGCCGTTCGCTTCTCACCCAGTCAGGTCCAAGCCGTTTGAATAGGGGCAGCTGTTGCACCCCAAAATTTACTCAACATTTCTTTACCTAGCTTATGTTTCATTCACATTAGCATTATCATTTGCATTTCATTGACATGTATGCAGGAGATCAAGAGGTATGATTACCAGTCAAGAGCTATACAAGACTATGAAGCTATCTAAGAAGGTTATTCAAGTGTTCAAGGATTGATATCCTTGTCAGAGAAGTTAAAAGATCCTCAGAGAGAGTGATTGAAGCCAAGTGTGTAGGTCTCCTAACTTGAGAGTTATGGGAAGCCATCAGATGATTCTGAGGTCATGGAGATGGACTTGAGTTCTTTAGAGAGCTCATGTGAAGTGTTGAAGATCACTTTGAGGCCTAGACAGGTCATTGTGCAAGATTAAGAAGACTCAGCCATGAGTGGTGCAATTAGGGTTTGACTGGGTCAACCCTAGGTCAACTGATGATTTGAACAAGGTTGAGACCTAGTTCAAAGGCCATGTGATCATGGATTGATGCATTGAGATGCTATAAGGATGATTCCAATGTCAACTCATCATGATTGAAGAGTTTGAGAAGTTTCAAGCTAGGGTTTCTAAGGCTTGACAGTGTAAAATCCCCTAGTTTGACCCCTATCTTCAAGGCAATTTAGCTTAAGATGTGATTGTCATCTCATCTTACCCCCAACATGAATGTTATAGAGTATGATGTTAGCTTTAATTTGAGTGCTATAAGTCCTTGATAGGATTTCTAGAACTCAAGTTATGACTTTGGCAAGTTACAGGTCATCTGAGGCATGTGAATTTGGAGCTTGAAAGTTGTCCAACTTGCATGAAACTTTTGCCCTAGAAGGATGATTCCTATGAACTTTTGGTCAACATGAATGTTGTTCCTTATCCTCTTAGATTTCTAGAGAATACTAGAAGTCCTTGATAGGATTTGTAGAACTCAAGTTATGGCTTTGACAAGTCAAGGGTATTTTGGCCATTTGGAGATTATAGGTCATTTCAATCATAAGGCCATAACTCCTATTTCCAAGCTTCAAATGGGAAAATGTTCAACATAAAACTTGTTCAAAATGATGTTTTATGGCTAGCCAAAAGGTCATGAGAGCTTGGAATTGCTTGTAGCTCAAAATCACAAAAATGGCTTAAAATAAGGATGATTTTCAAATGAACCGAAGATGGAAATTGGGATTTTTGATCTACATGTCCAAACCAAGGCATGTAATATGTCATTTTGATTGTAAGACACATTTTAAGAACATTGGTATTGCCACAACTTTGAATTGAGGTTTAATTTGAGGACTTGCTTTGAAAAGTAGTTACTTACATCATAAGTAACATTTGCCAAACCAATATGCAAGGCATAACCAAAGCTCCTTTCAATCCAAACACATCCAAAATACCATTAGGAGAGAAATTGGAAGAGAATGAGGGTGAATACAAGCTGCCAACATGAGCTGTTATGAACACACCATGAGATGAACTTTCCATGACATGAGAAATTGAATTTCTCATTAGAGGAATCTAGAACTTTCTAGATCATCCATACATGTTCTATATATGATTTAGAAGGGGTTCAGAGTGAAGGTTAGTGATGATTGAGAGAGAAGAGTGATCTTGCACTTTGAAATTTCTCATTGCAAATCAAGATCGGTTACAAGGTTTGAAGCCATTTCAATCCAAGATTTCAATCTCAGAAGCTTGCTCTAGCATGTGTGGATGATTCCAGATGGAGAGTTGAGCAAGATTGGTGGAGAATCGTGTGAGAGCCATTGAAGTTTTTCATCTGCAACTCAGAATCTGTTTCAAGAATCCAGAGCATTTCCACTCTTTTCATTGCATACAGAAGTTTGGTTAGAGGCTAGTGAAAGATTCTGCAAGCTCTTGAAGGTTGATTTGAAGATTCAACCACTCTGTTTGCTCAATTTTACCAGGTATGTAGTTCTTATCCTATGGCTTCAATTAAGTAGAATTAAGAGGAACTGTTATGGTAGATGCATAGTAGAATGATGTAGGAAGGTTTATGGATCATAAATTTGAAGATTAGTGACCAATTAGGGTTGTTACCATTTTCGGTTGAGATGGTGTTCTTGCGAATCTTGAGGTTTTAGATTGAATTAAGGGCATGAATGAATTCCTGAGGAGATTTGGGACAAGATTCATCAAGGAATCGTGGCCAATGGTGGACTCTATAGAAAGTTAGGGTTGTGGAATGGTGATCGGAGAACATCACCGGCGGTGACTCTGGCGCGCGTGATCCCAGAGCCATTAGATCTTGGGTTGACTTGGACTGAAGACCCCATCCAACGGCCACGCGTGAATGAAATTTGTGAAGGATTTCTGAACTAAATGAAACGCAGCGTTTCATTAATCTGATGATTTTGGGCTTAAGTGAGAACTGCTATCAACACCCCCTTTTTGGGCCCAATCCTAGAATGAACTGATTTGTTATGCTATTTGCACCACGCGTTTGTTATTTTTCTTTTGATTTTCTTATTTTTTTTAATTTTATTCATGGTTATTGATTAATTCATTAAAAATGGAAAAATAACTCAATTCATCCCATTCTTTTTGCCATGGATTCATGATTGGATCTAGTATTTTTTAGATAAAAAATATTATTATTCCATGCATTTTCTGATTTTATGTGCATTTTTACATTGTAATTGATATTAAAATAGTCATGGTTGATGCTTGATCTTGTTGAATTTGGTTTGATCATGTGATGATGATTTTTGCTTGGATTGTTTGTGAGTAGCTAGCATAGATATGCATGCTCCCCATAGATTTTTCTCACATTTTTTGTGATGAGCATAAGTGGTGGTTTTAGGTTGGAACTTTAGGAGCTCCATTTTTAGGGTTTATGGTTGATACCTTGTGATTTAGGTTTTATTTTTGAACTTGGTGGATGACTCAACCTCTGATTTTTGTAGGGTATATTCATGATTGAATTAGGGTCCCTTAGGAATTTTTGTAGGAATTTTCAATGTAGTTTACTATTTTTGGTTGATTTTAGTTTAGATGCTAGTTTTAGATGATTCTAATGCACTAATTCTACTAGATTGACCTCTTTAGTTCCCTTAGATTAGGGTTTTGTCTCTCTTGCTCTTGGATGATGATGAAGGCAAGTTGAAGATGCAATGGATTGCTTGAAGAAGCTTGGATGTGAGGATCTTCCCTTCTTTTGGTGTAGTGTTGATTAGGTGTTAAGATTAGGGTCTGTAGGCAGAGCTTCTAGATAGATTCTCTTCCTTCATAAACATGGAAGATGTTGATCACTTCCATTCTTCCCTATGATGCAAGGTCCCCTTGTAAAGGCCTCATCCCTCCTTTGGTAGGATGTGTGGCTCTCTACAAGTTGGTAGAACCTTTGAGGGTCCCTTTCTCTGATGACAAGATGCTTAGTGGTGACCTTTGGTCTTCACTCTGCTGCCAATCATCCAAACTTTGCTCTTGTTAGATGAATCTTTCTCCCTTGTTAGAGGATGGAGTTCCTTGCTTGAAGAAGATTGAAGATGCTAGAGGAGTTGATACTTCTTTGTGTTTGAGGATTACCTTTAGGAGCTGAAGCTTGTAGATCAGGAAAAGCAAGTTGGTACTTGTAGAGAGGAGAGAGCTGAAGCTTGAAGACCAAGTTGACACTTGTGAAGAAGATCAAATTGAGATTGAAGGAAGAGCTGAAGCTTGAAGAAACAAGTTGATACTTGATATTAGGAGTGAAGCCTGAAGGTGGAGTTGACTGAAGAGCTGAGGCTTGAGGAAGAGAGAATAAGTTGATACTTATGTGGATGTGCTGGAAGCTCAGAGAAGCAAGTTGATACTTGCTATTGAAGATGATAGCCTTTAAGAGTAGTTGAGGTCTGATGACTGAACTGCTTTCAGAGGGTTGCTTTACTGTGAAGCTGTGGAAGTTGTTGATCTGCTTTCTTTTCTGTCCTCTTTGCTGTATTGATGTGACTTGTTTGATTTGCTTAATGCATTAGAATAGGTTCATACTTAGATTTACTTAAGCTAGGAGCATGATTGCACTAGAGGTTGAGTTGCTCCCTCTGCTTGTATTTTTACTGTATGGCTTTGCTTGCGGGTATTCGGTAGAGCCCTGCTCCCTTGCCTATGTGGCTTGTGATTTGCTTGATAGCATGTTTATTTCTTCTGTATGATTGCAGTTATTCATATCTGGCTTGAGGTTGAGATGAGCTTGTGGAGGCTGATGCCCCACATACATTTCCTCCCTCACTTGCATTGCATGCATTTTACTGTATATCTGTTTACTGTTTAAGCTGATGCTTTGGCTGTTTCTGTTTATCATTGACATGATCCCCTAGGAATCTCACTTCCTTTGATAAGGAAGTGATGATTAGAACTTTAGGTTGAAACCTATGCATGATAACTTCTAGGAGTTCCCTGTTTCAAACCTCGACCATAGGATGAATCCTTGGCATGACAACATTAGGACTTGATAGTCTCCCTTTAGTTGAACCTGTTCGTTCTCTCTTCTCATCTCAAAACAAATTAAAATACAGTAATAAAGGTTAACTGACGTCGTACGTTACGAGCCTTAAGCTATCTGAGAAAGGTTGTTGGAGAGTTTCTTTTCAACAGTCTGGATGTTTAGTATGGCACTCTTTGGGTGACATGCGACGCATTCACTCTCAGGTCATAGTCTCTAGTACGATATTGGTTGCAAACATCCCTAAAAAACAGTTCTTCCGTAAAAGACAGAAAACAAACTTCAAACCTTTTTGCCCCGTGGGCCCATAACTCAAAGGAAGCTTTTCTGAAGAAAAGAGTGTCGTTAACTCTCAGTTCTACCGCAAACGGTAACGCCTAAGTCTCCAAGGGTCGAGCTGCGTACACCAAACTGTTGGAACTGTTTGTTAACCCTACTCGACAAAACAGATGAATCTGAATACCCGTAATCCGTATTATCTCGAACTACGTAAGCTCTGATCTCTCATACCCGTTGAGAGTACGTAGGCACAATACTGACGTATTGGCGAGCCACCTTCCCCGTCACCCGTAGTTAGGCGAACTACGTTGACTCTGATTTCTCATTCTCTGATGAGAATACGTAGGCATAAAGTGTGATGCTTTGCCGAGTCATTTTCTTTTCTTTTCAGACAAGCCTTGATAGGTAGATAGATAAAACCAACCCATCCGATAAACACAACAAGCATGGATCCCATCGAGTACGATGGACGTGAGGGGTGCTAATACCTTCCCCTTGCGTAACCGACTCCCGAACCCAGACAACGGTTGCGATGACCTTGTCTTATACCCTTTCGTCAGGTTTTTCCGATCGTTTCCTTTCCCGTTATGAGGGATAAATAACGAAAGGTGGCAACTCTTCTGTTTTGTCGGCACCTTATTTTCGCGGAAGCGACAATGGGTCAGCCCAGTACACGTAGTACCTAAGAAAGGAGGCGTTACTGTAGTGAAAAATGCAAAAGGAGAATCGATAACCCAAAGAGTTGTGACCAGAAATAGGATGTGTATCGACTACAGAAAACTAAACAAGGAAACTCGGAAAGATCACTTCCCTTTACCATTCATAGACCAAATGTTGGAGAGACTAGCGAAACATTCATACTTCTGCTATCTAGATGGTTATTCGGGATTCTTTCAAATCCCTATTCACCCTGATGACCAGGAAAAGACAACATTCACTTGTCCCTATGGTACTTTTGCCTACCGCCGAATGCCGTTCGGAGTATGCAATGCTCCAGCAACCTTTCAAAGATGCATGATGGCAATCTTCGCAGATTTCATAGATGACATCATGGAAGTGTTCATCGATGACTTCTCTGTATGCGGACAAAGCTTCGAAAGCTTCCTGTCGAATTTAGAAATGGTACTCAAAAGATGCGCCAAAGTGAACCTTGTCCTTAATTGGGAAAAATGTCATTTCATGGTCCGACAAGGCATTGTTTTAGGATACGTCATCTCTGAAAAAGGGATTGAAGTTGACAAAGACAAAATAGAGATCATAAATCTCCAACCTCCGAAAACCGTACGAGAAATACGAAGCTTCTTAGGACACGCTGGATTCTACCGAAGATTCATAAAGGATTTCTCGAAAATCACAAAACCTCTTACAGGTTTGTTAATGAAAGATGTTGAGTTCATCTTCGACAAAGAATGCTTAGAGGCATTCGAAACTCTAAAATCTGCACTTATCACCGCACCAATCATGCAACCCCCAAATTGGCGACTACCATTCGAAATCATGTGCGATGCGAGTGATTATGCCGTAGGCGCAGTTCTAGGACAAAGGAAGGATAAGAAGCTTCACGCTATCTACTATGCCTGTAGAACATTAGACCCTGCCCAAATGAACTACGCCACAACAGAAAAGGAACTCTTAGCAGTCGTGTTCGCTCTTGACAAATTCCGTTCCTACTTGGTAGGAGCCAAAATCATCATATACACAGACCACGCTGCCATTAGGTACCTAATAAACAAAAAGGACGCAAAACCCAGATTATTGAGATGGATCCTATTATTACAAGAGTTCGATTTAGAAATTAAAGATAAGAAGGGGACCGAGAACGTAGTTGCAGACCACTTATCCCGTATAGAGGGCATAAAACAAGAACCAGTGCCTATCAATGACGACTTTCCTTACGAACGTCTGATAGTCAAATTGGAAAGCGATATGTCTAACTCTACTTCGGAAGAACTGGAACTGGAAAAAGCCGTGGAAGCTGTCTATGCCCAAGCCACTTTGCCGTGGTTTTCCGACATCGTTAATTACCTGGCCGCATGCGTGCTTCCACCGGACCTGAGTTATCAACAAAAGAAGAAATTCTTCCATGACTTAAAGCACTACTACTGGGACGAACCTCTACTCTTCAGACGAGGCACCGACAACTTATACCGTCGTTGTGTCCCAGAGGAAGAAATATAAGACATCATCACCCAATGCCATGCAACACCATATGGTGGTCATGCTAGCACCTCGAAGACGTGCGCTAAAATTCTACAATCTGGCCTATTTTGGCCTAGTCTCTGGAAGGACGTCCATATCGCGGTATTAAAATGCGACCGGTGCCAACGCACTGGCAACATCTCACGACGCGATGAAATGCCTCAGAGAGGAATCTTGGAAGTAGAAATCTTTGACGTCTGGGGAATCGACTTCATGGGACCTTTCCCATCTTCTTTTGGAAATAAATATATACTCGTCGCTGTCAACTATGTATCGAAATGGATAGAGGTCGTTGCCGCTCCAACAAATGACACGCGAGTAGTCGTTAAACTCTTTAAAAACGTAATCATTCCAAGATTCGGTGTGCCCAGGCTCGTCATTAGTGACGGTGGTTCGCATTTCATATCGTGAATCTTTGATAAACTCCTTTCTAAATACGGAGTCAAACACCATGTAGCCACACCGTATCATCCACAAACTAGTGGACAAGTGGAGGTTTCGAACAGGGAAATAAAACAAATTTTAGAAAATACTGTCGCAGCCTCCAGGAAAGATTGGTCCTCAAAGCTGAACGAAGCTTTATGGGCCTATAGGACCGCCTTTAAGACACTGATAGGCACCACACCATTCAAACTAGTCTACGGAAAATCATGCCACCTGCCGGTAGAGTTAGAGCATAAAGCCTTCTAGGCTATTAAGACACTAAACTTCAACTACACTGCGGCAGGCGAAAAGCGAATTTTGAACCTTCATGAATTGGAAGAGCTAAGATTAGACGCGTACGAGAATGCACGCATCTACAAAGAAAGGACCAAGAAATGGCATGACAAACGTTCAATCCGAAAGCAGTTCAGAGTGGGAGACATCGTGCTCCTATTCAACTCCAAATTGATACTATTCCCTGGAAAACTAAAATCTAGGTGGTCTGGACCTTTTGAGGTCACCAAAGTCCTTAAGAGTGGAGTTGTTGAAGTCACGAATCAAATCAACGCACTGTTTATAGTAAACGGACAGCGTTTGAAACATTATAATCAAAGTGAACACAGCGACCACGTGAGCAATATGAAATTGCTCGAGATTCCTGAATAGCTTATATCCAAGCTATCGTCAGGCTTCTGACGTTAAAGACATCGCTGATTGGGAGGCAACCCAAAGTTTTCCTTATTTTCCTTCTAAATCTACTAAAACTATTTTTTTTATTAACTTATAATTTCTATAAATTTCTATTATCTTATTTTCCATTATTTATATTTATTTTATATTTTTCTCTTTTATCACTTTTTTATTTTTCTTAAAATTATGATCTGAGTGAATGTGATTTTTTCCAGGATTTTAAAAGTCATTCTACTTTTCTTCCATTTTATCTGACTAACGAGTATGGCCGACATCGACGTTACGACTGTTGTGTTTAGAGGACGAGCTCAGCAGGCCAGATTCGAGGCACTAACTCAAAGAAACTTTGCTTCGACTCTGTACTACGATACACCAACCATGGACAAGCTAGGAATCCAGGATAGCATTCAGTACTTATTTTACCAATTAGGCTGGGAACAAACTGCTCTAAAGACCCGATTTTCTACCTTCCGCGAACTGACATTCGAATTCCTTAGCTCCCTAAGTTACTTACCTGAATATGTCTTTGGATCCACTAAAGATTTAATAACCTTTAGAATGTTTGGAATAGACCAAACGCACAACCGTACCACGTTAGCTAACATCCTAGGCTTCCCTAGCGGACCTTTTGTGTTTACCGCCACTGAAGAAGATTTTGATCTCGAATTAGACCAATTCTGGGGTTCCATCACCAGAAACTATCACCCAGAACCGAACGACATGCACAACAACGAGATACACAATCCAGCCTTCCGCTATTTCCACAGGATATTAGCCCATACCCTCTTTGGTAAGGAAGAAAACATCACAACAGTCTCAAAGGACGAGTTGTTCATCCTTTTCTGTGCTTCACAAGGCCGCCCTGTAAATGTTGTCCCTTTTATGATGAGGGCATTTACATGCATCAATCAGGACCCGCACTCACCCATTTTAATAGGAGCCCTAGTCACCATGATCGCCCATGAAATTGGTTTGAGGTATTACCTGAACAAAGTCGTCCGTTTCGGCAACCTCAGAGCAATGGACATCCAGTTCTGCTTCAACAGACGCATTCTAGGTACCTTAGGACCAGGAGCCTACGAATACCTCATAGCTGATCAACCTGTCCACCTTTTCACATTGCCCAACCATGAGCTAACCAGTATCCATAACAAAGACAATTGGCTTTATGAATTGGACGAGCCTATGGGACCTTCATCACCTCACTCCACACCCCAGGCTTATATGTATGACAGTGATCAAATCTCAGAAGCACATGACTATTTGTACTACCAAGACTATGAGTCCGAAGTGGAGATCGATCCTGAGACCCCTCCTAACTACCATAATTTTCCTGACCCCACGCCTGAACAAAACACAGATAAGCTAGACACTGTTCTGACAACTGTAGACGACCTCAAGCTGGAAGTAACTACTATCAAAGATGAATTAACGCAGCTTCATATGGATTTCGTTACCTTCATGGACTTGGTTAGCGACCAATTTAATGCCGTTGTTCAGCAGGTCAACAATTTGAAGAAACCAACAGAGTGATATTTTAGTTTTCGCTTTAATTTACGTTTACTGCATTTTACATTGTTCGACATTAGTTCATTTTGCAATTGTTTCTTCTTTTTGGATATTGTACTACCTTACACTCATTTTTCGATTTAATGTTATTTTCAATTCAGTATTTTCTTTAATTATGTTTCCTGTTCATTTTTATTAGTCCATCATAAGTCATAATACCATATTCTCCACTGTTAAAACGCCCCACAAGCAAAATTCTGCCATCTGCAGACTTTGCTGCTGTGACGGTCGTCACACTCCCACCACGGTCGTCACGCGTGTTACGACCGTCACAGACCCCTGACGGTCGTCATGCAGGAAAAAAAACCCCAATTCTGTTTAAAACAGAGTTGCGCCCCTCTCCATTCCCTCTCCCCTAATTCCCCACTATCCCATTATCAAAACCCTATCAAAACCCTCCGAATCCCCCATAAAACCTCCACCATTTTCAACCTCCCATTCACCCTTATACATTACCCACTGCACTCCTTCGCCTCACCGTTCTCTGAAACCCCATATTCTCAAACCTCTGCACTTCTCTCATAAAAATGGCCAGTGCAAACCCCGATTTCAGCAACATCACCTTCCGTGAAGGAGAGGCCAGTGAACGGCAGCAGACGAACTTTCTAGCATTCCATCAACGGTCGCTTCAACCGACCCGGTATGCTCATCTGAATTCTCTGACGGAACTCGGGATTCTCGACAGCTTCACTTGGATGTTGCAGAGAGCCGGCATCTGGCATCTCTGCACCAATCCCCAACCCACCTACGAGCAACTCACTCTGGAGTTTCTCAGCTCTTTCGCCTACATAACATCATCCGGCGATGCCAACCAACTTCACGGCGCCGCCTGCTTTCGGATGTTCGGCACTGAATATCAGGTCCCCCAGGACCGCATCGCCGTCATCCTACAGTTAACTCACAATGACGATGCTCACTGCCGCATCTCCGATCAGTTCTACCAAGAGGCCTTCCCTCTCTGGAATAGCCTGACTGAAACCACTCCAGACAGCTGGGACACGCTGAACGCCACTCATATCCACAACCCAGCTATCCGCTACTTCCACCGCATGTTGAGCAACACCATATTCGCTCGTGACAGTAACCATAAGGTCAACTCGAAGGAGCTATTTTTCCTCCGCTGTGTGTTCGCTTCAGAGCCGGTTAACGCTGCCCCGTTTCTCTTGGCTCACATTCAGGCCAACTACAACCGCGGCTCTAAACCTTTCTACTTTGGTGGCATCATCACATCCATCGCCATAGGCCTCGGTCTTGGCGACCGCCTCTAGACACTCCGCCAGATGCCTCCCGTATTCCTGGACACCGACCACTGCCGTGCCTCGCACCTCATCAAGGCCCGCCATGATGGGCGATATCATCCTGTAGTGCGAGGCCGCAAAATCCAGCAATCTTTGTAGATGATGCACGATATCCATTCCGGCATGGCTGATGAGATGGCGCACCTCATTGTGCGAGTCGACGGCCTCCGGGATTACATATTCCACACCGGAGCTCTGAACCTCGCCGCTCGTGACCCCCCAGCCAGAGGTCGAGGCAGAGATCGAGGACGAGGACGGGATTAGTAGTATTTTTCATTTTTGCCATTTTTGTTGTTTTTTCTTTATTTCCTTTGTATCTCCCTTCCGCATTCTTTCAAATCAGTGGGGACACTGATTGGGATAGTGTGGGAGCGGATCGTTATTTCCCTTTTCATTTCCCTTTCTCATGTTATTTCCCATTGTACTTTTTCTTTCGAATTTAAAGAAATTTTAATTTTTGGTTTCGGAAAATAAGCTCTTATATATATATATTTATCTCCGTTACGTGAACTCCCCGCGTTTCATATGACTATACAAAGAAATCTTTAACCTTCTTACCTCAAAGCATCACGAGGACACGCCAAAATTCAATCAAGTATGGAAATCCCGAGAAGAAAATTCTAACAACTCCATTACCGTCCTGACACCTTAGACCTCCAGTTTATGCGAGTCCGTTTCACTACCTACACGTACCGAAGTTTCAAGCTCCTACTCAAACGTAGCCCCCAGTAGTTTATACAAGCAGTCAGCACCATCCTAAATGCTTCTAAGCAATGAAACCGATGCAAATAAGTGTGTGTGATCTCTAACTCAAAATGAAAAATCATGAAGAAGAAAAGCCATATAGCCTGAGTATAGAGACATGTTCCTTCTAAGTTATGTGCTCCTCACCCGAGCATTTAGCCCAACGGTACAGAAAGTCTTTGGAAATCAATAGCATAAGCTTAAGTGCAAAGAAGAATCGAAATAGAAAAGAGATCATAGCCACTAACAGGTTGACTTGCCATGAAAGTATATGGATAACGGGCTTAATGTGACTGCACCAGAACAAACCGGGTAAAACTTGTTGCAAGGAACTTGACGCCAAGCTGCAGTAGCATGATTGGAATTGGCTTGCATAAAAAGGAGGCCTTCGAAGACTTACAACTCAGTGTCACCACCGTATGTGTTTTGTTTCAATTTTAGTCTTGGCCTTCCTAACTTATAATTTGAGAAAAACCTTTCGGAAAGGAGAAGCGTGTCGCATGTTTGCCACATTTTCAATTTTTCTAACTTTTACTTGAGGACAAGTAAAGGTTCAAGTTTAGGGGAGTTTGATAACGCGAAAATGTATATATAAAATGACATGTGTTTTAACTAATGTTTGACCGGTTTCACTCTGAATTCGGGGCATTCCATGCTATTTGTCTAAGTATTATGCAAGTATTCGAAGAACATGTCCAAGCAAAGCAATATGAAGAAAAGGAGCAAAAACAAGTGAAAAATGGATGAAAAACCAAGAGAAAAACAGCAGAAACGAGTTTTACTGATGTGACGACCGTCACACAGCCGTTACGCTCGTCATGCGTGTGACGACCGTCACACCTCCATGACGACCGTCATGCAGCCAGAACGTGCAGAATGAAGTCACGTGCAAAAATTCCCCCTCAAAGACCAAAAGTGTGGCCACTAACTCCTACCTTTCTGCCTCAAACCCACTTCCTGAAGGGATAACCGTTAGATACTCTCCCTCTATAAAAGGAAGAGGTTGGGACCTGAAAAAGGGAGCCGCATTCAAGAACGAAGTGCTGCCAATTTATCTTCAGAGCAACCTAACCGTTTTCATATTCTTATTTGTTTCTCTTTTCCTTCTCTGTATTCTTTGATATTTTGTAATTCCCATTTCCCTTGTATGATCAATTGGCACAAAGACCAGAATCCTGCCAACATTGTGGAGGATCTGCCCAAAAGCCAATTGGAATATTTACAGGTTTTCATTTTAATCGTAATTGCAATTTTCATTATGATGTATGTTATTAATTACTGCTTTTATTTATGTATTACCATTTCTATTTCCATGTCTAGCTAAATTACCGTAATCGATATGTAATAACAATTCAGACGGAATTTGATAATAATTGGCGTAGTCTTTCTCTTTTCAAAACTCAGTTATGGTTTTAGTTTTTAATCAAAAATTCTAAATAAACCTTTGTCACGACAGTGAGAAGCTATTTACGGTGGTTTTGCCACGACAGTGGGAAACCATATTAAGGTACGAACCAACAAGCGACAGCTGAGGCTAAGACCAGATAGTAAAAACTAGACATTCGATTTAAAAACAACGAAAGCACTTTAAAAAGGATTAGAACTTAGAGATTTTCAAAAGGTAACTCTAACCCCGAACGGGATAGCGACAACATACGTTTCGCCTTAGAGTTGCGACTAGCGTCAACAACCATCGTGAGACAAAATTCTTTAGATCACTATTTTCTTCTTAAACTAAGTTTGAAAACACTTAATATGCCAGTAAATTGTCAAATCCCTGAAGAACAAAGTTATTGCATATCGATTCATAAATTCATATCTTAAGTAAAAACCTTAGTTCCCTTTAGTTTACGCATCTACTCTATTATTATTCAACTTGAAACCAAACCGACCTAGCTAAACACCGTAACACCCGATAATACTAGATTGATTACGAGTCCCTGTGGGATCGATATCTATTATTACTACGCGATAGACTGTGCACTTTGTTGCACCCCAAAATTTGACCAACATTTATTTACCCATCAAGTGTTTGAAAGTTGACACCTTCATCAGAAAGTTCAAGAGATCCTCAGAGAAAGTGGTTGAGACTAGAGTTGTGGGAGCTCCTCAGATGATTCTGAGACTTTGAGAATGAACTTGAAGCTGTGAGAAAGCCTATGAGATGTCTTGAAAGTCATCATGAAGCCCAGAGAGGTCATTATGCAAGAATTCAGAAAATTCAACCATGAATGGTAGAATTAGGGTTTGACTGGGTCAATCCTAGATCAGCTGAAGATTTGGAGAAGGTTGAGACCGAATCCAAGAGCCATGAGATCATGGAATGATGCATGGAGATGTTATAAAGATGATTCCTAGACCAACTCATCATGATTGAGGAGTTTGAGAAGTTTTGAGTTAGGGTTTCTAAGGATTGTCAGTGAAAAAACCCTAATTTGATCCCTATCTTCCAGGCAGTTTTAGCTCAAGATGTGATTGATATCTCATCTTCCCCACAACATGAATGTTGTAGATATTGTTCTTAGATTTAATTTTAGTGGTGGAAGTCCTTGATAGGATGTGCATATCTCAAGTTATGGTTTTGACAAATTACAGGTCAGCTGAGGTGTGTGAATCTGGGTCCTTGAAAGTCACCCAACTTGCAGACAACTTTTTCCCTAGTAGGATGATTCCTATGATTTCTTGGTCAACATGAATGTTGAAGAGCATCTTCTTAGCTTTCTAGAGAGTACTATAAGTCCTTGATAGGATTTGTAGAACTTAACTTATGGTTTGAACAAGACAGGGGTATTTTGGTCATTTGGAAGTTATAGGTCATTTTAAGCAAAGGCCATATCTCCTATTTCCAAGCCTCAAATGAAAAAATGCAAAACATCAAAGTTGTTCAAAATGGGATTTTAAGCCTAGAATAGTGGCCATGAGTTGTTGAAAAAGCTTGTAGCAAGGATTTTCAAGATTGGGTAAAAATGACCTTGACTTATAAGTTAAATGAATCCAAGTTGGAAATTGGTTTGGGAGATCCACAAATCCAAAATAGGTCATCCAATATGTCATTTTAACTCCAAACATCATTTTAAAAACAATGGTTTATCCACATTTTTGAGTTTAGGCTTAAAAATTGGAGTTGCTTTGTAAATTTGTTTCTTGCATTTTAAGGCACCAAAAGAGAAAGTGAGAAAATGCTACATAAGGGTTTGAAATGCCTTGTTCTCATACCAATTACTCATTTAAGGAGATATTAAGTGGAAATGCATGGCTTATCATGAGTTTGCATGAGAATTACTAAATATGGAAAAATCAAAATCTCATTGCATGATACATTCTAGAAACTTCTTGGAATCTTCTACAAGCTTCTACACACTTCCATCCTTCTCTATAAATGCCCTAGAGTTGATCCATGGCAGGGTTGGTGATTCATAGTGCTGGCATACCATAGTTTGATTACATCACTCCAAATTGCATTTTGATTTCAAACTCCATTAAAACTTCATCATTCATCACAATTCTTGTTACCACCATCTTCTACCATCATCATAGAGCAATTGGCAAGCAAGAGTGATTGAAATCAGTGGCTATTTCGTGTGATCCAAGTCTTCACTCCAAGTTGCATGAAGAAGTGGATAAGGTGATTCAAGAAGTTTTAGCAAGAACTAGTGCAAACAGAAGAACTAGCATCCATTGAAGATCACTTGAAGCAAGCATCAAGGCTTGAATTGAAAGATAACTACCATTACCATCATCACTTGATAGGTATGCAACTCCATTCGAATCCCCTTAATTATTCAGTTTTAGATCATGTTGTTAGGATATATGTGATTAGAGACTCTTAGGGATGAATCATGATTAGTTTGAAGGCATTACATGAAGGTTGGTTCCATGGTAGTTTCTGTTTATTGATCAAGAACTCACATGTTAGGGCACTATAATACTAGTTATCATGTTTAGAATGTTCCCCATAACATGTAGAGCATGCTAGCATAGTTTCAGCCAAGAATATTTCCATGCAAACCAGGTGTAAATCATGGTGTCCAGAACTTCCACCTTTCGTATTTCATTGTAGGGTGAGTGTTAGAAAAATCCAAGGTCATGGATGTGTAGAGGGAGAAAAATGGTGCAAGTTTGGTTTTTGTATCGTGTTATTTCATGGAGTGAGCAGGGAGAATGAGGAAGATGAAGTATGGTGTAACAGCCCAAAATTTCATTAAATAATTAATTATAGTAATTAATTGATTTAGTGGGATTTTATGTTAATGTTGGAAATTAATTTTTATTAATTAGTATGGATAGAAAATTAAGAAGGAATTGGAGAGGAAGGAAAAATGAAAGAAATATATAAGTGAGGAAGAAAAGAAAAGAAAGTTAGAAAAACATTTGGAAAGAAAGAGGAAAGAAGAAGAAAGGAGAGAAAGAGAAGAGAAGAAGAGGAAAAGTGGAATTCATCAAGAACCAACATCAAAGCTCCGATTAATCGAGGTAAGGGTGAGAAATGTTTCTATTTGATCATTGTATGATGTTATGTATGTTGGGTTGGGGCTTTGGTAGAGTTTTCATCACTTTCCATTTAGGGAAAAATGTTGGATAATTGGTAGATTGATGATTTAATCGGTTGAAACTGAGTAATAATGCCGTAGAATAGTCGGGTAACATGTATTGATGTTGTTTATACTGATTTGGATGTGTAAGAGAGGGTTGATGATGGATTGGTGAAGGAGGAACAGAATAGGGTTCTGTTCTGCGCAGGTTCGCTGGTCTCGCCAGGCGAGCGAAGGCGAAGCTTTGCCAGGCGAAGCCTAGAGAATGTTGGCGAGTAATTATATTTAAGTCCCAGTGGACTTCGCTGGTGGGTTCGCCAGGCGAAGGTGGATAGCGAAGGTTCGCCCAGCGAAGGTGCTGGCGAATGGTGGCGAATGAAGTCAGTAGCTACTGACTTGGGCTCGCTGGGAAGTCTCTCCAGGAGAAGCCTAGCGAGTGTTCGCTGAGAGGGTTCGCCAGGCGAAGGTCAGGTGAAGGTTCGCTGCGGGGTCTCGCCAGGCGAATGTGGGCGAGTTTGACAGCATTTTTCTTTTGCTGTGTTGATCATGTGGAGATGGTTTGGTTGTTTCACATAGGTGGATACCTTATGATAAGGATATAGATATGATCTATTATGGTAACATGTGTTGTGGGTAGCCTTCGGGCGTGAATCCTAGAGTTGTGATATGAATGATTAATTGTAATCGGTTAAAATACATGAGAACATAATGATGATTATGTGTGTATTAATTGATGAGTTGTGAATGTTTGATTGTTGTGTACAATTATGTAATGAGTATGCATGAGAACATTTTGAATATGTGTGCATAACTTATAATTGTATGATTGGTATTGCGATGTGAATACCTTGATTGTCGTGATAATTAGAGATACATGGGAATACAATGAGGAATGTATGTGTATCGTCTAATGAATTGTGAGTGCATATTTATATGCGATTGATTGTGTGAATGCATGGGAACATATGTGATATGTGTGCATTGTTGTTGAATATGATGATGATGTGTGAAATGAATACATTGATAAATGTTTGATATATGTTGTATGTGCAATCATGATGATATTCTCGAAGGGGTGAATTATTCGAATGCATGAGATTAAGATGTCGGTCTTAAGTGCATTTGTTGTGGTTTATTGTACATGCATCATTTAGTCAAGAGGCAATGCCTGTTAGTTTCGTGGAAACTAGTGGCTTGTCCCAAACCTAGAAGTGTGGGTTTGAAGGCTTAGAGGACGGGCCTTTGTGGTTATCGGTCTAGAAGTGTGGACCCGGTTTAATGTAAAAACCGAAAAAAGATAACGGGTTATCGGTCTAGAAGTGTGGACCCGGTTTAATGTAAAAACCGAAAAAAGATAACGAGAGTCGGTACCGCATTGCATGAGTTGCATTGAGTTGTTGAGTCACATTGATATATGACATATGCATGAAGTGATGCTTATGTGTGAATGATGAGATTGTGGAAATTGTAAGTGTATACATAATGTGGGAATGCTTTGTGAATATCCATGTTTGTATATATATATGTGTGATAAATATATATGACTATGAGAATGAAGTGTGGTGAGAAATGTGAATATGTGCTATATGACTACCTATATATAATCTTATGCTTTGATTATTATGGTTATATTTCTCATCCTTCTGCTGTTTTATAATGCTCTACGAGGCATTGCAGATTAGGATGCTGGAGTCCTTTTGTGAAGATTAGTCTTCATTCTTTTGAGTCTGCTGCTCTGATATGTAACACCGGGTAGTTAGACTAGTATAGTCATTCTTTTGTGATACATTGCGATGTATCAGCTGATGTGGTTTTGTAATCTAACTGATATGATGTATTAATCTGGATGACTTATGTGCATTTGAATTAATATTTTGGAACTGCTTAAATGATTTGATCTTCCGCTTTTGAAAATGTTACATATTTTATGGAGCAAAATGTTAAAGTGTTTTATTGGTGAAGTTGTGACATTCTTCTTTTATACCTTATTCTAAAACTTTTACTCTGATGAATTTGTATATGCTTAAATGTTTTATATGCATTTATTTGGGGTATAGAAGGGGTGTTACAATAGTGGTATCAGAGCCTGGTTGGTCCGTCCGGCCAAGTTGTTAGAGTGTTTTTCCCTGTGTGTTATTGATATGCGTGTGATGCATTATCAATATTGGTTGTTCTTACGTGGTTCTGTTACTGGAATTAGTAAGATGGTTGCAGGAAGGAACGACGAAGCGATTGCGGAGGCATTGACGAGATTGGCGGGGGCAATTGGGCAGAATCCTCCGGCCAATGTGAATGTGAGGAATCATGCTGATGATGGATTCCGTGCTTTGGGGAAATTCCAAAAGAATAACCCTCCGGTCTTCAAGGGAACTCATGAATCGGACAAGGCACAAATTTGGTTGAAAGCTGTGGAAAAGATTTTTCGAGTTATGAATTGCTCGGATGCACAGAAGGTGCAGTTTGGGACCCATATGCTCGAAGAAGAAGCTGAAGATTGGTGGGGTAATACTCGCCAAAGATTTGAGGAAGATGATATTGTGATTACTTGGGATTTGTTTAGAGAAACCTTTCTGGAGAAGTATTTTCCAGAGGATGTGCGGGGGAAGAAAGAGATCGAATTTCTTGAGTTGAAGCAAGGTAATTCGACGGTTGCTGAGTATGCGGCGAAATTTGAGGAGTTGATCAAATTTTGTCCTCACTATAATACTGGTAATGCTGAGAGGTCTAAGTGCCAAACGCGGCGTTTTGATTAATGATGAATCCTAGGCCTCAGAAACACGTGCTATTCCCACCCCCATGTTCTCAGCCCAATAGCAAATGACCTGGGCGCCTTTTCTTTTCTCACCCCCCATCCCATTTAGTTTAATTCTTTGGTTTTAATTCTTTTAATTTTTCTTGCATATTAAAAAATTCATAGAAAATTGAAAATTAGTTTTTTTTTAATTCTTGTTTTTCCTATATGTTCATAATCATGTTTAGAAAAATATCAATAAATAAAATTGGCATTTTATTTTCTTTTAATATTTTTAGTATATTTTTCATTTAAATAGCTTTTTTAATTGATTTTAGTTTGTACTCAATCTTGTAGAATTTATTTTAGGACCTTCCCTTAGGATTTTTAATTCATTCTTTTTGGCATAGTTAGATATTGAATCATAGTTTCCCATAGGATTTAATTCTTGTTTTTTAGATTAAAATTTGATTAGTTTAATTAGGCTAGCATTAGGGTATCATAATTAGGGTTTAGGTTATGCATAGGTAAGGTAACTCATTTTCTTTTGAGAGTTGTGACTTGTTTTTTGGGTATAGGCATATAGGGATGTTATGGGTAGATGTTATGGACCCTTGTGAATAATTGTTAGATTTTTCCCTCTTGCTTTAGTATTTTTAGGTATTTTCTGAAGTTGACTGATGGTTTTGACTGTTCTGTGGTTATTTGTCTGTCCCTGGGGTTTATTTTGGGGAATTTGTTGTGGGGCTTACTTTGTTTTGAAGATCTTGTTGAAGAGCATGATGAAGGAGAATATTGAAGATCAAGACTCAGAGACCCAGAGCTTGGAGATTATTCCTTGTCTGTGAGGTTTGAGATCCTGGAGTTTGAAGGAAATTTATGGTACTTTCCTGAGGAAGGCACTATGAATGACTTTCATTCTTTCTTCTCACCTCTTTCTTAAGTATCCAATGATGTCGGAGCCAACATGTGAGTTTAATTTCTCCTGAGGAGGAATGTAAACTGATCACAATTGTTGAGCCACATGGGATACAACTCCTAAGTGGAAGCCTCCTAGTACTTTCCTGAGGAAGGTCCTATGGGCCTATTTACTTAGTTCCCTTAGTTCAGTTAGGACTTCTCAAGTATCCAATGATGTTGGAGCCAACATGTGAGTTTAATTTCTCCTGAGGAGGAATGTAAACTGATCACAGTTGTTGAGCCACATGGGATATGACTCCTAAATGGAAGCCTCCTAGTACTTTCCTGAGGAAGGTCCTATGGGTCTATTCACTTAGTTCCCCTAGTTCAGGTAGGAGCCTTCATGTGAGTTTAGTTTCTCCTGAGGAGGAACGTAAACTGATCACAGTTGTTGAGCCACATAGGATATGACTCCTGAGTATAAGCCTCCTAGTGCTTTCCTGAGGAAGACACTATGAGTCTGCTTACTTAGCTCCCTTTCTTTGGTAAGCTTGCTTTGAAGCTTGAAGACTGGGATTGTTTTCTTTTGATTAGGATGTTGCTTTAGGGCTTTGCTTAGAGTTGATTAGGATTCTGTTTTAGGGTTAGGATTAGAGATAAGATGTAGATGATTTCTTTCTCAAGCATGTGGTTTGTTTGCCTGATGGCACTTCCTTTCAGTTTACTGTGTATTGCTTGATAGCATGTTGTTTATTTTTCAGTATGATTACTGTTATTTCATGACTGGCTTGAGGTCGAGACGAGCTTGTGGAGGCTGAAGCCCCACACACATTTCCTCCCTCACTTGCATTGCATGCATTTTACTGTTAAGCTGATGCTTTGTCTGTTTGGTGTATCATTGACATGATCCCTTAGGACTCTCATTTCCTTTGATAAGGATTTGATGATAGACTTTTAGGTTGAAACCTATGCATGACAACTTCTAGGAGTTCCCTGTTCAAACCTCAACCATAGGATGAATCCATGGCATGATAACAGTAGGACTTGATAGTCTCCCTCCTAGTTGGGCCTGTTCTCTTCTCATCTCAAAGCAGTTTAAGATACAGTAATCATGAATGATTTCTTTCGTACGTTACGAGCCTTAAGCTATCTGAGATTAGATGTTTAGTATGGTACCCTTTGGGTGACATGCGACGCATTCACTCTTAGGTCATAGTCTCTAGTGCGGTTGAAATCGCAAACACAATAAAAAACACTTCTTTCAGGAAATAACCCGTAGTTTCCCGAACTACGTTTGCTCTGATCTTCCATACAGTGTGGAAGTACGTAGGCACAGGATGCGATATCCTAGCGAGAAACCTTTCCCCCATAACCCGTAGTAGGCCGAACTACGTTGACTCTGATTTCTCATTCTCTGATGAGAATACGTAGGCATAAAGTGTGACGCTTTGCCGAGTCATTTTTCTTTTCTTTTTTAGCCAGCCTTGATAGGTAGATAGAATAAAACCAACCCGTCCAAGTAAACAAACAAGCGTGGATCCCGTCGAGTACGACGGACGTGAGGGGTGCTAATACCTTCCCCTTGCGTAACCGACTCCCGAACCCAGACAATGGTTGCGGTGACCTTGTCTTACCCTTATTCGTCAGGTTTTTCCAATCGTTTCCTTTCCTGCTCTGAGGGATAAATAACGAAAGGTGGCGACTCTTTTGTCATGCCGGCACCTTATTTTCGCGCAAGCGACAGCTGGCGACTCTGCTGGGGACCGAACCCAGAATCTCTGGTTCTTCGGTTCCCTATGAGAGTCAATCCTAGCGCTTGTATGTTTGCTTGTTGGGTTGCATTTATTTATCGCATTTTTACTTCTCGCATTTTATTTCCCGCATGTTATTTTCCAGTTTGATATGATTATCTGTGCTGCAGTGGGAGAGGGATGTTACTATGAGTGAGAAGCCGGACCTGGGCTTGAGTATACACCTAGACATAGTTGCGGAGAAGTAGTAGACGAACCTGTCTGCTGAGCAGGCACAGTTCCCTACGAAAATCTGCGCTCAGACGAGATTCTTGCAGAGGTGCTCCTTTCCGGTCCTGAGGATCTGAGGGGAGTCCAGACGTGAGGATTGTCGACTCTAGGGACTGATCATTTGGAAGTCAGCTAAGTGAGGCCTCTTCATGACTTGATGATGCCACTCCTTCTGGGAATCGTATCATCACTCATGAAAGTCTGTGACGCTGATGACCGCATAGGATGCCGTACCTTTGTCCGTGGATTAGGTCCATACCTGTGAGTGGGATTGGGATATTGCAGGAAACTTTGACCTTCAGACTACCTGGTTTTCTTGACAGTGAATCAGTTATATTGGTACAGGGTTCTCAATTGTGGATTTGTCTGTTCTTTATAGAGCAAGTTTTCGATCAGAGGATCTTATCATCAGGGCTATGTCTGTTCTTGATAGAGCAGGTTTTGATCAGAGTATTGTCATCAGAGGTTTGTTTTGGATAGAGCAGATTTTGGGGTCTGAAGATCTCATCAGCAGATGTTGTTTGTTCTTGATAGGGCAGATTTTGAGTGGGATCTGAAGATCTCATCAGCAGATGTTGTTTGTTCTTGATAGGGCAGATTTTGAGTGGGGTCTGAAGATCTCATCAGCAGCTGTATGTTTGTTCTTGATAGGGCAGATTTTTGATTTGGGGTCTGAAGACTTCGTCAGCAGATATTTCTTGATCATACATCCGGGGTCCTTATTATAAGACGTTTGTTCTCGGCAGAGCAGAACTTTGATCTTATATATATGGTCCTGCCGGAAGGTCGTTCTTAGCAGATCAGATCAGTGGTCTCGCACCAGGGTTTTCTTCTCATCAGTGATTATGGACACAGAATCTCCACAGCAGTCACCTGGATATATTGTTGCATGCCTGCATTTTGCATTAGTTTGCATGATCATTCGCATTCCATTGACGTGTGTCTGTGACAGGTACTGTTTCCCCGATCCAGGATCTCTCGCCTCTTATTGTATTATTACAGCCTCTCTCAGAAAGACTGTTG
The DNA here is from genome assembly GCA_963859935.3 of Lathyrus sativus. Lineage (NCBI taxonomy): Eukaryota > Viridiplantae > Streptophyta > Magnoliopsida > Fabales > Fabaceae > Lathyrus > Lathyrus sativus. Next base: position 316,833,743 of record OZ012740.1, on the reverse strand, counting down.
CGTACGAGTTCTCGATCCCTGATGTGTCGGAGTTGGCTATCGCTGGTACTATGTATATATGAGATTGTTGTTTCCATGACTGGGCTCAGATTTTTATTCTTCTGGTTATTGTCAGCACTGGTACTAAGGCGCTAGGATCGGGGGAAATCTCCCAAGCACACAGACACACGCATACATCTGCATGAAGCATTTTGCATGACATACATTTTGTTGCTTGTCCTAACCTTTAATGTTGATAGGTTTTTCAGGTTCACAGGTTCCGAGCTGCTTCCGGTCACCAGGATTGATCAAAGACTCATTCACCGTTACTCAACTCGCGCTAATCAGACTAGGATCATGGATCAGGTGCAGTCAGATGTTCAAGAGCTCCGTGAACGGATGGATCGTTTTATGGAACTGATGCAGGTGGTCGCTAATGGTCAGGACCAGCTTCGTACTTTGGTTCAACCTTTGATCTCCAGGGTTGACAGTAATGGCATACTTCACGGCGGGGTCGTGCCTACTCCTCCTCCAGTGGATGCTCCATAGAATGTTGTTCCTGTTGCCGGGGGCAACGACAGTGCTAACGGCAATCTGATGACTAATATCAGACTCAATGCGGCAGGCGTCGGCAATGCTAGTCTGGGAGCCAATGTTAACATAGGGCCGGTCAACGGCAATGCTGGTGTCGGAAATCTGTTGGTGCCTCAACCGTGGCTGGAGGACCATTAGGATGACGTATTCTCTCAGAGAGGTGTGGAAGCAGAGTTGAATGCTGAAGCTCGACTCAGGTTCAAAGCGCTGGAAGACAAAATGAGAGACATTGAAAATCAGAACACTTTGGGCGTTGATATGTCCAAACTGGGGTTAATTGCTGATTTCAAGGTACCTCATAAGTTCAAGGTGCCTGTATTTGAGAAGTATAAGGGTACTACTTGCCCCCGTGTTCACCTTCGATCTTATTATAGAAAGATGTCTGCCTATTCTGACGATGAGAAGTTGCTGATGCACTTCTTCCAAGATAGTCTTTCTGGTCCATCCCTCGAATGGTATATGGGCTTGGAGCCTGCTACAGTGCGCACCTGGAAGGATCTCGCTGAAGCGTTCGTCCTCCACTATCAGTACAATAGCGACTTGGCCCCCAACCGAGTTCAGCTCCAGAATCTCTCACAGCAGAACAATGAAAGCTTTAAAGAGTATGCCCAGCGGTGGCGTGAATTGGCTGCTCGGGTTCAACCACCGATGGTTGAGCGCGAGCTAGTGCAAATGTTCGTGGCTACCCTTCCTGGGATCTACTATGAAAAGCTGGTCAGTGGCATGTCTGGGACATTCTCGGCTCTCATCACTATGGGCGAGCATGTTGAGAACGGTATAAAGATTGGAAAAATTCAAGGCGAATCATTCTCAGCTGGAGGAGGTAGTAAGAAACCTTACGCTGTCAAGCGTCGAGAAGGAGATTCCAGTGCTGTCACTAATGCTCGGAGAAAGGGCAAGGGCCCTCAGCAGCAGATTGCTAGCATAAATATCCCAGCTGCTCCGCCGCAGCAGCAGCAGCAGCCTCAGCAGCAGAATCAGCAGGGGTATAGGAAATATCAGAACCGGGCTCCTTTGGAGAATCGTCACTTCGAAGCTCCACCTATGTCATATGCGCAGCTTCTGCAAACGTTGCTTCAGCTTCAGTTAGTGCAAAAGAGGACGTTGGCTCCCTTAACAGGGGCACCACCACCGGGGTATGACACAAGTGCTACTTGTGATTTCCATACCGGGGCACCAGGCCATACGATTGAGAACTGCAAAGCTTTTAAGCACAAAGTGCAGGACTTGGTAGACGCCAAGGTTATTAACTTTTCTGATAGTGTGCCCAATGTCACCAAAAACCCTATGCCTCATCATAGAGGAGGCGGAGTGAACGCCATTATCACAGAGGAAAGCGCAGACTTGTTGACTGATGTCAACGACTTGAAGACGCCGCTTAGTTTTGTCAAAGCTAAGTTGCTGAAGAAGGGCTTCTTTCCTGGATGCGGAGAGTTATGTATGGCTTGTGCTACACTTACTGATGGGTGTGAGCAGCTGGTAGAAGGTATCCAAAGTCTGATGTCTGACGGTATTTTGCAGTTCAGCCGGAGCATTGAGAGTATATCAGGGGAGGTCGTGCTGAAGCAGGCAGATGAAGTTGCCACCATTACCATTCCTCGTCGACCTATTACTATTTCTGCGCCCCGACCGCCTACAATCACTATTACCAGGGCCGGGCCAATCCCATTCGAGAGCACCAATGCCGTTCCATGGCATTATGGCGCTGAGGTCTATTGCAATGGTCAGAAGATAGAGCTTGAGCCGTACGGATCGACTGTGCAGAATCTCGCCGGGGTCAGCGGTATTACTCGAAGCGGTAGAGTGTTTGCGCCGCCAGAGGTTGCAGCAGAGAAAGTAGTCAGAGCTGACGCTGCGGATAAGGGTAAAGGCAGAGCCGTCGAAGAGGTCCCTTGTGGGGCAGAAAAGGATCTGCTAGTTAAAGATGCTGAGGAGTTCATGCGGTTAATCAAGAAGAGCGACTACAAGATTGTAGATCATCTTCATCAGACTCCGTCAAAGATCTCTATTCTTAACTTGTTGCTGTGTTCTGAAGCGCACCGCCACGCATTGCTGAAGGTATTGAACGCTGCCTACGTGCCGCAGGAGATATCAGTAAATCAGCTAGAGGAGGTGGTAGCCCATGTTAACGCTGGCAATGGGCTGGGATTCACAGATTTAGAGCTGACTCCTAAAGGGAGAGATCACAACAGCGCCTTGCACGTCTCAATAGAGTGCAGAGGCACAATCATGTCGCATGTCCTGGTGGATACGGGTTCATCGCTTAATGTGCTTCTGAAGAAGGCATTAATGAAGTTGGACACTCGTGGATTGCTTTGCACGCCCAGTGATCTGGTAGTGAAAGCATTTGACGGAACTAAGCGCCACGTTTTCAGAGAGTTGACCCTGCCGATTCAAGTTGGTCCAGAGACGTTTGATACAGTTTTCTATATCATGGATCCATGCTGCTGGTGCCGTGACGTCCACGCTGCATCAAAAGCTCAAATATGCTGTCGGGGGAAGCATAGTAACCGTCTGTGGTGAGGAGGACATCATGGTGAGCCACTTGTCATCCTTTAAATATGTTGAAATGGACGGCGAAATCCATGAAACTCTCTGCCAAGCATTTGAGACCGTCAAGGTGAAAGAGATAGCTCCTGTCGTTATAAAGAAGCAAGAGGTGAATCTCTCCTCATTCAAAGAAGCTCGGGCCGTCGTCAAAGCCGGTTCCACCCCAGGCTGGGGGCATGTGTTGGAGGTACCGATCAAGCAGGATAAGTTTGGATTGGGGTATTCTCCTGAAGCTGAAGCTTCATCTTCTTCGTCTTCGTCTCGTGGGAAGGGGCCGATCCTATTCACCAAGGGCGGTGTGATTTTCGAAAGCATCAACGCAGCGTCTGAGGACAGCGGGGATAGCGATTGTGATCTTGACGCCTGGATTCAACCAAGCAAGCCGGGCGAGCGCCTCAACAATTGGACCATCAAGGAGATTATCAAGCTGACAAGTGAAGAGTAATGATTTGCTTTTTACAATCTTTGTACAACCCTATTGTCGCTTGCGCGAAAATAAGGTGCCGACATGACAGAAGAGTCGCCACCTTTCGTTATTTATCCCTCAGAGCGGGAAAGGAAACGATCGGAAAAACCTGACGAAAAAGGGTAAGACAAGGTCGTCGCAACCATCGTCTGGGTTCGGGAGTCGGTTACGCAAGGGGAAGGTATTAGCACCCCTCACGCCCGTCGTACTCGACGGGATCCACGCTTGCTTGTTTACTTGGACGGGTTGGTTTTATTCTATCTACCTATCAAGGCTGGCTGAAAAAGAAAAGAAAAATGACTCGGCAAAGCGTCGCGCTTTATGCCTACGTATTCTCATCAGAGAATGAGAAATCAGAGTCAACGTAGTTCGACCTACGAAGGGTTATGGGGGAAAGGTTCTCCAAGACATCGCCATCTTGTGCCTACGTACTTCCACACAGTATGGAAGATCAGAGCAAACGTAGTTCGGGAAACTACGGTTTATCTCCTGTCTTTTACGAAAGAAGTGTTTTTTATTGTGTTTGCGATTTCAACCGCACTAGAGACTATGACCTGAGAGTGAATGCGTCGCATGTCACCCAAAGGGTACCATACTAAACATCCAGACTGTGGAAAAGAAGCTCTCCCACAATCCTTTCTCAGATAGCTTAAGGCTCGTAACGTACGAAAGAAATCATTCATGATTACTGTATCTTAAACTGTTTTGAGACGAGAAGAGAACAGGCCCAACTAGGAGGGAGACTATCAAGTCCTACTGTTATCATGCCATGGATTCATCCTATGGTTGAAGTTTGAACAGGGAACTCCTAGAAGTTGTCATGCATAGGTTTCAACCTAAAAGTCTATCATCAAATCCTTATCAAAGGAAATGAGAGTCCTAAGGGATCATGTCAATGATACACCAAAGCAGACAAAGCATCAGCTTAACAGTAAAAATGCATGCAATGCAAGTGAGGGAGGAAATGTGTGTGGGGCTTCAGCCTCCACAAGCTCGTCTCGACCTCAAGCCAGTCATGAAATAACAGTAATCATACTGAAAAATAAACAACATGCTATCAAGCAACAAACAGTAAACTGCAATCATACAGATAAAAGAAATGAAATGCCATCAGACAAAATAAACACAGGGCAAGGGAGCTAGGCTCTACCGAATACCCGCAAGCAAAGCCACGCAATAACAATACAAGCAGAGGGAGCAACTCAACCCCTAATGCAATTATGCTCCTAGATTCTACTTATTCTAGATGAACTTATTCTAATGCAACAGACAAATCAAACAAAACAAACAATACAGAAAAGAAAAACAGAAAAAAGCCTCAGCTTCTCCAGCAGCAACTCAGTCTTCAGACTTCAGAGATCACTTGCTTTCCAGGTATCAACCCTACAATATGAGTATCAACTCATCTTCTCCCTTAAGCTTCAGCTTTTTTGATCAGCTCCACCTTCAGGCTTCACTATCTTCAGGGATCTTCAAGTATCAACTTGATCTTCACAAAGTCTTCAGACTTCAACAATCTCCAAGGAATCATCCTCTTCAAAGCTTCAGCTTATATCTTCAATGGCTTTCAGATCTTCTACAATACTCTTCATTGCTCTCTTTATCTTCAACAACCCAAATGCTCCAACAAGCAAGATTCAGTCCACAAGATGAGGTGAGGATGTTAAAGTGCTCACTGACTTCCAAAGGATGCCATTAAGGACTTAACATCAAAAGGAAAGACTCTCTCAAAGTTCTACCTCATAGGGCTAGGTCACTAATCCCTCCAAAGGAGAGAGGTGAGTACCCTTAAGGGACTTTATATCATAGAGAAGGAAGGAGGTGGACAAGACACTCCTTGTTTATTGAATGGAAGTAATCTATCTAAAGCTCTACCTATGTACTTATGATCCTATGAACAAAAGTTAAAACTAAGCTCCTCTGCAAGGTCTTCAAAGCTTCAATGATGATCCACAAAGTCTTCAACTCAATCTTCAAGGCTCACACACTCAAAGGAGAAGAAGAACAAGCACAACAATACAAACTATGCCTTTAAGCAACACACATACTAACCATACATTCAAAAAATCAATTAAAAATACTAAAATACTATATACTACTCTAGTAAAATTCTAGGGGATTCTATACATACTTACCCTTAACCCATATATTCCCCATACACTAATTTGGCCTATAAAACCCAAAACAAAATTGTTCAAATCTACTTATACAACCTAAAACCCTAATTTGAGTACACTAAGGCTATGCTTAACAAACTAATCAAATTTTAATCTACAAATTTATGAATTAAATCCTATAGGAACTATGATTCAATACCTAACTATGCCAAAAAGAATGGCTCAAAAATCCTAAGGGAAAGTCTTAAAATAAATTATATAAAATTAAGTACCAACTAAAATCAATTAAAAAGACTATTTACAAGAATAATATGCTAAAAATATTAAAAGAAAAATAAAATGGAATTTTATTTATTTGTATTTTTCTAGACATGATTATGAACATGTGAAAAAAACAAGAAGTGAAAAATAATCATTTTTGAATTTTATATGAATTTTATAAAATGCTTGAAAATATAAAAGAAATAAAATCAAAAGAAATTGAATTAAAGGGGATGGGGGTGAGAAAAGTAACTGTGCCCAGTTAATTATGATGGTGGGCCCATAAACCGGGGGTGCAGATATTAAATTGGTTAAGCCCAGAAAAATAAAAGAAAAATTAACAGAAAATTGGAAAGGATACGTTGTATTTAGCATGTTTTTTTACGTTCAAAATTGGATTTGGGACGCGGGTGGGGTGTGAGTATCAGCTTTTCATTAAGCCCAGAACTCCTCATTAAACCAAATGTTGCGTTTTGGTGTTGGACTTCCCTCCGTTTTGAAATCGAATTCTGGCCGCTAGATTTGATTAAGAAGTCAAGCACACAGGATGATCTGATGGTAGAAAACTCATCTTCCCCAACTCGACCTAGGGTTTCAGCCAAAGACAGAATCCATGCACAACTCTTCAACCCGATCGTTCTCCATGATTACTTGATGAAAACGAGAAATTCAAAACCCTAAAATGATCTACTAATCACAAGGAATCCATTCATGGTCTTAGTTTTTGCTAACACTCCTTGTGGATCCCAAACAGAGGGCACGAAAGCTAGGGTTTCACCATGCTCTTCTGACATTAACCTTGCTAGAACCTCAATTTAATGGCATAAACCTGTTCTACATATTGCCCTAACCAAACTATGCTATCACATATCAATCAATGCACATTAAACAGCTTGCTCTTGAATCTTGAAAAAATCGTGATCTGTTACCAACCTTCATGATATCCTCTGAAACTCTATGGAATTGGTCCTCTGATCTAGCTTAACCATTCTATACTAAAGATCTAACCTAAGCATGCATAATTAAGGAGATATGGGAGAATCCACCAACCTGTCAAACTTCAATGGTGGAGGTATGAACAGATGGTTTTCAGAACTGGTAATGGATGCAAAACACTCCTCTAATGGTAGATGGCTTTCTGTTTGCAAGAATTGAGATGGATGAGGCTTGTAGATGAAGAAATGAAAGCTTGCTTGATTTTGAAGAAATCTTGAAATGGCACTTTCTCTCTCACTCTCTCCAATGGATTCAGCAACTTTCACCAACCCTTTTCCTCATGGTGATTCACTCTTTTTATAATAGCCAATGGAATAGTCTAGAAACTCATGGAAGGAACTAGAATGTTATGGAATTTCTCATGAAGTGATACATTGTATATCCCTTAATCTCATGCATTAAGCTTGTCATTTTACTTTAAAATCTCCCCTTGTGAGATATTGAGAAGGAGTGTATGAAAAACAAGCCTTGGTTTTGCCTTATGTGAAGATTTACAAGTTGCCTTATTATGCAAGAATGAAAATTACAAAGCAACCCCCATTTTAAGACCTCAAATCAAAATTCTACTTGAACCATTGTTTTTAAAATGATGTTTGGAGTCAAAATGACATATTGGATGACCTATTTTGGATTTGTGGATCTCCCAAACCAAATTCCAACTTGGATTCATTTAACTTATAAGTCATTTTTAGGTCATTTTTACCCAATCATGAAAATCCTTGCTACAAGCTTTTTCAACAACTCATTACCACTTTTCTAGGCTTAAAATCCCATTTTGAACAACTTTGATGTTTTGAATTTTTTCATTTGAGGCTTGGAAATAGGAGATATGGCCTTTGCTTAAAATGACCTATAATCACCAAATGACCAAAATACCCCTGCCTTGTTCAAACCATAAGTTGAGTTCTACAAATCCTATCAAGGACTTCTAGTACTCTCTAGAAATATAAGAAGATTCTATTCAACATTCATGTTGACCAAGAAATCATAGGAATCATCCTACTAGGGCAAAAGTTGTCTGCAAGTTGGGTGACTTTCAAGGACCCAGATTCACACACCTCAGATGACCTGTAATTTGTCAAAACCATAACTTGAGCTCTGCAACTCCTATCAAGGACTTCTACCACTCAAATTAAAGCTAAGAACAAGCTCTACAACATTCATGTTATGGGGAAGATGAGATATCAGTCACATCTTGAGCTAAAACTGCCTGGAAGATAGGGATCAAATTAGGGTTTTTCCACTGACATTCCTTAGAAACCCTAACTTAAACTTCTCAAACTCCTCAATCATGATGAGTTGGTCTAGGAATCATCTTTATAACATCTCCATACATCATTCCATGATCTCATGGCCCATGGATTAGGTCTCAACCTTCTCCAAATCTTCAGCTGATCTAGGATTGGCCCAGCCAAAACCCTAATTCTACCATTCATGGTTGAATCTTCTGAATTCTTGCACAATGACTTCTCTGGGCTTCATGATGACTTTCAAGACACCTCATAAACTTTCTCAAAGCTTCAAGTTCATTCTCAAAGTCTCAGAATCATCTGAGGAGCTCCCACAACTCTCAAGCTATGAAGCACACAACCTTGGTTTCAACCAATTCCTCTGAGGATCTCTTGAACTTTCTGATGAAGGTATCAACCTTCAAACACTTGATGGGTAAATAAATGTTGGTCAAATTTTAGGGTGCAACACCTATGTCCTGCCCGGGGCATAGAGGTTTTATTGTCAGGGCCTTGTTGGATTATGTACATGCATTTTGTTAATAAATCAAAGGCGTTTTCTTCGTATTCAAATATTGTGTTCTCTGTTATTCTTGTTTTATGTTTATTCTGAAAAACAGTAAAATGGCAACGAGGTTTGTGCTAACCTGCATATCCTTGCTTTAAACTTAACCCTTGTTATTGCAGGATCCACATAACAGACGACATCGACTCTGGACCCTCTACGGCTCACTACGACTTTGATTTCCCGATCTATCAAGCCGAGGATGAGATTGATGATGACGAAGACCTTCCGGAAGAGTTGGCCCGCTTGTTGAGACAAGAGGAAAAGGTTATTCTGCCTCACGAGGAGGATATTGAGATCGTAAATCTGGGTTCTGAAGAGCTCGTCAGAAATGTCAGAGTAGGGGCTGCGCTGCAGAATGATATCAAGCATAGACTGGTCGAGATGCTTCGAGAGTATAGTGACGTCTTTGCTTGGTCATACGAAGATATGCCCGGACTCGACACAGACATCGTGGTTCATCGCTTGCCGTTGCGAGAAGATTGCCCTCCAGTCAAGCAGAAGCTTAGGAGGACGAGACCAGATATGGCTGTAAAAATCAAAGAAGAAGTCCAGAAGCAGTTGGACGCAGGATTTCTAGCCGTTACCACTTACCCTCCGTGGGTCGCCAACATAGTGCCTGTACCGAAGAAGGACGGTAAGGTACGCATGTGCGTCGATTATCGAGATTTGAATAGGGCGAGCCCTAAGGATGATTTCCCGTTGCCTCATATCGATGTGTTGGTCGACAACACAGCCCAGTTTTCCGTGTTTTCGTTCATGGATGGCTTCTCCGGTTACAATCAAATTAAGATGGCACCGGAGGACATGGAGAAAACGACGTTTATCACCCCCTGGGGGACATTTTGCTACAAGGTAATGCCCTTCGGTCTGAAGAACGCAGGGGCCACTTACCAACGAGCAATGGTAACTTTGTTTCATGATATGATTCATCATGAGATCGAGGTATATGTTGATGACATGATTGCAAAGTCCCAAACGGAGGAAGAGCATCTGGTCAACTTATTGAAGCTTTTTGAGAGGCTTAGGAAGTTCAGGCTAAGGCTGAATCCTAACAAGTGCACTTTCGGAGTGCGGTCCGGAAAGTTATTGGGGTTTATCGTTAGCGAACGGGGTATCGAAGTTGATCCTGTGAAAATAAAAGCTTTTCAAGAAATGCCAGCGCCGAAAACAGAAAAAGAAGTTCGTGGTTTCTTGGGCCGAATAAACTACATTGCAAGGTTTATCTCTCAGCTCACGGCCACTTGTGAACCGATGTTCAAGCTTTTAAAGAAAGATCAGGCGATTACTTGGAATGAAGATTGCCAGAAGGCATTCGACAAAATAAAGCAGTATCTTCAAGAACCTCCAATCTTGATACCCCTAGTGGCTGGACGGCCATTAATCATGTACCTGACGGTTCTGGAGAATAGTATGGGGTGTGTTCTCGGTCAACACGACGAGGCGGGCAGAAAAGAGCATGCCATTTATTATTTGAGTAAAAAGTTCACTGAGTGTGAATCTCGATACTCGATGCTGGAGAAGACATGTTGTGCATTAGCTTGGGCTGCCAAGCGTCTACGACAGTATATGCTCAATCACACCACTATGCTAATTTCAAAGATGGATCCGATCAAGTACGTCTTCGAGAAGCAGGCTCTGTCGGGCAGATTTGCCAGATGGCAGATGGTGTTAACGGAATATGATATTCACTACGTCTCCTAGAAGGCCATTAAGGGAAGCGTATTGTCTGATTACCTTGCCGAACAGCCGATCGAAGACTACCAGCCGATGAAGTTCGAATTCCCTGACGAGGATATTATGTTTCTCAAAGCGAAGGATTGCGATGAGCCATTGCCCGGTGAGGGACCAGATAGGAAGTCTCAGTGGAAGTTGATATTCGACGGAGCGGTAAATTCCTATGGAAGTGGTATCGGGGTTGTCATCACGACTCCTCACGGATCCCACATCCCGTTTACTACGAGACTGACGTTTCCAGTTACCAACAATGAGGCAGAGTATGAAGCATGTATTATGGGTCTAGAGAAGGCAATTGATTTGAGAATCAAGAATCTAGACGTATATGGTGACTCAGCGCTTGTAATCAATCAGATTAAAGGGGAGTGGGAAACTCGTCAAGCGAATTTGGTGTCGTACATGAATTATGCCAGGAGGCTGCTTCCGTTCTTCGATCGAATGGAACTCCATCATGTACCCAGGGCTGAAAATCAGATGGCTGATGCCTTAGCCACGCTGGCTTCAATGTATAAAGTCAATCTTTGGAATAAAGCCAACGTGGCTATACATTGAAGCCAACGTGGCTAAGGCATCAGCCATCTTATTTTCAGCCCTGGGTACATGATGAAGTTCCACTCGATCGAAGAAAGGAAGCAGCCTCCTGGCATAATTCATGTATGGCACCAGATTCGCTTGACGAGTTTCCCACTCCCCTTTAATCTGATTGATTACAAGAGCTGAGTCACCATATACGTCTAGATTCTTGATTCTCAAATCAATTTCCTCTTCTAGACCCATAATACATGCTTCGTACTCTGCTTCATTGTTGGTAACTGGAAACGTCAGCCTCGCAGTAAACGGGATGTGGGATCCGTGAGGAGTCGTGATGATAGCCCCGATACCACTTCCATAGGAATTAACCGCTCCATCGAATATCAACTTCCACTGAGACTTCCTATCTGGCCCCTCATCGGGCAATGGCTCATCGCAATCCTTCGCTTTGAGAAACATAATATCCTCGTCAGGGAATTCAAACTTCATTGGCTGGTAGTCTTCGATTGGCTGTTCGGCAAGGTAATCAGACAATACGCTTCCCTTAATGGCCTTCTGGGAGACGTATTGAATATCATATTCCGTTAACACCATTTGCCATCTGGCAATCCTGCCCGAAAGAGCCTGCTTCTCAAAGACGTACTTGATCGGATCCATCTTCGAAATCAGCATAGTGGTGTGATTGAGCATATACTGTCGTAGACGTTTGGCAGCCCAAGCTAATGCACAACACGTCTTCTCCAGCATTGAGTATCGAGATTCACACTCAGTGAACTTTTTACTCAAATAATAAATGGCATGCTCTTTTCTGCCCGTTTCGTCGTGCTGACCGAGAACACACCCCATACTATTCTCCAGAACCGTCAGGTACATGATTAATGGCCGTCCAGCCACTGGGGGTATCAAGATTGGAGGTTCTTGAAGATACTGCTTTATTTTGTCGAATGCCTTCTGGAAATCCTCATTCCAAGTAATCGCCTGATCTTTCTTTAAAAGTTTGAACATCGGTTCACAAGTGGCCGTGAGCTGAGAGATAAACCTTGCAATGTAGTTTATTCGGCCCAAGAAACCACGAACTTCTTTTTCTGTTTTCGGCGCTGGCATTTCTTGAATAGCTTTTATTTTCGCAGGATCAACTTCAATACCTCGTTCGCTAACGATAAACCCCAATAACTTTCCGGACCGCACTCCGAAAGTGCACTTGTTAGGATTCAGCCTCAGCCTGAACTTCCTAAGCCTCTCAAAAAGCTTCAATAAGTTGACCAGATGCTCTTCCTCCGTTTGGGACTTTGCAATCATGTCATCAACATAGACCTCGATCTCATGATGAATCATATCATGAAACAAAGTTACCATTGCTCGCTGGTAAGTGGCCCCTGCGTTCTTCAGACTGAAGGGCATTACCTTATAGCAGAATGTTCCCCAGGGGGTGATAAACGTTGTTTTCTCCATGTCCGCCGGTGCCATCTTAATTTGATTGTAACCGGAGAAGCCATCCATGAACGAAAACACGGAGAACTGGGCTGTGTTGTCGACCAACACATCGATATGAGGCAACGAGAAATCATCCTTAGGGCTCGCCCTATTCAAATCCCGATAATCGACGCACATGCGTACCTTACCGTCTTTCTTCGGTACAGGCACTATATTGGCGACCCACGGAGGGTAAGTGGTAACGGCTAGAAATCCTGCGTCCAACTGCTTATGGACTTCTTCTTTGATTTTTACAGCCATATCCGGTCTCGTCCTCCTAAGCTTCTGCTTGACTGGAGGGCAATCTTCTCGCAACGACAAGCGATGAACCACAATGTCTGTGTCAAGTCCGGGCATATCTTCATACGACCAGGCAAAGACGTCACTATACTCTCGAAGCATCTCGACTAGTCTATGCTTGACATCATTCCGCAGCGCAGCCCCTACTCTGACATTTCTGACGAGCTCTTCAGAACCCAGATTTACGATCTCAATATCCTCCTCGTGAGGCAGAATAACCTTTTCCTCTTGTCTCAACAAGCGGGCCAACTCTTTCGGAAGGTCTGCGTCTTCATAAATCTCATCCTCGGCTTGATAGATCGGGAAATTGAAGTCGTATTGAGCCGTAGAGGGTCCAGAGTCGATGTTGTCTGTTATATGGATCCTGCAATAACAAGGGTTAAGTTTAAAACAAGAATATGCAGGTTAGCACAAACCCCGCTGCCATTTTACTGTTTTTCAGAATAAACATAAAACAAGAATGACAGAGAACACAATATTCGAATACGAAGAAAACGCCTTTGATTTATTAACAAAATGCATGTACATAATCCAACAAGGCCCTGACAATAAACCCACTATGCCCCGGGCAGGACATAGGGTTGTACAAAGATTGTAAAAAGCAAATCATTACTCTTCACTTGTCAGCTGGATAATCTCCCTGATGGTCCAATTGTTGAGGCGCTCGCCCGGCTTGCTTGGTTGAATCCAGGCGTCAAAATCACAATCGCTATCCCCGCTGCCCTCAGACGCTGCGTTGATGCTTTCGAAAATACTCCGCCTTTGGTGAATAGGATCGGCCCCTTCCCACGAGACGAAGACGAAGAAGAAGAAGCTTCAGCTTCAGGAGAATACCCCAATCCAAACTTATCCTGCTTGATCGGTACCTCCAACACATGCCCCCAGCCTGGGGTGGAACCGGCTTCGACGACGGCCCGAGCTTCTTTGAATGAGGAGAGATTCATCTCTTGCTTCTTTACGACGACAGGAGCTACCTCTTTCACCTTGATGGTTTCAAATGCTTGGCAGAGAGTTTCATGGATTTCTCCATCCATTTCAACATATTTAAAGGATGACAAGTGGCTCACCATAATGTCCTCCTCACCACAGACGGTTACTATGCTTCCCCCGACAGCATATTTGAGCTTTTGATGCAGCGTGGACGTCACGGCACCAGCGGCATGGATCCATGGCCGACCTAAGAGGCAACTGTAGGCAGGCATGATATCCATGATATAAAAAACCGTATTGAACGTCTCCGGACCAACTTGAATCGGCAGGGTCAACTCTCCGAAAACGTGGCGCCTAGTTCCGTCAAATGCTTTCACTACCAGATCACTGAGCGTGCAAAGCAATCCCCGAGTGTCCAACTTCATTAGTGCCTTCTTCGGAAGCACATTTAGCGACGAACCCGTATCCACCAGGACATGCGACATAATAGTGCCCCTGTACTCTATCGAGACGTGCAAGGCGCTGTTGTGATCTCTCCCTTTAGGAGTCAGTTCTAAATCTGTGAATCCCAGCCCATTGCCAGCATTGACATGGGCTACCACCTCTTCTAGCTGATTTACTGATATCTCCTACGGCACGTAGGCAGCGTTCAATACTTTCAGCAATGCGTTGCGGTGCGCTTCAGAACACAGCAACAAGTTGAGAATGGAGATCTTTGACGGAGTCTGATGAAGATGATCTACAATCTTGTTGTCACTCTTCTTAATTAACCGCATGAACTCTTCAGCATCTTTAACTAGCAAATCCTTCTCTGCCCCAGAAGGGACCTCTTCGACGGCTTTGCCTTTATCAGCAGCATCAGCCCTGACCACTTTCTCTGCTGCAACCTCTGTTGGCGCAAACACTCTACCGCTTCGAGTAATACCACTGACCCCGACGAGACTCTGCACAGTCGATCCGTACGGCTCAAGCTCTATCTTCTGACCATTGCAATAGACTTCGGCGCCATAATGCCATGGAACGGCGTTAGTGCTTTCGAATGGGATTGGCCCGGCCCTGGTAATAGTAATTGTAGGCGGTCGGGGCGCAGAAATAGTAATAGGTCGACGAGGAATAGTAATGGTAGCGACTTCATCTGCCTGTCTCAGCACAACCTCCCCCGATACACTTTCAACTCTCCGGCTGAACTGCAAAATACCCTCAGACATCAGACTTTAGATACCTTCTACCAGCTGCTCACACCCATCAGGGAGTGTAGCACAAGCCATACATAACTCTCCGCACCCAGGAAAGAAGCCCTTCTTCAGCAACTTAGCCTTGACGAAACTAAGCGGCGTCTTCAAGTCTTTAACATTAGTCAGCAAGTCTGCGCTCTCCTCTGTGATAATGGCGTTCACTCCGCCTCCCCTATGATGAGGCATAGGGTTCTTGGTAACGTTGGGCACACTATCAGAAAAGTTAATAACCTTGGCGTCTACTAGGTCCTGCACCTTGTGCTTAAAAGCTTTACAGTTCTCAATCGTATGGCCTGGGGCCCCAGTATGGAAATCACAAGTAGCATTGGGGTCATACCCCGGTGGTGGTGCCCCTGTCAAGGGAGCCAATGTCCTCTTTTGAACTAGCTGAAGCTGCAGCAAAGTTTGCAGAAGTTGCGCATACGACATAGGTGGTGCTTCAAAATGACGATTTGCCAAAGGAGCCCGATTCTGATATTTCCTATACCCCTGCTGATTCTGCTGCTGAGGTTGCTGCTGCTGCTGCTGCGGCGGAGCAGCTGGGATATTTATGCTAGCAATCTGCTGCTGAGGGCCCTTGCCCTTTCTCCGAGCATTAGAGACAGCACTTGCATCTCCTTCTCGACGCTTGCCAGCGTAGGGTTTCTTACCACCTCCTCCAGCTGAGGATGATTCGCCTTGAATTTTTCCGATCTTTATTCCGTTCTCGACATGCTCGCCCATAGTGATGAGAGCCGAGAATGTCCCAGACATGCCACTGACCAGCTTTTCATAGTAGATTCCGGGAAGGGTAGCCACGAACATTTGCACTAGCTCGCGCTCAACCATCGGTGGTTGAACCCGAGCAGCCAATTCACGCCACCGCTGGGCGTACTCTTTAAAGCTTTCATTGTTCCGCTGTGATAGATTCTGGAGCTGAACCCGGTTGGGGGCCAAGTCACTGTTGTACTGATAGTGGAGGATGAATGCTTCAGCGAGATCTTTTCACGTGCGCACCGTAGCGGGCTCCAAGCCCATATACCATTCGAGGGATGGACCAGAAAGACTATCTTGGAAGAAGTGCATCAGCAACTTCTCATCGTCAGAATAGGCGGACATCTTCCTGTAATAAGATCGAAGGTGGACCCGGGGGCAAGTAGTACCCTTATACTTCTCAAAAACAGGCACTTTGAACTTATGAGGTACCTTGAAATCAGCAATTAACCCGAGCTTGGACATATCAACGCCCAATGTATTCTGATTTTCAATGTCTCTCATCTTGTCTTCCAGCGCTTTGAACCTGAGTCGAGCTTCAGCATTCAACTCTGCTTCTACACCTCTTTGAGAAAATACGTCATCCTGATGGTCCTCAAGCCACGGTTGAGGCACCAACAGATTTCCGACACCAGCATTGCCGTTGACCGGCCCTATGTTAACATTGGCTCCCAGACTACCATTGTCGACGCCTGCCGCATTGAGTCCGATATTAGTCATCAGATTGCCGTTAGCACTGCCGTTGCCCCCGGCAACAGGAACAACATTCTGTGGAGCATCCACTGGAGGAGGAGTGGGCACAGCCCCGCCATGCAGTATGCCGTTACTGTCAACTCTGGAAATCAAAGGTTGAACCAAAGTACGAAGCTGGTCCTGACCATTAGCGACCACCTGCATCAGCTCCATAAAACGATCCATCCGTTCATGGAGCTCTTGAACATCGGACTGCACCTGATCCATGATCCTAGTTTGATTAGCGCGAGTTGAGTAACGGTGAATGAGTCTTTGATCAATCCTGGAGACCGGAAACAGCTCGGAACCTGTGAACCTGAAAAACCTGTCAACATTAAAGGTTAGGAAAAGCAATAAAATATACGCCATGCAAATGCTTCATGTAGATGCATGCGTGTGTCTGTGTGCGTGGGAGATTTCCCCAATCCTAGTGCCTTAGTGCCAGTGCTGACAATAATAAGAAGACGAAGAAATCCGAGTCCAATCATGGAAACATCAATCTCATATATATATATGGAAAGGCCTGTCAAGGCAGTACACAGTATCAGCGAGTACAAAACAAATCAACAGCATGACCTCAGCCAACAAGTTTGGTGATGGTCAGCATACAGCAAAGATCAAAACAACAGGAATACAGCTAGTCAAGCACGGCCACGGGCGCGATACTCTGCTAATAACTCCTTTGTCTCTGGATGATCTGGCAAAGTGAGCAACCCCTCGACGAGTAGTTCCCTCTGCATGATGGTATGCTGAAGCCCCTGAACTGAACTTTCCCAAGCTCCTTCGCCAAAGCAATCCTCCAGTTTCCGCTTCTTAGACTCAAACATCAGCTTATGCTCCTTCAGGTTAGCAAGAGCCTTGGTTAGACGGCTTTCGGCGGCGTATCTGCGGGCGGTCTCTTCATCAAACCTCCGCTCACTGTCCTTTACTTCGGCTTCCAGCTTAGAAATCTACAGCATCAGCTTGTCCTCTCGCTCCTTCCTGGTGGCCAAGGAGGTCTTCCAATGCTGGTCGAACTTAGATATCCTCCGATATGCCTCCTCCAGATGCTGCTTCTTCGTAGCTAGTACATCATTAACAACCCTGAAGTCCTGACCCAAGCGTTCACGATCAGCAATCTGCTTTGCCAAGTCTGCACCTAGTTGGTTCGCCGACTCTGTTTGCTTTTTGAAGGCATGCACGACTTCGTTCCTTTCACTTCGAAGCTGAGCTAGCTCCTTCTCCAATTCTGCGTTTGCCCGCTTCAGTTCATCCCGCTTGGCCAATACCTGGTTGTGCTGATGAATGGACACAGTGGTAGGCTCTTCGACTGGTGGAGGACTCTTTGGTCTGACATGAAGAAATGGCATCCCTATAGCGTTGGCTCTGGCTCTGATCCAAGCTGAATAAGGAGGGTAGGCTTGACTGTTGCTCTTTCCCAACAAAGGCTTTCCCCTCTTGCTGATACTGTTCCACGCACGCTGAAGTTTGGACAACAAATCCCCCTCTAGAGTACCCGTGAGGTACAGAGATTCCTGTACCTCCTCCTCCTTCGGTGGAGTCCTCAAAGCATATGCGAACTGACGAACCAACATTGACGGATTGTAGTTGATGCAACCCTTCCTACCTATCAGAGGTACATTAGGAAACCCACTACAACTGAAGATCACCTCGGTGCCTAACCTGTCTCTGTTAACGAACCAATCAATATCTTCTGCAGACAAGCTCATCAGACGCTCAGGCCACTCAGTTGTGGCTGCAGATGAGACGAAAGAACCCCTCTTGGGCAAATGACTATCAAACCATTTGTACAACAACTGTACGCAGCATGAGACATTCTTCCCTCTCCGGTTCTCATTCTTGTAGTGCACTGAGTGATAGACGTCTCCGATCAGAGTAGGGACTGGATTCCCTGAGGCGAAGATGTGCAATGCATCAAAGTCTACGAAATCAGGCATGTTGGGGAACAGGACAATGCCATATATACATAAAGCAAGGATGGCATTGAATGCGTCCCAACATTTGTCCTTAGCACACTGCTGAGCCTTAGCTATCAGAAACTGCAAGGAGAACCCGGGAACCTTGTTCCAACTCGTCACTACTAACTCAGAGGCGCCCAAATGGAGTGAAGAAGCTAAACCAGCCAGATCAGGCTCAGCGTCCATGTGGACAAAAGGCATCTGCCCTTTGATAGGCACACCCAGCATGTCAGCATACTCTTCCAGCGTCGGTGAGAGAACGAAGTCCTGAAAAGTGAAACACCTCAGAGGAGGGTCATAGAACTGCAAAAGAGCATGTAACCCATTCAACTCGGACGTAGAAGGTTTGCAAACCAGACTGAGCAACCTGCCATAAGACTTCCTGAACCTATCCTTCATAGAATCACCTGCCAGAGCTATCAAACCAGTCAACTTCGACACATCAGGGGTCGGGAACTTGTATGCAACAGTCTTCCTGAGAGAGGCCATAATAACAGTAGGAGGCGGGAAATCCTGGATCGGGGAAACGGTACCTGCAACACAGACACACGTTAATGGAATGCAAATGAACATGCAAACTAATACAAAATGCAGGCATGCAATAATATATCCGGATAGCTGCTGTGGAGGTTCTGTATCAACAATCACTGATGAGAAGAAAACCCCGGTGTAAGACCACTAATCTGATCTGCTGAGAATAACCATCTGATAGGACCAAGATCAAAATTCAGCTCTGTCAAGAATAAGTGCCTGATAATAAGGACCCCGGGTGCATGATCAAGAGATATCTGCTGATGAAGTCTTCAGACTCCAAATCAAAGAAATCTGCCCTATCAAGAACAAATAACATCTGCTGATGAGATCTTCAGACCCCACTCAAAATCTGCCCTATCAAGAACAAATAACATCTGCTGATGAGATCTTCAGACCCCACTCAAAATCTACCCTATCAAGAACAAACCACTGATGACAATACTCTGATCAAACATGCTCTATCAAGAACAGACATACACCTGATGATAAGATCCTCTGATCAAACCCGGCTCTGTCAAGAACAGACGAATCTGCAACTGAGAACTTTGGTACCGACATAACTGATTCACTGTCAAGAAAACCAGGTAGTCTGAAGGTCAAAGTTTCCTGCAATAAACCCAGTCCCACTCACAGGTATGGACCTGAACTGACTCAAGGTACGGCATCCTATGCGTTCATCAGCGTCACAGACTTTCAAAACTGATGATACGATTCCCGGAAGGAGTGGCATCATCAAGTCTTGAAGAGGCCTCACTTAGCTGAATCACAAATGATCGGTCCCCAGAGTCGACAATCCACCAAACCAGCAACCGTCTCAACCCAAAGGGTTGAAAGTGAAGCCAACCGGATGAACCTCGTCTGAGCGTGGATTTCATGAGACACTAGTGCCTGCAAAGCAAGCACGCGCCCACTAATTTCCACTCTAAGTCTATGGTGCACTCAAGCGTGGGTCTGGCTTCTTACTCATCAGAACTCCCATCCCACAACAGCACAAATAATCATATTATACTGAAAATAAAATGCGGGAAATAAAGTGCGAGAAGTAAAAATGCGATAAATAAACGCAACCCAACAAGTAAACATACAAGCGGTAGGATTGACTCTCTTAAGGGACGTTGGATCCCAAAACTGACTCGCTTTCGGGACGTTGGATCCCTAGGAAACTATCAAGTCCCCAGCAGAGTCGCCAGCTGTTGCTTGCGCGAAAATAAGGTGCCGGCATGACAGAAGAGTCGCCACCTTTCGTTATTTATCCCTCAGAGCGGGAAAGGAAACGATCGGAAAAACCTGACGAAAAAGGGTAAGACAAGGTCGTCGCAACCATCGTCTGGGTTCGGGAGTCAGTTACGCAAGGGGAAGGTATTAGCACCCCTCACGTCTGTCGTACTCGACGGGATCCACGCTTGCTTGTTTACTTGGACGGGTTGGTTTTATTCTATCTACCTATCAAGGCTGGCTGAAAAAGAAAAGAAAAATGACTCGGCAAAGCGTCTCGCTTTATGCCTACGTATTCTCATCAGAGAATGAGAAATCAGAGTCAACGTAGTTCGGCCTACGAAGGGTTATGGGGGAAAGGTTCGCCAAGACATCGCCATCTTGTGCCTACGTACTTCCACACAGTATGGAAGATCAGAGCAAACGTAGTTCGGGAAACTACGGTTTATCTCCTGTCTTTTACGAAAGAAGTGTTTTTTATTGTGTTTGCGATTTCAACCGCACTAGAGACTATGACCTGAGAGTGAATGCGTCGCATGTCACCCAAAGGGTACCATACTAAACATCCAGACTGTGGAAAAGAAGCTCTCCCACAATCCTTTCTCAGATAGCTTAAGGCTCGTAACGTACGAAAGAAATCATTCATGATTACTGTATCTTAAACTGTTTTGAGACGAGAAGAGAACATGCCCAACTAGGAGGGAGACTATCAAGTCCTACTGTTATCATGCCATGGATTCATCCTATGGTTGAAGTTTGAACAGGGAACTCCTAGAAGTTGTCATGCATAGGTTTCAACCTAAAAGTCTATCATCAAATCCTTATCAAAGGAAATGAGAGTCCTAAGGGATCATGTCAATGATACACCAAAGCAGACAAAGCATCAGCTTAACAGTAAAAATGCATGCAATGCAAGTGAGGGAGGAAATGTGTGTGGGGCTTCAGCCTCCACAAGCTCGTCTCGACCTCAAGCCAGTCATGAAATAACAGTAATCATACTGAAAAATAAACAACATGCTATCAAGCAACAAACAGTAAACTGCAATCATACAGATAAAAGAAATGAAATGCCATCAGACAAAATAAACACAGGGCAAGGGAGCTAGGCTCTACCGAATACCCGCAAGCAAAGCCACGCAATAACAATACAAGCAGAGGGAGCAACTCAACCCCTAATGCAATTATGCTCCTAGATTTTACTTATTCTAGATGAACTTATTCTAATGCAACAGACAAATCAAACAAAACAAACAATACAGAAAAGAAAAACAGAAAAAAGCCTCAGCTTCTCCAGCAGCAACTCAGTCTTCAGACTTCAGAGATCACTTGCTTTCCAGGTATCAACCCTACAATATTAGTATCAACTCATCTTCTCCCTTAAGCTTCAGCTTTTTTGATCAGTTCCACCTTCAGGCTTCACTATCTTCAGGGATCTTCAAGTATCAACTTGATCTTCACAAAGTCTTCAGACTTCAACAATCTCCAAGGAATCATCCTCTTCAAAGCTTCAGCTTCTATCTTCAATGGCTTTCAGATCTTCTTCAATACTCTTCATTGCTCTCTTTATCTTCAACAACCCAAATGCTCCAACAAGCAAGATTCAGTCCACAAGATGAGGTGAGGATGTTAAAGTGCTCACGACTTCCAAAGGATGCCATTAAGGACTTAACATCAAAAGGAAAGACTCTCTCAAATTTCTACCTCATAGGGCTAGGTCACTAATCCCTCCAAAGGAGAGAGGTGAGTACCCTTAAGGGACTTTATATCATAGAGAAGGAAGGAGGTGGACAAGACACTCCTTGTTTATTGAATGGAAGTAATCTATCTAAAGCTCTACCTATGTACTTATGATCCTATGAACAAAAGCTAAAACTAAGCTCCTCTGCAAGGTCTTCAAAGCTTCAATGATGATCCACAAAGTCTTCAACTCAATCTTCAAGGCTCACACACTCAAAGGAGAAGAAGAACAAGCACAACAATACAAACTATGCCTTTAAGCAACACACATACTAACCATACATTCAAAAAATCAATTAAAAATACTAAAATACTATATACTACTCTAGTAAAATTCTAGGGGATTCTATACATACTTACCCTTAACCCATATATTCCCCATACACTAATTTGGCCTATAAAACCCAAAACAAAATTGTTCAAATCTACTTATACAACCTAAAACCCTAATTTGAGTACACTAAGGCTATGCTTAACAAACTAATCAAATTTTAATCTACAAATTTATGAATTAAATCCTATAGGAACTATGATTCAATACCTAACTATGCCAAAAAGAATGGCTCAAAAATCCTAAGGGAAAGTCTTAAAATAAATTCTACAAAATTAAGTACCAACTAAAATCAATTAAAAAGACTATTTACAAGAATAATATGCTAAAAATATTAAAAGAAAAATAAAATGGAATTTTATTTATTTGTATTTTTCTAGACATGATTATGAACATATGAAAAAAACAAGAAGTGAAAAATAATCATTTTTGAATTTTATATGAATTTTATAAAATGCTTGAAAATATAAAAGAAATAAAATCAAAAGAAATTGAATTAAAGGGGATGGGGGTGAGAAAAGTAACTGCGCCCAGTTAATTATGATGGTGGGCCCATAAACCGGGGGTGCAGATATTAAATTGGTTAAGCCCATGCGCGTCAGAAAAATAAAAGAAAAATTAACAGAAAATTGGAAAGGATACGGTGTATTTAGCATGTTTTTTACGTTCAAAATTGGATTTGGGCCGCGGGTGGGGTGTGAGTATCAACTTTTCATTAAGCCCAGAACTCCTCATTAAACCAAACGCTGCGTTTTGGTGTTGGACTTCCCTCCGTTTTGAAATCGAATTCTGGCCGCTAGATTGGATTAAGAAGTCAAGCACACAGGATGATCTGATGGTAGAAAACTCATCTTCCCCAACTCGACCTAGGGTTTCAGCCAAAGACAGAATCCATGCACAACTCTTCAACCCGATCGTTCTCCATGATTACTTGATGAAAACGAGAAATTCAAAACCCTAAAATGATCTACTAATCACAAGGAATCCATTCCTGGTCTTAGTTTTTGCTAACACTCCTTGTGGATCCGAAACAGAGGGCACGAAAGCTAGGGTTTCACCATGCTCTTCTGACATTAACCTTGCTAGAACCTCAATTTAATGGCATAAACCTGTTCTACATATTGCCCTAACCAAACTATGCTATCACATATCAATCAATGCACATTAAACAGCTTGCTCTTGAATCTTGAAAAAATCGTGATCTGTTACCAACCTTCATGATATCCTCTGAAACTCTATGGAATTGGTCCTCTGATCTAGCTTAACCATTCTATACTAAAGATCTAACCTAAGCATGCATAATTAAGGAGATATGGGAGAATCCACCAACCTGTCAAACTTCAATGGTGGAGGTATGAACAGATGGTTTTCAGAACTGGTAATGGATGCAAAACACTCCTCTAATGGTAGATGGCTTTCTGTTTGCAAGAATTGAGATGGATGAGGCTTGTAGATGAAGAAATGAAAGCTTGCTTGATTTTGAAGAAATCTTGAAATGGCACTTTCTCTCTCACTATCTCCAATGGATTCAACAACTTTCACCAACCCTTTTCCTCATGGTGATTCACTCTTTTTATAATAGCCAATGGAATAGTCTAGAAACTCAT
Organism: Lathyrus sativus; assembly: GCA_963859935.3. Lineage (NCBI taxonomy): Eukaryota > Viridiplantae > Streptophyta > Magnoliopsida > Fabales > Fabaceae > Lathyrus > Lathyrus sativus. The sequence goes on along the minus strand of OZ012740.1, from coordinate 316,809,913 downwards.
GGAAGGAACTAGAATGTTATGGAATTTCTCATGAAGTGATACATTGTATATCCCTTAATCTCATGCATTAAGCTTGTCATTTTACTTTAAAATCTCCCCTTGTGAGATATTGAGAAGGAGTGTATGAAAAACAAGCCTTGGTTTTGCCTTATGTGAAGATTTACAAGTTGCCTTATTATGCAAGAATGAAAATTACAAAGCAACCCCCATTTTAAGACCTCAAATCAAAATTCTACTTGAACCATTGTTTTTAAAATGATGTTTGGAGTCAAAATGACATATTGGATGACCTATTTTGGATTTGTGGATCTCCCAAACCAAATTCCAACTTGGATTCATTTAACTTATAAGTCATTTTTAGGTCATTTTTACCCAATCATGAAAATCCTTGCTACAAGATTTTTCAACAACTCATGACCACTTTTCTAGGCTTAAAATCCCATTTTGAACAACTTTGATGTTTTGAATTTTTTCATTTCAGGCTTGGAAATAGGAGATATGGCCTTTGCTTAAAATGACCTATAATCACCAAATGACCAAAATACCCCTGCCTTGTTCAAACCATAAGTTGAGTTCTACAAATCCTATCAAGGACTTCTAGCACTCTATAGAAAGATAAGAAGATGATATTCAACATTCATGTTGACCAATAAATCATAGGAATCATCCTACTAGGGCAAAAGTTGTCTGCAAGTTGGGTGACTTTCAAGGACCCAGATTCACACACCTCAGATGACCTGTAATTTGTCAAAACCATAACTTGAGCTCTGCAACTCCTATCAAGGACTTCTACCACTCAAATTAAAGCTAAGAACAAGCTATACAACATTCATGTTGTGGGGAAGATGAGATATCAATCACATCTTGAGCTAAAACTTCCTGGAAGATAGGGATCAAATTAGGGTTTTTCCACTGACATTCCTTAGAAACCCTAACTTAAACTTCTCAAACTCCTCAATCATGATGAGTTGGTCTAGGAATCATATTTATAACATCTCCATACATCATTCCATGATCTCATGGCCCATGGATTAGGTCTCAACCTTCTCCAAATCTTCAGCTGATCTAGGATTGGCCCAGCCAAAACCCTAATTCTACCATTCATGGTTGAATCTTCTGAATTCTTGCACAATGACTTCTCTGGGCTTCATGATGACTTTCAAGACACCTCATAAACTTTCTCAAAGCTTCAAGTTCATTCTCAAAGTCTCAGAATCATCTGAGGAGCTCCCACAACTCTCAAGCTATGAAGCACACAACCTTGGTTTCAACCAATTCCTCTGAGGATCTCTTGAACTTTCTGATGAAGGTATCAACCTTCAAACACTTGATGGGTAAATAAATGTTGGTCAAATTTTGGGGTGCAACACCTATGTCCTGCCCGGGGCATAGAGGTTTTATTGTCAGGGCCTTGTTGGATTATGTACATGCATTTTGTTAATAAATCAAAGGCGTTTTCTTCGTATTCAAATATTGTGTTCTCTGTTATTCTTGTTTTATGTTTATTCTGAAAAACAGTAAAATGGCAACAAGGTTTGTGCTAACCTGCATATCCTTGCTTTAAACTTAACCCTTGTTATTGCGGGATCCACATAACAGACGACATCGACTCTGGACCCTCTACGGCTCACTACGACTTTGATTTCCCGATCTATCAAGCCGAGGATGAGATTGATGATGACGAAGACCTTCCGGAAGAGTTGGCCCGCTTGTTGAGACAAGAGGAAAAGGTTATTCTACCTCACGAGGAGGATATTGAGATCGTAAATCTGGGTTCTGAAGAGCTCGTCAGAAATGTCAGAGTAGGGGCTGCGCTGCAGAATGATATCAAGCATAGACTGGTCGAGATGCTTCGAGAGTATAGTGACGTCTTTGCTTGGTCATACGAAGATATGCCCGGACTCGACACAGACATCGTGGTTCATCGCTTGCCATTGCGAGAAGATTGCCCTCCAGTCAAGCAGAAGCTTAGGAGGACGAGACCAGATATGGCTGTAAAAATCAAAGAAGAAGTCCAGAAGCAGTTGGATGCAGGATTTCTAGCCGTTACCACTTACCCTCCGTGGGTCGCCAACATAGTGCCTGTACCGAAGAAGGACGGTAAGGTACGCATGTGCGTCGATTATCGGGATTTGAATAGGGCGAGCCCTAAGGATGACTTCCCGTTGCCTCATATCGATGTGTTGGTCGACAACACAGCCCAGTTTTCCGTGTTTTCGTTCATGGATGGCTTCTCCGGTTACAATCAGATTAAGATGGCACCGGAGGACATGGAGAAAACGACGTTTATCACCCCCTGGGGGACATTTTGCTACAAGGTAATGCCCTTCGGTCTGAAGAACGCAGGGGCCACTTACCAACGAGCAATGGTAACTTTGTTTCATGATATGATTCATCATGAGATCGAGGTATATGTTGATGACATGATTGCAAAGTCCCAAACGGAGGAAGAGCATCTGGTCAACTTATTGAAGCTTTTTGAGAGGCTTAGGAAGTTCAGGCTGAGGCTGAATCCTAACAAGTGCACTTTCGGAGTGCGGTCCGGAAAGTTATTGGGGTTTATCGTTAGCGAACGGGGTATCGAAGTTGATCCTGCGAAAATAAAGGCTATTCAAGAAATGCCAGCGCCGAAAACAGAAAAAGAAGTTCGTGGTTTCTTGGGCCGAATAAACTACATTGCAAGGTTTATCTCTCAGCTCACGGCCACCTGTGAACCGATGTTCAAGCTTTTAAAGAAAGATCAGGCGATTACTTGGAATGAAGATTGCCAGAAGGCATTCGACAAAATAAAGCAGTATCTTCAAGAACCTCCAATCTTGATACCCCCAGTGGCTGGACGGCCATTAATCATGTACCTGACGGTTCTGGAGAATAGTATGGGGTGTGTTCTCGGTCAACATGACGAGGCGGGCAGAAAAGAGCATGCCATTTATTATTTGAGTAAAAAGTTCACTGAGTGTGAATCTCGATACTCGATGCTGGAGAAGACATGTTGTGCATTAGCTTGGGCTGCCAAGCGTCTACGACAGTATATGCTCAATCACACCACTATGCTAATTTCAAAGATGGATTCGATCAAGTACGTCTTCGAGAAGCAGGCTTTGTCGGGCAGAATTGCTAGATGGCAGATGGTGTTAACGGAATATGATATTCAGTACGTCTCCTAGAAGGCCATTAAGGGAAGCGTATTGTCTGATTACCTTGCCGAACAGCCGATCGAAGACTACCAGCCGATGAAGTTCGAATTCCCTGACGAGGATATTATGTTTCTCAAAGCGAAGGACTGCGATGAGCCATTGCCCGGTGAGGGACCAGATAGGAAGTCTCAGTGGAAGTTGATATTCGACGGAGCGGTAAATTCCTATGGAAGTGGTATCGGGGTTGTCATCACGACTCCTCACGGATCCCACATCCCGTTTACTGCGAGACTGACGTTTCTAGTTACCAACAATGAGGCAGAGTATGAAGCATGTATTATGGGTCTAGAGAAGGAAATTGATTTGAGAATCAAGAATCTAGACGTATATGGTGACTCAGCGCTTGTAATCAATCAGATTAAAGGGGAGTGGGAAACTCGTCAAGCGAATTTGGTGCCGTACATGAATTATGCCAGGAGGCTGCTTCCGTTCTTCGATTGAGTGGAACTCCATCATGTACCCAGGGCTGAAAATCAGATGGCTGATGCCTTAGCCACGCTGGCTTCAATGTATAAAGTCAATCTTTGGAATGAAGCTCCAAGCATTGTGCTTTCGCGTCTTGACAGACTGGCATTTGTCTTTGCAATCGAGGGTGCCGCCGACGGCAAGCCATGGTTCCACGACATCCAGGCCTTCCTTATGACTAAGGAGTATCCTGCGGGTGCGTCAACCCAGGATAAGAAGACTCTGAGGAGGCTATCTGGAAACTTTTATCTCAATCCTGATGGAGTGTTGTATAAGAGAAACCACGATCTCGTGCTACTCAGATGTGTAGATGAGAAAGAGGCGAGTATGCTCATGGAAGAAGTCCATGAGGGCACATTTGGTACGCACGCCGGCGGGCATGCCATGACGAGAAAGATCCTGAGAGCAGGATATTACTGGCTGACTATGGAGTCAGATTGCTTCAGATTCGCGAAGAAATGTCATAAATGCCAGATTTATGCTGATAAAGTTCATGTGCCGCCGTGCCCATTGAATGTCATGTCCTCCCCTTGGCCGTTCTCCATGTGGGGCATCGACATGATAGGCAAGATCGAGCCCACTGCATCCAATGGTCATCATTTCATTCTGGTAGCTATCGACTACTTCACCAAATGGGTGGAGGCAGCCTCGTACGCTAATGTGACCAAGCAGGTGGTAGCTAAATTCATAAAGAGGGACATCATCTGTCGTTATGGAGTTCCCAAGCGGATCATTACTGATAATGGTTCGAATTTGAATAACAAGATGATGAAGGAGCTGTGCCAGAACTTCAAGATTGAACACCACAACTCATCTCCTTACCAGCCGAAGATGAATGGCACCGTCGAAGCTGCCAACAAGAACATAAAGAAGATTGTTCAGAAGATGGTTGTGACGTACAAAGATTGGCACGAGATGTTGTCGTTTTCCTTGCACGGTTATCGTACGACGGTGCGTACGTCAATCGGGGCAACTCCTTTCTCCTTGGTGTACGGTATAGAAGCTGTCCTACCGTTAGAAGTTGAGATTCCTTCTTTGCGAGTTTTGGTTGATGTGAAACTCGACGAGGCAGAATGGATTACGAATCGTTTGAACCAACTCAGCCTGATGGACGAGAAGAGGTTAGCATCGATTGCATTTGGTCGCCTATACCAAAGTCGAATGAAGAACGCTTATGATAAAAAGGTGCGTCCTAGAAGCTTTCAGACAGGTGATCTCGTCCTGAAGAAGATTCTTCCGCCACACTCCGATCACCGGGGCAAGTGGACTCCGAATTACGAAGGGCCGTATGTCGTCAGCAAAGTCTTCTCTGGAGGAGCCTTGTTGTTATCCACGATGGATGGTGAAGATTTTGCATCCCCGGTGAACGCGGACGCAGTTAAAAAATACTTTGCTTGAAAGAGACCCGCTGGACAAAAAAGAAAGAGTCCAGGCAAAAAAGGGGCATCCCGGCGAACCAAAAACAGAATAAAAGGTTCGGGAAAAAATTAGGGATATATTGAAAAATGTACACCCGCGAAGTCGAAAACCTACACTGGGCGGCTTCGGCAAAAAAGGGTATCCCGGTGAACTGAAAACCCGTAAAGGGCGGTTCACGCAAAAGTTAGGGATTTGAATAAGCAAATGACCGCGTTCCGTGTGTGGACTTTCATTGTTTAGTGGTTTGGAGGACCTGAGGGCCGTTTATCTGAATCAATCTCTTCCGAAGCTGAAGCGTCGGAGAAGTATCGAAGTCGAGTGGGTCTTAGAGGGATCAACTCATGGTGTTCGTCTACGCCTCGTTGCCGACATTTGTATATACTGATGTATATTTATGTTTTATTTTTGCGCGGCTTCCTCATTCCAGGAGCTTGCCTCTGTTGTAAAACATTTTTGCCCATTCAGGGGTTCACCATCAATAAAATACATGTTATTCAGCAATTCTGTTTGCCTATTTAGCATTTATTTGTTTTGTTTGCGAATGAAAACGCCGATGTTTTTGATAAAATGCGCATACATAAACTTACGGGCCTAGGCCCATTGATTGTTGAAACAATTAATTACCTGAATATTGTCACGAGATAATAACCTTGATAGGCCCTTTGAGGAGGGTATCTTGTCTGTTTGTTTGTGTTGTTGCAGGTGTAGCGCCTTCCAGAAGATGCGTCGTGCGCATCCCCGAAGCCGGGTGAGTCCTCCTTCCAGCAGTGTTCAGTAGTCTCTCCTCCGCAGAATCTGAACGCAAGATAGTGAGCATTGATATGTCTCCCCAGGCAAAGATGAATCTTTTCCCCAAGCAGACGCATCCTGAAGGAACGTCATCTTATCAGCTGAGTCGCGCGCCGAAGCTCATATGTCCCCCCGCACCGGGTCGCAAGTGCAGATTTCATAGGAATGTTCGGGTGCCGAAGCTCGTGTTTGCCCCAGTAAAGTCGCCGGAGCAGGTGTCTCTCCCCAGCACCGGGTCACAAGTGCAGGTCTCGTAGGAAATTGTTCTTACGCCGAAGAACGCAGTAACCGATGGTGCCAGAATGAAGTCTCCAGTGGAATTGAGATTCCCCACCAGAGCCGTATTCCCTCTCGAAGTCGGATGATTCCCTCTTCCCCAGTAGAGTGTTGGAACAACTGATGTTGAGATTCCCCTGCAGAGTTGTACTCTCCCCCGAAGTCGGATGATTCCTTCTTCCCCAGCGGAATTAAGACTCCTCATCAGAGTCGTACTCTCCCGTTGAAGTAGAATGATTTCTCCCTCCTCGGCAGAGCCCGCAGCCCCCAAGAGAGCCGAATCCTTGGAAGCAGTTGAGACCGTGAGTGGTTTTCCCTAGCAGAGCATTGAACAGCTGATGCTGTATGTCGCCAGAGTCGCACTCTCTCCAGCAAAGCGGAATGACTTCCCCTTCCTCAGCCGAGTTTGCAGATGTCCAAGAGAGCCGGATCCTTGGAAGTTGATCAAATCATGATTGGTTTTTCCCCAGTGGAGTGTGGAGCAGCTGAAGTTGTTTCCTCACAGAGTTATCATCCCCCAGACAGAGTCCGATTGATATTGGCGTGTCCACGTTCTCTTCAGCAGGATGATTCCTTTATCTGAGTAGTTCTTTCTCCTTGACAGGAGAACTCCCCTCGGTATTTATTTTGCTAACGGGATTGCATCATTGTGCATGATTGCATAGCATTTAGCATAAACGCATAGCATTTCCACCGTGTGGGGCATGGCGCCGAAGCATAGGCATCATAAGCATGATCTAGGTTATTATCATTCTTGTTTTACAGGTGTTCCACCAAAAGACCAGTTGCTCAGGATGATCCCTGACATTCTCCCCAACGAGGTCGTTTTCTTAAGATGATTCTTAAGACCCCGGTGTAATCCCCACAGTCGCTCGCTCAAGATAATTTTTGAGATCTCCAGTGAAGTCTTCAGTTCAGGACGATTCTTGAATTCCTCAGCAGGGCCATTTGCATAAGATGATTCTTAAAACCTCAACGCAGTTTCCCGAGTTGTTTGCTTAGGATGATTCCTGAGCTCCCCAGTAGCGTCCCCAACAAAAGTTTCCCAGGAAGATTCCTGGAATCCCTAGCAGAATAAAGTCTCCAGAATGGTTATCGGTTCAGGATGATTCTTGAAGGTGCCCGACGGAGTTGTTTGTTCAAGATGATTCTTGAAGTCCTTAGCAGCGTGATATGTTTGCTCCAACAGTGATGTCTAATCTGAAGATTGACTTCGTAAACGCCTAAAGGCGACATCAGAAGGTTCTTGTGGATTCAGATTCCCTTGTTGATGAATCAACGTGTGTCTGAAGACAAAGTTCCAAAGTTTGCAGATGCAGCTTTTGCGTGCAAGGTGATCCGTGTTGGCCTGAAGACCAAGTCAGTTGTCCCGAGGTGATGATTGATTGCGATCGAGTGAATAGTGTTTCTTCTGACTGAAGTCAAAGACGTTTCTCCAGCTGAAGCGGAGTTTGCCTGAAGGCAAAGTGTTTGAATCCCCGTAGAGTCATGAATGGCTCAGGATACCACTTCTCTAACTGAAGTCACAGATTTCCCAAGCTGAAGCGAAGGTGCCTGAAGGCGAGGTTATCCCCAAAGTCATGAATGACTTAGGATTCATTTTTCGGACTGAAGGCCGAATTATATCCCTGACTGAAGTCACGGATACTCTATAGAAGAGGCGGAGTTGCCTGAAGGCAGGTCCATGTATCCTTGAAGGCCAAGGACCATTCTCTTCAGACTGAAGTCGAAGATACCTCCTGCAGAGTTGCCATCCTTGAAGGCCAAGGATGCTTATCTTCAGAAATACTTGAAGATCTTTTCTAGCTGAAGCTGGAAGTGGCCAAGGGCCAGGGTTTCATATAGCTTTGATGTTGAAGTTCTATGGTGGGTTCAGTATGCGGTAGTATTTGGATGTTCGTTATGGTTCTGAGGGTGAACCCCAGATCAGAGTGTGCTTGGTTGAGTCTCTCATTCCCAGCGGAGTAGTTTCAAATACGCAAGTGTACCTTTTGCTCCGTTTACCAGGGGTGAACCCCAGGTCAGAGTTGTTCAGTGTTGTATTTTCTCCAGCAGCAAGGCGGGAGAATTTTGATTATCCGACGGCGAGGTCAGATCATGTTTGTGTTCGACAGCGAGGTTGAATGTTTGTGTTCAACGGCAAGGTTGAATGTTTGTTTTGGCGGCGAGGTCAGATCATGTTTGTGTTTGAAGGCGAGGTTGAATGTTTGTGTTCGACGGCGAGGTTGAATGTTTGTTTTGGCGGCGAGGTCAGATCATTTTTGTGTTCGACGGCGAGGTTGAATGTTTGTGTTCGACGGCGAGGTTGAATGTTTGTTTTGGCGGCGAGGTCAGGTTATGTTTGTTTGACGGCGAGGTTGGATGTTTGTTTCACGGCGAGGTCAGACTCTTTAAATCCCCAGCAGAGATGATGTTTGTACGACGACGATGTCGAGTGTCTCAGAGTGATGTTTGTGTCCGACGGCGATGTCAGATGTGGTTCTCCAGCGGCGACGCAGGATATTTTGATTGTCCGACGGCGATGTCAGATTCCCTAGTCTTCCAGCGGCGATGTTGGGTGTTGTGGTTGTCTGAAGGCAATATCAGAAGGATTTAATGTGGATAACTGATGGCGATGTCAGACCAGTGTTTCTCCAGTTAGTTGCGGTACAGCTAGTATTGCAGTGTTCGAAGGTTTGTTCTCCGCAGGGTATCGTGTGCTTGTGCAGTTGGCAAATTTTCGGGTTTACCGGTATTCAACCGTCTCGCACCGTGATTGGCTGAGAGTCGTTCGCTCCTCACCCAGTCAGGTTCAAGCCGTTTGAATAGGGGCAGCTGTTGCACCCCAAAATTTGACCAACATTTATTTACCCATCAAGTGTTTGAAAGTTGACACCTTCATCAGAAAGTTCAAGAGATCCTCAGAGAAAGTGGTTGAGACTAGAGTTGTGGGAGCTCCTTAGATGATTCTGAGACTTTGAGAATGAACTTGAAGCTGTGAGAAAGCCTATGAGATGTCTTGAAAGTCATCATGAAGCCCAGAGAGGTCATTATGCAAGAATTCAGAAAATTCAACCATGAATGGTAGAATTAGGGTTTGACTGGGTCAATCCTAGACCAGCTGAAGATTTGGAGAAGGTTGAGACCTAATCCAAGAGCCATGAGATCATGGAATGATGCATGGAGATGTTATAAAGATGATTCCTAGACCAACTCATCATGATTGAGGAGTTTGAGAAGTTTTGAGTTAGGGTTTCTAAGGATTGTCAGTGAAAAACCCTAATTTGATCCCTATCTTCCAGGCAGTTTTAGCTCAAGATGTGATTAATATCTCATCTTCCCCACAACATGAATGTTGTAGAGCTTGTTCTTAGCTTTAATTTGAGTGGTGGAAGTCCTTGATAGGATGTGCAAAGCTCAAGTTATGGTTTTGACAAATTACAGGTCAGCTGAGGTGTGTGAATCTGGGTCCTTGAAAGTCACCCAACTTGCAGACAACTTTTGCCCTAGTAAGATGATTCCTATGATTTCTTGGTCAACATGAATGTTAAAGAGCATCTTCTTAGCTTTCTAGAGAGTACTATAAGTCCTTGATAGGATTTGTAGAACTCAACTTATGGTTTGAACAAGACAAGGGTATTTTGGTCATTTGGAAGTTATAGGTCATTTTAAGCAAAGGCCATATCTCCTATTTCCAAGCCTCAAATGAAAAAAATCAAAACATCAAAGTTGTTCAAAATGGGATTTTAAGCCTATAAAAGTGTCCATGAGTTGTTGAAAAAGCTTGTAGCAAGGATTTTCAAGATTGGGTAAAAATGACCTAAAAATGACTTATAAGTTAAATGAATCCAAGTTGGAAATTGGTTTGGGAGATCCACAAATCCAAAATAGGTCATCCAATATGTCATTTTGACTCCAAACATCATTTTAAAAACAATGGTTTATCCACATTTTTGAGTTCAGGCTTAAAAATTGGAGTTGCTTTGTAAATTTGTTTCTTGCATTTTAAGGCACCAAAAGAGAAAGTGAGAAAATGCTACATAAGGGTTTGAAATGCCTTGTTCTCATACCAATTACTCATTTAAGGAGATATTAAGTGGAAATGCATGGCTTATCATGAGTTTGCATGAGAATTACTAAATATGGAAAAATCAAAATCTCATTGCATAATACATTCTAGAAACTTCTTGGAATCTTCTACAAGCTTCTACACACTTCTATCCTTCTCTATAAATGCCCTAGAGTTGATCCATGGCAGGGTTGGTGATTCATAGTGCTGGCATACCATAGTTTGATTACATCACTCCAAATTGCATTTTGATTTCAAACTCCATTAAAACTTCATCATTCATCACAATTCTTGTTACCACCATCTTCTACCATCATCATAGAGCAATTGGCAAGCAAGAGTGATTGAAATCAGTGGCTATTTCGTGTGATCCAAGTCTTCACTCCAAGTTGCATGAAGAAGTGGATAAGGTGATTCAAGAAGTTTTAGCAAGAACTAGTGCAAACAGAAGAACTAGCATCCATTGAAGATCACTTGAAGCAAGCATCAAGGCTTGAATTGAAAGCTAACTACCATTACCATCATCACTTGATAGGTATGCAACTCCATTCGAATCCCCTTAATTATTCATTTTTAGATCATGTTGTTAGGATATATGTGATTAGAGACTCTGAGGGATGAATCATGATTAGTTTGAAGGCATTACATGATGGTTGGTTCCATGGTAGTTTCTGTTTATTGATCAAGAACTCACATGTTAGGGCACTATAATACTAGTTATCATGTATAGAATGTTCCCCATAACATGTAGAGCATGCTAGCATAGTTTCAGCCAAGAATATTTCCATGCAAACCAGGTGTAAATCATGGTGTCCAGAACTTCCACCTTTCGTATTTCATTGTAGGGTGAGTGTTAGAAAAATCCAAGGTCATGGCTGTGTAGAGGGAGAAAAATGGTGCAAGTTTGGTTTTTGTATCGTGTTATTTCATGGAGTGAGTAGGGAGAATGAGGAAGATGAAGTATGGCGCGTGGAAACTGGTTTGGGGAGGAAACCCTAGCTGGAGGTTGAAGACAACCTCCCAGCCGTCCGATCGTATCCAAATCGTGACTTTTTAATCACATCCAACGGTCCTTGTTCAAACTCAGAAACGGAGGGAAAGAATGAAGCCAAACGCGGCGTTTTGATTAATGATGAATCCTGGGCCTCAGAAACGCGTGCTATTCCCACCCCCATGTTCTCAGCCCAATAGCAAATGACCTGGGCGCCTTTTCTTTTCTCACCCCCCATCCCATTTAGTTTAATTCTTTGATTTTAATTCTTTTAATTTTTCTTGCATATTAAAAAATTCATAGAAAATTGAAAATTAGTATTTTTTTAATTCTTGTTTTTCCTATATGTTCATAATCATGTTTAGAAAAATATCAATAAATAAAATTGGAATTTTATTTTCTTTTAATATTTTTAGTATATTTTTCATTTAAATAGCTTTTTTAATTGATTTTAGTTTGTACTCAATCTTGTAGAATTTATTTTAGGACCTTCCCTTAGGATTTTTAATTCATTCTTTTTGGCATAGTTAGATATTGAATCATAGTTTCCCATAGGATTTAATTCTTGTTTTTTAGATTAAAATTTGATTAGTTTAATTAGGCTAGCATTAGGGTATCATAATTAGGGTTTAGGTTATGCATAGGTAAGGTAACTCATTTTCTTTTGAGAGTTGTGACTTGTTTTTTGGGTATAGGCATATAGGGATGTTATGGGTAGATGTTATGGACCCTTGTGAATAATTGTTAGATTTTTCCCTCTTGCTTTAGTATTTTTAGGTATTTTCTGAAGTTGAGTGATGGTTTTGACTGTTCTGTGGTTATTTGTCTGTCCCTGGGGTTTATTTTGGGGAATTTGTTGTGGGGCTTAGTTTGTTTTGAAGATCTTTTTGAAGAGCATGATGAAGGAGAATATTGAAGATCAAGACTCAGAGACCCAGAGCTTGGAGATTATTCCTTGTCTGTGAGGTTTGAAATCCTGGAGTTTGAAGGAAATTTATGGTACTTTCCTGAGGAAGGCACTATGAATGACTTTCATTCTTTCTTCTCACCTCTTTCTTAAGTATCCAATGATGTCGGAGCCAACATGTGAGTTTAATTTCTCCTGAGGAGGAATGTAAACTGATCACAGTTGTTGAGCCACATGGGATACAACTCCTAAGTGGAAGCCTCCTAGTACTTTCCTGAGGAAGGTCCTATGGGCCTATTTACTTAGTTCCCTTAGTTCAGTTAGGACTTCTCAAGTATCCAATGATGTTGGAGCCAACATGTGAGTTTAATTTCTCCTGAGGAGGAATGTAAACTGATCACAGTTGTTGAGCCACATGGGATACGACTCCTAAGTGGAAGCCTCCTAGTACTTTCCTGAGGAAGGTCCTATGGGTCTATTCACTTAGTTCCCCTAGTTCAGGTAGGAGCCTTCATGTGAGTTTAGTTTCTCCTGAGGAGGAACATAAACTGATCACAGTTGTTGAGCCACATAGGATATGACTCCTGAGTATAAGCCTCTTAGTGCTTTCCTGAGGAAGACACTATGAGTCTGCTTACTTAGCTCCCTTTCTTTGGTAAGCTTGCTTTGAAGCTTGAAGACTGGGATTGTTTTCTTTTGATTAGGATGTTGCTTTAGGACTTTGCTTAGAGTTGATTAGGATTCTGTTTTAGGGTTAGGATTAGAGATAAGATGTAGATGATTTCTTTCTCAAGCATGTGGTTTGTTTGCCTGATGGCACTTCCTTTCAGTTTACTGTGTATTGCTTGATAGCATGTTGTTTATTTTTCAGTATGATTACTGTTATTTCATGACTGGCTTGAGGTCGAGACGAGCTTGTGGAGGCTGAATCCCCACACACATTTCCTCCCTCACTTGCATTGCATGCATTTTACTGTTAAGCTGATGCTTTGTCTGTTTGGTGTATCATTGACATGATCCCTTAGGACTCTCATTTCCTTTGATAAGGATTTGATGATAGACTTTTAGGTTGAAACCTATGCATGACAACTTTTAGGAGTTCCCTGTTCAAACCTCAACCATAGGATGAATCCATGGCATGATAACAGTAGGACTTGATAGTCTCCCTCCTAGTTAGGCCTGTTCTCTTCTCATCTCAAAACAGTTTAAGATACAGTAATCATGAATGATTTCTTTCGTACGTTACGAGCCTTAAGCTATCTGAGATTAGATGTTTAGTATGGTACCCTTTGGGTAACATGCGACGCATTCACTCTCAGGTCATAGTCTCTAGTGCGGTTGAAATCGCAAACACAATAAAAAACACTTCTTTCAGGAAATAACTCGTAGTTTCCCGAACTACGTTTGCTCTGATCTTCCATACAGTGTGGAAGTACGTAGGCACAGGATGCGATATCCTAGCGAGCAACCTTTCCCCCATAACCCGTAGTAGGCCGAACTACGTTGACTCTGATTTCTCATTCTCTGATGAGAATACGTAGGCATAAAGTGCGACGCTTTGCCGAGTCATTTTTCTTTTCTTTTTCAGCCATCCTTGATAGGTAGATAGAATAAAACCAACCCGTCCAAGTAAACAAACAAGCATGGATCCCGTCGAGTACGACGGACGTGAGGGGTGCTAATACCTTCCCCTTGCGTAACCGACTCCCGAACCCAGACAATGGTTGCGGTGACCTTGTCTTACCCTTATTCGTCAGGTTTTTCCAATCGTTTCCTTTCCCGCTCTGAGGGATAAATAACGAAAGGTGGCGACTCTTCTGTCATGCCGGCACCTTATTTTCGCGCAAGCGACACACTTGCAGTTAGATTTGTTAGACATAGAAAGTCGCATCAAGTTTTTGAAAAAACTTGATGCGTCCGCAAGTGTACGAAAATATCGAAGTAATATAAAAGATTGTCGAACCCACAGAGACCAATGTCAATCTACCGTTATCTATTGCTACGGCGTAAAGCTAAGGCTAATGGAATTTGTAAAGTTAAATGCGGATGAAATTAAATACACAAGAAATAAAGATTTTTTGGTTTAAAGAAATGCGGTAAAGGAATATCGATATTCCTTTACCGCATTTCTTTAAACCAAAAAATATTTATTTCTTGTGCATTTAATTTCATCTGCATTTAACTTTCCAAATTCCATTAGCCTTAGCTTTACGCCGTAGCAATAGATAACGGTATTATTGACATTGGTCTCCGTGGGTTCGACAATCTTTTATATTACTTCGATATTTTCGTACACTTGCGGACGCATCAAGTTTTTTCAAAAACTTGATGCGACTTTCTATGTCTAACAAATCTAACTGCAAGTGTACAGTCTATTGCGTAGTAATAATAGATATCGATCCCACAGGGACTCGTAATCAATCTAGTATTATCGGGTGTTACGGTGTTTAGCTAGGTCGGTTTGGTTTCAAGTTGAATAATAATAGAGTAGATGCGTAAACTAAAGGGAACTAAGGTTTTTACTTAAGATATGAATTTATGAATGCAATAACTTTGTTCTCCGGGGATTTGACAATTTACTGGCGTATTAAGTGTTTTCAAACTTAGTTTAAGAAGAAAATAGTGATCTAAAGACTTTTGTCTCAGGATGGTTGTTGACGCTAGTCGCAACTCTAAGGCGGAACGTATGTTGTCGCTATCCCGTTCGGGGTTAGAGTTACCTTTTGAAAATCTCTAAGTTCTAATCCTTTTTAAAGTGCTTTCGCTGTTTTTAAATCGAATGTCTAGTTTTTACTATCTGGTCTTAGCCTCAGTTGTCGCTTGTTGGTTCATACCTTAATATGGTTTCCCACTGTCGTGGCAAAACCACCGTAAATAGCTTCTCACTGTCGTGACAAAGGTTTATTTAGAATTTTTGATTAAAAAATAAAACCATAACTGAGTTTTGAAAAGAGAAAGACTACACCAATTATTATCAAATTTCGTCTGAATTGTTATTACATATCGATTACGGTAATTTAGCTAGACATGGAAATAGAAATGGTAATACATAAATAAAAGCAGTAATTAATAACATACATCATAATGAAAATTGCAATTACGATTAAAATGAAAACCTGTAAATATTCCAATTGGCTTTTGGACAGATCCTCCACAATGTTGGCAGGATTCTGGTCTTTGTGCCAATTGATCGTACAAGGGAAATGGGAATTACAAAATATCAAAAAATACAGAGAAGGAAAAGAGAAACAAATAAGAATATGAAAACCGTAAGGTTGCTCTGAAGATAAATTGGCAGCACTTCGTTCTTGAATGCGGCTCCCTTTTTCAGGTCCCAACCTCTTCCTTTTATAGAGGGAGAGTATCTAACGGTTATCCCTTCAGGAAGTGGGTTTGAGGCAGAAAAGTAGGAGTTAGTGGCCACACTTTTGGTCTTTGAGGGGGAATTTTTGCACGTTACTTCATTCTGCACGTTCTGGCTGCATGACGGTCATCATGGAGGTGTGACGGTCATCACACGCATGACGAGCATAACGGCTGTGTGACGGTCGTCACATTAGTAAAACTCGTTTCTGCTGTTTTTCTCTTGGTTTTTCATCCATTTTTCACTTGTTTTTGCTCCTTTTCTTCATATTTCTTTGCTTGGACATGTTCTTCGAATACCTACATGATACTTAGACAAATAGCATGGAATGCCCCGAATTAGGAGTGAAACCGGTCAAACATTAGTTAAAACACATGTCATTTTATATATACATTTTCGTGTTATCAATCCCCTTCCATCTTTATTAAGATGTACCCCATTATTTGTCAAGATATGTCTGTGGTTTTCACCCTTTGTGTTTAGTCTTGTAAGAACTTCCCCATTTCATGATATTATAATATCTTGATACTTGCTTTGGTTGTGACCATCTATCTTGATTGAAATCCTTGCCTGATATTATAATATCTTAAATGCTTGCTTTGGTTGTAACCATTCATCATGATTGAAATCCTTGCTTATTGTAATATGCTTGATTATTCCTGTTTGTAACCATATCCCTTATATTCATCATGTGTGAATGATTATGCTTTGTTAAGTTTATTTCCCCAAAGTGATGGAACTCTTTAGTTCTCATCCCAGTTGCCTCCTCTTTTCCCTTCCAAAGGAAAGTCTCTCTATTGACCCTTGGGTCATAGATAGCTCATTAACTCGTAGGTCTGGATAGAACCTTCTCCCCTTTTGGTCTGGATAGAACCAATAGGATTTACATCATAGGTCTGGATAGAACCTTTTCCCTTTTTGGTCTGGATAGAACCAATAGGATTTAAATCATAGGTCTGGATAGAACCTTTTCCCCTTTTGGTCTGGATAGAACCAATAGGATAACTCATAGGTCTGGATAGAACCTTCTCTCCCTTTTGGTCTGGATAGAACCAATAGGATATAACCTCATAGATCTGGATAGAACCTTTCTCCCTTATTAGGTCTGGATAGAACCAATAAGACTTAAACTCATAGGTCTGGATAGAACCTTCTCCCCCTTTTGGTCTGGATAGAACCAATGGGATTTAACTCATTAGGCCTGGATAGAGCCTTCTCCCTCTTTTTGGTCTGGAAAGAACCAATAGATCCTTATTCTGTAGTTCGTGCCCGAACTACGACCACTCTGATTTCTCATTGGACAATGAGAATACGTAGGCACAAGATGTGATATCTTGACGAGCAACCTTCCCCCTTTCTCCCACCTTTTGGTCTGGATAGAACCAATTGGTCTCACAACGTAGAACTTTAGGATAGAGTTTGGTTAACTCTATGTAAGAATCATGGATATGATTACTTACTCCCCTTTCTTGAGAGTTCAACATAGATCTAGAGAGTTTTCTTAAACTCTAGCCAAGCATGGATATGTTTGTTCCCCTTTGAACCTTGATTATAATCAAGTGTTCTTCATCCCTTGTGAGGTGAACTACGATTGCTCTGATTCTATCCTAGTTAGGATACGTAGGCAGAGGACGCGACGTCTTTGCGAGCAAACTTAGAAACTATCTTTAGGTTTTAACCTACACCCTTTACCCAATCCCAATCCTTAGCAAACATTTACCAACTTAGCATGCAATCAAACAAAAGGTTCTTGTAGGGTACTACAGATGTTTAGGATGTGAAATACCTACCCTATGCATAACCAACCCCCGATCCCCGATCTCTCAACGTTGTTGTTACATCGCGAAAAGGGTTCTTTCTTTATTTAGACCTTTCCTTTGGATAAATTAAAGTTTGGTTGTTTAAGAATTAAAGATCCAAGTTAATCAATAGCTTGGTATCACGATTCTCACCGTAACAAAGAACCCAACCTCAAGTTTTTTATTTTCCCCTTCATCTGAATCTTTGTGTCACCGTCTTTCTTGTTTTGTCTGCACGCGGATATCTTTTTTTCTCTTGTTCATTCTAAATATCGCTTAGGTTCCTCTCCTCTCACGGTTGAAGGTAGGTGAATATTTTATGGTTTTGTATTGTTGTTGTTGTACAAAGAATCGAGGGTGAATGATGAATGTTTTGTGAAATTTTTATGATTTCAAAGTTTTGTGAAAATTTGTGTGGTTGTTGAGGTTTGATGGTGAAGAAGTTTAGGGTTGAGAATGAAAAAAGGTTTTGAAGGTTTTGAAGATGAGACTCTCCCCTCTGTTGCGGTTTGAGCTTGTTCTTGAACTTTCCCTTTTTCAATTTCATTTATGGACTTCGTCTCTCTCTCTCTCTCTCTCTCTCTCTCTCTCTCTCTCTCTCTCTCTCTCTCTCTCTCTCTCTCTCTCTCTCTCGTCTATTCCTTTCTTCTCGTGGTGTCGCACGACTTTTCTTGCTTAGTCAGTTAGTGTTGTGTTTTTTGTTTATAGGTTCATGAAGATTAATGCAGATGTTTGGAGATGAATAATTTAGGAAGGGATGGTGGTTTGAAGGATTTGGTTTTGGTTTGAAGAGTTTTAAAAATGTTGATGTTTTTGGGTTGAGGAAAGGTTTAAAGGTTGTGATTTGGATTGAAATGGGTGTCGTTGATAAGTTTTGTTGTTGATGGTGATGAAAAGGGAATGAACCAAGAAGAGTCTGGCTTCGTGGTTCTTGTGGAGTGTGTTGTGGTTGTTTCTTTTGCTGCGGTTTTTAATGATTATGTTGGAAGTGAGTTGGTTTAGAGAGGAAAATGTCAGGTTGAGAAAAGGAGTCCCCCAAGGATCAAGGTGAGAATTTCCCTTATGATTTCTCTGTTGTTGTGTTTTTCTCCTCCCCTTTTGCTATGTATTCTTCTGTTTTTATAAAACAAATTGATTAAGTTTTTGCAAGGTACCCTTACCACAATTCTTTTTCTCTGTGTATTGGTTTGTGGTACCGGTTTTTGCGGGTTTGGCTGTAGGTTTGTAGAAGTGGATTAATTTTGTAATGGTAGTGGACAGGCTGGTATGGAAAGATTTGAGTGTGTTGTTGGAATAGGTTTGCACATTTGTTTTTGTGCGCTGAAGATAGTAGCAGCTTTTTCCATTTTGGTGTGTAGTGGCGGTACTTATGTGTGCAGATTGTACGAATTGTGGTAGTAGAGTATTGTGGGGTCATGTTGAAAGCTTTGGCTTTATGGAATTTGATGGCTTGTAAGGAATTGAAACCGAGAGTGCGGAATGATGTGGCGATCGAAGTTTCATGACAAAGTGAAGCATTATGGTTTGTATTATTTGTGAATCTGTATCATTGGTTAGTAGCTTTTGTTCTAACTTTTAGTTAGTAGCTTTTGTTCCGACTTTTGGTCGATGATTTCTAACTTTTGGTTAGTAGCTTTTGTTCCGACTTTTGGTCGATGATTTCTAACTTTTGGTTAGTAGCTTTTGTTCCGACTTTTGGTCGATGATTTCTAACTTTTGGTTAGTAGCTTTTGTTCCGACTTTTGGTCGATGATTTCTAACTTTTGGTTAGCAGCTTTTGTTCCGACTTTTGGTCGATGATATCTAACTTTTGGTTAGTAAATTTTGTTCCGAATTTTGGTCGATGATTTCTAACTTTTGGTTAGAAGATTTTGTTCCGACTTTTGGTCGATGACATCTTTTGGGTGATCCTAACTTTTGGTTAGTAGTCTCTTTCCCGCAACTCTTAGTTATAATTCTCTGAGTGATCCTAACTTTTGGTAAGTAGCTTGTTTCTCACAACATTCAGATACAATTCCCTGGCGATCCTGAATTTTGGTTGTTTGCCGTTGTTATCATTTTGATCAGTTACCATTTCGGTTATCCCAACTCTTGGTTGGTACCCGTTGTTTTTAAGTCCACTTTCGGCTGGCAAGCTCTATAGTATACCATCCTGCAGGTTGCAAATTTCTAGGTTCTTTTGTATTCAATCACCTTTTACCTTGAATGTTTAAAAGCGGCTTCTTTTCATACCTTCAGGTCCAAGCCGTTTGAATAGGGGCAGCTGTTGCACCCCAAAATTTGCCCAACCTTTTCTCCTATCTTGGCTTATGTTTCATAACATCTTGCATTTGTGCATAACATTGGTTCTTGACAGGGGATCAAGATGTTTTATTTACCACTCAAGAAAGAAGCTTCATGTTCAAAGCTCAGGAAAGGGTACAATTTGAAGTCACCAAGTGATCATTATCATCATAATTGGTTTCAAAGCTTCTTGGAGTGAGAGAGAGCAAGTGTTTGGTCATCTCCTGCTATCTTGAAGGTGATTGGAGGCACATGTGGCTATCTCCTTGGATGAGACATGGTTCAAGAGCTCAATGTACACCCTGAGGGTCCTCTATGGGGGTGATATGACTACACAAACCATTTGCAAGAATCTCAATCAATGGATAAGGTGTTAGGGTTACATCTGGTCAACAGAAAGTCAACTGTGGATTTGAAAGAGCTCCAAGCTTGATTCTTGATCATTTAAGCCATGAAAAATCATCCTAGGTCATCTCAAATGTTATGTTGAAGCTAGATCTGTTAGAACACAGATTGGTTCTTAATAATATCTCTATGTTTTGATGATAAATATTATGAAATTTTGTATTTAAGAATTATATACTCTAAAATTTGCTTGAGAGTTTTTAGTGCAGATAGTAAAGAAATTAACACTCCAGAAGCAAATCAGAATTGAATACAAGAAATGAGCTAGACTCTGAAGTGCCAGATGCATTCATTAGAAGATTCTGATTGCTGCCAACAGAAGATCCTGAGCGTAGCCTCCAGAAGACTCTGAAGCAGAAGCTCCAGAAGGATCTAAAGCAAGTCAGAAGCATATGAAGCAAAGAAGAATTTTGTATGAAGAGTTTTTCAAAGCATAGTTTCTACAGAAGATTCTGAAAGTACTAAAGCTGCAAGTACTGAAGTTCTGTTTCAAATATGCTCTGATATTTGACACGCTGAAAGCACGCCTGCTGCAGAAGACTCTGATCCAGCAAGGCTCTGATCATCATCAGAAGACTCTGACCCAATTAGACTCTGATGAACTTGCTGAAAACTGAAGAAGAAATATTCAAAGATTATATCCGTTGGAGTAAATCAAACGTCTCTTTCCTTATTTATGCTAGACACAAGAACACAGACAAAAAGGATTTTTCTGTGCTTTATTCTTCTAGGAAAGGTCACTTGATGTGAAGACAAAAAGGCTCAGACCTTTTGGACACTCTTCTCAACGTGCAGCTCACCTTGGATCAGCTGCCTATAAAAGCAAGACTCCACCAAATTCTTCAGTTAGACGTTTTGTTGAAAAAGAAATTAAAACATTCAAGCTCTCACATTTTCATATTCTTTCTAAGAATTTATTTCATTGTACTTAACCTTAAGAGAAATATCACAGTTGTGATAAAAGCTTTTTAGAAGCATTCTTACTCTTGTAATAGTTTTACATTGGTTGTAAAGGATTTCCTTAAGAGGATCCAGTTGGGATCAGTAGCTCTTGAGAAGACTAAGAACAGTTGTTCTTAGGTGTTATTATTGTAATCTGTTTGATTAAATAGTGGATTAAGTCCTTGATTGAGAAAGGCAAATCACTCTAGGAAGGGTGGACTGGAGTAGTTGAGTTTAACGAACCAGGATACAAATAATTGTGTTTTAATTCTAAGATTTAATCTTTCATACTTATTCAACCCCCCTTCTAAGTATTATCTCACCTTCAATTGGCATCAGAGCTCCGGTTCTGTGTGTGCTACCACTTAACAGTGACAGTAAAGATCCAGAGAGAAATACTTTGATATATATTTAGTTGTTACTATGGCTGATAATACAATATCCAACATTAACAATAAATATGAAGAAAGGGACAGAATCAACACCAAACCCCCTATGTTTGATGGGGAGAAATTTGATTACTGGAAAGACAGAATTGAAAGTTTTTTCCTTGGATATGACGCTGATTTATGGGATCTGGTCATAGATGGATATGTTCATCCCACAGATGGGAATGGCAAGAAGATAGACAGAAAATCTATGACAGATGCTCAGAAGAAAGATTTTAGAAATCATCACAAGGCCAGAACAATATTATTGAATGCAATATCTCATACTGAGTATGAGAAAATTACAAACAGGGAAACTGCATTTGATATGTTTGAATCCTTAAAGATGACTCATGAGGGAAACTCTCAAGTCAAGGAAACAAAGGCTCTGGCTCTGATCCAGAAGTATGAGGCCTTCAAGATGGAAGACTCTGAATCTGTTGAAGCTATGTTCTCCAGATTCCAAATACTTACAGCTGGACTAAAGGTTCTGGACAAGGGATACTCCACACCAGATCATGTAAAGAAAATCATCAGAAGTCTACCTACCAGATGAAGACCAATGGTGACTGCCTTGAAGATGGCTAAAGATCTGAACAAGATCTCTTTAGAAGAACTCATCAGCTCACTAAGGAGCCATGAAATTGAGCTTGAGGAAGATGAACCTCAGAAGAAAGAAAAAGGTAAATCTGTTGCTTTAAAATCTAATAAATCTGCTAAAGCTTTGCAGGTTATTGAAGAAAGCTCTGAAGGATCTTCTTCTGAAGAAGAAGATGAATTATCCATGATGTCTAGAAGGATCAACAGACTCGGGAAGCACAAGGGAAAGAAGTTCAACAACTTCAGAAAATCTGATCATAGAAAGGAATCTTCTAGGCACAGAAGATCTGGAAAGAAAGAAGTTGTGTGCTATGAGTGCAAAGAACCTGGGCATTACAAGAATGACTGCCCCAAACTTCAAAAAGAAAAACCCAAGAAGAAGTTTAACAAAAAGAAGAAGGTTCTGATGGCAACATGGGATGACTCAGATGAATCTGAATCATCTTCTGAATCAGAAGAAGAATGTGCTAATGTTGCACTGATGGCCAGCACAGAAGATCAGGAGGAAGGAACTTCAGGATATGAATCAGATTCTGAATCTGATGATGACGCTGAAGAGGTAATGGCTAAACTTACTAAAGAAGAACTTATAAAATTTTTACCAGAAGTTCTTAAAAGTTATAACAATATCAAACTCAAATACAAGAAGCTGAAAAGCAGTCTTGAATCTGAGATTGATCTTCTGAAGACAGAACTTGTTGAGCAAAAAAGAAATTAATTTGAAAATCAAAAATGACTTTGAAATAACTCAACAAGAATCTGAATCTGAGACTAAGTCATGTGAAAACATTTTAGAAAAATATGACTCTAGCTTTCAGAGATTCCTTACTAAGAGCATAGACAGAAGCAAGATGGCTTCTATGACCTATGGTGTTAGTGGGAACAACAGAAGAGGTATTGGATATGAATCTTCCTCTGGAAGTAATCCAAAATCTGTTGACAAACTTTTCATCAAGAAGACACCTATGTACTCTCAATTTAAGTTTGGTCACTTAAATGACATTAAACACACAAGCTCTGAGAAGAATACTTATGTGTTTAAACCCAAGGCAAGTCAGAATAAACATTATGTTGAAAAACAGAAGTTTAGACAAACCTACAAACCAACTAACCCTAAAGGACCCAAGAAGATCTGGGTAACTAAAAGTAAAATAATTCCTGTTGCAGATGTTCTTAGCAGCAAGGTTAGGACGCCAATCATGGTACCTGGACTCTGGATGCTCACGACACATGACAGGAGAAAAGTCTATGTTCCAAAGCCTGGAACTTAGATCTGGAGGTGACGTGAAGTTTGGAGGGAACCAGAAGGGCAAGATCATTGGATTTGGCACCATTAGAAATGGTAAACTTCCCTCTATTACTAATGTTTTACTTGTTGAAGGGTTAAAGCATAACTTATTGTCCATAAGTCAATTAAGTGACAATGGTTATGATATTACCTTTAATCAAAAATGTTGTAAAGCTATTAGTCAAAAGGATGGCTCTATCCTATTTAGTGGTAAGAGGAAAAACAACATTTATAAAATAAATCTTTCAGAACTAAAAGTTCAGAATGTTAAATGCCTCTTGTCTGTTAATGAAGAGCAATGGGTCTGGCACAGAAGATTGGGCCATATTAATATGAGACGTATATCTCAGATTAATAAACTTAATCTTGTCAGAGGACTTCCTAATCTGAAGTTCACTTCAGATGCTCTTTGTGAAGCATGCCAAAAAAGGAAGTTTTCAAAATCATCTTTTAAAACAAAAAATGTTGTTTCTACTTCCAGACCACTAGAATTACTTCATATTGATCTGTTTGGACCAGTGAAAACTGCATCCATCAGAGGCAAGAAGTATGGATTAGTCATTGTTGATGACTATAGTAGATGGACATGGGTAAATTTCTTAAAACACAAGGATGAGTCACATTCTGTGTTCTTTGACTTCTGCAAGCAAGTCCAATATGAAAAGGATTTCAAAATTATAAAAGTCAGAAGTGATCATGGTGGTGAATTTGAAAATAAATATTTTGAAAAATATTTTTCTGAAAATGGCATTGCTCATGATTTTTCCTGTCCTAGAACTCCACAACAGAATGGAGTTGTAGAGAGGAAAAATAGAATTCTGCAAGAAATGGCCAGAACCATGATCAATGAGACAAATCTTGCAAAACACTTTTGGGCAGAAGCAATCAACACAGCCTGTTACATTCAAAACAGAGTGTCTGTAAGACCTCTTCTGGAGAAGACTCCATATGAACTGTGGAAGAACAAAAAGCCCAACATTTCATATTTTCATCCTTTTGGATGTATTTGCTATATGTTAAATACTAAGGAAAATCTGAACAAGTTTGATTCCAAAGCACAGAAGTGTTTCATGCTTGGATATTCTGAACGATCTAAAGGCTACAAAGTATACAACACTGAGACACAGATTGTGGAAGAATCTATTCATGTCATATTTGATGATAAGCTTGGCTCTGAAAAGCCAAAGCAGTCTGAAAACTCTGCAGATAGAGAAGTAGTCTTCATTGACTCTGAAGTCCCAGAAGCAGACAAAGCTCAAGTGAAGGAACCAGATGCAACGCCAGATGCTATTCCTTTAACTTCTCAGATGAACAATCTAAACATTTCTGAAGAATCAACTATTAGAGGATCATCATCCAGAATTAAAGCTTCTCATCCAGAGAATGTCATTATTGGAAAGAAGGATGATCCCATCAGAACAAGATCCTTTCTAAGATCATCTGAAGCATCACTATTTAGACTGGTGTCAGAAATTGAACCATCTTCTGTAGATGAAGCTCTGCAAGACAATGATTGGATTATTTCCATGCAAGAAGAGCTAAATCAATTCACCACAAATGATGTATGGGATCTAGTTCAAAGACCACAAGGATTCAATATAATTGGTACAAAATGGGTCTTCAGAAATAAGCTAAATGAGAAAGGAGAAGTTGAAAGAAATAAGGCAAGGCTTGTAGCTCAAGGGTACAGTCAACAAGAAGGTATTGATTACACTGAAACTTATGCTCCAGTAGCAAGGTTAGAATCTATACGCCTTCTTATTTCATTTGCTGCACAAAATAACATCACTCTGTATCAGATGGATGTTAAAAGTGTCTTTCTTAATGGTATTATAGAAGATGAAGTTTATGTCCACCATCCTCCTAGTTTTGAAAATGAAGAATTTCCAGATCATGTTTTCAAACTAAAGAAATCTCTATATGGTTTAAAACAATCTCCCAGAGCTTGGTATGAGAGATTGAGCAATTTTCTTCTGGAGAAAAATTTCATCAGAGGCAAAGTGGATACAACACTCTTTTGTAAATCAATTAAGAAAGATCTTCTAATTTGTCAAATTTATGTGGATGATATAATATTTGGATCTACCAATACTATGCTGGGAAAGGAGTTTGCTACATGTATGCAGGCAGAATTTGAAATGAGCATGATGGGAGAACTCAGATTCTTTCTAGGAATCCAAGTCAATCAAACTCTAGAGTGCACTTACATACATCAGACCAAATATGTTAAAGAACTTCTGAAGAAATTTAACATGACTTATAGTAAGCTGGCAAAGACTCCCATGCATCCAACTAGCTCACTTGGCAAGGAAGAGGTAAGTAAGAAAGTAGACCAGAAGCTCTACAGAGGTATGATTGGTTCTCTTCTTTATCTAACTGCTTCTAGACCTGACATATTGTTCAGTGTATGCTTGTGTGCTATATTCCAATCAGATCCTAGAGAATCACACTTGACATCTGTCAAGAGGATTCTAAGGTATCTGAAAGGTACTTCTAATGTGGGTTTGTGTTACAGAAAATCTGATGATTTCAAATTAGTTGGATTTTGTGATGCTGACTACGCTGGAGACAGAGTGGAAAGAAAAAGTACTTCTAGAAGTTGTCAATTTCTAGGAAGAAATCTAATCTCCTGGTACAGCAAGAAGCAACCCACAATTGCACTTTCAACCACAGAGGCAGAATACATTGTTGCTGCTGGATGTAGCACGCAGATGCTCTGGATGAAAAGTCAACTAGAAGATTATCAAATATTTGAAAGTAACATTTCTATCTTTTGTGATAATACTTCTGCTATATGTTTGTCTAAGAACCCCATTTTACACTCTAAGGCAAAACATATAGAAATTAAGCATCATTTCATCAGAGACTATGTTCAGAAGGGAATCATAAATTTAGCCTTTGTTGATACAGATCATCAATGGGCAGATATTTTTACAAAACCCCTTGTTGAAGATAGATTCAAATTTATTCTGAAAAATATTGGTATGGATTTTTGTCCAGAATGATATTTGTCAGAAGCAAATTTTTACAGATGCAAAAATGCCTAATGCTCTGAAGTAATTCTTCTGACTGCTTATTTATTTTATTAATTTGGTTTTGTGAAACTCTGAACTAACAATCCTTAGAGGATCTGAACGTTGGCTAACGTTTCATTTCTCAAGAGAATTCAGAACACATGCAAGCAAACGCGTGTCACACCAAATCTGCAAAGGTGGCGTGTACACTACTGAAGAGACGTTTGAGGTGAAGTTTGAATAGTGAAAATCTTGATTTTCCCCCCAATTTGTCAGAAGCAATAAATGCTTGAAATGATTTTTATTATTTTCATTTAATGCTTGCTCAAACGTGCAAAATCTGACTGTTTGTATGCCTACTTGATTTAGTATAAATACAACTCTTCTCTTCACTTTCACACTTTTCACATCTCAGAAATTATATGCATTTTCATCTTCTCTTCTCTCTGCATAAAAACCCTAAGCGTGTGACAAAACCATCTTCAATGGCAACTTCATCATCAACAGCTGCACAATTCCAATCTTCAATGGCTGTAGTTACATCTGCCAACATGGGTGTTGCTCCTTATTCTCCACCTAAAAGAACTCTGTTAACCCCTGTTGAAAAGCTAGAAGTTTTGTGTGAATCAATGGTAGAATTTGATTCACTTGCAGAAAATGGCTTTGAGTTTCGTTCCATCATAGGTGCTCAAGGATGGGTAAAGTACTTTGATAGACTCTTTGGACCAGTTTACCCCCTCCTTGTGAAAGAGTTCTGGATCCATGCTTCAGTTTACCCTAAGTTTATCCTATCTTCTGTACTGGGCAAAGAGATTATAATCACAGAAGATATGATCAGAAAGCTTATTGGATATGAAGAAACAGATGGTGTTTCACACTTGCCAGCTGGGCGTGTGGATATGGATGAAGTGTATGAAGAAGTGATGACTGTTGGTCAAGCTTCTAACAAGTTCAAGGATCTGAAGCCTGACTACAAGATCTGGGCTAAGATCTTCATGGGATGTATTCATCATAGGAAGTCAACAAACTCTCCAGACTATGTTAATAATGAACAGCTCTATTTCATGTATTGCCTCAGTTAGAGCACCAAGGTAGATCTTCCATATATTCTCTTTATGCATCTGTGGAACCATATAAATGCCTCTAGAGAGTATGTGAAAGAAAAAGGACAGAAGATCAGAACCTGGATCCCTTTTGGAAGGTTGATCTCAGATCTTCTAACTGAGAATGGATTGGTTTCTGCTCTGTACGCTGCTGGAGTTATAGAGGAATTGTAATTCATTATGGGAAAGCCTCTGAATGCCAAAAGTCTTCAGAGACTTAAAATAGTGGATGAACTCACTATAGCTCCCAAGAAGCTGAATGTTTCTGAATTGAGTAAGAAGAGGATTCCTATAGATGATTATCCACTGTTCTTTGCTGAAGAACCAAGGCACATTGTTGTGATGTACATTGATGAGTGTAAGAAAGAAGGAAATCCTGTTCCTGCAAACATAATACAGCTAGCAAGACAACCACTACCTGAAGCAGAAGAAGAAGAAGAACCACTACAAAGAAAGAGGACTCAGCCAGAAGCAGAAGTTGCACCTGCTTAGAAGAAGATCAAGATTGCTGAGAAGCCACAGAAGCTCTTAAAGAGGAAAGAATCTGGAGACACTTCTTCTGTACCAGCCAAGAGAATCAAAATCAAAGGTACTAAATCTTCTGTATCTTCTGCAAATACTGTTGTTTTAAATGATTCTAATATTAAGTCTATTCCAAAACCACCCTCAACACAAAACACTTATGTTACTGCTCCAATTTCCACATCACCACAAAAACATTCATCTGTTCCAACACCAATAACAACAAAAACATGTCAACCAAAAGTCTCTGTACCACAATCAACTCAACCAAAAATTCAAATCAAACAATTTGTACCACAGAAACAACCATCAGAAAAACAACCCACAGAACAACAACAACAAATACCAAAACCATATGTTCAACAAAAGTCTTCTGAACCACTTAAACAAAAGCCATCTGAACAACAAAAGCACCAACAAGAAAACCAACCAGAAAAACCACAAGAACCTCTACCAGAAAAAGCTTTTGAAAATCAACTCCCATCAGATAATCCACCATCAAAATCATCTGAACCCACTGCATCTGTACCTGTTATTTCTGAACCTACAAAAATAACTTATGTTCCAGTTTCATCTGAACCAATCATAATTCCATCTGATTCACCCACCTCAGAACAACCATCAAAACCCTCTGAAATTCCTTCAGAGCCAACCAACACTTCTGAACCCAACATTCCTGAGACAGAAGTTCTTGATGTCACACCATTAAAAACTGTGTTTCAAGTATCTTCTACTTCCTGCACACCAACCACCTCTTGAAACTCCTCAGAATCTGACATCCACCCAAACTTTCTAATCTCTCCAACTCATCGAGACTTTGAGGTAAACCAACCAGAACCCATTATACCTTCTAAAGCTCCTATTCCAGATCCTATTCCCACACCTGCACCATCATCTGAAATACTGATTCCCAATTCTAACCCAAGATCATCTATTTCCTGTGCACAAGTCTCTTCACTATTTCATAATCTGGCTTATGGTTTCAAACTCAAAGATTTTTATGACAGAGTTGAACCATCTGATCCTATCACCCCTCTGAAACCCAAACTCAAGATGACCCTTCCCTCTGTGATTCTCAACTATATACAATCCATGTCAGATGTAGGTTCATTAGCAACTATATCTTGTTCTGCAAAATCTGACAAAGCTGTTGCTTCAGCTATACCAATTTCATCTGATAACAATGTTGCTTCTGATGAACCTCCCAAATCTGCATTCCAAACCTATTCAAACAAACCCTTTGATGTGGTTCCCTTTCACACCAGAGTAAAACCTCATCTGTTAAATGCCTTAAACAGATCCAAAGAAAAAGCTCCTGAAATTCCTTTCATTCCATATTATCCTCCTCCTCTGATCTCTATTCAGAAATCTCTTTTTCTACCAACTCCCCAACCAAAACCAATAACTCTGGAAATTCTGTTACATCCTAAGCCCAGACTTAATGTTAATCATTTATTTCAATCATTTTTGCAAGAAATACAGTTGTATTTAGGTACTGTACAGAAGAAATGCTCAGCAACAATGGATGCCAAAGAATTTGATATCATCTGGAATGGATTCATCAACAGATTCAACTCTGTGGCCTCAAATCTGAAGAACATATGTTCTGATGATGCGAAGCTCAGATTTGCTGAAGCTGCAAGAACTCTATTCTGGACTGTCAAGAAATCTGAACCATTGCTCCTTACAGATGCTCCTCCACCTTCTGAAGAATCTACTGAACTTGCATCTGAAGAAAATCCTTTGGCCATGACTCTGGTAGACCTTCCTTCTAGCTCCAATGCTCCAGACTCTACAGATTACATTGAAATTGACTCTGTTCAAGCTCCAGAACCTGATCATACTTCTTCATCTGAGATAAAGAAAGAACATCCAGATTTTGAAGATAAGATTGCTGCTCTGGAAGCTGGTCAATCAGAGATCAAGTCTTGGATGGCAAAACAGGATAAGAAATCTGAGGACATGACAGAGTGGATGTCAAAGCAGGATCAAAAGAATGAAACAATGGCTAAGTGGATGTCCAAGCAAGAGCAGTCCTCCTCTGAGATTACAGATCTATTGAAGATGCTTTTGTCCAAACACTCTTCGATTTTCATTTTTTTCATTCTGATTGTGTTTGCATCTGATGTTTGCTATTGTACTTTCTGATGCATATACTCTTGATCTGAACTTGTTGAATGAATCAAAGTTTTTCTCCAATGAATTATCTTATTTACTGTTTCCTTTTATTTGTCTTTTTAAAGTTTTTACTTTTTGCTTATGACAAAAAAGGGGGAGAAAATATAGATCTGAACTGTTTAATTTAACTTCACCAGAATAGAACTTCAGACATATTTATTCTATCTAACATTTAATCTGAGTATTTCAGAACATTTGATAAGTACACTCTGTAAAAGAAACTCTGAGTCTCTCAGATCATTTGACTATTATCAAACTCTGAATCTAAAATCTGCAAGGCATTCTGACTTTCAAATGTTAAAAGAACAAACAAGATCTAACTCTGAAGATTACTCAAGACAAAAGGGAAGTTTCTATTCCTTATCTGTATTTAACTCAGGGGGAGATTCATCATCTCAGGTGGAGTTATAATTTTAATATTTTCACTTAAACAAAATTTATGATGTTTTTGTCATCATCAAAAATGGGGAGATTTTTAGAAAACAGATTGGTTCTTAATAATATCTCTATGTTTTGATGATAACTATTATGTAATTTTGTATTTAAGAATTATATACTCTAAAATTTGCTTGAGAGTTTTTACTGTAGATAGTAAAGAAATTAACACTCCAGAAGCAAATCAGAATTGAATACAAGAAATGAGCTAGACTCTGAAGTGCCAGATGCATTCATTAGAAGATTCTGATTGCTGCCAACATAAGATCCTAAGCGTAGCCTCCAGAAGATTCTGAAGCAGAAGCTCTAGAAGGATCTGAAGCAGAAGCTCCAGAAGGATCTGAAGCAGAAGCTCCAGAAGGATCTGAAGCAAGTCAGAAGCAAAGAAGAATTTTGTATGAAGAGTTTTTCAAAGCATAGTTTCTACAGAAGATTCTGAAAGTACTAAAGCTGCAAGTAATGAAGTTCTGTTTCAAATATGCTCTAATATTTAACACGCTGAAAGCACACCTGCTGCAGAAGACTCTGATCCAGCAAGGCTCTGATCATCATCAGAAGACTCTGACCCAATTAGACTCTGATGAACTTGCTGAAAACTGAAGAAGAAATATTCAAAGATTATATCCGTTGGAGTAAATCAAACGTCTCTTTCCTTATTTATGCTAGACACAAGAACACAGACAAAAAGGATTTTTTTGTGCTTTCTTCTTCTAGGAAAGGTCGCTTGATGTGAAGACAAAAAGGCTCAGACCTTTTGGACACTCTTCTCAACGTGCAACTCACCTTAGATCAGCTGCCTATAAAAGCAAGACTCCACCAAATTCTTCAGTTAGACGTTTTGTTGAAAAAGAAATTAAAACATTCAAGCTCTCACATTTTCATATTCTTTCTAAGAATTTATTTCAATGTACTTAACCTTAAGAGAAATATCACAGTTGTGATAAAAGCTTTTTAGAAGCATTCTTACTCTTGTAATAGTTTTACATTGATTGTAAAGGATTTTCTTAAGAGGATCCAGTTGGGATCAGTAGCTCTTGAGAAGACTAAGAACAGTTGTTCTTAGGTGTTACTATTGTAATCTGTTTGATTAAATAGTGGATTAAGTCCTTGATTGAGAAATGCAAATCACTCTAGGAAGGGTGGACTGGAGTAGTTGAGTTCAACGAACCAGGATAAAAATAATTGTGTTTTAATTCTAAGATTTAATCTTTCATACTTATTCAACCCCCCTTCTAAGTATTATCTCACCTTCAAGATCAAGGAGATTCAAGAGTTCAATAAGTTGCTAAATTAGGGTTTCTGAGGATTTTAAGTGTAAAATCCCCTCTTTTGGTATCTAACTTCAAGGATAATTTTCACTATGGTACAAGTCCTATCTCATTTTCCATCAACCATGAGATTTTCTCCTTGTTATTCAAGCTTTCTTTTGAGTACAAGAACTCTCTCATTGGACTTGTATGTGCTCTTGATTGGCTGCATTTTGTGGCAAAACTTTAGAGTTTGCATGTATGTCATACTGAATGTTAGGACATACTTAATGATGTGTGGGCAGGGTAAGTTAACTATAAGTTAAGCTGAATGTCATACTGAATTTCATGACACTGACCGTATGACATATAGCGGGCAAGTTAGTTTTTCTGGTATCTAGAAATCAGGAATCAAATCAGGAGCTCAAGCTGAAAGACAAGAGACATTTGAGAAGCCCTAAAGCGAAACAAATGATCCTGAATTAAAGGGCAAGCGTGCAGAGAATTGAAGAGTAGGGTTTTTTATGTTTAAACCTAACTATGTGCACCAAGGCCCAAAGGACTGAATGTACTATAAATATCAGAAGGAGAAATCCTAGAAATCAAGCTCTTAATAGAAGAATAGAGAGTGCAGATTGCAGAGTCCTTGTGAGTGAAGAAGGTTGTTCTTCACGTGAGTATTGTGAGTGAAGAAAGTGTGTTCTTCACGTGAGTATTGTGAGTGAAGAAAGTGTGTTCTTCACGTGTGTATTGTGTCTTAGGAATACTTGTTCACCAAGCAACTGTATGCTACATTGGTTAGGTAGTTTCTAAGCTATTGTGCCACTCAAAGCTTTTAAGCAAGAGTGTGAGTCACTTGATCAAAGCTGTGAAGCAAGATCAAGGTGTGTATGAAGTGTTTCTTCATATTTATTTTGTAATTGTGTTCTGATATCACTGTGGTGTAATTGAGGGAGAGTGAACGGGAATACTCAGGTCTAGAGTGTCTCTAGGTTGAAGTGTCATTGGGTAGAGATTAAGTGAGAAGTGCAAACTGGTTGTTTGACTTTGAATTGATTATGCTAATACTGAATTTCCTCCCTGGATTGGTAGCCCCCAGATGTAGGTGTTGTTGACACTGAACTGGGTGAACAATTGTTGTGTTATTTACTGCTTTTACTTACAGTTTAATTAGTTAGTACAGTAGTCAATGTCACAGTGGATGTTATAACTTTGGTAATAACATCCATCGTGTGCTTGCCAGAATTTAAATTGACATCAGAGCAGGCACCCTGCCTGTTTATTGTGGGTGAGATCTAGGGAAATAAATTATGGTACTATGGATAAAGATATAGGATTCATTAATAGACCTCCAATTCTGGATGGTTCTAATTATGATTATTGGAAACCTAGGATGATTGCATTCCTAAAATCATTAGATAGCAAGGCTTGGAGAGCTGCAAACTCTGGCTGGGAACATCCTATGAAGACTGACAAGGATGGAGTAGATGTGTTAATTCCTGAAGAGGAATGGAACAAAGAGCAAGAGGCCTTAGCTCATGGGAATGCTAAAGCATTGAATGCATTCTTCAATGGTATAGACAAAACATCTTTAGATTGGTACACCACTGTGAACTAGCAAAGGATGTTTGGGACACTCTCAAAACTACTCATGAGGGAACTTCCAAGGTCAAAATGTCAAGACTTCAAATGTTGACCACCAAATTTGAAGGTCTGAGAATGAAGGAAGATGAGACCATTCATGACTTTTAAATGAATGTGCTTGAACTTGCAAACACCTCTGGAGCCTTGGGAGGAAAGATGGCTGAAGAGAAGCTTGTAAGGAAGATTCTCAGGTCCTTACCTAAGAGGTTTGCCATGAAGGTCACAACCATTGAAGAAGCTTAAGACATATGCAACATGAAAGTGGATGAACTAATAAGTTCTCTCCAAACATTTGAGATGGGCATGTGTGAACAACCTGTAGAGAAAAGGAGCAAAAGCATACCTCTTGCCTCAAACACTACTGAGGATTCAAAAGAAGAGGGTGGTGAAAAAGAGGAGAGTTTTTCAGAAGCAATAGCCCTGTGTTGCGGTGAGAATCGTGATACCAAGCTATTAATAAACTTGAATCTTTAATTCTTAAATTCACAACCGGACTTTAATTTATCCAAAGGAAAGGTCTAAAGAAAGAAAGAACCTTTTTCGCAATGTAACAACAACGCTAAGAGATTCTGGGATCAGGGGTTGGTTATGCATAAGGTAGGTATTTCACATCCTAAACATTTGTAGTACTCTACAGGAACCTTTTGTTTGTTTGTATGCTAAGTTTGTTAAATATTTGCTAAGGTTTGGGTATTGGGTAAAAAGGTGAAGGTTATGATAGATGAAGACCTAAGATTGTTTCTAAGTTTGCTCGCAAAGACATCGCGTCCTCTGCCTACGTATCTTAACTAGGATAGAATCAGAGCAATCGTAGTTCACCTCACTAGGGTTGAAGAACACTCGATTATGATCAAGGTTCAAAGGGGAACAAACATATCCATGCTTGTGTAGAGTTTCACGAAACTCTCTAGATCTATGTTGAACTCTCAAGAAAGGGAAGTAAGTAATCATTTCCATGATTCTTACATAGAGTTAACCAAACTCTATCCTAAAGTTCTACGCTGTGAGACCAATTGGTTCTATCCAGACCAGAAGGTAGGAGAAAGGGAAAGGTTGCTCGTCAAGATATCGCATCTTGTGCCTACGTATTCTCATTTTCCAATGAGAAATCAGAGCGGTCGTAGTTCGGGCACGAACTACAGAATAAGGATCAATTTGTTCTTTCCAGACCAAAAAGAGGGAGAAGGCTCTATCCAGGCCTAATGAGTTAAATCCCATTGGTTCTATCCAGACCAAAAGGGGGAGAAGGTTCTACCCAGACCTATGAGTTTAAGTCTTATTGGTTCTATCCAGACTTAATAGGGGAGAAAGGTTCTATCCAGACCTATGAGGTTATATCCTATTGGTTCTATCCAGACCAAAAGGGAGAGAAGGTTCTATCCAGACCTATGAGTTATCCTATTGGTTCTATCCAGACCAAAAAGGGGGAAGGTTCTATCCAGACCTATGAGGTTATCCTATTGGTTCTATCCAGACCAAAAGGGGAGGAAGGTTCTATCCAGACCTATGATTTAAATCCTATTGGTTCTATCCAGACCAAAAAGGGAAAATGTTATATCCAGACCTATGATGTAAATCCTATTGGTTCTATCCATACCAAAAGGGGAGAAGGTTCTATCCAGACCTATGAGCTTAGATCCTATTGGTTCTATCCAGACCAAAAGGGGAAGAAGGTTCTATCCAGACCTATGAGTTTAAATCCTATTGGTTCTATCCAGACCAACAGGGGAGAAGGTTCTATCCATACCTATGAGTTTATATCCTATTGGTTCTATCCAGACCAAAAAGGGGGTTAAGGCTCTCTCGAGGCCAATGAGGGTATTGAGCTATCTATGACCCAAGGGTCAATAGAGAGACTTTCCTTTGGAAGGGAGGAGATGAGGCAACTTGGATGAGAACTAAAAAAGTTCCATCACTTGGGGAAGAAATAATTAACAAAGTAATCAATACTTTAAACAAAAGGGGCATGGTTACAACCAAATATCATGTATCTTAACAAAGATGAAAGCATATCTTAACAAAGATTAAAGTTATATCTTAACAAAGATTGAAGGTAACAACCACATGTATCGATGACAATCAAATACAAGCAAATTAGTTTAACCTCATAATTTAGGAGGAAAGCAATATGAAATCATGGTAACAACCAAGGGAGAGTACCCTATCATGTTAACTAACATAGTATAAATGAGAATGAGTGAATATCATAACACAAATGATCACGGTGAAAAAGAAATTCATCTGCATACGCGAGATAACGATCTCAATACAAGGGCAACTTACAAGAAACCAAAAGGCATGAAAATATGAACAATCATGGAATTAAAAAATATCACATGAAAGTAGGCATCAATACAACCACAATGCAAAAAGAATGGGTTCAAAATGATGAAAAATGGATGAGTTATGATTTTTTGAAGTTTGGATGAACAAAACATGAAAATCTAAATGATAAAAGGAATAAAATGCACATGGTAAGACAATGAATCAAACAAATTTGATCTATTTAAACATGTTAACAAAATTTTAAGAATAATACAAGATCAATCTCACAAGAAAAATCAAGTTACAAGTTGAAAATTTTCAAGATCATCACGGTAAAAAAAACAGTCATGGTAACATGTGGAATGCAAGTGGAAAGTTCACATTTATGAGTTTTAGGTTTACCTCTTGAAGCAAGCTTAAGCAATAAGAAAACCAGAGATCTTGAGATCTCTTCCAAGATCTTGTTACATAAGTGTGGAAGTTACTTGGATAGCTTCAATACATCATACTTTATGTGTTTGAAGTGTTTCTTGAGTTGGAAGAAGTTTGGAAATGGTTTTGAAAGGTGTTTTTCAAAAGCAAATTTTGAGGGATTTTGGAAACTTAATGAGATTTTGTAAGAACTTGTGATTGTGTAAGAAAGAAAGTTCTAGCTGGTTTCTAGCATGGAACTTGTGTGTTTTTGATGTAGTAAGTGAGTTCTATTTATAGCCAAAGGCCTTGAATCAAAGTATGGGCAAAAGTGAAGCAAATTGTCAATTTTAACCTTCCATCATGAAAATCTTTGAGTTTTCCAATGAAATCTTCACCTTTATCTTTAAGCCACTCTACTAAGATATTCCCCATGCCATATAGATTTTTTCATCATGCTTCATAGGATAGGAGGTGACTTGTTGAATTAAAGTTGATGATTTGACAATGGTAGCCACCTTTTTTCTCTTTCTTCACTATTCACTTTTGCAACTTGCATTAAATAATGATTTCCTTTAATCTTTGTGTCATTTTCGTGGGAATTGATATTAAAATGTTAATTATCAATTCAAACATCATAAATGAGGTTTAGCCTTTGATTAGCATCGATTTGGAGAGGTTTTAGAATAAAAAAACTCATGCTGACCTAGTTTTGCGAATGTGAGTTTTTGCTAACTTGTGGATCTTGGTTCTCTCTAACCAGGAAGAGTTATGGAACCAACTTGTACTTTTTAAAAATCCCCAATTAGGTACTACAATATTGATGCTTGTGTTAGTAACTCATTCCTCTTGAAACTAGGTCAAAAACCCTTGTGTGGTTAAGGAGTTATGACTTTGCCCTTTTCAAAACCTTGATTTCCCAACTTTTTTATTACTCCTCAATCCTTGATCTGATGGCCATGAAATTTTATGGGGAGGTGTAATATGACATAAGGAACATTTTTTATTCACATCATGAAGTCCAATTCCTTAAGATTGAAGAGTTGACTTTTCGGTCAACCGTACGATCGATCGATGACTATCGGACCGTCTGTTCTTGTTTCGGGACTTCGAAGACCTTGAAACTCTTTGAGGGGACTTCACTAAGCCTTATAAACTTGTTGGACCAAAGTTGAATCATTGAACCTTCCTTTAAATCCAAAGTCAAACTACGGTTGACTTTTCCTGCTCGAAAACCCTAATCGGGTACCCTGAACTGCACTGTGCTTGATCTGGGGGTGACAACCTCCGATTGGATTAAAACATGACCCAATGTGATATCTTTGACTTTGTTTTATGGAGAATCAATCCAAAACATTGATTGATCATATTGTCGAAGTCTCGATTTTTGACGGTGCGGAACCCTAATTCGCATGTATCTTGACAAAGACAACTTGAAATAGGTTATGGTCAGATAATCAAACGAATATGACCCTAAAATGATGATGAGAATCTAAGGGGTCAAAATTTAGGGTGCAACAGTTGCCCCTATTTAAATATCTTCACTAGATGGCAATGAGAGATGATAATCCTCATAGAATCGTAGTGAAAGGTATTTAAATATAGAAAACCAAAAATTTTGTCCCTTAGATCCGGTGGTATGCAAAAGGACAAATGTGAATATGCCATGAATCTAAATGGTGCTTTATGATGCTTGAATGCAAGCCAGATGCAGACACACGAGCAAAAACAAAAGAATGGTCGACACAACGAGTATCTACTCACAGGGGACCCGACGCACTGAGGAAAAGTCCACTGGGGAAAAAGTCCACTGGGGAAAAAGTCCACTGGGGAAAACTTCGCTAGGGAACAATTCCACTGGGGAAGCAAAACTTTACCGGGGGACAGACGGAATGAAGACACGAACCTCACTGGGGATAACCAGATGAGAAATTTCCTATAACGAAGAGTTCAAACGGGATCTTCAGGAAAAGGTTAGGAACAAGACCAGACGCACCGGGGAATCTAGTATCCACTAGTCCTCCGAGACTCGACTGGGGAAAGCAAAAGCTTCAAAAGGGGTACTGGTGATGACCAGAACAACAGACAGTTTCCAATAATGCTAGTTACCACTAGACTTCCTGGGGGTGATGGTGACAACCAAACCAAAGTTCCAATCACAGTTGGGAATTTCGGACAAAACAGGACTTCATCTGGGGAAATTGGTAACAACCAAACCTCACGGTACTAATATCGATTAGTTTTCAAGCAATGCCAGTAACCACTGGACTTAGAAAGAACTGGTGACTACCAAATCAGTGTTCCAAATACGATTGGTTATGATAATGCTAGTAACCACTAGACTTAACTAGGGAGATTGGTAACGACCAAAATCAAAGAAGATCAATAACCATTGGATTTTCAAAGGGTTTGGTGACAACCAAATCGAAGTGACGATAACAATCGAGTTTAGACAACGTCAATAACAATTGGACTTTGAAGATTATTGGTGACGACCAAATCAAAGGATACCAATACAATTGGATTTAACAGATAAAGTTGGTAACGACCAAATCCAATACCAATAATAATTGGATCCGAAGGATGCCAGTAACCACTGGGTTTTTAGAATGATGTTTGGTAGCGAACAAATCAGACGATATCAATATCAATTGGTTTTGAACAAAGCTAGTAGCTACTAGGCTTTCGAATGATAGTTGGTAACGACCAGATTAGATGATACCAATAAGAATTGGGTTTCAAAGATGCCAGTGACCACTAGGCTTTGGAAAAGATTGGTAACGACCAACTCGAAGGATACCAATAATAATTGGGCTTTTAACAATGCTAGCCACTACTAGGCTTTTGAATGATAGTTGGTAACGACCAGATTAGATGATACCGATAACAATTGGACTTTAAAAGATGTCAGTAACCACTGGGCTTTCAAAGGGTTTGGTGAAGACCAAATCTTCAAACAGGAAGCACAAATATATATCTCAAAACCTTATGAACAAAAGCTAATATCCTTAAAGCGTTAGGATACAGCGGAGACACAACCCTTAACACCTTAGAATTGGACGCAGACCCTCAAAACTTTAGGACCAAAAACTAATACCCTCAAAACATTAGGATATAGTAGAGACACAACCCTCAACACATTAGGATTGGACGAAAACCCTCAAAACTTTAGGATAAAAAACTAATACCCTCAAAATATTAGGATATAGTAGAGACACAACCCTCAACACATTAGGATTGGACGAAGACCCTCAAAACCTTAGGATCAAAAACTAATACCCTCAAAACATTAGGATATAGTAGAGACACAACCCTCAACACATTAGGATTGGACGAAAGCCCTCAAAACTTTAGGACCAAAAAACTAATACCCTCAAAACATTAGGATATAGTAGAGACACAACCCTCAACACATTTGGATTGAAAACTAATACCCTCAAAACATTAGGATATAGCAGAGACACGACCCTCGATACATTAGGATCGAAAAGAGATACAACCCTCAACACCTTAGGATTGGACGCAGACCCTAAAAACTTTAGGATATAGATCACCTCATGCAAATGCAACC
This sequence comes from Lathyrus sativus, assembly GCA_963859935.3. Lineage (NCBI taxonomy): Eukaryota > Viridiplantae > Streptophyta > Magnoliopsida > Fabales > Fabaceae > Lathyrus > Lathyrus sativus. The sequence continues at coordinate 316,770,322 of OZ012740.1, read as the reverse complement.
ATTTTAGTTTCTGGGAATTTCTGAACTCAGGATTCAAATTATACATCTCCAAAGGTACACAACCTGTGCTCGGGATGGCAACAAACATCTATCTCCAAAGGTAAACAACCTGTGCTCGGGATAGAAACAAACATCTTCCAAAGGTACAAAACCTGTGCTTGGATAGATACATCTCCAAAGGTACGAAACCTGTGCTTGGAATCAAACGATACATCTCCAAAGGTATACGACCTGTGCTTGGATAGCAACAATCACCTGTCTCCAAAGGTAAACAACCTGTGCTCGGGATGGCAACAAACAATCTCCCAAAGGTACAAAACCTGTGCTTGGAATCCAACAATACATCTTCCAAAGGTATAAAACCTGTGCTTGGAATCCAACAATACATCTTCCAAAAGTATAAAACCTGAGCTTGGGATGAAAACAAACATCTATCTCCAAAGGTACACAACCTGTGCTCGGGATAGAAACAAACTTCTTCCAAAGGTACGAAACCTGTGCTTGGAATCAAACAATACACCTCCAAAGGTACACAACCTATGCTTGGAATCAAATAATACATCTCCAAAGGTACACAACCTGAGCTTAGGATGAAAACAAACATCTATCTCCAAAGGTACACAACCTGTGCTCGGGATAGAAACAAACTTCTTCCAAAGGTACGAAACCTGTGCTTGGAATCAAACAATACATCTCCAAAGGTACACAACCTGAGCTTGGGGTGGAAACCAATATCTATCTCCAAAGGTACACAACCTGAGCTTAGGATAGAAACAAACTTCTTCCAAAGGTACGAAACCTGTGCTTGGAATCAAACAATACATCTTCAAAGGTACGAAACCTGAGCTTGGGATGGAAACCATCGTGACTTAGTTTGGAATGATACACAACCACATTGTCAGTATTTGTTGTCCATGGATTTTCATAATGCTAGTTACCAACGGGCCTTACTTGAAATATGATTGGTCACCACCAACTTACTTATACCAGCATCCACTGAGTTTTCAAACAATGCTGGTTACAATCGTGCGTCGACATCGTTAAGATAAACTTCTCATATGAGACTGCCATTTATCATTGAAGAATGATAAGCTTCTCTAAAAAGACTTCTATTTATCGTTGAAGACGATTAAACTTCTCTGAAGAGATTGCCATTTATCGTTGATGAAGGTTAAGCTTCTCCCAAGAGATTTCCACTTACCGCTGAAGACGATTAAACTTCTCCGAAGAGACTGCCATTTATCGCTGAAGACAATTAAACTTCTCCGAAGAGACTGCCATTTATCGCTGATGAAGGTTAAGCTTCTCTACAGAGACTGCCACTCACCTGTTGAAGACGATTAAACTTCTCCGAAGAGACTGCCATTTATCGTTGATGAAGGTTAAGCTTCTCCCAAGAGATTGCCACTTACCGCTGAAGACGATTAAACTTCTTCGAAGAGACTGCCATTTATCGCTGAAGACGATTAAACTTCTCCGAAGAGACTGCCATTTATCGCTGATGAAGGTTAAGCTTCTCCCAAGAGATTGCCACTTACCGCTGAAGACGATTAAACTTCTCCGAAGAGACTGCCATTTATCGCTGAAGACGATTAAACTTCTCCGAAGAGACTGCCATTTATCGCTGATGAAGGTTAAGCTTCTCTACAGAGACTTCCACTCACCTGTTGAAGACGATTAAACTTCTCCGAAGAGACTGCCATTTATCGCTGAAGACGATTAAACTTCTCCGAAGAGACTGCCATTTATCGCTGATGAAGGTTAAGCTTCTCTACAGAGACTGCCACTCAACTGTTGAAGACGATTAAACTTCTCCGAAGAGACTGCCATTTATCGTTGATGAAGGTTAAGCTTCTCCTAAGAGATTGCCACTTACCGCTGAAGACGATTAAACTTCTATGAAGAGACTGCCATTTATCGCTGAAGACGATTAAACTTCTCCGAAGAGACTGCCATTTATCGCTGATGAAGGTTAAGCTTCTCTACAGAGACTGCCACTCACCTGTTGAAGACGATTAAACTTCTCTAAAGAGACTGCCATTTATCGTTGAAGACGAATAAGCTTCTCTACAGAGACTGCCACTTATTGATAAGCTTCTCTACAGAGACTGCCACTTATGGATAAGCTTCTCTACAGAGACTGCCACTTATTGATAAGCTTCTCTACAGAGACTGCCACTTATGGATAAGCTTCTCTACAGAGACTGCCACTTATTGATAAGCTTCTCTACAGAGACTGCCACTTATCACTGAGATGAATAAGCTTCTTGCCAAAGATTGCCAATTATCTGTATCGCAATGTAAAATGTTGTTTGTGATAGATAGTGCAAAATAAATGCACGTCCAGGTAGGTTTGGTGACCGACCAGGACCAAAGTTCAATCTAGAATATAGCCAGAAAGAAACTGTCAAACAAGACTCCAACCATTGAGAAATGAACTCGACTGGTGACTTACCTTATCCAATCATGGAAAAAGATAACTAAAGCAACCATCATCCACGAGGATTAAACTCTATGGGGAATTGAGAAAGGATGGATATTTTATGCTTAAGGGATGACAACTCTATTAGAGAGAGACAACACACCCAATCACAGAGGAGGGAACCAAAGTGAAACAGGAACAGGTAGCAACCAGAGATAGCAACAATGCACGGATGCTATGCATATGCTTTATGCCATGCTTATGTTTATGCTGACAAAACAGACAAAACAAAATAGGAGATGAAATAAGCATCTCGACACGGAGACCCAACCAAACTTTACCAAGATTGGACATCAAAGGGATGATCATGAAGAACAATTCCACTTCAAGGTTACCACCTTCTTTGGGAGAGAGTAATCTTCTTAGGCCAAAACATCATGACTTCACTTGGATTTCCATCATGAGCTTGAATTCTTTGCTGAAGGAAAATCACACCGAGAGATTCCCAGATCAACTGAAGTAACAACTTAACTGGAGAGCTGACAAAGGGTATCATGAGACCAAAATCTTTATGCCTCATTATGATAATAATCATCTTCAAGTGAGCAACGGCTCTTGCGATAAATAGTCTTTAAACTTTTCTGCCCCAGATTACACGGTCTGTGAGAAGAAGTCATAAGGATGCTTTTAAAAAAACGGCATAAAGATGCTTCAATGTCTTCAAACACTTTATAGAGAGATTTTCAAATCTCGACGTGATTGCCCCAGTTTAACGGTGCTTGTAACACAAAGTCTTCGGACTGTGGAAGTAATGACTGGGGAACAAACTTGCCCCTACTAGCTGGTAACTGCAAAAGTCTGCCCTAGACTAAATTGTTCATTGAGAGCTTCAACTGATCTTGACCTGGTCGGCTCTGATTAGCTGAACATTATGAAAAATGATTAACAAATCCTTCAAATTGGTTGCCCCAGACTGAGCTTCCTTTATCAAGTCAAATTCCCTAGCTGACAGCGCTTGTTGGGATTCCTTTGATATTGGATTGTTTTGCACGCAATGCTGTTCATTAAAAATTGGCAATTTTCAATGTAAAATTCATGCAATCTTTTGAAAACATTTTTTTTTGGTGAAACACACACAGCGGAGTGATCAAGTGATCAAAGTGAAAGCGATCCAATCATTTACAAATGATGAATAAAGTGATTAACACACACAATCATCAAAGATCATTAGGAGTCAAGTTATCCAGCCTTGCTGTAATATGCTTTCAAAACAACCTTACCTCAATTAGGTCTTTTAAGGGTTGTAACGTGGCTTGGTTCATGGTTCATGAAAAAAAGGATAAAGGCTCAAAGTTATTTGGTCCCACCCACTCTCCATGATGAACTCCAATCCTACGCTCAGTTAACTCAAACTATACACTCAGGTTCTTACAGACTTTAAGAATTGAACTGATGATAGTTGGTGATGGTTTACAAACCTAGGGTAGTCACCACTCCCTTACAGCATTTGATAGCTTTTTTCTATTTGAGGATTTTTAAGAGTGATAACTCTTAAAAAATTCCTCTTTTTTGTTATCCCTAACTTTTGTCTGAACTGTTTTGTCAGAATATACAGTCAACGGGATGCCCCATTTTTGCCTAAGTCTCCTTCATAGGTTTTGACCTAGCGGGCTTTTCAATTTTCTTTTTTTTTTCTTCTCTCTTTTTTTTCAAGAAAGGAGGTGACTACCCAGTTTAATGGATACGGCGAACCATAATCATCTTTTATGCTGAAAAGCATCTTCGACACTTGTCTTTGTGTGCGAAGGAAAAACCTGAATGCACCACCTTTATATGAAAAGTGTCTTGTATGCACATATCTTCAAGTTATCTGAGAACTACCCGCCCCAGGTTTGAGATTTAAGGTTTTGTTTTTTGTAAAGAAAGAAAAACTCCTACTTCTAGGCTCGAAGGGGTTAACGAGGGATTATCTTCCTTATTTCTCCAGTGTTTAGGGATTGAAACAATGCCTTACATCATCGGCAAAGTTAAATTGAAAGCATATCAACAACATTTATGGATATAATTTTCATCATCCTCCCCAATCTTTGTTTTAAACAACAGTTTAGTAAACAAAAGAATTTTTCTGCATTTTTGGTATTTCATAACAATGAGAAAAAAAAAGAGTGAAACAAATGGACTTACTCAAAAGATGCACAAATATTTCATTAAATATTGCCAATTCAAATAAACAACAGCTTACAAGCAACAGAAATGCAAAGAAAACACAACAAAATGCTGAAATAGTCCACAACTGCCAGCCTTAGGGAATTAAAATTGCTTAACAAAACAAATCTCAAATTTTAGGCCCATGTGGGGAAACACCTTCAACCATCACTTGCTCCTTGTGATATAGAATTATGAGGGGTCTCACGGGTCCTTTGCCTTTAGATTCAGGAATCGCAGCACTGTCATTTGATTTATCCTCCTGAGGTTTCAATAGCTCTTGCAATCTCAGTTTAAAACTTTCACACTCTTCAACTAGGTGCCATGTGGTCCCAGTATGATATCCACATTCCACTCTTGGATGGTCCTCCTCGAGGATCAAACGTTTGTCAGCGATTAGCTCTTGTACAAGATAACTTAATGCTATACATGCATCTAAGTTGTGTCCTTCAGCTCCTTTGTGAAATTCACAATTTAGGTTCGCATTATGCCATGGTCCTGGCACCAGATTGGATAATCGTGGAGTCACTAGTGAGTTTTGAATCAGTAGCGGGTAAAGTTTGCTTAACGGTACTGGAGTTTGTCTACCGCAAGTCTTATCTTTCCTGACATGATCCTTCTTGTTCAATTTTCGGCTTTGAGAAGCTTGAGGAGGAACAAACACTGAATGTTGGGCGTACTGACGCAATTGATGGTTATTTGTTCGTTGATGCCGAGGATGTCCTCGAGTTGGAGGAACCATCAAAGACAATGCATCCTTCATTTCTCTGGACGCAACATGGTCATAGTGACCCTCTTCCTTCATCATATTCTGCAATGTCTCAAGTACCCAATTCATCTGACACTTGAGAATTCTGATGTCCTCTTTCAGCATTTCCCGGGCTTTCAAAAGTCCCTCCATTGTTGCCTATTTGTGCTAGATATCCCCCCTCTGATGTCAATGAAACACAGAATGAACCAAAAAGACCAATGCGACGAAGTATGATATGTAAAATGTTGATGCAAGTGTAAAAACGCAACCGGTTTTACAAAACTCAGAAGTTTGATTTAGGTTAAAATCCCATTTCATTCGTCTGGAAAAGTTACGACTTTTAAAAGAATTACCAGAGATCGACTGAGTTTTACAAAACTAGTTGGGACATGATATGCTTATGGTGATATGATGGGATGATGCACACATAACACAAAGGCAAGTATTCACAAATACAATGCATACACAAAGACCTCCTAGGCTCAAGAGCAAAGAGTCAAAGGTCTACCCATCCCCAAGGATTTGTACTATGGGTTAGTTTGTACCTGCCGAACGGGTTCTACAAAGTTCCCAAGTCATCAATCCATCGTTCGGATATTATCAATTTCCCAAATCACTTGGTAATCGATAATATTCTCAAGAGAATCTCGTCTGAGTGTAGTATCGCGTATCAACTATTTCAGAAATACTTCCTTATAGCCATCGCACTACGTCCTAATAAGGCCAAAGTGGGGTAAAATGTATTCTAAAAGTCCACAATGTCATGGGCTCCTTCGCTGAAAGTAGCATTGTTTTCACGAATACTCGATCAACAATACTAAACTCTCAAGAGGGCCTACACTGAGCGGTGGTTTCTCAAGTTAGCTTGGTCGGGAATCAACTCCCTATAAGCCTTCTTGAATATACCACCATCCTATCATAAGTGCACTCGAGTCCGGGTATAGGACCGTCTCACCACTCAAAGCACCCAATATCCAACATACAAATATATTGACAAATATACATGTTAAGCAAATATTCACAAATATAGCATACAATCAAACAAAATAGGCTAAACCCTCAAGTTTAAACCTTCCCCAGTGAAGTCGCCATTTCTGTTGCGGTGAGAATCGTGATACCAAGCTATTAATAAACTTGAATCTTTAATTCTTAAATTCACAACCGGACTTTAATTTATCCAAAGGAAAGGTCTAAAGAAAGAAAGAACCTTTTTCGCAATGTAACAACAACGCTAAGAGATTCTGGGATCAGGGGTTGGTTATGCATAAGGTAGGTATTTCACATCCTAAACATCTGTAGTACTCTACAGGAACCTTTTGTTTGTTTGTATGCTAAGTTTGTTAAATATTTGCTAAGGTTTGGGTATTGGGTAAAAAGGTGAAGGTTATGATAGATGAAGACCTAAGATTGTTTCTAAGTTTGCTCGCAAAGACATCGCGTCCTCTGCCTACGTATCCTAACTAGGATAGAATCAGAGCAATCGTAGTTCACCTCACTAGGGTTGAAGAACACTCGATTATGATCAAGGTTCAAAGGGGAACAAACATATCCATGCTTGTGTAGAGTTTCACGAAACTCTCTAGATCTATGTTGAACTCTCAAGAAAGGGAAGTAAGTAATCATTTCCATGATTCTTACATAGAGTTAACCAAACTCTATCCTAAAGTTCTACGCTGTGAGACCAATTGGTTCTATCCAGACCAGAAGGTAGGAGAAAGGGAAAGGTTGCTCGTCAAGATATCGCATCTTGTGCCTACGTATTCTCATTTTCCAATGAGAAATCAGAGCGGTCGTAGTTCGGGCACGAACTACAGAATAAGGATCAATTTGTTCTTTCCAGACCAAAAAGAGGGAGAAGGCTCTATCCAGGCCTAATGAGTTAAATCCCATTGGTTCTATCCAGACCAAAAGGGGGAGAAGGTTCTACCCAGACCTATGAGTTTAAGTCTTATTGGTTCTATCCAGACTTAATAGGGGAGAAAGGTTCTATCCAGACCTATGAGGTTATATCCTATTGGTTCTATCCAGACCAAAAGGGAGAGAAGGTTCTATCCAGACCTATGAGTTATCCTATTGGTTCTATCCAGACCAAAAAGGGGGAAGGTTCTATCCAGACCTATGAGGTTATCCTATTGGTTCTATCCAGACCAAAAGGGGAGGAAGGTTCTATCCAGACCTATGATTTAAATCCTATTGGTTCTATCCAGACCAAAAAGGGAAAATGTTATATCCAGACCTATGATGTAAATCCTATTGGTTCTATCCATACCAAAAGGGGAGAAGGTTCTATCCAGACCTATGAGCTTAGATCCTATTGGTTCTATCCAGACCAAAAGGGGAAGAAGGTTCTATCCAGACCTATGAGTTTAAATCCTATTGGTTCTATCCAGACCAACAGGGGAGAAGGTTCTATCCATACCTATGAGTTTATATCCTATTGGTTCTATCCAGACCAAAAAGGGGGTTAAGGCTCTCTCGAGGCCAATGAGGGTATTGAGCTATCTATGACCCAAGGGTCAATAGAGAGACTTTCCTTTGGAAGGGAGGAGATGAGGCAACTTGGATGAGAACTAAAAAAGTTCCATCACTTGGGGAAGAAATAATTAACAAAGTAATCAATACTTTAAACAAAAGGGGCATGGTTACAACCAAATATCATGTATCTTAACAAAGATGAAAGCATATCTTAACAAAGATTAAAGGTATATCTTAACAAAGATTGAAGGTAACAACCACATGTATCGATGACAATCAAATACAAGCAAATTAGTTTAACCTCATAATTTAGGAGGAAAGCAATATGAAATCATGGTAACAACCAAGGGAGAGTACCCTATCATGTTAACTAACATAGTATAAATGAGAATGAGTGAATATCATAACACAAATGATCACGGTGAAAAAGAAATTCATCTGCATACGCGAGATAACGATCTCAATACAAGGGCAACTTACAAGAAACCAAAAGGCATGAAAATATGAACAATCATGGAATTAAAAAATATCACATGAAAGTAGGCATCAATACAACCACAATGCAAAAAGAATGGGTTCAAAATGATGAAAAATGGATGAGTTATGATTTTTTGAAGTTTGGATGAACAAAACATGAAAATCTAAATGATAAAAGGAATAAAATGCACATGGTAAGACAATGAATCAAACAAATTTGATCTATTTAAACATGTTAACAAAATTTTAAGAATAATACAAGATCAATCTCACAAGAAAAATCAAGTTACAAGTTGAAAATTTTCAAGATCATCACGGTAAAAAAAACAGTCATGGTAACATGTGGAATGCAAGTGGAAAGTTCACATTTATGAGTTTTAGGTTTACCTCTTGAAGCAAGCTTAAGCAATAAGAAAACCAGAGATCTTGAGAGCTCTTCCAAGATCTTGTTACATAAGTGTGGAAGTTACTTGGATAGCTTCAATACATCATACTTTATGTGTTTGAAGTGTTTCTTGAGTTGGAAGAAGTTTGGAAATGGTTTTGAAAGGTGTTTTTCAAAAGCAAATTTTGAGGGATTTTGGAAACTTAATGAGATTTTGTAAGAACTTGTGATTGTGTAAGAAAGAAAGTTCTAGCTGGTTTCTAGCATGGAACTTGTGTGTTTTTGATGTAGTAAGTGAGTTCTATTTATAGCCAAAGGCCTTGAATCAAAGTATGGGCAAAAGTGAAGCAAATTGTCAATTTTAACCTTCCATCATGAAAATCTTTGAGTTTTCCAATGAAATCTTCACCTTTATCTTTAAGCCACTCTACTAAGATATTCCCCATGCCATATAGATTTTTTCATCATGCTTCATAGGATAGGAGGTGACTTGTTGAATTAAAGTTGATGATTTGACAATGGTAGCCACCTTTTTTCTCTTTCTTCACTATTCACTTTTGCAACTTGCATTAAATAATGATTTCCTTTAATCTTTGTGTCATTTTCGTGGGAATTGATATTAAAATGTTAATTATCAATTCAAACATCATAAATGAGGTTTAGCCTTTGATTAGCATCGATTTGGAGAGGTTTTAGAATAAAAAAACTCATGCTGACCTAGTTTTGCGAATGTGAGTTTTTGCTAACTTGTGGATCTTGGTTCTCTCTAACCAGGAAGAGTTATGGAACCAACTTGTACTTTTTAAAAATCCCCAATTAGGTACTACAATATTGATGCTTGTGTTAGTAACTCATTCCTCTTGAAACTAGGTCAAAAACCCTTGTGTGGTTAAGGAGTTATGACTTTGCCCTTTTCAAAACCTTGATTTCCCAACTTTTTTATTACTCCTCAATCCTTGATCTGATGGCCATGAAATTTTATGGGGAGGTGTAATATGACATAAGGAACATTTTTTATTCACATCATGAAGTCCAATTCCTTAAGATTGAAGAGTTGACTTTTCGGTCAACCGTACGATCGATCGATGACTATCGGACCGTTTGTTCTTGTTTCGGGACTTCGAAGACCTTGAAACTCTTTGAGGGGACTTCACTAAGCCTTATAAACTTGTTGGACCAAAGTTGAATCATTTAACCTTCCTTTAAATCCAAAGTCAAACTACGGTTGACTTTTCCTGCTCGAAAACCCTAATCGGGTACCCTGAACTGCACTGTGCTTGATCTGGGGGTGACAACCTCCGATTGGATTAAAACATGACCCAATGTGATATCTTTGACTTTGTTTTATGGAGAATCAATCCAAAACATTGATTGATCATATTGTCGAAGTCTCGATTTTTGACGGTGCGGAACCCTAATTCGCATGTATCTTGACAAAGACAACTTGAAATAGGTTATGGTCAGATAATCAAACGAATATGACCCTAAAATGATGATGAGAATCTAAGGGGTCAAAATTTAGGGTGCAACACCCTGCTTGGGAGACAGCTCAATAAACTGATCAAAAGGATAGATCATAAGTCAAAGTCCTATGGCAAGAACACCTCCTCTGACAGCAGCAGAAGGGATAACTCTGAGGAAAATTCCAATCAAAGAAAAGGAATTCAATGCCATGAGTGTGAGGGATATGACCATATAAGAAAGGAATGTCCCACCTATCTCAAAAGGAAAGAAAAAGGCCTAACTATCACTTGGTCTGATGGAGATTCTAAGAGTGGATCAGAAGATGAGTCTGCAAAACATGTCACAGCTCTGAAAAGTGTATGTGTATCTGATGGTGACTCAAGTGAAGAGGAGCTAACCTATGATGAACTAGCAGAATCATTTAAGAAGCTGCCCATCAGAGGCATTGAATTGTATCAGCAAGGAGAGCACTAGAAAAGTGCACAATGGAATTAGAGGCTGAGAAGATAGAGCAGCAAGAAGCAATAGACTCACTCAAAAGTGAGGTCAACTTGTTGGAATCCAAAATGGAGCAGATGGAAAAATCCATAAGGATGCTAAATCCAGGGACTGACACTCTAGAAGAGATTCTGCAGAGTGGTCAGAACTCAGGAAATAGGTCTGGACTGGGATTTATTGATAGACAGAATCCTGTTCTGAAACTCAAGAAATTACAACCTGAGATTCAGAAGGTGAAGAGATTTTCACGACCAATGTCACAACATCCACCACACAAAAACTGGAACCAAGTCATAAGTAGATTCCAAGGGTATAAATGTTACCACTGTGGAAAACTTTGTCATATCAAATCTGTGTGTTTCTGGCTGCATGGATTTCCTAGTCATCAAGGGAAATCTAAATAAAGAGCTCATGTCAAAAGACAACATCAAGAAAAACCTAAGAAGAATGCCCCTAACAAGCAAAGACAATGGGTTGTCAAGAATATGGCTTTAGTAGCTCAAGCTTCTCTAAAGATGCCAACCAAGGAAAATTAGTACTTTGACAGTGGTTGTTCTAGACACATGACTGGAATAGAGAATATTTTGGTAAACATAAAACCTCATTCCTCAATTCATGTAACATTTGGTGATGGAGCTAGAGGAGAAATCAAAGGTGCTAGAAAAATAGATTGCCCTAGGGGTCCAAGACTGGATGATGTCTTGTTGGTTAAAGGACTGACTGTTAATCTCATCAATATCAGTCAGCTTTGTGACCAAGGCTTCAGTGTAGAATTCACTAAAGATGAATGTGTTGTCATCAATGAAGAAGGTAAAGAAGTCATGAGGGGATCCAAAGCAAAGAATAATTGCTACTTATGGGAGTCTAGAAGTAATCTCACTGGATTAATCAATGATGAAAAGAAGGAGCAAAGATGGTTGAAAAAGGGGAGACATCCAACAAGGATAAAGAAGACTAAGGAGTCAGGAAGAGGTACTCCAAAATGCCCACCTAATGGGAGAATAGGATATGATGAATGTGAGGATAGCAGGCAAGTCAAGATAACATATCCAAAGAAGGTACATCACAGACATCTGGACCTCCTGTATTGGAATTTGATGGATTCCCTGAAAGATGGCCTGCATAAAGGAAGCAATGTCACTCAGGATGTCATGACCCTGTTTTGTGACATTAAGAGTATGAACTATGTGGTATGCAAGAGAGACATACTCAGGGATAACTGGTGTCAATATCAAAAGGCTGGTGTAAAACTTGGTGATTCTGAACTAAATGATGCTGAAGTGGTTACACGAGGCCTCAAGGATACTCAATTTAAAAGTTATCTAACAAAGTTGAGGACCTCTATTAATGATGAATTCTAGAAATTAATAGGGAATTGTATTTTGAAAAATAATCACATTCTGATTGGTCAAAATATTGAATTCCCTCCTCTTCTACCAGTAAACCCTTCTAAACCCGTTCTCGTCTTCCAATCCACCTCCTGCCTTATCTCATATAACCCCATCAGAAACCCTCTTTCATTACAACCTAAGTCATCTACAATGTCTCAGCAACATACCTCCAGCCCCACCAAGCCCGACTCTGCTCAGCACAAGAGCATCTATGTGATGAATGTAAGTCCTCTTGGTATGATTTCTGGAAGAAGGAGTAAAGACCAGTCGTCACCTATTTCACATGCAGACCAAGAAGGTCATAATGTACATGGAATCACCATTCCACTACCTAGGGTTGATCCTTCTCCAATATCAAATAAGAACCATGAGGACAATTCTGAGTTCTCCTCTGATAAGACTAACCCTACCATAGAAAAACTAGCAAATTTAGCTAACTATGTAGTATAGGAGGAAGGACAGGATGATCATCTGAATGAAGCTCCTGCCAATGATGTTGATGTGTCTTCAGATGATGAATTCCTCAAAAATGTTGCTCCAGGCATAGCTCAGAAACTAATGACCAAGAAAGGTAAACCTAGTATGGAAGACAACTCTCTCAAAAGTCAGAGAAAAAGAGCTCATGTTGGGTCCTCCAAACCTAGGAGCAAAAATGCCTCCAAGAAAAGGAAAGTTGCTGATAGTAGCCTTGAGTCTGAAGGTGATGTCATAACAGATGTTCCTAACATCATCAATGTCAAACATTCATTGGGTAAGAGGCCACTTAAACCCATGCCAGCTGCCCCTCTGGACAACATCTCCTTTCACTCCATTCACAGTGTAACCAAATGGTGATATGTCTATCAAAGGAGAATAACCCTTGAGAGAAAATTAGGGAAAGATGCCCTGGAGATCAAAGAGGTAATGGAACTTATCAACAAGGTTGGACTGCTTAAGACAGTCACTGGATTTTCTAGATGCTACGAGGGACTGGTCAAGGAGTTCATTGTAAACATACCTAACTCAATCTCTAGCAGAAACAACAAGGAGTTCATGAAGGTATTTGTTAGAGGAATGTGTGTGCAATTCTCTCCTGCTGTGACCAACAGGTATCTGGGGCGAGCAAATGATGGTACAACAGAATTGGATACTTCAGACAACCAGGTCTGCAAGATCATCACTGCAAATCAAGTCACAACATGGCCATCTAAAGGGAAGTTGTCTGCATCACTGCTCAATGTAAAGTATGCCATTCTTCATAGAATTGGAGCTACTAATTAGGTGCCTACCAACCATACATCCTCCATTGCTGTTGGACTAGGCAAGATCATTCATGCCATAGGTACCAAAGTCAATTTTGATTTTGGTCTATACATCTTTAATCAGACTGTTAAGCACTCCACAACCAGTGCTGTCAAGTTACCTATTGCATTTCCCTCCCTCATTTGTGAGATTATCCTAAATCAACGTCCTGGGATCATGAACTCAAATGATGCTGTCAGCAAGAGGGAGCCTGAACTGTCACTTCACTTTAAACTATTTGAAGGAAGACATGTTCCAGATATGATGTTTTCATCTGCTGAGAAAGTTAAGATCTCTAAGAGAATGATGATTGCAGAATTAAAGGAAACCTGTAAGGAGTTAGGAGAAACCATCAGTACAACTTCTACCAAAAAAACAAAGCTAGAAGATCTTATCCAAAGGCTTGAAAGAGATGCAGATAATAGTGGAGCTATGTCAGAAGAAGAGGCTGATGACAGTTGTGAGAATGTCCCAACCAATGTCAATAACAGTGACTTCAGTTCTTCCTCTGGTAAAGAAGCTTGAGTATGTGACTCAATCTGCTGAGGTGTGATGCTGGCTTAGTGTGTTTATGGTTTTTCTAATTTGTGATGCTCTTCAGAGAGCAGTTGTGTTGTAATGTAACCCCAAACAGTTGTAATGTTACAATGTATGATTTATGCTAAGTCCTTAGTTGGATCTTAATTTGTGGCTAAAAAGGGGGAGAGAAAGATAGTAACAGCAAGTAGAAGAACAGGTGGATAGCTTGAAGAGCATATGTGCTATTGTGTGCACATGGTATAATCATGCTTGCGGGTGTAAACACAGGTGCTGCTGAGGAGATATGTGGTAACAATTGTCTAACTATTAGTAATGTGCTATGTGTGTGAATTCCTATGCCTATGGTGTATAAAAATGTTTGTTAGAACTGATTGGTTGATTGTGTATGTTAATAACAATGTGTGATCCTAGAAGGTGTCTAGGAGTTATGTGTGTCTGCAGGATAGTAGCAGAGAGGTTGTGCAACTCTTTAGGGGGAGTAGCACAAGTGTGTGTACTTCAGGATGTTATCCTTCAGAGCAGACTAGATGAGTATGTGTGACTGCAGAGTGTGCAGGTTAAGTGCTCAGCTGATAAGATGCATCAGTTGAGGGGGAGTAACCCAGTGTGTTACTCAGCAAAGTGTGACATCTGTAGTGGTAACTAATAGATGGTTAACAAGGTGAGGTATAACAGTGAGAGCTAACTGTGAGGACTTAGAGAGGCTTGAGCTAGCAACTAACATGTATGACAGGACACATCATAAGTCTTCTGCTATGTATAAACTCTGATATGTTAATAGGGTGTTTTAGCCAAAAAAATTACCAAAGGGGGAGTTTGCAAGTGTTCTTGATTGGCTGCATTTTGTGGCAAAATTTTAGAGTTTGCATGTATGTCATACTGAATGTTAGCACATACTTAATGATGTGTGTGCAGGGTAAGTTAACTATAAGTTAAGCTGAATGTCATACTAAATGTCATGACACTGACCGTATGACATCCAGCGGGCAAGTTAGTTTTTCTGGTATCTAGAAATCAGGAATCAAATCAGGAGCTCAAGCTGAAAGACAATAGACATTTGAGAAGCCCTAAAGCGAACCAAATGATCCTGAATTAAAGGGCAAGCGTGCATAGAATTGAAGAGTAGGGTTTGTTATGATTAAACCTAACTATATGCACCAAGGCCCAAAGGACTGAATGCACTATAAATATCAAAAGGAGAAATCCTAGAAATCAAGCTCTTGACAGAAGAATAGAGAGTGCAAATTGCAGAGTCCTTGTGAGTGAAGAAGGTTGTTCTTCACGTGAGTATTGTGAGTGAATAAAGTGTGTTCTTCACGTATGTATTGTGTCTTAGGAATACTTGTTCACCAAGCAACTGTATGCTGCATTGGTTAGGTAGTTTCTAAGCTGTTGCGCCACTCAATGCTTTTAAGCAAGAGTGTGAGTCACTTGATCAAAGCTGTGAAGCAAGATCAAGGTGTGTATGAAGTGTTTCTTCATATTTATTTTGTAATTGTGTTCTGATATCACTGTGGTGTGATTGAGGGGAGTGAGTGGGAATACTCAGGTCTAGAGTGTCTTGGTTGAAGTGTCATTGGGTAGAGATTAAGTGAGAAGTGCAAACTGGTTGTTTGACTTTGAATTGATTATGCTAATAGTGAATTTCCTCCCTGGCTTGGTAGCCCCCAGAAGTAGGTGTTGTTGACATTGAACTGGGTGAACAATTACTGTGTTATTTACTGCTTTTACTTATAGTTTAATTAGTTAGTACAGTAGTCAATGTCACAGTGGATGTTATAACTTTGGTAATAACATCCATCGTGTGCTAGCCAGAATTTCAGGACTCATACATCTCAAGTTATGGTGTTCACAAGTGAGTATTACAAAATGAAGAGAATTTAGAGGCACTCAAGGGTAATTCACTTCTAAGGCATTTTTCACATGGAATTAAACTCTTCCTCATTTTTCAACAAACATGAGAGTTGTTGCATATTGTCTAAGCTTTCCAAAAAGGGCTAGAAATCATCATTCCCATGTGTGGAGTTCTAGTTATGATCATCCCAGGTCAAGGTCATTTTTGGAAACCTAGTTTTAGATCGTTCACTTCAAGGTCCAAATTCATGAACTTCAAGACCTCAAATCAAGATTCTTGCCACATGAAACTTGTATGCCAAGACTTTAACTCCATCATGATCTCAAATTACATGAACATTGATGGTTTGTGAGACAATTAAAGCATTATGAACATGAAAACATGAATTTTTGACTTAATTTGGTTTTCTTGCATTACAAGTCACCAAATGGGATTACTTTTGCTCCTTTGATACATATCATCACCATGTCATGACCACACTAATCTTTACCTAAAATGAGCAAACATGGGCTCATGTTTTCAAGCCATTTTGAAATTTCATGCCTTATGAGGTAATCATTCAAAACCATACACACACTCATTTCCTCTCCTTCTAACCACATAAATTGATTTCCTCACCTCCATCTGACCCAAAAGAACAACTTGAATGAGTAGCAAACTCCCCAAACCCGTGTGTACATTATTTTTGGCATTTTTGGGAAAGTTTATGAAATTAAGGGAACTTTGTAACATGGGCTTTTCTTGAAATTGATTTAGAATTTTACAACTTTGAACCTTGAACAAACATGAATTTTGAATCTTGTATGTAATTTGAATTTTGAATTTAAAAAGAAACTTTGACAATAAATTGGAAATTTGTAGTTTGAATGGAGATTAAAAATTGAGATGAACTCGGATTGAATTGAAAACAAAAATTGATTGAAATTGAATGCTTAAACTTGGTTGAAATTTGATGTGGATTGAAGTGGAACTGAATTTGGAATTTGACTGGAATTTGGAAAATGTTTGCATTTAACTTGACTAGAACTTGAAATGGAATTGAAAACATGAAACTGGAACACTTGAACTTTGACGTTAGAATTAGAATGAAATTGAATTAGAACTGATTTAAAATTGAAACTTGAGACTGATGTGGGATTGAATTTGAACTAAGATGGATATTAGATGGAATTGCTTCAAAAACGAGAAAGATGGGTTATGGATATGGACGACTTTTGTTACTTGAATATTAAGAAATCCACATGACTAATCACACTTCCAATCCAAATCAAGCTTGCATTCTTAATGGTTCTCCAGCTCCAATCTCAAATCCATATTGACTTGCATTGCAAGCAACAAACAATAAGCAACTAAGAGAACAACAATGCCTTGACCATAATATGAGTTCACAACTTTATCTCATGCACCATGACCCGATGCTTTATCCATTCACAAGATATCCTGCATTTATGACCAATGACTTAGCCAAAACCACATAAACCTCAATCAATACCATACATCACTGCCTTGATAGCCTCAGATGAACTTGGACTTGGGCAAGAGAAAAAAAAAGCAGAAGCAACATATTCTAGACTTTTGAATAATAATTGGGGAACAAAAGTATAAATGAAAATTATATAGGTAGGAAAAATTTGGGGTATGATAATACCTCCGGAAAAACATCACTTCCAGGGGTGCAGACTAGGTGAAGTAATCGGTTACATTAGGCAAAAACAGCAAAATACAGAATTCCAAAAGCACTTTTCAGAATCACTTTTCACATGTAATCGCAAAGTAACATAGCATAAAAGTAAATGCAAAATTCACGTTAATTCACAACAATTAGGAATAAATAAAATCAAGCAAGCAAAGCAATCATTCAAACAATGGAAAAGCAATTAAACGCTACATTGCAAAAACGCGAAATAGTTCGAAAACGGTAAATTAAGCAGAAAACTGGAGAAAATGCGATAAATGCTTCAAATCCGAATTTACACCGAAAATCTTATAATGATCAACTTCCAAAACTTGACCTGAAGTAGAAGTTGTTGTTGTTGCAGAATTCAAAGAAGAAATGTAGTGGAATGGAGGACTAACTCAAAAAATAGCAAGTTCAATGTGAAGCTTGCTAAGCTTTAATGGTGGAAAAGAGCTCTAGTGAGGTTTGGTGAAGATCAAGATGATTGAGAGAAAGAGAGAGAGAGAGAGATGCAGAAAATTCAGAGAGAATTGAGAGTGAAGAGTGAAAAATTGAGAATGAAAGTGATGGTCAAGAGTGAAAAATGAGAGAATGATAAAGGGTCCTTACAATAATGGGAAAGTTTTCTTAAATAGAGTCTAGGTTTGGAGTGGGTTAGGTTTGGAACTTGGTTTGGGGTTTGCTTTGGAGTTAGTTAGATCCAACTCACTGAGTTGGGGTCTAACTCTATTATTTATTTGTTAACTTAATGGGAGAAGCCAAATTGTTGCACCCCAAAATTTTCCCTCCTTTTTTAACTTTAATTGGCTTATGAATCATTCATCAGGTCATAACCATACAAGCATTTCATCGGGCTCTTAAGACATTGGATCAAAGGATTTTCTTATTATTTGGGGTTTTCCTTAGTCGGAGGTGATTCAGTTGGTTCCTACTTTAGTCAAGTTGAAGCAACAATTGAATTCACAGCATCATGAGTATCTTTCTATCAAAGTTCATCCAGCTACAAGATTTCCCTCTGCCAAGATTCATCAAGCATCAAGTTTATCTGCTTCAAGATTTTTCAAGAGGCATCAAGTGATTAAGGTTTCATCATGGTTTTAATTGAGACTAAGGATCTAGAGTTTTATTGATTGTCAACATCTCAGGCTGTTTTCTTCATCAGTGTGCATTCAAGGTGATTTGGGGTTTCTTATTCATGGTTGAGTTTATGAACATTTCATCAACTGAGGTTCATTTGATTAAGGTTCTTATGTCAAGGTTTATTTGGATCCATTTTCTT
This sequence comes from Lathyrus sativus, assembly GCA_963859935.3. NCBI lineage: Eukaryota > Viridiplantae > Streptophyta > Magnoliopsida > Fabales > Fabaceae > Lathyrus > Lathyrus sativus. The sequence goes on along the minus strand of OZ012740.1, from coordinate 316,751,621 downwards.
ACGGAGCATTGATTTAGGATTATTCAAAGTTCATCATGGCATCAAAGACCTTAAGAAATGATTTTGTTCAAGGATTTGGTTTAAGTTAAGGATGGAAAGTGCATGGTTATGGTTTATTTGGGAGGCATTATTCAAGTTCATCATCAATCCATTTCATTCAAGTTCCAAAAATCCACATTCACATTTTAACCATTTTTAAATCCATTTTTTCCATCCTTTATAAATAAATTTCAAAAGTCCACATTTGAATATCCATGTTAAGCCCATTATCTATTATTTTCTCAAGAACAAAACCATTACAAGAAAATTACAAAAAAAATAAGTTCCTTTTGTTTTGTACAAGCCCACTACATTTCAAACACACATAATCTTGCCAAACCTTTTAACGCTAGCCACAAATCCATTCACAAAACCAACATTGCCACAATTCAGAATCCTACATATAACCGGTTGTCGCAACTGCGAAAAACACCCGACGGAAAACAGAAGAGTCGCCACCTTTCGTTATTTATCCCACAGAGAGGGAAAGGAAACGATCGAAAAAACCTGACGAAAAAGGGAAAGACAAGGTCATCACAACCAAGTCCTGGATTCGGGAGTTGGTTACGCGAGGGGAAGGTATTAGCACCCCTCACGTCCGTCGTACTCGACGGGATCCATGCTTGTTGTCTATCTAAGGGTGTGTTTAAACTATCTACGCTGCAGGCTTGCGGGACAAAGAGAAAAGAAAAGAGACTCGGTAGAGCATCACAACTTTGTGCCTACATATTCCCTCGTGCAATGGGAAAGTCAGAGTCAACGTAGTTCGGCTAACTATGGGCGGAAAAGGGGGGAAGGTTGCTCGCCAAGACATCACGTCTTGTGCCTACGTATTTTCATCTGGTATGAAAGATCAGATCAAACGTAGTTTGGGCAGACACGAAACCAGAGGTTGATTAAGTGTTTTAATCGAGTAGGGTTAAACCTCTGTTCCAGCAGTTAGGGACAAAGTCTGTTTGCGGTAGAACCGAAGCTTAACAATACTCTTTTCTGAAAAAAGGTTTCCGATTAATCCCGAAGGAAAAGGGTTTGACATTTGTTTTTTGTGTTTTTTTAGTGAAGTGAATTAATTCGGTTTGTGATTCACGTTGCACTAAAGACTATGACATGGAGGCGAATGCGTCGTATATCGCCCCCAAACGGGACATATACTAAACACCCTAGATAAGCAAGAGGAGACCCCTCACTCATCATTCCCCATGTGGCTTAAGGCTCGTAGCGCACAACGTTTATTGCCTTTATTAAATGAGTTAGCATGGTTTTGAGATGAGTAGAGAGAAGACACACGGAAGATCTAAGGGGGGGACTAGATCAATCCTAGTGTTAGCATGCAAAGTGGACCTAAGGTTAGGATACAAAAGGGAAACATCTACCTAATGTTGTTATGCATGGTTAGGAACCTAATGTCTATCATAATCTCAAAAGAGATTAGAGATCCTAAGGGAAGAAAGACAAAAGAAGAAGGAACCAAATACAAACAAGTATGAAAATAAGGATGCAAACAGAAAATGCAGCACACAGGCAAGGGAGGAAAATTAGTGTGGGGTAGACACCACCACAAGCTCATCTCGACCTTCAATTGATGCAAACAATAAAGATGCAAAACTTAAAAGAAATACAAATGCAAGCACATGCCAAGGAAGTCTCGATTAAAATAATCGAGAACAGCAACCAAAACTCTAGAATAATTCACTCCTAATGCATCGTATTGATTTACGATGATTCGATGTGAATCGGTATGCAAACAAGCAAGCAAAACAACAAATATGACATTCTGGCACAGTGTTAATCGGTTATCACATACAGTTAATCGGTTAACCTGTGTAAAACAGGTGAAAATCTGGAAATTCATAGGTGTTAATCGGTTAACACCCTGAAAACTTTGAAAAATGTGAATATTTGAATTGGTTAATCGGTTAACCATATAGTTTAACCGATTAACACTGTACCAGAAGCCAAAAACAGCAGCAGAAAATCACTTCTAGCACCAAAACATCTTATCTAAGGTTCCAACAGATCGACTTATCAATTAAGCACGAAATTAACAACAGAAAACAGAGATCCAACAGCACGGATACACAATTATACAGTCGATTCACAGATCACATGGATTAAATCAACACAAATTCAATCGAATATGAAGATTAACATGATAAGCTCAAAAATTAAGCCGGATCGAGAATTCCAACCTTCGAAGCGGAGATTTGCTTCGGTAAGTGTTGATGAACTGAATTTGAGCAGATCCAAACAAGATTATCCGGAAAACTTCAAGATCCAAGCCAATTGTTGTTGTATGAAAGAAGATCAAACACTTTTAAGCCAAATTACTCCAAATAAGCACTTCCAACTCAAGCTCCAAAATCATATCTCAATTTGCACGAAAATTGATTATGAAAATTGATCCAATGATGATGGTAAATGGAGGTTTATGCTCAAGAATTCATTGATTCCAATGAAGAATAAAAAATTCCAATAAAAAAGAGCTTTGAGTGAGTTTTGGTTATGGAGGGAATTTGGAGAATTGAGAGAGAATTGAGATCAAATCTGAAGTGAGAGTGAAAAATGAAGGTTAGAATGTGTTGGTTTGGAGTGGATCACTTAAATACCAATTAGGTTGGGATCCAAAGCTAGGCTTGGGAATTTGGATTGGAAATCATGGCTTGGAATGTTGAATGGGTTTTTGGAGGGAAATCTGAAATTTAAAGATGTTCTAGATCCTTCCCAAGTGAAAATTTGAATTCCAAGGTGATCAAAATTAGACCCCAAGTGCAATTGGCTTGCAAAATCACGTACAAGGCAAAATCTGCTATGGTTAACCGATTAACCATATGCGTTAACCGATTAACCATATAGGTTAACCGATTAACACCTTCAAATTTTGAATTATGGCGCCTTTTGGAGGGAAATCGGTCCATTTGCCCTGTTTTAACTGTCTGGAGCTCTGTTAAGCTGCTGAACCTTATTCTCGAACATTATTACTATTAAAATGCTTGTTATGAACCTAAGTGCTGATCCTGATATAAAATTAACCTGCAAAATAGAATAAAATCGATCGCTCGACCGCTGGGCAAAATAAATGTCTGAAGCTTTTGATGCCCGTGTTTGCTGCTCAGTCTTTTGCTCTGAAATGAACTTGAGTCACATGAACGCCTTGATCCCATGCCTCGAGAACGAATGCTATGCAATGCAAAAATGCAATATGCAATGAAAAAAAGCCAGTAACAAGAAAATCGGTTGGGAAAATTTTGGGGTGCAACAGCTACCCCTAAACGACTTAGACCTGACTGGGTGAGAAACGAACGACTTTCAGACAATCAAGGTAAAAGACGGTTGAATACCAAAGAAACCCAGAAATTTGCCAACCGCAAAAATAAATTGCAACTCTGATTGGGGAAACGTCTCCGAAAACTGAATACATATAGTTGCAACGGCAACAAGCTGACTGATCCTCTGATAAAGAAAACACAGGAAGAAAATCATACTCACATCGCCCAATGGTAGATGTTGCACCCCAAAATTTGCCTAACCTTTTTCTCACTTGGTTTATGTTTCATTGCATTAGCATATCATTGATCTAGCATTTGCATAACATAGCATTGTTCATTTAGTAGGGGATCAAGTGGGGTTTATATCAAGAGGAGCCTATCTAAGAGGTCTTATTCAAGCTTGAGATGTCACCAAGGTCATCAGGGAGAGGGTTGGGTTCTTGAGAAGTTTGGTTGTTTGAATGTGGTTAATCTCCTAACCTGAGGACCAATTGAAGACCATCAGTGGGTTGTGGAGCCTTGTTCATGGATAGGGTATGTGGATAGAGCCAATGGAGTTCCTTGAGGGTCATGAGAGAGCTCAGTCAAGTCATTATGTTAAGGGTGAAGGGCCACAGCTGAGGGTGTTGCAATTAAGGTTTTCATCTGAGTAACCCTAAGTCAAATGTGCAATTGAAGAGGATCAAAGCTAAATTATAAGTCTTTATGATCATGGAAAGTTGTGTTGAGCTACATGAGGTGATATTTCAAGATCAATCCAAGAATAATTCAAAGTGTGAGGAGTTGCTAAACTAGGGCTCTCAGGGTAAAATCCCCTATTTAGTGCCTAACTTCAAGACCACTTATCTCAAGGTACAAGTTTCATCTCAACTTTTGGCCAACATGAAACTTGTAGAGCATGTTCTTAGATTTAATTTGAGTACTAGAAGTCCTCCATTGGATTTATAGAACTCAAGTTATGATCCAGACAAGTTACAGGTCATCAGATGAATGTGAAATTTGTCTGCAAAAGTCAACCAACTTCCATGGAACTTTTGACCTAGAAGGGTGTTCTCCTCAATTTTTGGCCAACATGAAAGTTGTAGGTATTGATCTTAGCTTTCCAAATTGTACTCGAAGTCTTCCATCTGATTTGTAGAACTCAAGTTATGAGGTTTACAAGTTAGGGGTATTTTGGGAAAGTGAGATTATAGGTCATTTGGCATTATAGGTCATTTTCACTACCTTGCAAGCTTCAAATGAAGTTTTGTCCAACATGGAACTTGTTCAAAATGTCATTTTTAGGTGAACCATGTATCAAGGATGTATTGATTTGGCTTAGAGTGAGACTTGGTTTGAAGGAAATTGACAATAGAGGAATTAAAAGGCATTTAGGTGAAAAAACTCAAATTAAATCATGTGTGTTCAAACAAGACCAAATGAGTGCTCATTTTAATCAGAAAAGTCATTTTGAAGACAATGGTAATAGTGGAAAATGCATTTGAGGCATAATTCATAGTGTTTCAACTTGTTGCTTCATGATGAAGAAACACAACCAATCTTGGCCATAGGATCCAAACACTCTCCATACACTCTCCACAATCAATAAGCAATGCAATTGAAGCTTCTTGGAGAAGTTTTGAGCTCAGAATCGTGTTTCCCATTGTTGAGTTTTTGAAGAAAATTAAAAACTTGGATATCCTGGATTGGGCCTCAAATGGGCCTCCAAATCACCCAAACTCATTTTATATAAGTTCAGAAAGTGGTTTTGATCAAGGTTGGTGCTGATTTCGTGCTAGAACCAGAGAGTGCAAGTTGAATTTCAAGGGAGCAAGTGCAAATCGTGTTTTGATTTCAAGAGTGAGTCAAAGCAAATTGAGGATTGAATCATCTTCAGCATCTATCATAGAGTGTATATGCACAATTTGAAGCCAAGGATCGTGCCCTAACTGCTCCAATTTGAAGCTGCAACTCAGGTATGCAACTTTCAAAATTGTTGTAGATTCATGATGATCTAGCATGTTTTAGCATGAGGTTAAGGTTTAGGAGAGATTATAGATGGATTCTGGATCAAAATTGTGGAGTTTAGAGACAATTCTAGGTGTGAGCAATTTTCTGTTGAGACTTGTATTGGCCTGATTATTGAGAGTTAACATAATCTAGATAGCTTATGATAATCTATGAAGCATGAGGATTTGATCCATGGCTTTAGATTGAGTTTTGATGATGATCAAAATTATGGAGTGATTTCTGTTTGTGTTCGAATCTTGAAATGTATGAGGAATTAGGAGAAAAGGACATTGGATTTGAGATCAGCATGAAAAATGGAGTGGAACTGTGTAGATTTTGTTAAGAATTGATGACCTGTAAGTTTTGGCTCGCCGGAGAAGACGGTGGCTCAGCCGCCGGAGCCACCGTCTGGTTCACCTGAGATCATTCCCTCCATTTCCAGTTCAAACGAGGAAGATGAACTCCCCACCCTTGGATGAAGTTGAAACAAAGACTTTGTACTCAGATCCAACGATCATGACTTGTTTCCAGAGTTGGCCTTTGACTCTCAAAATGCTGCGCATCATTAATGTGCTGGCAGCGTGTGATCCCTTAGATTAGGAGACTTAGTCCACGGATCCTGCGCTCCTCATTATTTCCTGGCATTTTAATTTTGTTATTTGATTTTTGATTTTATTTTAATTGCTTTGTCATTTTAAATTCATATTAAATCCAATTTTGATTAGAAAAATATAATAAAAATATGTGGATAATCTAGATTTAATTTCTGATTTTCTGGTGCTATTACATTTTATTTTCATGCAATTTTCAATTTAATATGGTTTTTTGCATTTTCTTTATTTCTTTAATTTTGGCTTATTTCTTCATGTTTTTGCTCAATTTTGATTGGCTGTTTGGTATATAATTTAGGGTTGAATTTTGGCTTGCTGGTAGATTAGAGATGCATGATCCCCTAGGATTTAATTCAGATTTTCTAGATAACATTAGGTTCTATTTAGGACTAGTTCCCTTGACCTCCCATTTGTAGGGTTTCTTTTGACCTCTTTGGGTTTTAGGATTTCTTTAGGTGCCTTCCCTTTAGATTAAGGCTCTAATCCTTTGCCCACAGATCAATAATATGCTTAGGATCCCTTAGAAAATTTGGTAGAATTTTAGAAGGTGTTTTAGGATTTTAAGTAGATTTAAATTTAAGGTGTTGATTAGGGTGCTTCTAGTGTAGCTTTTCCCTTAGTTGAATCTCAAAGGTGGATTTTTAGTGCAAATAAGCTTCTAAATCTCTTGTGGTGGTTCATTAGACATCTTGAGGTTTCTTTAGCTTGAATGCCTAGGCTTGAATTGTTGTTTTCCCCCCCTTTTAATAGCTTTCTGGTAGCTTGATCAATTAGGGTTTAGGAAAAGCTTTAGAGGTTTTCTCTTTCTTCAAATAAACAAGGATTGCCTTGATTGCTTTCCATTCTCATCCCATGATTCAAGGTCCCTATGTGGAAGCCTCATCCCTCCTTTGGAAGGATGTGTGGCATATCACAAGAGGTAGAATATGTGAGGATGCCTATCTCAGATGTATGGTTGAATGCCATGATGGATTCCCTTGGTTTCCATCATGCTTCCCATCATCAATCAATAATCTTGAAGTTAACTCTCTTTTCTATTGTTGGAGTTTGAAGTTGGAGCTTTCATTTCCTTCTCTTGAAGATGGCTTGGACTTGAGGTTGATTGTAGACTGTTGTTTTGTTTTGCTGTTAGCCTGCTTTGCTGTTGAGCTGTTTGTTTGCTGTGTTTTCTGATTGCTTGACTGTTGCTTGTGTGATTGTTTTGTGTGTTGCATTAGACTAGGCCTCATGTAGATGATTCTAGGCCTAAGAGCATCCTAAAGGTTGAGTTTCTCCCTTTGCTTGTATGCATCTAGAGGTTGAGTCTGTCTCCCTCTGCTTGACTGTTATTGATTGGCTTTGCTTGCTGGTTTAAGGTTGAGTCTGTCTCCTTTGCCGGTGCTTTGTGTGTTTCCTTTGGGCATGCTTGCTCTAGAAGTTGAGTTTGGATCCTTGTTCTTGTTTGTTGCATTGCATGCATTTTATTTACAGTTGTTTCTTTACAGTTATTTCTTTTACTGTTGCTTTCCTTTGCCATGTTCCCCTAGGAACTCTGACTTCTCTTGCTCAAGAGAAGTTATGACAGACATTAGGGTTCTAACCATGCATGATGACATTAGGTAGTTCCCTCCTAACCTCAACCATAGGTTCAATTTTGCATGACAACTTTAGGATTGGATTAGTCCCCTTTAGTGCATCCTTTCTTTTCTTATCTTCAAACAAATTAAGATACAGTAATAAAGGCTAATTGATGTCGTACGCTACGAGCCTTAAGCTACTTGAGAAAGGGTTGTTGGAGAGTTTCGTTTGACCAACTTAGATGTTTAGTATGGCACCCTTTGGGTGACATGCGACGCATTCACTCTCAGTTCATAGTCTCTAGTGCGATATTAGTTGCAAACATCCATAAAAGATACTTCTTCTAAAAAATAGAAAACAAAGATCAAACATCTTTTTGTCCTGTTGGACCTTTAATCCTTGGAAACCCTTTTCAGAAGGAGAGTTTTGTTAACTCCCGATTCTACCGCAAATGGTAAACGCCTAAGTCTCCGTCGAGCAAGCTGCATACACCAAACTGCTGGAACCGTCTGTTAACCCTACTCGGATAAAAAAGACAAACCTGTGTCTCTCGTTATCCCGAACTACGTTTGCTCTGATCTTTCACGCCGTGTGAAAGTACGTAGGCAAAAGATGCGAATCTCGGCGAGCAACCTTCCCCCGTAACCCGTAGTTAGGCGAACTACGTTGACTGTGATTTCTCGTTCCAGACGGGAATACGTAGGCATAAAGTGCGACGCTTTGCCGACTCATTTTATTTTCTTTTTAGACCAGACTTTTAGCGTAGATAGATATAATCAACCCGTCAGATAAACACAACAAGCGTGGATCCCATCGAGTACGATAGATGTGAGGGGTGCTAATACCTTCCCCTTGCGTAACCGACTCCCAAATCCAGACATTGGTTACGATGACCTTGTCTTATACCTTTTCGTCAGGTTTTTCCGATCATTTCCTTTCCCTTTCTGTGGGATAAATAACGAAAGGTGGCGACTCTTCTGTTTTGCCGGCACCTTATTTTCGCGGTAGGGATAGCTGGCGACTCTGCTGGGGACGCTGGTTTCCTATGCGAGTCAATCCTAGCGCTTGTGTGTTTACCTGTTGGGTTTTATGTATCGCACTTTACTTTCCGCATTTTATTTTCAGTATGATATCATTATTGTGTTGTTGTGGGAAGGGGCTCTGGTGAGTGAGAAGCCAGACCCAGGCTTGAGTGTACTTAGCATTAGTTGTGGAAAGTAGTGGGTGCGTGCTTGCTTTGCAGGCACTAGTGTCTCATGAAATCCACGCTCAGACGAGATTCTCCCGGTTGACTTCTTTTCCGGCCCTTTGGGCTTGAGGGGTTGTTGGTTTGGAGGATTGTCGACTCTGGGGACCGATCATTTGTGACTCAGCTGAGTGAGGCCACTTCAAGAGATGATGATGCCACACCTTCTGGGTATCGTATCATCGTTTCTTGAAAGTCTGTGACGCTGGGAAACGCATAGGATGCCATACCTTGCCTGTGATTCAGTCCATACTTGTGAGCGGGGTCGGGTTATTGCAGGAAACCTTAACCTTCAGACTATCTGGTTTTCTCGACAGTGAATCAGTATTGTTGGGTTCAGAGGGTTCTTATCATCAGAGATGTGGTTGTTCTTGACAGTGCATATTTATTGGTCCTCTTCAGGGTCGTATTATCAGAGCAGTTGAGATTGTGTTGGTACAGAGCCTCGGTCTCCTCAGCAGCACAATCTTGATCCCCTGTTGCATGATTGCATTTTGCATTTTGCATACTCATTTGCATATCATTAACGTGGGTCTGTGTTTCAGGTGCATATATTATCCCCCGGTTCCGGTAATTCTTGCCTTCTATTGTGCTAGCATGGGATCTCTGAAGAAGAATGTGGCCTACTAGCTCCCTACCCCAGATGTTGCTCTATTGTCCAGTTTGATTGCCTTGGCAGATGATACAGTGATAGGGGAATTCAAGAAATCTTATGGGAAGCTGCTCAGTCTGGTTCGTAAACCTTCGGTATATGAGTTGAATGGGTTGTATGCCTTGCTACAATTCTATGACCCTCCTATGAGATGCTTCACTTTCCCGGACTTCATTCTTGCACCTATATTAGAGGAGTATGCTGAGTTGTTGGGTGTACCTATTAAGAATCAGATGCCGTTTGTTCACATGGATGCTAAGCCTAATCTGGCTAATCTAGCTCTTGCTCTTCATCTGGATGCCTCTGAGTTGCTTCTGTCCAGTTGGAATGGGGTTCTTGGATTTTCTCTGCAGTTTCTAGTTGGGAAAGCCCAACAGTGTGCCAAAGACGGTTGTTGGATCGTGTTCAACGCCATTCTTGCCCTCTGCATTTATGTCATCATCTTGTTTCCCAACATGCCTGATTTTGTAGACTTGGATGCCTTCCATATCTTTACGTCAGGGAATCCAGTTCCTACCTTGATTGGCAATGTATATCATTCCGTCCATTACAAGAACGAAAATAGAAGGGGTAAGAATGTATCGTGTTGTGTGCCCTTACTCTACAGATGGTTTGTATAGTCACCTGCCTAAGAAGGGTCTCTTTGCTTCATCTGCAGCCACAGCTGAGTGGTCTGAGCGCTTGATGGGTTTATCAGCAGAGAGTGTTGTTTGGTTTGATCGGGATATGCTGGGTACCGAAATCATATTCAGCTGTAGTGGGTTTCCAAATGTGCCTTTGATTGGAAAAAAGGGCTGTATCAACTATAACCCATCTCTACTTGTCAGACAGTTTGCATATGCTTTGAGAGGTCCGCCAAAAGATGAAGAGGTGCAGGAATCTCTGTACCTCACAGGTCTTCTAGAGGAGGATATGTTAGCTAAGCTTCAGCAGGCCTGGAATGATATCAGTAGACGAGGGAAATCATTGTTAGGTAAGAGTAATAACCAAGCTTACGCTCCTTATGTGATCTGGATTAAGGCCAGAGCAGAGACCATAGGGATGCCATTTCCACCTGCCAAGCCAGAGTGCCCTCCATTGGTTGAAGAGCCTAGTACCGTGTCTATTCAGCAGTATAATTAGGTGTTAGCTGAGAAGGAAGAGCTGAAAAAGGCCAATGAAGAGTTGGAGAAAGAGCTGGCACAGCTTAGAAGCGAGAGAAACGAAGCCGTTCACTCCTTCAAAAAGCAGACAGAGTCGGTAAACAGGTTAGGCACGAACTTGACTAAGCAGACAGCTGATCGTGAACGCTTGGGTCTGAACTTCAAATCTGTCAACGATGTGCTTGCCACTAAGAAGCAGAACCTGGATGAAGCATACCGGAGAATATCCAAATTCAACCAGCAGTAGAATGCCACTATAGCCAGCAACAAAGAGAGGGAGGACAAACTGAAACAGCAGATCTCCAAATTGAAAGCTCAGGTGAAGGCCAGTGAGAAGATGTTTGATGAGGAAACTGCTCGCAGATATGCCACTGAATACCTGCTAAACAAGGCTATCGCTAACCTGAATGATCGCAAGCAGATGTTCGAGTCTAAGAAGCGAAGGTTAGAGGACTGTTTTGGTTAAGGCGCGTGGGAAGATTCTGTTGAAGGTCTCCAGTGTACCATCGTGCAGAGGGAGTTATTTGTTGAAGGGTTACTCACTCGGCCTGATCATCCCAAAACAAAGGAGTTGCTAGAAGAGTTTCGCGCCCGTTGTCGCACTTGACTATCTTTGTAACCCTTTGTATTTTCTGAGCTTTGCTGTAGGCTGACCATCACCAGGCTTGTTGGTCGAGGTCATGCTATTGATTCCCCATGTATTCAGTGACTTTGTATTGCTGCCTTGTTGGGCCATATGTATATATGAGATGTTATTTCAATGACTGGATCTGGACTTCTTGTAATCAGCACTGGCACTCTGGCACTAGAATCGGGGGAGAAATCTCCCTAAAGCACAAACACATGTTTGCATGTGCATAAATCATTTGCATGACAGGTACCTTGAGTTGTTTCCTAACCCTCTGTCGATGCAGGTTTCAAGATTGCCGATCAACGAATTCATCGCTACTCTACAAGAAGTAACTGCAAGAAAGCTATGGATCAAATGCAAACTGAGATGTAGGAGATGCGCGAAAGGATGGCGCAGTTCATGCAGGTGATGGAAACTGTGGCCAAGGGCCAAGAGCAGCTTCAGACTCTGGTGCAGCCTCTGATTGCCCGGGTTGACAGTCAGGGTGTGCTACTTGGCGGAGTTGCTACTGATCCTCCTCATGGCGAGACTCTCCAAGATGGTGATGCTGTACCGGTGGTTGTCCTCAATACCACTGAGAATGGTAATAGAGCTGGGAACGGGAATGTGACTAGTAACGGTAACGGGCATGTGGAACCAATGGAAATATTGGTGTTGGAAATGCTGGTTTCAATGTTGGAACTGGGAATGCTGGTTTTGGTGCTGGGAACACTGGTGTACGCATTAGTGTTGGAAATGCTGGTTTTGGTGGCAATCAGGGTTATGGCAATCAGGGCTTTGGGAACGCAGGTTTTGGCAACGCAAGCAACAATGGTGATGGAATGGGTGCTCACAACGCTGGTTTTGGGCCAGGTGCTGGCAATCAGGGTTTTGGTAATATGGGGTATGGTCCCAGGTTCAATCAGACTGGCTTTGGTCCTAATGCTTCTTATGCTGGGTATGATAATGGGGATTTTCACTGGGGCGAGTGTCGCTTCCGCGAAAATAAGGTTCCGGCAAAACAGAAAGGAAACGATCGGAAAAACCTAACGAAAAGGTATAAGACAAGGTCATCGTAACCATTGTCTGGGTTCGGGAGTCGGTTACGCAAGGGGAAGGTATTAGCACCCCTCACGTCCATCGTACTCGATGGGATCCACGCTTGTTGTGTTTATCTGACGGGTTGGTTTTACTATCTACCTATCAAGGATGGTCTGAAAAGAAAAGAAAAATGACTCGGTAAAGCGTCGCACTTTATGCCTACGTATTCTCATCAGAGAATGAGAAATCAGAGTCAACGTAGTTTGGCTAACTACGGGTGATGGGGGGGGGGGGGAAGGTGGCTCGCCAATACATCAGTATTGTGCCTACGTACTCTCAACAGATATGAGAGATCAGAGCTTACGTAGTTCAGGATAATACAGATTACAGGGATTCAGATTCATCTGTTTTATCGAGTAGGGTTAACAGACAGTTCCAGCAGTTTGGCATACGCAGCTCGACCTTTGGAGACTCAGGTGTTACCGTTTGCGGTAGAACTGGGAGTTAACGACACTCTTTTCTTCAGAAAAGCTTCCTTTTGAATTATGGGCCCACGGGGCAAAAAGGTTTGAAGTTTGTTTTCTGTCTTTTACGGAAGAACTGTTTTTTATGGATGTTTGCAACCAATATCGCATTAGAGACTATGACCTGAGAGTGAATGCGTCGCATGTCACCCAAAGGGTGCCATACTAAACATCCAGACTGTTGAAAAGAAACTCTCCAACAATCCTTTCTCTGATAGCTTAAGGCTCATAACGTACGACGTCAGTTAACCTTTATTACTGTATTTTAATTTGTTTTGAGATGAGAAGAGAGAACGAACAGGTTCAACTAAGGGGGAGACTATCAAGTCCTAATGTTGTCATGCCAAGGATTCATCCTATGGTTGAAGTTTGAAACGGGGAACTCCTAGAAGTTATCATGCATAGGTTTCAACCTAAAGTTCTAATCATCACTTCCTTATCAAAGGAAATGAGATTCCTAGGGGATCACGTCAAAGATAAACAGAAACAGATAAAGCATCAGCTTAAACAGTAAACAGATATACAGTAAAATGCATGCAATGCAAGTGAGGGAGGAAATGTGTGTGGGGCATCAGCCTCCACAAGCTCGTCTCGACCTCCAGCCAGATATGAATAATTGTAATCATACAGGAAGGAATAACATGTTATCAAGCAAAATATAATAACTGCAATCATACAGAAGAAATGAAATAATATGCCATCAAGCACACACAAACCACATAGGCAAGGGAGTTGGGCTCTACCGAATACCCGCAAGCAAAGCCATACAGTAAAAATACAAGCAGAGGGAGCAACTCAACCTCTAGTGCAATCATGCTCCTAGATTAACACAATTTAAGTATGAACTTATTCTAATGCATCAAGCAAATCAAACAAGTCACATCAATACAGTTGCACAGCAAGCAAACAGACAGAAAAGAAAGCAGATCAACAGCTTCCACAGCTTCACAACAAAGCTCTTCTGACATCAGTTCAGTCCTCAGTCTTCAACTGCTCTTTAAGCCTATTCTCTTCAATATCAAATATCAACTTGCTTCTTCAAGCTTTCAATGCACCAAACACAAGTGTCAACTTGTTCTCCAACTTCAAGCTTCAGCTCTTCATTTGATCTCAGCAGGATTTCCTTTACAAGTGTCAACTTGTTCTTCTTGGTCTTCAAGCTTCAACTCCAATGGCAGTCTTCAAACACATAGAAGTATCAACTTCTAGCATCTTCAATCTTCTAGAAAGGAACTCCATCCTCTAGCAAGGGAGAAAGATTCATCTAAAAGGAGCAAGGTTTGGATAGTGGACAGCAGAGTGAAGACCAAAGGTCACCACTAGGCACTCCATCATCAGAGAAACGAACCCTCAAAGGTTCTACCAACTTGTGAAGAGCCACACATCCTACTAAAGGAGGGATGATGCCTTCACAAGGGGACCTTACATCATAGGGATGAATGGAAGTGATCAACACCTTCCATGTTTATGAAAGAAATGAATCTATCTAGAAGCTCTACTTACAAACCCTAATCTTAACACCTAAACAAAACTACACCAAAAGAAGGGAAATCTTCACATCCAAGCTTCTTCATGCATTCCTCAGCAGCCCACACAAGTCTTCATCATCATCCAAGAGCAAGAGAGGCAAAACCCTAATCTAACGGAACTAAAGAGATCATTCTAGTTGAATTAGCAAGTTAGGATCACCTAAAACCTAGTACTAAAGTTAATCTTAACTAAAACACTAAAACCAATTTCAAAATCCTACAAAAATAACTATGGGAACCTAATTTAATCATGAATCTACCATACAAAATCCAGGGGTTGAATCATCAACAAAGTCCTAAAAATAAATCCTAAATCACAAGGTACTAAGCTTAAACCCTAAAACTAGAGCACCTAAAGTTTCAACTTAAAACCACTATTTAATTTCATCACAAAAATGTGAGAAAAATCTAAGGGGAGCATACATGTCTAAACTAACTACACACAAAAAATTAGCTCAAGAATCATCACCAATTTATCACACAAAATTAAGCAAAACAAGGTATCAACCATAATGATTTTAATATCAATTAAAATGTAAAAAATGCACATAAAATCACAAATGCATGAATTCCTAAAATTTTTATTCAATAAAATTCTAGACTCATTCATGAGTCATGGGAAAAAAACTTGGATCAATTTGGATTATTTTCCTATTTTTTATGAATTATTCTCTAAACCATATGAAATGCACAAAATAAAAGAAAATCAAAGAAATTAATAAAATTGGCGTGACAAATAGAAATTCATTGCAGTTCAATCTAAGAATTGGGCCCAGAGGGGGGCGTGGATAACAATCTGTGTACTAAGCCCAGGCGCTTCAACTCATTTGCCTTCTCTTCAGAAATTCACACAAGAAAGAAAAATAGCACAAGCCAGGATTCGAACCAAGGCACGCTCAGTCCATACAGCGAATAAGTAAAACGATGAGTTTTGGGAGAGGGTACGTGGCTCATCAAGGGCGCTTGGATTGAGAGACTGAGTCAAGTCTTCTACATGAATGGAATGTGAGGATTTCATCTTCCTCATTTCAAACCTGAAACCTGCGCGCGAACCAGACATCGCCGGTGGCTTTTCCGGCCACCCCTGCACAACCCTAACTTCGTCTATAGCCAACCATTCGCCACGATTCCTGAATGAATCTTGCTCAAAATTTCACCAGCAATTCAACCATGCCACTAATTCATCCTCAAAACGCTTGAATCTTGAGATATCAATCTCAACCGAAAATGCAATCCAACCTAAATTGTCTCTACAGTTGTAATTGATCATCCTAAATCCATCTATGTCAATAGGGGAACCTAACCACATGCTTCTAGTTCACTGAAAACACATAATTAGAGAGAAATTTCAAGAAGTTAAAACCTGTGTTCGAGCTTGTAACAGATGCAATTCTTGCTCGATTTAACCTTCAAGATGATGCAGATTCACTCTAAATCACCTTCTGAAGCTAATGCAACCTTCACTTTTCCTTGATTTTGCCTTGAATTCAGAAACCGATTCCAACTTGCAGTTTTGAAACTTCAACCTCACTCTCTGCTTCAGGGCTCAATCTTCTCCAAAAAAATGGCTGAACACACTCAACCACTTATATAGAACTCATTAGAATCATCTAGAAAGTTCTGTAACCAACCATAGGAGATTTTGCAATTTCAATTTCTCCTTCAAAATACCATGTTGTAACAGTCGTGCATTGGCTCTATTCTGGGCATGAAAATGCTTGCAATCATCATCTCATGAGATATTGGATCAGTTGGTTATGTTAATTTCCTTGCTTGCAAGCCAATGGTGTGAGTTTGATGTGTTGCTTCATCATGAAGAAACAACATGGAATGGTATGAAAATGACCTCAAACCAAAATTCCAATATTTACAAAGTTTCTAAAACTATTTTTCCAATCAAAATGACCTATTATTTTGCCTTGTTTGGACACAAAATGATTTATTTCAATTTTTGGTCATTAAATCCCTTTAATTCTTCTTTTTTCAAATTTCTTTGAACCAAGTCTCTCCTTGAGACATTTCAATGTCTCCTTGATACATGGTCAAGGTTAAAACCCCATTTTGAGAAACTTTATAGTTTAACAAAATTTCATTTGAGGCCTCTAAGTTGGTGAAAATGACATATGATCACAAATGACCTATAACCACAAATACCCAAAATACCCTTGACTTGTCAAAGCCATAACTTGAGTTCTACAAATCCTATCAAGGACTTATAGTACTCTATGGAAATCTAAGAGGATAAGGAACAACATTAATGTTGACTAAAAGTTCATAGGAATCATCCTTCTAGGGCAAAAGTTTCATGCAAGTTGGGTAACTTTCAAGCTCCAAATTCACATGCCTCAGATGACTTGTAACTTGTCAAAGCCATAACTTGAGTTCTACAAACCCTATCAAGGACTTCTAGTACTCAAATTAAAGCTAAGATCATGCTCTACAACAATCATGTTAGGGGAAAGATGATATAACAATCACATCGTGAGCTAAATTGCCTTGAAGATAGGGGTCAAACTAGGGGATTTTACACTGTCATGCCTTAGAAACCCTAGCTTGAAACTTCTCAAACTCTTCAATCATGATGAGTTAACCTTGGAATCATCCTTATGACATCTCAATGTATCAATCCATGATCACATGGCTCTTGGATTAGGTCTGAACTTCCTTCAAATCATCAGTTGACTTAGGGTTGACCCAGTCAAAACCTAATTGCACCACTCATGGCTGAGTCTTCTTAATCTTGCACAATGACCTGTCCAGGCCTCAAAGTGATCTTCAACACTTCTCATGAGATCTCTCAAGACCTCAAGTCTAACTTCATGGCTTCAGAATCATCTGATGACCTCCCACAACTCTCAAGTTAGGAGATCCCCATACTTGGTTTCAATCACTCTCTCTGAGGATCCTTTAACTTCTCTGACAAGGATATCAACCCTTGAACATCTGAATAACCTTCTTAGCTAGCTTCATAATCTTGTAGCTCTTAATTGGTAATCATACCTCTTGATCTCCTGCATACATGTCAATGAACTGCAAATGATAATGCTAAAGTGCATGAAATGAAACATAAGCTAGGTGAAGAAAAGTTGGGCAAATTTTGGGGTGCAACAGCTGCCCCTATTCAAACGGCTTGGACCTGACTGGGTGAGAAGCAAACGGTTCTCAAACAATCAAGGTACGAGACGGTTGAATACCAACAAACCCGGAAATTTTCCAACTGCGCAAGTACACGGTACTCTGATGGGGACAAATCTTCGGAAACTGAAACAATAGCTGCACGGCAACTAGCTGGAGAATTACTGATCTGAATCCCTGTCAGGATGATTCTCTCATTTATCTGATATCATTGCGTCCTAAAATCATCAAGGGATCACCGGTTGCACGGTAACAGGTGATTTGCCAACCGCACAAGTAAATAATACTCTGATTGGTAGGAACATCTTCAAAAACTGAGCATGACAGTTGTGCGGAAACTTGCTGGGGAATTGGTCACACGGTAACCGGTGAAAGGTTTAATCTCAAATCTCCGTCAGGATGATCATCTAATTTTGCTGTAGATATTCGTCCCCAAGTCATCAAGGGGTCACCGGTTACGCAGTAACTGGTAATGAATGGTATCACCGTCAGGCATTCTGCGGCACGGCGGCAGACGAATTCCTCGGGACTCATCAGGTCATTAGGAACTTTTAACAATCTCTATAATTATACCATCGAGCATTCAAATAAATTTTCGGGCGTCAGCCGGACTTCGTCAGTACGTCGGGAATAAAATTCTCGGTCAATCATGAACAAAATAGGGATATCCGAACTTCCGCCATCAGGCACTCCGCGTCAGCTGAGGGCACTACTTCGACATCACAGTTGGACTTCTTCAGTAAGTCTGAGGTTTCGGCACCGCTGTTGGACTTCAATCATCAAGTCTTCAAGGGAAGTTTCAACTTCTCGGTTTAGAACCTTCTGGGGATGACACATCTCCGCTGGGGATTCTGGAGAACTATCAAGTAACTCTGCTTCGGAGATCCATAAATCATTCTGGATGAATCAACTCTGATGAGGACTGCAAGAATCATCTTGGACAACTAACTCCGTCGGGGACTTCAAGAATCATCCTGAACCAATAACTCTGTTGGAGATTTCAGAAATCATCCTGAGCAAACACTCTGTCGGGGACTCTGCGCATCAACTTGAGCAACCCTCTCTGGCGACTTCACTGGGGATTTTAAGAATCATCTAAAGTAAACACCTTCGCTGGAGAATTCAAGAATCATCTTGGGCAAGCGACTTTGCTGGGGAATTCAAGAATCATCTTGAGCAAACCATTCCGTGGAGAAACATTTGCAAAACAAGAACGGTAACGACCTAGCTCATGTTTCATATGCATATGCTTTGACAATGGCGCAATGCTCCATATGGTGGAAATGTTACGCGTTTAGGGTAAATGCTATGCAATCATGCAAAATGCTACGACCCCATCAGCAAAATAAATGCTGAAGGGAAAAGCCTCATGTCAAGGAGAAAGAACCACTCTGGTGGAGGAAGGACTCATCCTGCCGAGGAGAAGAAGTCACACCAATCTCAACTGGATTCGGCCTGGGGAAATGAACTTCAGCCGACTGCTGCAGGGGAACAAAGTTCTACAAGAACTTGGACCCGCTCAACTAGGTGTTCAAACCACAATTGCTGAGGAAACGATATCAATCGCGAAAATAAACTGCACGGCCTTCGCGGCTAAACTTTCCTGGAGATAACGACTCCGGTGGAGAAATACAGCATCAGCTGCTCAGCACTCTACTGGGGGAAAACCAATCATGGCCTGAACGGCCTCCAAGGATTCGGCTCTCTTGGGGATCTGTAAACTCGGCTGGGGAAGGCAACCAGACGATGGAGCACTCCTACCTGCCGGGGAGAGTACAACTCTGTGAGGAATCTCAATTCTCCTGGAGACTTCAGTTTGTACTATCGAGTGATGTACACTTCAGTATATGACTCAGCTAGGGAGACGACGATCCTTCAGGATACATCTGACTGGGGAGAGAATCTTCTCTGGTTGGGGAGACATATCAATGTTTACGATCTCATGCGCAGACTCTGTGGGGAGATGCTGCTGCACTTGCTGGAGAAGAAGGAATCATCCTGCTTGGGGAAACATACAGCATACTGCCTGGAATATGTTATACCTGCAACAACATAAACAAACAGACAAGATACCCTTCTCAAAGGGACCTATCAAGGTTATCATCTTGTGACAATGTTCAAGTAATTCTTTGTTTCAACAATCAGTGGCCTAGGCCAGTAAGTTTATGTATGCGCATTTTATCAAAAACATCGGCGTTCTTTTTCGCAAACAAAACAGGTAAATGCTAAACAAACAAACAGAATCGCATAATAATATACATTTTATTAATAACGAACCCCTGGATGGGTGAAAATGTTTTACAACAGATGCAAGCTCCTGGAATGAGGAAGCTGCACAAATATAAAAACATAAATATACATCAGTATATACACAAATATCGACAATGAGGCGTAGACGAACACCATGAGTTGATCCCTCTATGACCCACTCGACTTCGATACTTCTCCGACGCTTCAGCTTCAGAAGAGATTGATTCAGATAAACGGCCCTCAGGTCCTCCGAACCACTAAACAATGAAAGTCCACACGCGGAACGCAGTCATTTGCTTTTTCAAATCCCTAACTTTTGCCTGAATCGCCCTTCCGGGTTTTCGATTCACCGGGATACCCTTTTTTTCCAAAGTCGCCCTTCCAGGTTTTCGACTTTGCGGGTGTACATTCTTTTCTTTTATATCCCTAATTTTTGCCCGAACCCTTTTTCTTTTTTATGGTTCGCCGGGATGCCCCATTTTTGCCTGGATATTCTCTTTCTTTCCAGCGGGTCATCTTTTAAGCAAAGTATTTTTTAACTGCGTCCGCGTTCACCGAGAATACCTTGCTGACGACGTACGGACCTTCGTAATTGGGAGTCTACTTGCCCCGGTGATCGGAGTGTGGAGGAAGAATCTTCTTCAAGACGAGATCACCCGTCTGAAAGCTTTTAGTACGCACCTTCTTATCATAAGCTTTCTTCTATCGGCTTTGGTACAGACGACCATATGCAATCGATGCTAACCTCTTCTCGTCCATCAGGCTGAGTTGGTTTAGTCGGTTCTTAATCCATTCTGCCTCATCGAGTTTTACGTCAACCAAAACTCGTAAATAAGGGATCTCCACTTCTAACGGTAGGACAACTTCCATACCGTACACCAGTGAGAAAGGAGTTGCCCCGGTTGATGTACGTACCATTGTACGATAACCGTGCAGTGTAAATGGCAGCATCTCGTGCCAATCCTTATAGGTCACAACCATCTTCTGTACAATCTTCTTGATGTTCTTGTTAGCCGCTTCAACGGCGCCATTCATCTTCGGCTGGTAAGGAGATGAGTTGTGGTGTTCAATCTTGAAACTCTGGCATAGCTCCTTCATCATCTTGTTATTCAGATTCGAACCATTATCAGTAATGATTCGCTCGGGAATTCCGTAACGACAGATGATGTCCCTCTTTATGAATTTAGCCACCACCTGCTTGGTCACATTAGCATACGAGGCTGCCTCCACCCACTTGGTGAAGTAGTCGATGGCTACTAAAATAAAGCGATGACCGTTAGAGGCAGTGGGCTCGATCTTGCCTATCATGTCGATGCCCCACATGGAGAACGGCCACGAGGAGGACATGGCATTTAACGGGCACGTGAATCTTGTCAGCATAAATTTGGCATTTATGACATCTCTTTGCGAATTTAAAGCAATCCCATTCCATCGTCAGCCAGTAGTATCCTGCTCTCAGGATCTTTCTTGTCATAGCATGCCCGCCGGCGTGCGTACCAAATGTGACCTCATGGACTTCTTCCATGAGCATACTCACCTCTTTCTCATCTACACATCTGAGTAGCACGAGATCATGGTTTCTCTTATACAAAACTCCATCAGGATTGAGGTAAAAATTTCCAGACAGCCTCCTCAGAGTCTTCTTAACCTGGGTTGACGCTCCCGCAGGATACTCCTTAGTCATAAGGAAAGTCTGGATGTCATGGAACCATGGCTTGCCATCGGAGGCTTCCTCGATCGCAAAGATGAATGCAGGTCTATCAAGACGAGAAAGGACAATTCTTGGAGCTTCATTCCAAAAATTGACTTTATACATTGAAGCCAACGTGGCTAAGGCATCAGCCATCTGATTTTCGGCCCTGGGTACATGGTGAAGTTCCACTCGATCAAAGAACGGAAGCAGCCTTCTGGCATAATTCATGTATGGCACCAAATTCGACTGGCGAGTCTCCCACTCCCCTTTAATCTGGTTAATCACAAGTGCCGAGTCACCATATACATCTAGATTCTTGATTCTCAAATCAATTGCTTCCTCTAGACCCATGATGCATGCTTCGTACTCCGCTTCGTTATTGGTGACCGGAAACGTCAGTCTCGCGGTGAACGAGATGTGGGATCCATGGGGGGTCGTGATGATTGCCCCGATGCCACTTCCGTAAGAATTAACCGCCCCGTCAAATATCAATTTCCATTGGGATTTCCTATCTGGACCCTCGTCGGGAAACGGTTCATCACAATCTTTCGCTTTGAGAAACATGATATCCTCATCAGGGAATTCAAATTTCATCGGCTGATAATCTTCGATTGGCTGTTCGGCAAGGTATTCAGACAATACACTTCCCTTGATGGCCTTCTGGGAAACGTACTGAATGTCATATTCCGTCAACACCATCTGCCATCTGGCAATCCTGCCCGAAAGCGCTTGCTTCTCGAAGACGTACTTGATCGGATCCATCTTCGAAATTAGCATGGTTGTGTGATTGAGCATGTACTGTCGTAAACGTTTGGTAGCCCAGGCTAGTGCGCAACACGTCTTCTCCAGCATCGAGTAACGAGATTCACAGTCTGTGAACTTTTTACTCAAATAGTAAATGGCATGCTCCTTTCTGCCCGTCTCGTCGTGCTGACCGAGAACACACCCCATACTATTCTCAAGAACTGTCAAGTACATTATTAAAGGTCGTCCGACCACTGGGGGTATCAAGATTGGAGGTTCCTGTAGATACTGTTTTATCTTATCAAATGCCTTCTGGCAATCCTCGTTCCAGATAATCGCCAGATCTTTCTTTAGCAGTTTGAACATCAGTTCACACGTGGCCGTGAGCTGAGAAATAAACCTTGCAATGTAGTTTATTCTGCCCAGAAAACCACGAACTTCTTTTTCGGTTTTTGGCGCTGGCATTTCTTGTATTGCTTTTATCTTCGCAGGATCAACCTCGATGCCTCTTTCACTCACGATAAACCCCAGTAGCTTTCCAGACCGTACTCCGAAAGTACACTTGTTAGGATTCAGCCTCAACCTAAACTTCCTAAGCCTCTCAAAAAGCTTCAGCAAATTGACCAGATGTCCCTCCTCCGTTTGGGACTTCGCAATCATGTCATCAACATAGACTTCAATATCATGATGAATCATATCATGAAACAAAGTAACCATTGCTCGTTGGTAAGTGGCCCCTGCGTTCTTCAGACCGAAAGGCATTACCTTGTAGCAAAATGTTCCCCAAGGTGTAATAAACGTAGTTTTCTCCATGTCCTCCGACGCCATCTTGATCTTATTGTAACCGGAGAAGCCATCCATGAACGAAAATACGAAGAACTGAGCTGTATTGTCGACCAACACATCAATATGAGGGAGCGGGAAATCATCTTTAGGGCTCGCCCTATTCAAATCCCGATAATCGACGCACATTCGCACCTTACCGTCCTTCTTCAGTACAGGTACTATGTTGGCGACCCACGGAGGTTAAGTAGTGACCGCTAAGAAGCCAACATCAAGCTGCTTCTGCACTTCTTCTTTGATCTTAACGACCATATTTGGTCGTGTCCTCCTAAGCTTCTGCTTAACGGGAGGACAATCTTCTCGTAGCGGCAAGTGATGGACCACAATGTCAGTGTCAAGTCTGGGCATATCTTCGTATGACCAAGCAAAGATGTCACTATACTCTCTTAACATCTCAACCAATCTCTGCTTGACATCACTCTGCAATGCAGCCCCTATCCTGATATTCCTGACCAGTTCTTCAGAACCCAGATTCACAATCTCAATCTCTTCCTCGTGAGGCAGAATAACTTTCTCTTCTTATTTCAACAAGCGGGCCAACTCTTCGGGAAGGTCTTCGTCTTCATCAATCTCTTCTTCGGCTTGATAGATCGGGCAATCGAAGTCGAAGTGAGTCGTAGAAGGTCCAGAGTCGATGTCATCTGCTATGTGGATCCTGCAATAACAAGGGTTAAGCTTAAAACAAGGATATGCAGGTTAGCACAAACCCTATTGCCATTTTATTGTTTTTCAAAACAAATATAAAACAGGAACAACAGAGATCTCAATATTTGAATGCGAAGAAAAATGCCTTTTTGATTTATTGGTAAAATGCATGTACATAATCAAACAAGGCCCTGACAATAAAACCACTATGCCCGGGTAGGACATAGGGTTGTACAACGATTGGAGAAAGTAAATCATTACTCTTTGCCTGTCACTTGGATGGTATCCCTGATGGACCAGTTGGTGAGGCTCTAGCCTGGTTTGCTTGGCTGGATCCAAGAGTCCAGGTCGCAATCGTTGTCTTCGTCGTCTTCAGACAATGCATTGACACTTTCAAATATCACCCCGCCACTGGTAAACTGGATCAGCCCTTTACCCCAGAACGCACTGTGAGAAGAGGAGGCTTCAGCCGCCGGAGAGTATCCTAACCCAAACCTATCCTGTTTGTTAGGTATTTCCAGAATCTGCCCCCAGCCTGGGGTAGATCCGGCTTGAACATCGGCCCGGGCTTCCTTGAAGGAAGAGAGAGGCATCTCTGGTTTTTCATTCATCACAGGAGCCACGTCCTTGACTTTAACGGCTTCGAACGCCTGACATAGGGTTTCGTGGATTTCCCCATCCATTTCAACATATTTGAAGGACGACAAATGACTCACCATTATGTCTTCCTCGCCACAAACAGTTACGATGCTGCCTCCGACAGCATACTTGAGCTTCTGGTGCAACGTGGAGGTCACGGCACAAGCAGAGTGGATCCATGGCCGGCCTAAGAGACAGCTGTAGGCGGGCATGATGTCCATAATGTAGAAGACTGCGTTGAAAGTTTTCGGCCCGACCTTGATTGGCAATGTTACCTCTCCAAAGACATGACGCTTGGTTCCGTCGAAAGCCTTCACAACCAGATCACTGGGTGTGCAAATCAATCCTCGAGTATCTAACTTCATCAATGCCTTCTTCGTAAGAACATTGAGCGATGACCCTGTATCCACCAACACATGAGACATAATTGTTCCACTACAATCTATCGAGATGTGCAGGGCACTGTTGTGGTTCCTTCCCTTCGGCGTCAGCTCCAGGTCAGTGAACCCTAACCCGTTTCCAGCATTCACATGGGCTTCTACCCCTTCCAACTGGTTGACCGAGATTTCCTGCGGTACATACGTGGCATTCAAAACCTTTAACAGCGCGTTGCGATGTGACTCCGAACACAGCAACAAATTCAGGATTGAAATTTTCGAGGGTGTTTGATGGAGGTGATCCACGATCTTGTAGTCACTCTTCTTGATCAGCCTCATGAACTCTTCAGCGTCCTTAACAAGTAAGTCCTTCTCTACCCCACGAGGGGTTTCCTCAACGACTTTACTCTTTCCCTTATCGGTCTCATCAGCTTTGCCCGCTTTGTCCGCCACAATCTCACGTGGAGCAAACATTCTTCCGCTGCGCGTGATTCTGCCAATTCCCACTAGGTTATCCACCGACTGCCAAGAGGGTTCTGGTTCCAATTTTTGTTCGTTACAGTAGACGTCTGCCCCATAATGCCATGGGTCAGCATTGGTGCTTTTAAAAGGTATCGGCCCAGCCTTTGTGATGGTAATGGTGGGAGGCCTGGGTGCAGAAATGGTTATCGTCTGGCGAGGGATGGTTATGGTGGCAACCTCATCATCTTGCTTCAGCATTACCTCTCCAGATCCACATTCGGCCCTTCGGCTAAACTGCAAGATTCCTTCGGTCATCAGACTCTGAATCCCTTCTAACAACTGTTCACATCCATCAGGATGAGTCGCACAACCCATACACAGTTCTCCACAGCCTGGAAAAAAGCCTCTCTTCATCAGCTTGGCTTTAACGAAGCTAAGCGGTGTCTTCAGATCCTTGACGTCAGTCAATAAATCCAAATTCTCGTCTTCAATAATGGCATTCACCCCACCTCCCCTATGATTCGGCATAGGGTTCTTTGTGACATTCGGCACATTATCTGAGAAATTGATGATCTTAGCATCCACCATATCTTGCACCTTGTGCTTGAAGGCTTTGCAGTTTTCTATCGTATGGCCAGGTGCCCCTGAGTGAAACTCGCACGTTGCATTCGCGTCATAACCCTGCGGAGGTGCCCCTGTCAAGGGAGCCAGGGTTCTCTTCTGGACTAGCTGTAACTGAAGCAGAGTTTGTAACAGCTGAGCATAAGACATGGGCGGTGTCTCAAGGTGACGGCTCGACCGAGGTGCCCTGTTCTGATACTTTCTGTATCCTTGCTGATTCGGCTGCTGCTGTGGCTGGGGTTGTTGGACAGCAGGGATGGTTATGCTAGCCACCTGCTGGCGAGGGCCTTTACCTTTCCTGCGAGCGTTGGACACGACGCTTGTCTCTCCTTCCCGCCTTTTGCCACCATATGGTTTCTTTCCTCCTCCAGATGAGGATAGATCAACACCTTGGATTTTCCCCAGTTTGATCCCATTTTCAACGTGCTCGCCCGTGATGATGAGATCTGAGAAGCTTCCAAACATACCGCTGACCAATTTCTCGTAATAAACCCCTGGGAGGGTGGCTACAAACATTTCAACAAGCTCCCGTTCAACCATCGGCGGCTGAACTCTAGCTGCCAATTCACGCCACCGCTGGGCGTATTCTTTGAACCCTTCGTTGTTCCTTTGCGACAAGTTCTGCAGTTGAACCCGGTTCGGAGCCAAGTCACTGTTGTACTGATAATGGTACACGAATGCCTCAGCAAGTTCCTTCCACGTGCGCACACTGGTAGGTTCCAAACTCATGTACCATTCTAAGGATGGCCCGGACAAGCTATCCTGAAAGAAGTGCATCAGCAACTTCTCGTCTTCAGAGTGAGCGGACATCTTTCGGTAGTATGACCTTAAGTGGACACGAGGGCAGGTGGTGCCCTTATACTTCTCAAAGTCGGGTACCTTGAATTTGGGAGGTACCTTGAAATCAGCTATCAATCCCAATTTACTCATGTCGACACCCATAGTGTTCAGGTTCTCGAAATTCCTCATCTTGTCCTCGAGTGCCTTAAACCTCAGCCGTGCTTCAGCAGTCAGCTCTCCTTCAGCACCCTTCTGTGAGAACAAATCGTCTTGGCGATCTTCCAGCCAGGGCTGAGGCCCATACAGATTTCCAACACCTGTGTTTCCATTTCCCAGTCCAGCATTGCCATTAGCTTCAAAATTTCCATTACCGACGCCAGTCGTATTACCATTGAGCCCCATATTAGCGATCATATTGTCGTTGCCACCGCCATTCCCCCCGGTCACGGGGATGCCACCCTGAGGAGTTTCAACAGGTGGAGGGGTTGGAACATTCCCACCATGGAGTACACCATTGTTGTCAACCCTGGAGATCAGAGGCTGGACCAAGGTTCTGAGCTGGTCTTGGCCGTTGGCAACCACTTGCATGAGCTCCATGAAGCGGTCCATCCTCTCTCGGAGTTCCTGAACGTCAGTCTGCACTTGTTCCATTGCCCTAGCCTGATTTGCTCTGGTCGGATAGCGGTGGACTGACCTTCGATCAATCCTGGAACAACCTGCATATACAAAGGGTTAGAAAAACGACAACGTGCTCGTTATGCAAATGCTTCATGCAAATGCAAACGTGTGTCTGTGCATTAGGGAGATTTCCCCCGATCCTAGTGCCTGAGTGCCAGTGCAGATAATAAGAAGTCCGAGTCCAGTCATGGAAATAACATCTCATATATATAAAGAAAGCCCATCAAGGCGGTACACAACGTCACTGAGTACAAGCAGAATCAATAGCATGACCTCAACCAACAAGCCTGGTGATGGTCAGCATACAACAACGGTCAAAACAAAAGGATTACAAATATAGTCAAGCACGGCCACGGGCTCGAAACTCTTCTAACAGATCCCTCGTTTCTGGCTGATCAGGCCGAGTGAGCAACCTTTCCATGAGTAACTCCCTCTGCCTAATAGTGTACTGAAGGCCTTCAACTGAGTCTTCCCATGCTCCTTCGCCGAAACAATCTTCTAACTTCCGCTTCATGGATTCAAACGTCAGTTTGCGCTCCCTCAGGTTAGCAAGAGCCTTGTTCAGCAGGCCTTCGGCGGCATATCTGCTAGCGGTTTCTTCATCAAACCTCTTCTCACTAGCCTTCACCTGGGCTTTCAACTTGGAGATCTGCTGCTTCAGTTTATCCTCCCGTTCCTTGCCGTTGGCTAGGGTGGCCTTCCAGTCCTGATTAAACTTGGATATTCTCTGGTACGCTTCATCCAAGTGTTGCTTCTTAGTGGCCAATATGTCGTTGACAGATTTGAAGTCCCGACCCAAACGCTCACGATCAGCCAACTGCTTAGTCAAATCCGTACCTAACTTGTTTACCAGCTCTGTTTGCCTCTTGTAGGAGTGGACGACTTCACTTCTCTCACTTCTGAGCTGAGCCAATTCTTTCTCCAGTTCTTCATTTACCTTCTTCAGCTCATCTCGCTCAGCTAACACCTGATTGTGCTGCTGAATAGGTACGGTGATAGGCTTTTCAATCACTGGAGGGCTTTCTAGCTTGGCAAGAGGAAACGGCATCCCTATGATATCTGCTCTGGCTCTGATCCAGGTCACATACGGAGCGTAGGCTTGGCTATTACTTTTTCCCAGCAATGGTTTTCCCCGCTTACTGATACCATTCCAAGCGTGTTGAAGCTTAGATAACATATCCCCCTCTAGAAGACCAGTGAGGTACAGAGATTCCTGCACCTCTTCATCCTTTGGCAGAGCTCTCAAAGCATAAGCAAACTGTCGGACCAGCAGAGATGGATTATAGTTGATACAGCCCTTCCTGCCTATCAAAGGCACATTCGGAAACCCGCTGCAGCTGAAGATAATCTCAGTACCCAACCTATCTCTATCAAACCAGGCAATGTCCTCCACTGATAGACTCATCAAACACTCAGACCACTCAGCTGTGGCTGTAGACGAAGCAAATGGACCCTTCTTGGATAGGTGACTATCAAGCCATCTATAGAATAGGGGCACACAGCACGAGACATTCTTGCCCCTTCTGTTCTCGTTTTTTTAGTGGACGGAATGATAGACATCTCCAATCAAGGTAGGGACTGGATTCCCTGCTGCAAAGATGTGAAAGGCGTCGAAGTCTACAAAGTCAGGCATATTAGGGAACAGAATGATGCCGTATATGCAAAGAGCAAGAATAGCGTTGAACATGATCCAACAACCGCCCTTGGCGCACTGCTGGGCCTTTCCCACTAAGAACTGCAAGGAGAACCCGGGAACCCTGTTCCAACTAGACAAGACCAACTCGGAGGCATCCAGATGAAGTGAAAGAGCTAGACTAGCCAGATTAGGCTCAGCATCCATATGAACAAAGGGCATCTGACTCTTGATAGGCACACCTAACAAATCAGCATACTCCTCTAGTGTGGGTGTGAGAATAAAGTCCGAGAAAGTAAAGCATCTCAAAGGAGGATCGTAGAACTGCAGCAAGGCGTGCAACCCATTCAACTCAAACACAGAAGGTTTACGAACCAAGCTGAGCATTTTCCCATAAGACTTTCTGAATTCACCTCTCACAGAATCATCTGCCAAAGCAATCAAACTAGACAGCTGAACAACATCAGGAGTGAGGAGCTTGTAAGCCACAGTCTTCCTCATAGAACCCATAACAGCACAAGAGAAGGCAAGAAAACCTGAACCGGGGGAAACGGTACCTGCAACACAGACACACGTTAATGAAATGCAAATGAGTATGCAAAACAATGCAAAATGCAATCATGCGGAAGGAGAACAAGACGACTGTGCTGTTGAGGAGATGAAGGTGAAGATTCTGTATCAACAAAACCACAATACTGCTCTGTCAAGAACAACCATATCTCTGATGAGAAGAAAACCCTGATATCGGACCATAAATCTGCTCTGTGAAGAACAAACATATCTGATGATGAGGAGAAACCCCTGATGTCAGACTATAACTCTGCTCTATCAAGAACAAACATATATCTGATCATGAGAACCTCTGATACCAACAAAACTGATTCACTATCAAGAAAACCAGGTAGTCTGAAGGTTAAGGTTTCCTGCAACAAACCCAACTCTGCTCACAGGTATGGACCTAAACTGACACAAGTTCGGCATCCTATGCGGTCATCAGCGTCACACACATTCAAGAGGGGTGATACAATACCCAGAAGGTGTGGCATCACCATCTCCTGAAGCGGCCTCACTCAGCTGAATTCCAAATGATCGGTCCCCAGAGTCGACAATCCTCCAAACTAACAACCCCTCAGGCCCAAAGGGCCGGAAAAGAAGTCAACCGGGAGAACCTCGTCTGAGCGTGGATTTCATGAGACACTAGTGCCTGTAAAGCAAGCACGCGCCCACTAATTTCCACAACTAATGCTAGGTACACTCAAGCCTGGGTCTGGCTTCTCACTCATCAGAATGCCCCTCCCACAACAACACAGATAATCATATCATACTGAAAATAAAGTGCAGGAAATAAAGTGCGATAAATAAACACAACCCAACAAGTAATCATACAAGCGCTAGGATTGACTCTCGCAGGGGACGTTGGATCCCCAAACTGACTCGTGTAACGCCCCGATTCCGATTTCCTTTATTTTGAGTCCTTTTAATTTAATTGATTGAATTATTATTTTAAATATAGGATTTATGTGTTTAATATGTTATGTGTGCATACTATGCTATTTTTTCTTTTTAACGATTTCGAGTGTTTCGGGTAAAAATAGGTTGGAGGGTATTTTGGGCATTAGTGATTATGCTAAGTGGATATTTTTGTGAGAATTGATTAATTAGTGTGTGGAAAGAATTTGAGAGGAAAGAAAAGAGAATATGAGTACATGAGAGAAAGAGATAAAGTTAGTAACATAGAAAGAAAAACAAGAGAAAGAAAGAGGAGAAGAGAAAGTGGAGAGAAAAGAAGAGGAAAACCTAGAACTTCAAGAAATCATCACCAAAGCTTTCGATTGATCGAGTAAGGGTGTGAAACTTTATTATTCTATCAATGTGTATAATCATGTATGATTTTGTTGGATTGTTTTGGATTGTTGGTAGTTTTTCTACACTTTCCATTTTAGGTTGAATTTGGTTTAATCGAAAGGAATCGTTGTTTAACGGTTGGAATCGTGATTAGATGATGTAGGTTAGACGATATATGTTAGACTAAGGCTACTGGAACAACTTTGGATTTAATCGGGTGATTTTGGCGAGTTTGGAGGTGCTAGAGCAGAACTGAATGTTGCTGTTCGCAGGCGACTCGCTAGCAGCTCGCTAGGCGAGAACGCAGCGAACGACTCGCTAGCAGCTCGCTAGGCGAGAACGCAGCGAACGACTCGCTAGCAGCTCGCTAGGCGAGTGCGTAGCGAATGGTCCCAGACTTGGGACAGTGGTGTTTTGGTCTCCTTCGCTGGCATTGTTATTATGATATCGTTTCTCACCCTTCTGTGGTTTCTTTTAATGCTCTATGAGGCATTGCAGATTAGATTGCTGGAGGTATTTTTGTGAAGCGTGGCTTCTTCCCATTTTGGTCGGTCGACTCTGATATGTAGCACCGGGTAGATAGGATTTATTTTGATTCTTTTGTGATACATCTGAGTATGTATCTGCTGCTGATATGTTTTGTAAAACATGATGAATGATAACTGTATATGTGAATACATGTTTGGTGAATTATGAAATATTTGGATATTTCTGCGTTTGTTCTAAATATTTCTTGTGGGTGTTATCCCGTTGTTGCATATCTGTTGAGAAGGTGTTGTATGTGTTGGAATTTTTGCGATAATGTGATATTTCCCTTTTATGCCATGTTACAAATGTACTCTGATGAAATTTTAAATTTATGCCTAAATGATTAATTGTATTATTTGGGGGCATAGAAAGGGGGTGTTACAACTCGCATAAGAGACGTTGGATCCCAGGAAACTATCAAGTCCCCAGCAGAGTCGCCAGCTATCGCTTCCGCGAAAATAAGGTGCCGGTAAAACAGAAGAGTCGCCACCTTTCGTTATTTATCCCTCAGAGCGGGAAAGGAAACGATCGGAAAAACCTGAAGAAAAGGTATAAGACAAGGTCATCACAACCATTGTCTGGGTTCGGGAGTCGGTTACGCAAGGGGAAGGTATTAACACCCCTCACGTCCATCGTACTCGATGGGATCCACGCTTGTTGTGTTTATCTGACGGGTTGGTTTTACTATCTACCTATCAAGGTTGGTCTGAAAAGAAAATAAAAATGACTCGGTAAAGCGTCGCACTTTATGCCTATGTATTCTCATCAGAGAATGAGAAAATCAGAGTCAAAGTAGTTCGACTAACTACGGGTGATGGGGGGAAGGTGGCTCGCCAATACATCAGTATTGTGCCTACGTACTCTCAATAGATATGAGAGATCAGAGCTTACGTAGTTCAGGATAATACGGATTACGGGGATACAGATTCATCTGTTTTATCGAGTAGGGTTAGCAGACAGTTCCAGCAGTTTGGCATACGCAGCTCGACCTTTGGAGACACAGGCGTTACCGTTTGCGGTAGAACTGGGAGTTAACGACACTCTTTTCTTCAGAAAAGCTTCCTTTTGAATTATGGGCCCACGGGGCAAAAAGGTTTGAAGTTTGTTTTCTGTCTTTTACGGAAGAACTGTTTTTTATGGATGTTTGCAACCAATATCGCACTAGAGACTATGACCTGAGAGTGAATGCGTCGCATGTCACCCAAAGGGTTCCATACTAAACATCCATACTGTTGAAAAGAAACTCTCCAACAATCCTTTCTCAGATAGCTTAAGGCTCGTAACGTACGACGTCATTTAACCTTTATTACTGTATTTTAATTTGTTTTGAGATGAGAAGAGAGAACGAACAGGTTCAACTAAGGGGGAGACTATCAAGTCCTAATGTTGTCATGCCAAGGATTCATCCTATGGTTGAAGTTTGAAACGGGGAACTCCTAGAAGTTATCATGCATAGGTTTCAACCTAAAGTTCTAATCATCACTTCCTTATTAAAGGAAGTGAGATTCCTAGGGGATCACGTCAAAGATAAACAGAAACAGATAAAGCATCAACTTAAACAGTAAACAGATATACAGTAAAATGCATGCAATTCAAGTGAGGGAGGAAATGTGTGTGGGGCATCAGCCTCCACAAGCTCGTCTCGACCTCCAGCCAGATATGAATAACTGTAATCATACAGGAAGGAATAACATGCTATCAAGAAAAATATAATAACTGCAATCATACAGAAGAAATGAAATAATATGCCATCAAGCACACACAAACCACATAGGCAAGGGAGCTGGGCTCTACCGAATACCCGCAAGCAAAGCCATACAGTGAAAATACAAGCAGAGGGAGCAACTCAAACTCTAGTGCAATCGTGCTCCTAGCTTAACACAATTTAAGTATGAACTTATTCTAATGCATCAAGCAAATCAAACAAGTCACATCAATACAGTTGCACAGCAAGCAAACAGACAGAAAAGAAAGCAGATCAACAGCTTCCACAGCTTCACAACAAAGCTCTTCTGACATCAGTTCAGTCCTCAGTCTTCAACTGCTCTTTAAGCCTATTCTCTTCAATAGCAAATATCAACTTGCTTCTTCAAGCTTTTAATGCACCAAACACAAGTGTCAACTTGTTCTCCAACTTCAAGCTTCAGCTCTTCATTTGATCTCAGCAGGATTTCCTTTACAAGTGTTAACTTGTTCTTCTTGGTCTTTAAGCTTCAGCTCCAATGGCAGTCTTCAAACACAGAGAAGTATCAACTTCTAGCATCTTCAATCTTCTAGAAAGGAACTCCATCCTCTAGCAAGGGAGAAAGATTCATCTAACAAGAGCAAGGTTTGGATAGTGGACAGCAGAGTGAAGACCAAAGGTCACCACTAGGCACTCCATCATCAGAGAAAGGAACCCTCAAAGGTTCTACCAACTTGTGAAGAGCCACACATCCTACCAAAGGAGGGATGAGGCCTTCACAAGGGGACCTTACATCATAGGGAAGAATGGAAGTGATCAACACCTTCCATGTTTATGAAAGAAAAGAATCTATCTAGAAGCTCTACTTACAAACCCTAATCTTAACACCTAAACAAAACTACACCAAAAGAAGGGAAATCTTCACATCCAAGCTTCTTCATGCATTCCTTAGCAGCCCACACAAGTCTTCATCATCATCCAAGAGCAAGAGAGGCAAAACCCTAATCTAAGGGAACTAAAGAGATCATTCTAGTTGAATTAGCAAGTTAGGATCACCTAAAACCCAATACTAAAGTTAATCTGAACTAAAACACTAAAACCAATTGCAAAATCCTACAAAAATAACTATGGGAACCTAATTCAATCATGAATCTACTATAAAAAATCCAGGGGTTGAATCATCCACAAAGTCCTAAAAATAAATCCTAAATCACAAGGTACTAAGCTTAAACCCTAAATCTAGAGCACCTAAAGTTTCAACTTAAAACCACTATCTAATTTCATCACAAAAATGTGAGAAAAATCTAAGGGGAGCATACATGTCTAAACTAACTACACAAAAAAAATTAGCTCAAGAATCATCACCAATTGATCACACAAAATTCAGAAAAACAAGGTATCAACCATAATGATTTTAATATCAATTAAAATGTAAAAAATGCACATAAAATCACAAATGCATGAATTCCTAATATTTTTATTCAATATATTTCTATACTCATTCATGAGTCAGGGGAAAAAAACTTGGATCAATTTGGATTATTTTCCTATTTTTTATGAATTATTCTCTAAACCATATGAAATGCACAAAATAAAAGAAAATCAAAGAAATTAATAAAATTGGCGTGACAAATAGCAATTCATTGCAGTTCAATCTAAGAATTGGGCCCAGAGGGGGGCGTGGATAACAATCTGTGTACTAAGCCCAGGCGCTTCAACTCATTTGCCTTCTCTTCAGAAATTCACACAAGAAAGAAAAATAGCACAAGCCAGGATTCGAACCAAGGCACGCTCAGTCCGTACAGCGAATAAGTAAAACGGTGAGTTTTGGGAGAGGGTACATGGCTCATCAAGGGCGCTTGGATTGAGAGACTGAGTCAAGTCTTCTACATGAATGGAGGGTGAGGATTTCATCTTCCTCATTTCAAACCTGAAACCTGCGCGCGAACCAGACATCGCCGGTGGCTTTTCCGGCCACCCCTGCACAACCCTAACTTCGTCTATAGCCAACCATTCGCCACGATTCCTGAATGAATCTTGCTCAAAATTTCACCAGCAATTCAACCATGCCATTAATTCATCCTCAAAACGCCTGAATCTTGAGATACTAATCTTAACCGAAAATGCAATCCAACCTAAATTGTCTCTACAGTTGCAATTGATCATCCTAAATCCATCTATGTCAATAGGGGAACCTAACCACATGCTTCTAGTTCACTGAAAACACAT
The DNA here is from genome assembly GCA_963859935.3 of Lathyrus sativus. Taxonomy (NCBI): domain Eukaryota; kingdom Viridiplantae; phylum Streptophyta; class Magnoliopsida; order Fabales; family Fabaceae; genus Lathyrus; species Lathyrus sativus. The sequence goes on along the minus strand of OZ012740.1, from coordinate 316,716,629 downwards.
AATTAGAGAGAAATTTCAAGAAGTTAAAACCTGTGTTCGAGCTTGTAACAGATGCACTTCTTGCTTGATTCAACCTTCAAGATGATGCAGATTCACTCTAAATCACCTTCTGAAGCTAATGCAACCTTCACTTTTCCTTGATTTTGCCTTGAATTCAGAAACCGATTCTAACTTGCAGTTGTGAAACTTCAACCTCACTCTCTGCTTCAGGGTTCAATCCTCTCCAAAAAATGGCTGAACACACTCAACCACTTATATAGAACTCATTAGAATCATCTAGAAAGTTCTGTAACCAACCATAGGAGATTTTGCAATTTCAATTTCTCCTTCAAAATACCATGTTATAACAGTCGTGCATTGGCTCTATTCTGGGCATGAAAATGCTTGCAATCATCATCTCATGAGATATTGGATCAGTTGGTTATGTTAATTTCCTTGCTTGCAAGCCAATGGTGTGAGTTTGATGTGTTGCTTCATCATGAAGAAACAACATGGAATGGTATGAAAATGACCTCAAACCAAAATTCCAATATTTCCAAAGTTTCTAAAACTATTTTTCCAATCAAAATGACCTATTATTTTGCCTTGTTTGGACACAAAATGATTTATTTCAATTTTTGGTCATTAAATCCCTTTAATTCTTCTTTTTTCAAATTTCTTTGAACCAAGTCTCTCCTTGAGCCATTTCAATGTCTCCTTGATGCATTGTCAAGGTTAAAACCCCATTTCGAGCAATTTTCTAGTTGAACAAAATTTCATTTGAGGCCTCTAAGTTGGTGAAAATGACCTATGATCATAAATGACCTATAACCACAAATACCCAAAATACCCTTGACTTGTCAAAGCCATAACTTGAGTTATACAAATCCTATCAAGGACTTCTAGTACTCTATGGAAAGATAAGAGGATAAGGAACAACATTAATGTTGACTAAAAGTTCATAGGAAGCATCCTTCTAGGGCAAAGGTTTCATGCAAGTTGGGTAACTTTCAAGCTCCAAATGCACATGCCTCAGATGACTTGTAACTTGTCAAAGCCATAACTTGAGTTCTACAAACCCTATCAAGGACTTCTAGTACTCAAATTAAAGCTAAGATCATGATCTACAAGAATCATGTAGGGGGAAAGATGAGATGACAATCAAATCTTGAGTCAAATTGCCTTGAAGATAGGGGTCAAACTAGGGGATTTTACACTGTCAAGCCTTAGAAACCCTAGCTTGAAACTTCTCAAACTCTTCAATCATGATGAGTTAACCTTTGAATCATCCTTATAACATCTCAATGTATCAATCCATGATCACATGGCTCTTGGATTAGGTCTGAACTTCCTTTAAATAATCAGTTGACTTAGGGTTGACCCAGTCAAAACCTAATTGCACCACTCATGGTTGAGTCTTCTTAATCTTTCACAATGACCTGTCCAGACCTCAAAGTGATCTTCAACACTTCTCATGAGCTCTCTCAAGACCTCAAGTCTAACTTCATGGCTTCAGAATCATCTGATGACCTCCCACAACTCTCAAGTTAGGAGACCCCCATACTTGGTTTCAATCACTCTCTCTGAGGATCCTTTAACTTCTCTGACAAGGATATCAACCCTTGAACATCTGAATAACCTTCTTAGCTAGCTTCATAATCTTATAGCTCTTGATTGGTAATCATACCTCTTGATCTCCTGCATACATGTCAATGAACTGCAAATGATAATGATAATGCGCATGAAATGAAACATAAGCTAGGTGAAGAAAAGTTGGGCAAATTTTGGGGTGCAACAGCGAGGATCGTCAAGAAGATGCTTTCCCTCCGCCAGGCAGGGATCTTGAGATGCCCACTGACAATGACCGAAGGTTCAAGATGTTGGAGGAACAAATGAGGAATCTTGCCAATCAGAATTCCACGGGGTTGGACATGGCTAATATGGGGGTTGGTTCTTGGCTTGAGGGTGCCACTCAAGTTCAAAGCGCCTACTTTCAACAAGTATAAGGGGGATACGTGCCCAAGAGTTCATATACGGTCTTATTATTGGAGAATGTTCGCTTATTCTGACGACGAAAAGATGCTGATGCATTTTTTCCAGGATATCTTGTCTGGACTGTCATTGGAATGGTATATGGGGTTAGAGCCCACTCAGATTGGTAGCTGGAAAGAGTTGGCGGAAGCCTTTGTAAAGCATTACCAATATAACAGCGACCTTGCGCCGAATAGGGTCCAACTCCAAAATCTTTCTCAGAAGAATGGCGAGAGTTTTAAAGAGTACGCCTAGAGGTGACGTGAGCTTGCAGCTAGGGTGCACCCACCCATGGTAGAGCGTGAGTTGGCGGATATGTTTGTGGGCACTTTTTATGGGTTGTATTATGACAGGCTTATCAATTGTACAATGGCTAATTTTTCTGAGTTGATACTCTTGGGGGAACGTATAGAGAACAGCGTCAAGATCGGTAAGATTCAAGCAGGTGAATCAGCCTCAGCTGGAGGTGGTAAAAGGGCTTTTGGAAATAAAAAGCAAGGAGATACTAATTCGGTATGTAGTGATCGAAGAAGGGATAGAAGTCAGAATTGGCGCAGGCCACAGGTCACCAGTGTGACAATTCCTGTACCTCAACAGCAACAACAACAGCCGCAGTAGCAACAGGGACAACAGAACTTTGCTCCGCAAAGGTACCAAGGGCGTGATAGGGCTGTGAAAAGAGTATTTGATGTACCTCCACTACCGTATGCTCAACTTCTTCAAACTCTATTGCAATTGTAGCTGGTTGAGAAAAGGACGCTGGCTCCACCGAAGGGCACACCTCCTTTTGGTTATGACGCTAATGCACATTGCGAATTCCACTCCGGGGCACCCGGTCACAACATAGAGAATTGTCAAGCTTTCAAGCACAAGGTGCAGGATTTGATAGATAGCAAGGCTATAAATTTTGGTAATGAGGCACCCAATATTGAGAAGAATCCGATGCCGTCTCACGGATCTGCACAGGTGGGTGCAATCTTGGAAGATACCAGTCTGAATTTGGTTATGAGGGTGGATGAATTGAAGATGCCTCTGGGTTGTGTAAAGAGCAGGCTGCTGAAAATGGGAGTTTTCCCTGGGTGTGATACAGATTGTGTTGATTGTTTAGCCCGACCTAAGGGTTGTGATAACTTAAGAAGAGGTATTCAAGGGTTGATAGACGAAGGAACGTTGCAATTCGACCGTACTACTGAAGAGAAGCTTGTTGAGGCAGCAGCTAAAAAGCAGGGTGAAGTTACAACGGTTACAATCCCGTTTAAGACTGTCATGATATCGGTGCCTCCCAAGAGGCCGACCATTACAATAACCAAAGTTGGACCCATTCCGTATAAAAGCACTAAAGCCATCCCTTGGAACTATGGGGCAGAAGTTTACTTCAATGGAGAAAAGATTAACCTGGAAAGCCCGCCGGTTGGGTCAGTTGATAACCTTGTGGGGGCAGGGGGCATAACCCGTAGCGGTAGAATATTTGTGTCGCCAGAAGTAGAGGCTGAGAGAATTGCCAAGGGGAAAGGTAAAGTCAATGAAGAAGGACCTTCTCAACAGAAGGAAAAAGAGGCTTTGACTAAAGATGTGGAAGAATTTAGGAGACTAATCCGGAAGAGTGATTATAAAATTGTCGATCATCTGCAGCAGACACCTTCCAAAATCTCGATTTTGTCATTGTTGCTTTGTTCCGAGGCCCACCAGAACGCTTTGCTAAAAGCTCTTGACACTGCTTACGTACCCCAGGAGATATCCGTTAATCAGCTTGAAGGAGTGATTGCGCACCTGAATGCAGGGCATAGCCTTGGCTTTACAGATTTTGATTTAACACCCAGGGGCCGTAACCACAACAGTGCGTTGCATATTTCAGTGGAGTGTAGGGGCACTGTTATGTCTCACGTCCTTGTGGACACTGGTCCGTCCTTGAATGGTTTGCCCAAGAAGGCACTGTTGAAGCTGGATACCCGAGGTATAATATGCACGCCAAGCGACTTGGTGGTGAGAGCTTTTGACGGGACTAGAAGGTCCGTGTTTGGAGAATTGACCTTACCCATCCAGGTCGGTCAAGAGGTGTTTGACACTGTGTTTTATATCATGGATGTACAGCCCGCTTATAGCTGTTTGCTTGGACGACCTTGGATTCACTCTGCAGGGGCTGTAACGTCTACGTTGCACCAAAAGCTCAAGTATATGGTCGGTGGTAGCATCGTCACCGTGTGTGGGGAGGAAGATATCTTGGTAAGTCACCTATCGTCGTTCAAATATGTCGAAGTGGATGGTGATATCCATGAGACATTGTGCCAAGCCTTTGAAGGGGTGCAGATCAGAAACAAATCTCATGTCATAAGCAGTGGGCCGGAGGTGGCTATGTCTTCGTACAGAGAAGCCCAAGCGGTAGTTCAGGCCGGGGAAACCAAAGGTTGGGGTCATGTTCTGGAGATTCCTTTTAAGCAGGACAAGTTTGCCTTGGGATATCGCTCGTCGTCGTCATCTTCTTCACAGAGCACGCCAAAGTTCAAAGGGCCGGTTGTGTTTACTCCAGGAGGAGTCAGTTTTGAAACGATCAATGTTGTGTCTAACAGTGAAGATGGAGATAGCGACTGTGACATGGATTCATGGATCAAGCCTAGCGAGCCAGGACAAAGCCTATGCAACTGGTCTATCCAGGACTTTATTCAAGTGACGACGAAACAATAATGCCTTGTTTTTTTCGATTATTGTACAATCCTATGTCTTACACGGGGCATAGTGATTTTATTTTAGGGCCTACTTGTTTATGTGTATGTTTTGCTTTAATCATCAAATAAAGGCGTTTTCTCATGCAAGTTTTGTGATCCCTGTTCTTCTGTTTTATTTTTTTTACAATAAAATGGCAATGTGGTCGTATGCTTCGTTTGCATATCATTTGAAGCATTTAACCCTTTCTCTTGCAGGATCCATGTTTCAAATGACACCGACCAAGAACTCCCTATGACTCGCTTCGACTTTGAGCACCCGATATTTCAAGCCGAGGAAGAGATTGTTGAGGACGACGACTTACCAGAAGAGCTGACTCGACTTTTGAGACAAGAAGAGAGAATCATTCTGCCTCATCAGGAAGATATTGAGGTTGTTAATTTGGGTTCGGAAGAAGTTGTTAGGAATGTCCGGATAGGGGATGCGCTGCAAAGCGATATCAAGCAGAGACTTGTCGAGATGCTTCGAGAGTACAGTGACATCTTTGCTTGGTCTTATGATCATATGCCTGGGTTAGACACTGATATTGTGGTCCACCGCTTGCCATTGCATGAAGACTGTCCGCCGGTCAAGCAAAAGCTCAGAAGAACGAAACCAGATATGGCCGTAAAGATTAAAGAGGAAGTACAGAAATAGTGGGACGCTGGTTTTCTAGTTGTTACAACATACCCCCCTTGGGTTGCCAATATAGTACCTGTACCTAAGAAATATGGTAAGGTACGGATGTGCGTTGACTATTGGGATCTGAACAAGGCGAGCCCTAAGGATGATTTCCCGCTTCCTCATATTGATGTATTGGTCGAAAATACTGCTCAATTCTCTGTGTTTTCCTTCATGGACGGCTTTTCGGGCTATAATCAAATTAAGATGGCGCCGGAGGAAATGGAGAAAACAACTTTTATTACCCCATGGGGAACGTTCTGCTACAAAGTGATGTCCTTTGGTTTGAAAAACGCTGGGGCAACATATCAGCGTGCTATGACGACACTCTTTCATGACATGATGCATAAAGAGATCGAGGTCTATGTTGACGATATGAATGCAAAATCCCAGACGGAGGAAGAGCATCTGGTGAATATTCTGAAATTGTTTGAGAGGCTTAGGAAGTTCAGGCTGAGGCTGAATCCTAATAAGTGCACCTTCGGGGTGAGATCCAGAAAGCTATTGGGGTTCATTGTTAGTGAAAGAGGGATTGAGGTTGATCCTGCAAAAATAAAAGCGATACAAGAAATGCCAGCACCGAAAACAGAGAAAGAGGTTCGTGGCTTTCTGGGGAGGTTGAACTATATTGCCCGGTTCATATCTCACCTTACGGCCACGTGTGAGCCAATGTTTAAACTGTTGAAGAAAGACCAGGCGATTGTCTGGGATGAAAATTGTCAAAAGGCGTTTGAAAGAATAAAAGAATACTTGCAGGAACCTCCAGTATTGATACCCCCAGTAGCCGAGAGACCACTGATCATGTACTTGACGGTTCTTGAGAACAATATGGGTTGTGTTCTCGGTCAACATGACGAGACTGGACGAAAAGAGCATGCGATCTATTACTTGAGTAAAAAGTTCACAGATTGTGAATCCCATTACTCAATGCTCGAAAAGACGTGTTGTGCACTTGCTTGGGCTGCCAAACGTCTGAGGCAGTATATGCTAAATCATACAACCATGCTGATTTCGAAGATGGATCCGATCAGATATGTCTTCAAAAAGCAGGAACTTTCAGGAAGGATTGCCCGATGGCACTTTCAGGAAGGATTACTACTCCCCATGGGACGCATATCCCGTTCACTGCCAGATTGACATTTCCAGTTACCAACAATGAGGCTGGATATGAGGCGTGTATCATGGGTCTCGAGGAGGCTATTGATTTGAGGATTAAAAATCTGGATGTGTATGGAGACTCTGCGCTAGTCGTGAACCAGATCAAGGGAGAATGGGAGACTCGTCAGCCTAATCTGATACCGTATATGAATTATGCAAGGAGGTTGTTGCCTTTCTTTGACAGAGTAGAGTTTCACCATGTGCCGCGGGCAGAAAATCAGATGGTTGACGCTCTTGCGACATTGTCTTCGATGTACAAAGTTAACTTCTAGAATGATGCTCCCAGAATCGTTATCTCTCGCCTTTGATAGGCCCGCTTTCATATTCGCCATTGAGGAAGCTTCCGATGGCAAGTCGTGGTATTGTGATATCCAGAATTTCCTAAAGAACCAAGAGTATCCGACTAGGGCATCCAGCCGCGATAAAAAGACTCTTAGGAGATTGGCTGACAACTTCTACTTGAATCTAGATGGTGTTCTGTACAGGAAAAACCATGATTTGGTGCTATTACGATGTGTGGATGAGAAAGAAGCTAATCTGTTTATGGAGGAGGTCCACGAGGGTACCTTCGGCACACACGCCGGCGGACATGCTATGTCTCAAAAGTTATTACGGGCAAGGTATTATTGGCTGACGATGGAACGAGACTGTTTCAAGTTTGCGAAGAAGTTCCATAAGTGCCAGATTTATGCCGACAAGATTCATGTGCCACCAAGCCCTCTGAATGTTATGGCGTCTGTCGCTACTGCGAAAATCGGCGCCGGCAATACAGAAGAGTCGCCACCGTGCGTTATTTATCCCAAAGGAGGGAAAGGAAACGCTCGAAGTAAACCTAACGCAAAGACGGGAAAAGGTATGGTCATCGCAACCAAAACCTGGATCCGGGAGTCGGTTACGCAAGGGGAAGGTATTAGCACCCCTCACGTCCATCGTACTCGATGGGATCCACGCTTGCTGGTTTGTACGGATTACACTTCTATCTAAACTAAAGGATGAGGTCTGAAAAGAAAAGAAAACATGACTCGGTAAAGCATCGCACTTTATGTCTACGTATTCTCGTTTGGAACGAGAAATCAGAGTCAACGTAGTTCGCCTAACTACGGGCGAAGGTGGGTGAAGGTTGCTCGCTAGGATATCGCATCCTATGCCTACGTACTTCCACACAGCATGGAAGATCAGAGCAAACGTAGTTCGGGCCACGCACGACACAAGCTGTTCAAGTGTCTTTTATGAAAAATCTCACCTTAAACAAGGGTTTTCTTATTGCAAAAAGGTTGATGTTTGTTCAAATCTTTTGACGGAAGAAATGAATTAATTTATGTTATAACCTTTATTAATGTTTTTCTGTTGTTTTGAGGAAAGAAGAGATGACACTCTACGAATCCTAGGGTTAAAAAAGGGGAATAAAATCTACCCTACTGTTATCATGCATGGGTTAAGACCTAATGTCTATCATGCTCCTCTCTTGCGCAGAGAGAAACAGAGATCCTAAGGGAATAGACGGAAACAGAAACAGCAGATATATATAATAAAGCAGTAAAATGCATGGATGCAACAATACAAGCGAGGCAAGGGAGTCCCACTCAACCTCGAACCTAGAAAACAATAGGCAAAAGCGAACAAAATTCGCTTTCAACCCAACAGGTTAAACACCAAACAATACAATCTGGGAAATTCACACAATACATCAAGAATTAAACAGCTAAAATTAAACAACAAAAGCAGTCTTCATCAGCATCTGTCTTCAATCTTCAATATCCCAATGGCTTTTCTTCAAGTCCCACTCTCCAAGTTGAGGAATCAATCACAAGGATGAACTGGGGGTTAAGCAATTAGTTGACCACCAAAGGTGGCTAACAGATTGCTAACAACACCTAGGATATTTTCTCTCAAGAGTTCTATCTCTTAGACACTATCACCAAGCCTTCCAAAGGAAGGGGGTGAATGTCTTAGAGAGACTCTGCATCACAGAGAAGGATGGAGGCAATCAAGACCTTCCATGTTTGTGAATCAAGTTTTCTACTCTAGAGCTCTGCCTAACTCTTAGATCCTAGAAACTTCAACAGCTGCCAGCAAGAGATACTCCTCATCAACTCTGGAACTTGGTCTTCATTCTCTGATCTTCAAATGGGCCTCATCAACACAGTCTTCAGCTCAAACCCCAAGCCCCAAACAAACCCAATACCCCACACAGACAAATAATAACCCTAAAGAGGGCACACCACACAATCAATCAAATACAAGCAATATACTAGTAGCAGTAGGGGAATCCTAATATTTTCTAAGGGATCTATTATCTACCCATAACCCCTATAGTCCCATACCCCAAAATCAAATCACAATTCCTAAAAGAATTAATCTATCTCACCTATGCTCACTTAAAACCCTAATTTTACCCACTCTAATCTCACCTAATCAAATCATCTAAAAATTAATCCTAAAATTATGAATTAAATCCTATATACAAGTTGAGGGTCTAAGCTAATCACCCTAGAAAGAATGGATCCTAAATATAAAGGGAACTATTAGAACTAAAATCAACAAAATTAAGCACTAAACTAAACTCATTAAAAAGCTATTTACAAGAAAAATACACAAAAAATACTAAAACAAAATAAAATGCCATTTTTATTATTTATTATTTTTCTTAACATAATTTTGAATCTACCACAAAAAGAACCAATTAAAAACAAGCTTTTTTCAATTTTATATGGATTTTTTTAAGATGCAAAAAATATAAAAGAAAAATAAAATCACAAAAAAGAATTAAATTGGGGAGGGGGTGTCAAAATTAACTTCGCTCAGTTATATTGATCATTGGGCCATGAAGGTGGGGGCGCAGATAGCAAATGTGTTAAGCCCAGTTGGAAATTAAATCAGAAGAAAAAACAAAAAGGAGATAGAGAGCGCGCGGGGTGTATATAGCAACGATTCATAGTTCAAAACGCATTGGGCTCAGGTTTGGGGGGTGGGGATAACATGTTTTGCTGAGGCCCATTGTGGAGTCTTTAGTGAAACGCATCGTTTCACTTTGGAATTTCCCTCCGCTTCTCAACTTTAAACATAGGCCATTGGATTGGATTAAAAGGTCAAGACTTTGAAACGATTGAACGGACATGCTTCATCTTCTCCAAATGGACCTAGGGTTTCAGTTTTTTACAGCTTCCATGCACGAAATTTCAAGCTCATCGTGCTCTCTCAATTCACAATGAAAATCAAAAATTCCAAAGGCAAAAACGTGCCATTTTCTTCCCTGATCACGATGGTACCCATAATTTCTCCTAAAGCTTCCTATAATTCGCAAACAGAGAACCCTAAGATCTTAATTCCACCATTGTACACTGATATGCATGGTTATTAAACTTGCTCAAACTATACTAGAATGTTCTATGCGTTATGCTAATCACTCTAAACTAAAAAGCTAAGATTATCTTGCCCTAATCCATGAGTTCTTAACCCTAAAAGTTTGACTGCCCTGACATGAATCATCAACAATGGTGCCCTAGGTTTCTGCACATCATCTTCTAGCTAACCCTAGCAGATCTACCCTAAAGAAACATGCTAACAGGTCATAATTATAGAGATACGAATTGAACTTCATACCTTGAATATTGGTGGAGACAGTTGAGAATTCGTGCAATCCAAGACTTGGCTAGCTCCTCAGATGATCCTTGAGGTGTAGAGATCTTTCTGTTTGCAAAGAAAATGGAGGGAAAAGCTTATATCCTTGGCTGCAACTTTGATGCACAATATTGAATTTTGAGAAACAGCTCCTTAAACAGCCATGGATGGACCTTGGAGGATGATATTTCACACTCACAACTCACCACAGATGGAAGATGAATAAAAGCCTTGAACAGAAATGGTGTATTATGATGATTCTCTCACTTACTTGCAATTGAAGAAACTATGGAATTCTCTCTCTCCTCACTCTCTTTTCACCAACCTTTTGCACTAATGATCCACACTCATTATATAGATGATGATGGACAGATCTAGAAGTTTCTGGATTGATCTTAGGGGATTCTAGAATGTGATGGAAGAATGTGGAAATTCTCATGTAATGACACTTTGAAATATCTCACCTCATGCCTCAATTGTCCTTACAACCCTTCAATTCCACTTTAAAATCTCCTCATATGAGTTATTGGAAAGATATGAATGCTTATCATGCTGATCCCTTGCCTTTGGCTAAGTTTCATATGGATGCCTTATGATGCAAGCAAGAACATTACAAAGCAAGTCCAAAATTTAAGCCCTAACTCAAAAAAGTGGCTGAACCAATGTCTTTAAAATATTGTTTGGAATCAATTTGGTATATTACATGACCCATTTTGGATTTGTAGATCTCTCAAACCAATTTTTCATGTGAACTTTTTCAAGTTATATGCCATTTTTAGGTCATTTTTCACCAACTTTTATCAAGCCTTGTTCTATGCATTTACAAACTTCCATGACCTCTTTTATAGGCTTAAAATGACATTTTGAGCAACTTTGATGTTGTGAAGTTTTTCATTTGAAGCTTTCTTGTATGAGTTTTAGGCATAGGCTAAGAATGACCTGTAATTCTCAAATGACCAAAATACCCTTTGCTTGCCAAGAACATAAGTAGAGTTCCACAAATCATATGAAGGCATACCATACCTTCCTAGAAATCTAAGACAATAAGGAACAACTCTCATGTTGGCCAGAAATCCATTTGAAATATCCTTGAAGGTCAAAAGTTGCTTGGAAGACAGACAACTTTCACAGACAAATTTCAGTGCCCTCAGATGACCTGTAACTTGCAAGAGCTATAACTTGAGTTCTATAAATCATCTTGATGACTTCCACCACTCAAATTAAAGCTATGAAGATACTCTACAAGTTTCATGTGGACCAGAAATTCATATGAAGCTTGCATCTTGAGTTACACTGCTTTGAAGTTTGACCTAAATCAGAGGATTTTACACTGAAACCCTAATTTGGTAACTCCATTTCTCCTTGATTCCTTCTGATTTTTCTTTAGCACAACACCATATCCATATCCATATAGCAAGTAATGAATCCCACATTCTTCAAATGGTCCTTGATGCCTTTCAAAACCAGTCTTTGACCTAGGGTTGACCTGATGTTGACCCTAGTTGACTGACTTCAACTGAGGCTCTTGCAATCATTCCAATGACTTGGCTCTCCTTCAAAATGATCATCTAGGCTCTTCATAACATCCATACACACCTCATGAACTTGGGTCATAGCTCACACTTCCTCTGATGATCCCCAAATAATCTCAAGATAGGGGAGAACTCACTGATCAACCTGTCAACTCTTCAAAGCTCAAATTCTTCCCTGATGACCTGAGTAGTCTTGAATATGAATGAAACCCTTGAATATGCCTCTTGAGATAAGAATAGCACTTGATCCCCTGATTAAGATAGCTTGCTTATGCTATGCAATGCAGATGAATACACTATGTACATGATGCCAATGCAATTGAAACATAAACCTAGGTTAGAAAAGGTTGGGCAAATTTTGGGGTGCAACAGTTGCCCCTATTCAAGCGGCTTGGACCCGACTGGATGAAGAGCACGCAGCCTTCAGACATTCGAGGTACGAGACGGTTGAATACGAAAGAACCCGGAAATTTGCCAACCGCAAAAATAAATTGCGCACGATTACTGCTTGGGGAAAACCCTTCAGGGAAATGACTTCTGTCGTTACGGCAACAACTAACCATCCATCTGTCAATCTGCTTTTGTAAAATAATCTGATATTGTCCGCAGACCGCTCTATTCCGAAGGAAATGAGCATGCACCACACAACGATAAATTGTTGATATCACTTATCAACCTCTGTTGATCTCACTTATCAACCCAGCACACGCTAACCAGCGGGAGCATATTGACTTCACTTGTCATGTTGACTTCACTGATCAACCTTTCGTATCCTGAAGAAACGAGCAAACGCTTAACCAAGCGAGACAATGTTCGAAGACATGAATAACCGACTCTGCGGGGAAATAAGAAACTTAACTAAGCAACTCTGAGATGACAATTCTGACGACTGCCGTCAAACACCTGCTGGGGAAATTGGGAAACTTACCCAAACCCTGACGAGAATAACCTTGTTGAAAAAATATGAGGAATTTAACTAAACAACTCCTGTGGCGAATGCCCTGCTGGGGACTATGAGGGACTTAACAATTAACTCATTGAAGTAACATCCTGCTGGAGCACATAACTCTGCTGGAGGAACTACGGGTAACGACCCAAAAATCTGCATTACCACCTTATAGTACTGATACCACAGCATCCTGAGAAAGACTCAGCTAGGGGAATACAAGTAACTTAACCAAGCGACTTGCCAAAGAATACCCTGCCGGGGACTACGAGGAACTTAACCAAGTATCTCGTTGAAGACCACCCCGCTGGGGATTACGTCTCTACTAGGGTAACTGTGGGTAACCACCCAAAATCTATATCATGTTATTTCCACAGCACTCTGAGAAAGGACTCGGCTGGGGAGAAAGAGAAATGCTTGACCAAGCAACTCTGCTAGGGGAATATGCCATGACGAACACGATCACTGCATGTCTGGCACAACAACCCTCTGTAACAAGATGAACACGATCACTGCGTATTCTACACCACAACCCTCTTGACAGGAGAAAACACGATCACTGCGCGTCTTGATGCCACAAACGAAATCACATAATGGGACAAACACGATCACTGCGTGTTGCGTTACAACCAAAATCACATTGACCATAAATCCAACCGGATGAGGTAAACACGATCACTGCATGCCAAACGGAACAAATCCACATAGAAGAGGCGAACACGTTCACTGCGTACTTCGACTACCCGTATGATGAACCCGATCACTGCGTGCTATACGAATACGATCACTGCGTATCTTAAACACTATCACTGCGTGTTTGAACACGATCACTGCGCGTTCTGAGCCACGATTCTCTTGACTGGAGAAAACACGATCACTGCGTGCTGTGTGTCTCAACTAACCCACATAACATGGATGAATACGATCACTGCATATTCTAACCATACATAGGGTAAACGCGATCACTGCACGTTTCATGTCACGACCCTCTTGACTGGAGGAAACACGATCACTGCGTGTTGTGACACGACTTCAAACATGGGACGAATACGATCACTGCGTATTGCGGCCACCAACAACCAGATGAACACGTTCACTGCGTGCCTCACCCCATAACCAAACCATATAACGGACGAATACGATCACTGCGTATACCGACCAACAAAAACTGGATGAACACGATCACCGCGTGTCAATCTATAACCACCGTATAACGGACGAATACGATCACTGCGCATATCGACCAACAACATCATATGATATGGTAAACACGATTACTGCGTGTCCTGCACCACCAATAGAGTGAACACGATCACGGCGCGTCCTACCCAATAAAACCCCGAGACGATACCAACACGATCACTGCGTGCCTCACAAAACAATCTTCTTAGATCGGGACGAATACGATCACTGCGCTATTCGACCACAGATACACATACCAAGATCAACACGATCACTGCGTGTCTTACAATATGAACCCCGTATATGGTACAAATACGATCACTGCGTACCTTGACCACAAAATCCACATCTTCCTGAAACCACGATTTCTCTTATCGGCAGGGAACAAAACCTATCCGAAACTGAAGCGGTAACCACCTGGCTTATGTTTCAAAAATGCATGTTTGATAATGACGTAATGCTTCCACACAGCATGGAAATGTTACGTACTCGCGTAGAATGCAAATGCTTATGATACATGCTTATGCAAAGAGTTACTTCAGCAAAATAAATGCTGAAGACAAACTGGATCCGCTGGGGATGACCGGAATACTACCGATACGCTTCCAACAAAATAAATGTTGGAAAGATGAACTAACTCCACTGGGGGATGACCGGAATACTACCGATACGCTTCCAACAAAATGAATGTTGGAAAGATGAACTAACTCCGCTGGGGGATGACCGGAATACTACCGATACGCTTCCAACAAAATAAATGCTGGAAAGATGAACTAACTCCGCTGGGAACAACCATCCTGCTAGGAAAGTAGCTCACGAACTTAAAACTCCAAAATCTGCTGAGGACGATCCTCCTGACGAGGAAGAGTGACTTGCTGGGGAAAGAAAGGACAATCGTGCTCGGGAAAACTCCTTTCAGCAGCTCCAACCACCTGATCACACTCTGTGGGGAACCTTTCCTGCTATCACAGAGCTGGGGATTGAACTACACATTCTGATTTGCACTGCACAAGAACTCTCTGGGGACGTTAATCACATCCATCTCGACCTCTACTGGAGAGGACTCTGCTCTGCTTGACAAGCTACTTCTGCACTACTGAAGATACATCAATCTTTTCCTTTGACGCAATCTCCGCTCTCCTGGGGGATAACATTCAATTTTGCCTGGGGCGACTTCACTAGGGAAGACACAACATTCAACCTCTGGAGAGGGTACCAGCTTGCCATGGACTCTGGCGAGGAACTTTGCGAGCTTTTGAATACCTGCAACAGTCAACAAGCAAACACAAGACAATCTATGCAAAAAGAAACATCTTGGTAATCACCCACAACAACCATTCAGGTAATCTTCGGTTTTAACAATCATCGGCCGAGGCCCGCCTGTTTACACGCATGTAAGTTTATCAAAAACATCGGCGCTTTTTACAAACAAAACTGTAAAAAAGTTAAAACCAAAGTCACACACTACACTGAATAACACACTTTATTGATAACGGCCTGAGAATAGGCAAGATTTGTACATCAGATGCAACTCCTGAAAAGAGGTAGTCACACATAAACAAAATGCAGAAGTATACAAATATACAAAATAAAATTTGTACACATGTCGGCAACGTGTTACAGACGAACACCATGAACCGATCCTCCTATGACTCGTCGGACTCTGACGCTTTCCCGGTCTTTGACCCCGGATGCTCCCAAACCATTAACAATCAAACTTGGACCGCAGTCATTTGCTTCTCCAATCCCTAACTTTTGCGTGAATCGCCCTTTGCGGGTTTTCAATTCACCGGGATACCCTTTTTTGCCGAAGCCGCCCAGTGTAGGTTTTCGACTTCGCAGGTGTACATTTTTTCATTTTATCCCTAACTTTTGCCCAAACCTTTTTATTCTGTTTTTCGGTTCGCCAGGATGCCCCATTTTTGCCTGGACTCTCTCTTTACTGTCCAGCGGGTCAATTTTTAAGCAAAGTATTTTTTAACTGCGTCCGAGTTCACAGGGGACGAAAAGTCTTCACCATCCATGGTGGATAACAATAAGGCTCCTCCGGAGAAGACCTTTATCACGACGTATGGACCTTCGTAGTTGGGAGTCCATTTGCCCCTGTGATCCGATTGCGGTGGGAGAATCTTTTTCAGCACAAGATCACCCGTCTAAAAGCTTCGAGGTCGAATCTTCTTGTCGAACGCTTTCTTCATCCGGCTCTGATACAGCCTACCATGTGCAATGGATACCAGTCTTTTCTCATCTATCAAGCTCAACTGATTCAATCTACTTCTCACCCATTCTGCCTCGTCCAGCTTAACATCAAGCAAAACCCTCAAAGATGGTATCTCAACCTCCAATGGCAGGACAGCCTCCGTGCCATATACTAGTGAGAACGGTGTTGCCCCGGTTGATGTACGCACTGTAGTACGATAACCGTGCAAAGCGAATGGCAGCATCTCATGCCAATCCTTATATGTTATCACCATCTTCTGAACAATTTTCTTTATGTTCTTGTTGGCCGCTTCAACAGCGCCATTCATCTTGGGTCTGTAGGGAGATGAATTATGATGCTCGATCTTGAAATCCCGACAAAGATTTTTCATCATCTTGTTGTTCAAATTCGAACCATTATCAGTAATGATCCGTTCAGGAATACCGTATCGGCAAATTATATCTCTCTTGATAAATCTGACCACCACCTGCTTCGTCACATTGGCGTAAGAAGCCGCTTCCACCCACTTGGTGAAGTAATCGATCGCGACTAGGATGAAGCGATGCCCGTTAGAAGCAGTAGGCTCGATCTTTACAATCATATCAATTCCCCACATGGAGAAAGGCCACGGAGAAGCCATAACGTTCAGTGGACTGGGTGGCACATGGATCTTATCAGCATAGATCTGGCACTTGTGACACCGTTTGGCAAATTTGAAACAATCAGTTTCCATCGTCAACCAATAATACCCCACTCGCAACAACTTTCGAGTCATAGCATGCCCACCGGCATGCGTACCAAAAGTTCCTTCATGGACCTCTTCCATGAGTAAGTTGGCTTCCTTCTCGTCTACACACCAGAGGAGTACCAAATCGTGGTTCCTTCTATACAGAACGCCATCGGGATTCAGATAGAAGTTGCCTGCTAATCTCCTTAGAGTCTTCTGATCGCGACTGGATGCCCCAGCCGGATATTCCTTATTCTTCAGGAAATTCTGTATGTCAAAATACCAAGGTTTACCGTCAGATGCTTCCTCAATTGCAAACACAAAGGCCGGCCTATCAAGGCGAGAGATGACAATGCTGGGAGCCTCATTCCAGCGGTTGACTTTATACATCGAGGATAACGTTGCAAGGGCGTCTGCCATTTGATTCTCCGCCCGAGGTACATGATAGAACTCCACCCTATCAAAGAAAGGTAGCAACCTTCTCGCATAATTCATGTACGGCACCATATTAGGTTGGCGCGTCTCCCATTCTCCCTTAATCTGATTCACAACCAACGCTGAATCCCCGTATACATCCAGATTCTTGATCCTCAGATCAATAGCCTCCTCTAACCCCATAATGCAAGCTTCGTACTTGGTTTCATTATTCGTCATTGGAAAAGTCAATCTGGCCGTGAACGGGATGTGTGACCCGTGGGGAGTCGTGATGATTGCCCCGATCCCGCTACCGTATGAATTGACAGACCCATTAAAAATCAATTGCCACTGGGAACTCCGCTCAGGTCCTTCACCAGGCAACGGCTCATCACAATCCTTAGCCTTCAAGTACATTATATCCTCATCAGGAAACTCAAAGTTCATAGGCTGATAATCCTCAATTGGCTGCTCGGCGAGATATTCGGACAAAACACTTCCCTTAATGGCCTTCTGGGAAACATACTGGATATCGTATTCTGTCAATACCATCTACCATCTAGCAATCCTTCCAGAGAGCGCTTGCTTCTCAAACACATATTTGATCGGATCCATCTTCGACATCAACATGGTTGTATGGTTCAGCATATACTGTCTTAGACGTTTGGCAGCCCACGCCAATGCACAACACGTCTTTTCGAGCATAGAGTATCGAGATTCACAATCTGTGAACTTTTTACTCAAGTAGTAAATTGCATGCTCTTTCCGTCCTGTCTCGTCATGTTGACCGAGAACACAACCCATACTGTTCTCCAGAACCGTCAGGTACATAATCAGTGGTCGTCCCGCTACTGGGGGTATCAACACCGGAGGTTCCTGCAAGTATTCTTTTATCTTTTCAAATGCCCTCTGACAATTGTCATTCCAGACCACCGCTTGATCTTTCTTTAACAGCTTGAATAATGGTTCGCACGTGGTCGTTAGGTGAGAGATGAACCTAGCAATGTAGTTCAACCTCCCTAAGAATCCACGGACTTCTTTTTCTGTTCTCGGTGCTGGCATCTCTTGTATTGCTTTTATTTTTGCAGGATCGACCTCGATTCCTTTCTTGCTCACAATGAACCCCAGTAGCTTCCCGGATCTCACTCCGAAGGTGCATTTGTTAGGATTCAGCCTCAGCCTGAACTTCCTCAGCCTCTTGAACAACTTCAGCAGATTAACCAGATGTTCTTCCTCTGTTTGAGACTTGGCAATCATGTCATCGACATACACCTCGATCTCTCTGTGCATCATGTCGTGAAAAAGCGTTGTCATGGCCCGCTGGTACGTTGCCCCAGCATTTTTCAAACCAAAGGGCATCATCTTATAACAGAAGGTTCCCCACGGGGTGATAAAGGTCGTTTTTTCCATATCCTCCGGAGCCATTTTGATCTGGTTGTACCCCGAAAAGCCATCCATGAAGGAGAACACTGAAAACTGAGCCGTGTTGTCAACTAACACATCAATATGCGGCAGCGGGAAATCATCTTTCGGGCTCGCTTTGTTTAGATCTCTATAATCAACACACATTCGAACCTTGCCATCTTTCTTTGGCACAGGCACGATATTAGCGACCCAAGTGGGATAAGTGGTAACAGCCAGGAACCCAGCATCCCATTGCTTCTGCACTTCTTCCTTTATCTTTACGGCCATGTCAGGATGAGTCCTTCGGAGTTTCTGCTTCACGGGCGGGCAATCTTCCTTCAACGGCAGACGATGAACAACCATATCAGTATCCAAACCTGGCATGTCCTCATAGGACCAAGCAAATATATCACTGTATTCACGCAGCATCTCAATGAGCTCTTGCTTGATATCCACTTGCAACGCGGCCCCTATACGGATATTACTGACGCATTCCTCAGACCCCAAGTTGACAATTTCGATCTCTTCCTGGTGAGGCAGAATAACCCTCTCCTCTTGCTTCAATAACCGACTAAGCTCTTCTGGTAAGTCACTGTCCTCCACAATATCCTCCTCGGCTTGGAAGATCGGATGCTCGAAGTCTAAACGAGTCATAGGAAGTTTTTGGTCGGTGTCATCTGAAAATTCATGAATCCTGCGAGGGAAACGGTTAAGTGCTTCAAAATGATGTACAAGCAAAATGCATAACCACGCTGCCATTTTATTGAAAAATAAAAAACAGAAAGAAAAGGGGCACAACATTTGAATGTAAAAAACGCCGTCATTTATTGATCATGCAAACATACAGGTAAACAGTTAGGCCCTAAGACAAGATCAACGATGCCCCGGGCAAAGCATGTGATCATACAATGATTGAAAAAAATAATGCATTACTGTTTGGTGACTTGGATGACGTCCTGGATGGACCAGTTGCATAGGCTTTGCCCCGGTGTGCTAGGTCGAATCCATGCGTCCACGTTGCAATCGCTATCCACTTCCTCCGTATCAGACACGGTATTAATCCTTCCGAAGCTAACTCCTCCGGGCGTGAACACCATAGGTCCCTTGTACTTAGGCGCACTCTGCGAGGGAGATGAGCGGTACCCCAAACCATGCCTATCTTGCTTCACTGGGATGTCTAGAACCTGCCCCCACTTCTGAGTCTCTCCTGCTTGTACCAACGCCTTGGCTTCTTTATATGAGGAGACGGCCACCTCCTGCCCTTCACTCTTTAACGGAACCTCTTCTTTAACTTTCACCTCCTTGAACGCCTGACACAGCGTTTCATGAATCTCTCCATCTACCTCCACGTACTTGAAAGAAGACAAATGACTGACTAAGATATCCTCTTCGCCACACACCGTCACAATACTCCCCTCAACCATATATTTCAGCTTCTGATGGAGCGTAGAAGTTACTGCCCCAGCGGCATGAATCCAAGGTCTCCCGATCAAACAACTATATGCAGGCTGGATGTCCATGATGTAAAACACTGTGTCAAACACCTCCGGACCTACCTGAATGGGTAACGTTATTGACCCGAATACTGGCCTCCTGGTTCCGTCAAAGGCCCTCACTACCAAATCACTAGGGGTGCACAACAACCCACGGGTGTCTAATTTCAACAGGGCTTTGTTTGGTAACACATTCAACGAGGACCCAGTGTCTACCAGCACATGGGATAAGGTGGTGCCCCTGCACTCGATAGAAATATGCAAGGCATTATTATGATCGCGCCCCCGAGGCGTTAGGTCAAAATCCGTGAATCCCAGACCATGCCCAGCGTTAACATGTGCCATAACTCCCTCTAGCTGATTAACTGAAATCTCTTGCGGCACGAAGGATGTCTCAAGTACCTTCAACAGGGCATTTCTATGCGCTTCAGAACACAACAGCAGCGATAATATGGAGATCTTTGACGGGGTCTGCTGCAGGTGATCTACAATCTTGTAATCACTTTTGCAGATCAACCTCATGAATTCTTCCACATCCTTGGTTATCGGCTCTTTTTCTTTACTCCCCGAAGATTCCCCCTCCACAACTTTGTTCTTACCCCTGGCCAGCCTCTCTGCCTCGACCTCGGGTGAAGTGAAAATTCTCCCGCTTCGGGTTATACCACCCGCTCCCACTATATTATCTACGGATCCTGCTGGCGGATCATTCAAGTCAATCTTTTCCCCATTACAATACACCTCAGCACCATAGCACCACGGGACTGCCTTTGTGCTTTCAAAAGGGATTGGCTTAGCCTTGGTAATAGTAATGGTCGGTCTTGATGATGCCGAAATCGTCATTGATTTGAACGGAATGGTGATCGTAGCAATCTCCCTGCGCTCTTCTTCAGATTCTGTCTCAACAGACTTCTCCCGCCCCACAGACCTGTCAAACTGCAAAGTTCCTTCATCAATCAAACTTTGAACTCCCCTCTGCAACTTATCACAGCCCTCAGGTTGAACCAAACAGTCAACACACTCTTCGCTGCAATCGGGATAGACGCCTCCTTTCAATAAGCGCTGCTTTACGTAACTCAAAGGCGTTTTCAGCTCGCTCACTTCTGAAACTAAGTTCAACTCATCATCTACCATGATCGCATTGGCCCCAGCCCCACCATGCTTGGGCATTGGCTGCTGCGTGATATTGGGACCTTCCTTCCCGAAGTTAATAGTCGTACTATCAAGCAAATCCTGTACTTTATGCTTGAAAGCTAGGCAATTTTCAATATTGTGCCCTGGGGCACCCGAATGGAAGTCACAGTGCTCATTAACATCATATCCGACTGGCGGCTGGCCAGTTGGTGGTGCTAAGGTCCTCTTCTCGACTAGCTGCAATTTCAACAAAGTTTGAAGGAGTTCTGCATATGATACCGGCGGTACCTCGAATACTTTCCTCGGTCGCGGGTTCTGAATCCTGCGCTGATTATTATTAGGCTGCTGCTGAGCCTGCTGCGGTGGTTGTTGTCTCTGCTGCTGAGAAGGCCCTGGAATGGTTACACTTGCAACTTGCGACTGCTGACGCCAGTTTTGACCCTTATTCCTTCGTCGAGCACTGTATACGGCGTTGGTGTCACCCTGCCGTTTACCACCAAACGTCTTCTTATTACCTCCTGCGGAACTGGACTCACCCGCTTGAATTTTACCGATCTTTACCCCATTTTCAATGCGCTCCCCCATCAAAATCAACTCAGAGAAAGTACTCATTGAAAAATTGAGCAACCGATCATAGTACATTCCAGAGAAAGTTCCTATGAACATATCCATCATTTCACGCTCCACCATTGGAGGGTGCACCCTAGCAGCCAGATCTCGCCATCTCTGGGCGTATTCTTTAAAGCTCTCGCTAGACTTTTGAGACATGCTTTGCAGCTGGACTCGGTTAGGGGCGAGATCACTATTATATTGATAATGTCGGACAAAAGCCTCTGCCAGCTCTTTCCAACTCCTGATCTGAGTAGGTTCCAAGCTCATGTACCACTCCAGCGATGGTCCTGACAGGCTATCCTGGAAGAAGTGCATTAGCATCTTTTCATCCTCAGAATACGCAGACATACGTCTGTAGAACGCGCGCACATGCACCCTAGGGCATGTATCCCCTTTGTACTTATCAAATGACGGTGCTTTGAATTTCAGCGGGACCCTCAACCCTGGGACTAACCCCATATTTGACATATCCAACCCAAGAGCATTCTGGCTGGCCAATCCGTTCACTTTCTCTTCTAGCAATCTCATCCGATGGTTGTCATCCCTGGCTCTTTCATAGCCCTCGTTCTGACCAGAGAACACATCCTCCTGACGATCCTTCCAGCGAGGTACTGCATCATATCCAACATAACCTGCATCGCGGCCCGGACCTGTTTGGACTTACCTGGGGTCATACCTCAGATTACCCATCTCTTGAGCGTTGTATGCGCCAGTTCCATATCCAAGATTTCCATAGCCACCAAACCCAGCCTTGGCGCCATCCATGCTGCCATACCCCATATTCACACCATTGAAGCCCTGGTTACCATTAATACCATTCATTACGACATTCTCAACGCCACCATTGAAACCCTGGTTGACATTACCCACAAATACCCCAGCAGTATTTGTGTTGACATTCATATCACCGGCATTCCCACCTCCACCTACAGGACCAGTTTCTCCAGCATTCAAACCGGTGACGGGAATAGCATCAGCACTTTTATGATTCTCAACTCGGGGAGAAGCAGCAATGTTTTCACCATGCGGTGTCCCGTTGTTTTCATCCCGTGCGACTATCGGTTGAACCAGATTCTGCAACTGCTCTTGTCCTTTGGCGATGGTCTCCATGGTTTGCATGAGCAGGGCCATCCTGTCACGCATCTCTTGCATTTCACTCTGCACGTTGTCCATGATCTTCTTCTGGTTGATCCTTGTAGAGTAACAGTGGACCCGCTTTTCTGCAATCCTGAAAATACCTGGAACGGATGCAGGAGATAAGATACATGGATCACAAACCTGCAATGCAAATATGAGTATGTATGCAAAATGCAATATGTGTCTGTGCATTAGGGATTATTATTCCCCGATTCTAGTGTGAATGTGCCAGTGCAGTGATAGTGCTAGCAAGACAGTGATCGGAGCCGAATCATAGAAAACCTCGTATATTGCAGAGAAATCCAAGAATACAATATCACTGAGTATAAAAAGAAGGCATGACCTCAACCAACAATCCTGGTGATGGTCAGCACGAATGCAAATAAAGCATACAAGTTAATACATGAAACGATCAAGTACTCCCATAAGCCTGGTACTCTTCTATTAACTTCTTGGTCTCTGGATGACTTGGTCGGGTAAGCAGCCCTTCAACAAGTTGATTTCTTCGTTTGAGCACACGTCGCACGTCACCAGCGGTTTCCTCCCATGCCCCTCCTCCGAAGCGATCCTCTAGCTTCCGCTTCTGAGACACAGCTTCGTTCCTGCCTTCGATGGCCTTGTTCAATGCATTCTGGAGACTATATCTGGCCATTACCTCTTCTTCATGCTTCTTAATGCTAGCGTTCAACTGTTCTTCGAGGTCAGAAATTTGCTGCTTCAATTTATCTTCCCTCTTTTTGTTGTTGGTTAGCGTAGCATTCCATGTCTTATTACAAGAAGAGATTTCTCGGTGTGCGGCATCGAGTGCTTTCTTTTTGGACTCCAACATGTCGTGAGAGCTTCTGAACTCTTGACCCAGACGTTCGCGCTTCTTTTTCTCCTCAGTCAACTCAGCACCTAGCCTGTTTACTAGTTCGATCTGCTGTTGGAAAGAACGTACAGCCTTATTCTTCTCACTACGCATCTGAGCCAACTCCTTTTCCAGCTCTTCATTAATCTTCATCAAGGCTTCCTTTTCTTTCACAACTCGCTCGTAGACCTCCATAGTAACAGTGGTCGGTTCTTCCACCAGAATATGAACAGGGACTGGCGCAGCTGGAAATGGCATCAGTAACTGTCTTGCTCTCTCCTGGATCCAAACTTTGTAGGGTGCATATGCCTGACAATCATTCTTCCCCAACAGTGGTTTCCCTCTTCTGTTAATACGCATCCAGGCATGCCGAAGCTTGGCTAGTAACTCTCCACTCAAATCACCGGTGAAGTACAGAGATTCCTGTACTTCTTCCTCCTGAGGTGGGTTCTTCAGCGCATATCCAAACTGGCGGACGAATAGAGATGGGTTGTAGTTGATGCACCCTTTTCTTCCTATCAAAGGGACATTAGGATACCCAGAACAACTGCAAATAAGCTCAGACCCCAACAAATCTCGGTCAAACCACTCAATGTCTTCAGAAGACAACCTCATCATACGCTCTGGCCAGTCAGCTGTAGTCGCACTATCCACAAAAGGTCCCTTCAGGGGAAGATGGCTCTTAAACCACATGTACAGCAAAGGCACGCAACAAGAGACATTCTTGCCTCTCCTGTTCTCATTTCTGTAGTGCATCGAATGGTAGAAGTCCCCGATTAGTGTGGGTACCGGGTTGCCAGCAGCAAACAGATGAAATGCATCCATGTCCACGAAGTTCGGGAAATTGGGAAACAACACTATCCCATAAATGCATAGGGCTAAAATAGCGTTAAAGACCACCCAACACCCATTCTTGGCGTACTCTTGAGCCTTACCAACCAGAAACTGGAGAGAGAAACCCGGAACCCCTCGCCAAGAAGTCATCAACAGCTCAGAAGCATTCATGTGCAAGGCCTTAGCTAAATCCTCCAGCTTGGGCTCAGCAGCAGAGTGAATAAAAGGAACTGCATTCCGCACCGGCAGCTCAGTAAACTCCACATACTCCTCCATGGTAGGCCCCAAGATAAAGTCAGCAAATGTGAAACACCTCAAAGCCGGGTCATAGAATTGCATCAACGTGTACAGCCCATTCAATTCATCATCAGTGGATTTGCGAACCAAACTCAACAGCCGTCCGTAACTCTGCCTGAAGCTTCTACGGACATCCTCAGCAAGAGAGATCAGACCCAAGAGGGGAGTAATATCAGGGATAGGTAGCTTGTAGGCAACTGTCATCCTCAAACCAGCCATGATCAATACTCAGAAGTCCAGACACTAGAACCAGGGAATATGCAAATGCACCTGCAGCACAGACACACGTTAATGAGATGCAATGATAATGGTTATGCAAATAATGCAATGCAAACAACATGCAACAGGGACCAAGTGCTATAGCTGAGAAGCCTGAACAATATCATAAGTCTCAAATAGATCCTCCAGAATTCCTCAAACCTTGGTCTTAGATAAACCCAATACAAAGCTCCAACACTGGTCTTTGATAGACCTCATAACATGACTCCAACTGGTCTCTGACAGACCTCATACCATAACTCTGACTGGTCTCTGATAGACCTCATCACTGTCCATAAATACTCAGGATCTCAGATCGAGAAATAACCGGTATCTGAAGGTCTAGTTACCTGCATAACCCCAAACCCTCTCACAGGTAGGTGTCCTAGTAACTGACAAAGGTATGGCATCTTATGCGGTCGTCGGCGTCACAGACTTTTAGGGTTGATGATACGATTCCCAGAAGAAGTGGCATCATCAAATCCTGAAGAGGCCTCACTTAGCCAACTTCCAAATGATCGGTCCCCAGAGTCGACAATCCAACTAACCAGCAACCCGAGCCACCCAAAGGGCAGGACAGGAGGCCAACCAGAAGAACCTCGTCTGAGTGTGGATTTCGCGGGACACTAGGACATGCAAAGCACGTGCGCGCCCACTAATCTCCACTCTAAATCTAGGTGCACTCAAGCCCAGGTCCGACTTATCTCTCAATCAAGGAACACCCGTCACAACCCCACAATACAGCAATAATAATGATAATAAAGTGCTGAAATGTAAATACAGAAATGTAAATCCATACAAAATCCTCGACGGGAGAACAAGCGCTAGGATTGACTCTCTTAAGGGACGTTGGATCCCAAATGCATAAGGAACTATCGCAGTCCTTAGCAGCTAGGGGACGTTGGATCCCCAGCAGAGTCGCCAGCTGTCGCTACTGCGAAAATCGGCGCCGGTAATACAGAAGAGTCGCCACCGTGCGTTATTTATCCCAAAGGAGGGAAAGGAAACGCTCGAAGTAAATCTAACGCAAAGACGGGAAAAGGTATGGTCATCGCAACCAAAACCTGGATTCGGGAGTCGGTTACGCAAGGGGAAGGTATTAGCACCCCTCACGTCCATCGTACTCGATGGGATCCACGCTTGCTGGTTTGTACGGATTACACTTCTATCTAAACTAAAGGATGAGGTCTGAAAAGAAAAGAAAACATGACTCGGTAAAGCATCGCACTTTATGCCTACGTATTCTCGTCTGGAACGAGAAATCAGAGTCAACGTAGTTCGCCTAACTACGGGCGAAGGTGGGTGAAGGTTGCTCGCTAGGATATTGCATCCTATGCCTACGTACTTCCACACAGCATGGAAGATCAGAGCAAACGTAGTTCGGGCCACGCACGACACAAGCTGTTCAAGTGTCTTTTATGAAAAATCTCACCTTAAACAAGGGTTTTCTTATTGCAAAAAGGTTGATGTTTGTTCAAATCTTTTGACGGAAGAAATGAATTAATTTCTGTTATAACCTTTATTAATGTTTTTCTGTTGTTTTGAGGAAAGAAGAGATGACACTCTACGAATCCTAGGGTTAAAAAAGGGGAATAAAATCTACCCTACTGTTATCATGCATGGGTTAAGACCTAATGTCTATCATGCTCCTCTCTTGCGCAGAGAGAAACAGAGATCCTAAGGGAATAGACGGAAACAGAAACAGCAGATATATATAATAAAGCAGTAAAATGCATGGATGCAACAATACAAGCGAGGCAAGGGAGTCCCACTCAACCTCGAACCTAGAAAACAATAGGCAAAAGCGAACAAAATTCGCTTTCAACCCAGCAGGTTAAACAGCAAACAATACAATCTGGGAAATTCACACAATACATCAAGAATTAAACAGCTAAAATTAAACAACAAAAGCAGTCTTCATCAGCATCTGTCTTCAATCTTCAATATCCCAATGACTTTTCTTCAAGTCCCACTCTCCAAGTTGAGGAATCAATCACAAGGATGAACTGGGGGTTAAGCAATTAGTTGACCACCAAAGGTGGCTAACAGATTGCTAACAACACCTAGGATATTTTCTCTCAAGAGTTCTATCTCTTAGACACTATCACCAAGCCTTCCAAAGGAAGGGGGTGAATGTCTTAGAGAGACTCTGCATCACAGAGAAGGATGGAGGCAATCAAGACCTTCCATGTTTGTGAATCAAGTTTTCTACTCTAGAGCTCTGCCTAACTCTTAGATCCTAGAAACTTCAACAGCTGCCAGCAAGAGATACTCCTCATCAACTCTGGAACTTGGTCTTCATTCTCTGATCTTCAAATGGGCCTCATCAACACAGTCTTCAGCTCAAACCCCAAGCCCCAAACAAACCCAATACCCCACACAGACAAATAATAACCCTAAAGAGGGCACACCACACAATCAATCAAATACAAGCAATATACTAGTAGCAGTAGGGGAATCCTAATATTTTCTAAGGGATCTATTATCTACCCATAACCCCTATAGTCCCATACCCCAAAATCAAATCACAATTCCTAAAAGAATTAATCTATCTCACCTATGCTCACTTAAAACCCTAATTTTACCCACTCTAATCTCACCTAATCAAATCATCTAAAAATTAATCCTAAAATTATGAATTAAATCCTATATACAAGTTGAGGGTCTAAGCTAATCACCCTAGAAAGAATGGATCCTAAATATAAAGGGAACTATTAGAACTAAAATCAACAAAATTAAGCACTAAACTAAACTCATTAAAGAGCTATTTACAAGAAAAATACACAAAAAATACTAAAACAAAATAAAATGCCATTTTTATTATTTATTATTTTTCTTAACAGAATTTTGAATCTACCACAAAAAGAACCAATTAAAAACAAGCTTTTTTCAATTTTATATGGATTTTTTTAAGATGCAAAAAATATAAAAGAAAAATAAAATCACAAAAAAGAATTAAATTGGGGAGGGGGTGTCAAAATTAACTTCGCTCAGTTATATTAATCATTGGGCCATGAAGGTGGGGGCGCAGATAGCAAATGTGTTAAGCCCAGTTGGAAATTAAATCAGAAGAAAAAAACAAAAAGGAGATAGAGAGCGCGCGGGGTGTATATAGCAACGATTCATAGTTCAAAACGCATTGGGCTCAGGTTTGGGGGGTGGGGATAACATGTTTTGCTGAGGCCCATTGTGGAGTCTTTAGTGAAACGCATCGTTTCACTTTGGAATTTCCCTCCGCTTCTCAACTTTAAACATAGGCCATTGGATTGGATTAAAAGGTCAAGACTTTGAAACGATCGAACGGACATGCTTCATCTTCTCCAAATGGACCTAGGGTTTCAGTTTTTTACAGCTTCCATGCACGAAATTTCAAGCTCATCGTGCTCTCTCAATTCACAATGAAAATCAAAAATTCCAAAGGCAAAAACGTGCCATTTTCTTCCCTGATCACGATGGTACCCATAATTTCTCCTAAAGCTTCCTATAATTCGCAAACAGAGAACCCTAAGATCTTAATTCCACCATTGTACACTGATATGCATGGTTATTAAACTTGCTCAAACTATACTAGAATGTTCTATGCGTTATGCTAATCACTCTAAACTAAAAAGCTAAGATTATCTTGCCCTAATCCATGAGTTCTTGACCCTAAAAGTTTGACTGCCCTGACATGAATCATCATCAATGGTGCCCTAGGTTTCTGCACATCATCTTCTAGCTAACCTTAGCAGATCTACCCTAAAGAAACATGCTAACAGGTCATAATTACAGAGATACGAATTGAACTTCATACCTTGAATATTGGTGGAGACAGTTGAGAATTCGTGCAATCCAAGACTTGGCTAGCTCCTCAGATGATCCTTGAGGTGTAGAGATCTTTCTGTTTGCAAAGAAAATGGAGGGAAAAGCTTATATCCTTGGCTGCAACTTTGATGCACAATCTTGAATTTTGAGAAACAGCTCCTTAAACAGCCATGGATGGACCTTGGAGGATGATATTTCACACTCACAACTCACCACAGATGGAAGATGAATAAAAGCCTTGAACAAAAATGGTGTATTATGATGATTCTCTCACTTACTTGCAATTGAAGAAACTATGGAATTCTCTCTCTCCTCACTCTCTTTTCACCAACCTTTTGCACTAATGATCCACACTCATTATATAGATGATGATGGACAGATCTAGAAGTTTCTGGATTGATCTTAGGGGATTCTAGAATGTGATGGAAGAATGTGGAAATTCTCATGTAATGACACTTTGAAATATCTCACCTCATGCCTCAATTGTCCTTAAAACACTTCAATTCCACTTTAAAATCTCCTCATATGAGTTATTGGAAAGATATGAATGCTTATCATACTGATCCCTTGCCTTTGGTTAAGTTTCATATGGATGCCTTATGATGCAAGCAAGAACATTACAAAGCAAGTCCAAAATTTAAGCCCTAACTAAAAAAAGTGGCTGAACCAATGTCTTTAAAATATTGTTTGGAATCAATTTGGTATATTACATGACCCATTTTGGATTTGTAGATCTCTCAAACCAATTTTTCATGTGAACTTTTTCAAGTTATATGCCATTTTTAGGTCATTTTTCACCAACTTTTATCAAGCCTTGTTCTATGCATTTACAAACTTCCATGACCTCTTTTCTAGGCTTAAAATTCCATTTTGAGAAACTTTGATGTTGTGAAGTTTTTCATTTGAAGCTTCCTTGTATGAGTTTTAGGCATAGGCTAAGAATGACCTGTAATTCTCAAATGACCAAAATACCCTTTGCTTGCCAAGACCATAAGTAGAGTTCCACAAATCATATGAAGGAATACCATACCTTCCTAGAAAGCTAAGACAATAAGTAACAACTCTCATGTTGTCCAGAAATCCATTTGAAATATCCTTGAAGGTAAAACGTTGCTTGGAAGACAGACAACTTTCACAGACAAATTTCAGTGCCCTCAGATGACCTGTAACTTGCAAGAGCTATAACTTGAGTTCTATAAATCATCTTGATGACTTCCACCACTAAAATTAAATCTATGAAGATACTCTACAAGTTTCATGTGGACCAGAAATTCATATGAAGCTTGCATCTTGAGTTACACTGCTTTGAAGTTTGACCTAAATCATGGGATTTTACACTGAAACCCTAATTTGGTAACTCCATTTCTCCTTGATTCCTTCTGATTTTTCTTTAGAACAACACCATACCCATATCCATATAGCAATTAATGAATCCCACATTCTTCAAATGGTCCTTGATGCCTTTCAAAACCAGTCTTTGACCTAGGGTTGACCTGGTGTTGACCCTAGTTGACTGACTTCAACTGAGGCTCTTGCAATCATTCCAATGACTTGGCTCTCCTTCAAAATGATCATCTAGGCTCTTCATAACATCCATACACACCTCATGCTCTTGGCTCATAGCTCACACTTCCTCTGATGATCCCCAAATAATCTCAAGATAGGGGAGAACTCACTGATCAACCTGTCAACTCTTCAAAGCTCAAATTCTTCCCTGATGACCTGAGTAGTCTTGAATATGAATGAAACCCTTGAATATGCCTCTTGAGATAAGAATAGCACTTGATCCCCTGATTAAGATAGCTTGCTTATGCTATGCAATGCAGATGAATACACTATGTACATGATGCCAATGCAATTGAAACATAAACCTAGGTTAGAAAAGGTTGGGCAAATTTTGGGGTGCAACAGCGTCCCCATGGCCTTTCTCCATGTGGGGCATTGATATGATTGGAAAAATTGAGCCCACCGCATCCAACGGACACCGGTTCATCTTGGTAGCTATCGATTACTTCACCAAGTGGGTCGAAGCAGCGTCTTATGCTAATGTTACCAAGCAGGTGGTAGCCCGGTTTATCAAAAAGGACATCATCTGTCGTTACGGCATCCCCAAAAGAATCATTACTGACAATGGTTCAAACCTGAATAATAAGATGATGAAGGAATTGTGCCAGAATTTCAAGATTGAGCATCACAACTCATCTCCCTATCGGCCCAAAATGAATGGCGCTGTCGAAGCGACCAATAAGAACATCAAGAAGATAATTCAAAAGATGGTTGTAACATACAAAGACTGGCACGAGATGTTTCCCTTCGCTTTACACGGTTATCGTACGACGGTACGCACATCACCTTTCTCACTGGTGTATGGTATGGAGGCTATCCTACCATTGGATGTTGAGATTCCTTCCTTGAGAGTTTTGCTTGATGTCCAACTTGATGAGGCATAATGGATAAGGAATAGACTGAATCAGCTCAGTTTGATGGATGAGAAGAGACTTGCATCTATCGCATATGGTCAGTTATACCAGAGCCGGATGAAGAAAGCTTACAACAAGAAGGTGCGCTCTCGAAGCTTTTAGACGAGCGATCTTGTGCTAAAGAAGATTCTCCCACCACAATCAGACCACAGGGGCAAATGGACCTCCAACTATGAAGGTCCATATATCGTTCGAAAGGTCTTCTCCGGAGGAGCCTTACTGTTGTCCACCATGGATGGCGAAGACTTTACATCCCCTGTGAACTCGGACACAGTTAAAAAATACTTTGCTTAAAGAGACTCGCTGGACAAAAAAAGAAAGTCCAAGCAAAAATGGGGCATCCCGGTGAACCAAGAAAAGAATAGGGTTCAGGCAAAAATTAGGGATAAAAATTTAAAAGATGTACGCCCGCGAAGTCGAAAACCTGAGAAGGCGACTTCGACAAAAAAGGGTATCCCGGTGAATTGAAAACCCGCAAAGGGTGATTCAGGAAAAAGTTAGGGATTGAAAAAGCAAATGACTGCGGTCCGAGTTTGATACTGCATTGCTTAGTGGTTTGGGAGTGCCTGAGGGTCGATTATCCAAGTCAATTTCTTCCGAGGATGGAGTATCGGGAAAGCG
Organism: Lathyrus sativus; assembly: GCA_963859935.3. Classification (NCBI taxonomy): domain Eukaryota; kingdom Viridiplantae; phylum Streptophyta; class Magnoliopsida; order Fabales; family Fabaceae; genus Lathyrus; species Lathyrus sativus. Next base: position 316,684,537 of record OZ012740.1, on the reverse strand, counting down.
TCGGAGTCAGGCGAGTCATAGGAGGATCAGCTCATGGTGTTTGTCTGTACCACGTTGCCGACATGTATACAAATTTCTTTGTACCTTTGTACCTATTTGTATTTATTTTTGTAACTTCCTCTTTTCAGGAGTTGCATCCATTGTAAAAAACTTTGCCTATTTACAGACCCGTTATCAATAAACGCATATTCAGTACTTGATGTTTGTTTCTTGTTTTAACTTTTACTGTTTTGTTTATGGAAAACACCGATGTTTTGATAAACTTGCACGTGCATAAACTTGCAGGCCTCGGCCAATAATTGTTAAAACTTTGAATTGACTGAGCAATTGTCACGGCTATTGACCTGGATATTTCCTATTGTATAGGATATCTTGTTGTTGGTCATATTTTGCAGGGTCGTTACCTACGAAGCAAACAACCAAAGGATCGTGTTTCCCCCAGCCAGAGTCCCTTAACGTAGGAGCAGGCTCTAAGTGACCTTATTCCTCCGCAGCAGATGGAATTCGCATTTTTATCCCCGGAAGAGTTGGATGCGAGCTAGCAAGCGGTCAGGCAGTGATGTGCACTCCCAGCAGTGGTCATGTGCACATTTAATCCCCAGTGAAGACCTCATAGGGTACAACCAGGTTATCGGTGTGTTGAAAAGATCATCCCCACGCAGGATTGTTCTGTCCGTTCTCCAGCAGGTTGTCTTTCCTCCAGTAGGGTTGATCATCCTCTGCAGAGTTCGTAACTCCGGATTTGTTAAGCTATCCCCCAGCAGGATTGTTTCTTCCACCAACGGAGTCGATTCACCTTTCCAGCATTTATTTTGCTGGAATAATTCTGTGATACCCAGTTATCCCCAGCGGATTTGGCTTTGTCTTTAGAATTTATTTTGCTGAAGCGATTCTGTATCCAGCTTTTCTCCTGCAGCCCGAGCCTGCATTTGCATCTTGCATATATCATCATATCTGCATCATATTTGCATTTCATCGTCAAATGCGTAGCATTTCCATGCCGTATGGAGTATTACGCCATTTTTAAACATGTGCATTTTGAAATATAAGCCAGGTTGGTTACCTCTTTGTTTCAGGTGTCTTCCCTGCAGGTAATTGGGACTCCTGTTCAGGATGGTTTTTGAATATTCAAATGTTGTGGCATGAGATATGCGATGATAACGGTCGTCCTATCCTGTGTTCCCTCATCAGAGTTACTTGGTTAAGTTTCTCTTCTTCCCCAGCGGAGTTTTCCTCAGATCGTTGTTGCGTCAGTGTTGTAAAAGGAAAGATTTCAGGGATTAGACCTTTGAGGTCGTTACTGGTTGTCAAGGTTAATGTCTGGCAGGTGACGTCAGGATTTCTCCAGTAGAGTTTTCCTCGGATGGCTGTTATGTCAGCATTGAAAGACTTCATGATTATACCTTTGAAGTTGTTACCCATTTTTGTTCAAAGATGGAGGTCTAGCAGACGACGTCAGAATTTCCCCACAGAGTTGCTTGTTCAAGTCTTCGGATGCTCAATACGCGCTTTTATTTAGCGTAGGCCCGTTTCTACGGAAATGGAAGGTCAGAGATATTGACAGTACTCGCTTTTAGTTAGCGTATGCCCGTTTCTGCGGAAATGGAAGGTCAGAGATATTGATAATACTGGCTTTTATTTAGCGTATGCCTGTTTCTACGAAAATGGAAGGTCAGAGATATTGACAATTCTCGCTATTAGTTAGCGTATGCCCGTTTCTACAGAAATGGAAGGTCTGAGATATTGACAAACTCGCTTTTATTTAGCATATGCTCGTTTCTGCGAAAATGAAAGGTCAGAGATATTGACAATTCTCGCTATTAGTTAGCATATGCCCGTTTCTGCAGAAATGGAAGGTCAGAGATATTGACGATTCTCGCTAAGAGTTAGCGTATGCCCGTTTCTGCCGAAATGGAAGGTCAGAGATATTGACAGTACTCGCTTTTATTTAGCGTATGCCCGTTTCTGCGGAAATGGAAGGTCAGAGATATTGACGATTCTCGCTATTAGTTAGCGTATGCCCTTTTCTGCGGAAATGGAAGGTCAGAGATATTGACAATACTCGCTTTTATTTAGCGTATGCCTGTTTCTGCAGAAATGGAAGGTCAGAGATATTGACAGTACTCACTTTTATTTAGCGTATGCCCGTTTTTGCGAAAATGGAAGGTTAGAGATATTGACGATCCTCACTATTAGTTAGCGTATGCCTATTTCTGTGGAAATGGATGGTCAGAGATACTAACAATTCACACTTTTACGTAGTGCTTTGCCTGTTTCTACCGAAATAGAAGGTCAAAGATACTGACGATTCACACTTTTACGTAGTGCTTTGCCCGTTTCTTCGGAGATGGAAGGTCAAGGATAATATTTCGATATGGTCCTGTGACTCGGTTCCCGCTTATTGTAGGGTACATTTGTTGTTAATCTAATGTGTGGATTCAATGCCTGTGGCGTCACGCAGGTGGTTGATGTTGAGATCAGGTTCTTTATCAGATGATTGATCAGTTGGTGCCGTGACAACCGGATTCAATTTTCTGGATATTTTCCCCAAGCAGTTTGTGCAGTTTATTTCTTTGGTTGGCAAATTTCTAGGTTCTTTGGTATTCAATCGTCTTTTACCTTGATCTTCTGAAAGTCGTTCTCTTTTCATCCAGTCAGGTCCAAGTCGCTTGAATAGGGGCAGCTGTTGCACCCCAAAATTTGCCTAACCTTTTTCTCACTTGGTTTATGTTTCATTGCATTAGCATATCATTGATCTAGCATTTGCATAGCATAGCATTGTTCATTTAGCAGGGGATCAAGTGGGATTGATATCAAGAGGAGCCTATCTAATAGGTCTTATTCAAGCTTGAGATGTCACCAAGGTCATCAGGGAGAGGGTTGGGTTCTTGAGAAGTTTGGTTGTTTGTATGTGGTTAATCTCCTAACCTGAGGACCAATTGAAGACCATCAGTGGGTTGTGGAGCCTTGTTCATGGATAGGGTATGTGGATAGAGCTCATGGATTGCCTTGAGGGTCATGAGAGAGCTCAGTCAAGTCATTATGTTAAGGGTGAAGGGCCACAGCTGAGGGTGTTGCAATTAGGGTTTTCATCTGAGTAACCCTAAGTCAACTGTGCAATTAAAGAGGATCAAAGATCAATTCTAAGTCTTTGTGATCATGGAAAGTTGTGTTGAGATACATGAGGTGATAATCCAAGATCAATCCAAGAAAAATTCAAAGTGTGAGGAGTTGCTAAACTAGGGTTCTCAGGGTAAAACCCCCTATTTAGTGCCTAACTTCAAGACCACTACTCTCAAGATACAAGTTTCATCTCAACTTTTGGCCAACCTGAAACTTGTAGAGCATGTTCTTAGCTTTAATTTTAGTACTATAAGTCCTCCATTGTATTTATAGAACTCAAGTTATGATCCAGACAAGTTACAGGTCATCAGATGAATGTGAAATTTGTCTGCAAAAGTCAACCAACTTCCATGGAACCTTTGACCTAGAAGGGTGCTTCTCCTTAATTTTTTGCCAACATGAAAGTTGTAGGTCTTGATCTTAGCTTTCCAAATTGTACTAGAAGTTTTCCATCGGATTTGTAGAACTCAAGTTATGAGGTTTACAAGTTAGGGGTATTTTGGGAAAGTGAGATTATAGGTCATTTGGCATTATAGGTCATTTTCACTACCTTGCAAGCTTCAAATGAAGTTTTGTCCAACATGGAACTTGTTAAAAATGGCATTTTTAGGTGAACCATGTATCAAGGATGTATTGATTTGGCTTAGAGTGAGACTTGGTTTGAAGGAAATTGACAAAAGAGGAATTAAAAGGCATTTAGGTGAAAAAAACTCAAATTAAATCATGTGTGTTCAAACAAGACCAAATGAGTGCTCATTTTAATCCGTAAAGTCATTTTGAAGACAATGGAAATAATGGAAAATGCATTTGAGGCATAATTCATAGTGTTTCAACTTGTTGCTTCATGATGAAGAAACACATCCAATCTTGGCCAAAGGATGCAAACAAGGGCTTAATCCTGTCCATACACTCTCCACAGTCAATAAGCAATGCAATTGAAGCTTCTTGGAGAAGTTTTGAGCTCAGAACCGTGTTTCCCATTGTTGAGTTTTTGAAGAAAATTGAAAACTTGGATATCCTGGATTGGGCCTCCAAATCACCCAAACTCATTTTATATAAGTTTAGAAAGTGGTTTTGATCAAGGTTGGTGCTGATTTCGTGCTAGAACCAGAGAGTGTAAGTTGAATTTCAAGGGAGCAAGTGCAAATCGTGTTTTGATTTCAAGAGTGATTCAAGGCAAATTGAGGATTGAATCATCTTCAGCATCAATCATAGAGTGTATCTGCATAGTTTGAAGCCAAGGATCGTGCCCTAACTGCTCCAATTTGAAGCTGCAACTCAGGTATGCAACTTTCAAAATTGCTGTAGATTCATGATGATCTAACATGTTTTAGCATGAGGTTAAGGTTTAGAAGAGATTATAGATGGATTCTGGATCAAAATTGTGGAGTTTAGAGACAATTCTAGGTGTAAGCAATTTTCTGTTGAGACTTGTATTGGCCTGATTATTGAGAGTTAACATGATCTAGATAGCTTATGATAATCTATGAAGCATGAGGATTTGATCAATGGCTTTAGATTGAGTTTTGATGATGATCAAAAGTATGGAGTGATTTCTGTTTATGTTCGAATCTTGAAATGTATGAGGAATTAGGAGAAAACGACATTGGATTTGAGATCAGCATGAAAAATGGAGTGGAACTGTGTAGATTTTGTTAAGGATTGATGACCTGTAAGTTTTGGCTCGCCGGAGAAGACGGTGGCTCAGCCACCGGAGCCACCGTCTGGTTCACCTGAGATCATTCCCTCCATTTCCAGTTCAAACGAGGAAGATGAACTCCCCACCCTTAGATGAAGTTGAAACGAAGACTTTGTACTCAGATCCAACGATCATGACTTGTTTTCAGAGTTGGCCTTTGACTCTCAAAACGCTGCGCATCATTAATACGCCGACAGCGTGTGAGCCCTTAGATTAGGAGACTTAGTCCACAGATCTTGCGCTCCTCATTATTTCTGGCATTTTAATTTTTTTATTTAATTTTTGATTTTATTTTAATTTCTTTGTCATTTTAAATTCATATTAAATCCAATTTTGATCAGAAAAATATAATAAAAATATGTGGATAATATAGATTTAATTTCTGATTTTCTGGTGCTGTTACATTTTATTTTCATGCAATTTTCAATTTAATATGGTTTTTTGCAGTTTCTTTATTTCTTTAATTTTGGCTTATTTCTTCATGTTTTTGCTGAAATTTGACTGGCTGTTTAGTATAGAATTTAGGGTTGAATTTTGGCTTGCAGGTAGATTAGAGATGCATGATCCCCTAGGATTTAATTCAGATTTTCTAGATAACATTAGGTTCTGTTTAGGACTAGTTCCCTTGACCTCCCATCTGTAGGGTTTCTTTTGACCTCTTTGGGTTTTAGGATTTCTTTAGGTGCCTTCCCTTTAGATTAAGGCTCTGATCCTTTGCCCACAGATCAATAACATGCTTAGGATCCCTTAGAAAATTTGGTAGAATTTTAGAAGGTGTTTTAGGATTTTAAGTAGATTTGACATTTAAGGTGTTGATTAGGGTGCTTCTAGTGTAGCTTTTCCCTTAGTTGAATCTCAAAGGTGGATTTTTAGTGCAAATAAGCTTCTAAATATCTTGTGGTGGTTCATTAGACATCTTAAGGTTTCTTTATCTTGAATGCCTAGGCTTGAATTGTTGTTCCCCCCCCCCTTTTAATAGCTTTCTGGTAGCTTGATCAATTAGGGTTTAGGAAGAGCTTTAGAGGTTTTCTCTTTCTTCAAATAAACATGGATTGCCTTGATTGCTTTTCATTCTCATCCCATGATTCAAGGTACCTATGTGGAAGCCTCATACCTCCTTTGGAAGGATGTGTGGCATATCACAAGAGGTAGAACCTGTGAGGATGCCTATCTCAGATGTATGGTTGAGTGCCATGATGGATTCCCTTGGTTTCCATCATGCTTCCCATCATTAATAAATAATATTGAAGTTAACTCTCTTCTCTCTTGTTGGAGTTTGAAGTTGGAGCTTTCATTTCCTTCTCTTGAAGATGGCTTGGACTTGAGGTTGATTGCACACTGTTGTTTTGTTTTGCTGTTAGCCTGCTTTGTTGTTGAGCTGTTTGTTTGCTGTGTTTTCTGATTGCTTGACTGTTGCTTGTGTGATTGTTTTGTGTGTTGCATTAGACTAGGCCTCATGTAGATGATTCTAGGCTTAAGAGCATCCTAAAGGTTGAGTTTCTCCCTTTGCTTGTCTGCATCTAGAGGTTGAGTCTGTCTCCCTCTGCTTGACTGTTATTGATTGGCTTTGCTTGCTGGTTTAAGGTTGAGTCTGTCTCCCTTGCCGGTGCTTTGTGTGTTGCCTTTGGGCTTGTTTGCTCTAGAAGTTGAGTTTGGCTCCTTCTGCTTGTTTGTTGCATTACATGCATTTGATTTACAGTTGTTTCTTTATAGTTATTTCTTTTACTGTTGCTTTCCTTTGCCATGTTCCCCTAGGAACTCTGACTTCTCTTGCTCAAGAGAAGTTATGACAGACATTAGGGTTCTAACCATGCATGATGACATTAGGTAGTTCCCTCCTAACCTCAACCATAGGTTCAATTTTGCATGACAACTTTAGAATTAGATTAGTCCCCTTTAGTGCGTCTTTTCTCTTCTAATCTTCAAACAAATTAAGATACAGTAATAAAGGCTAATTGATGTCGTACACTAAGAGCCTTAAGCTACTTGAGAAAGGATTGTCGGAGAGTTTCTTTTCAACAGCTTGGATGTTTAGTATGGCACCCTTTGGGTGACATGCGACGCATTCACTCTCAGGTCATAGTCTCTAGTGCGATATTAGTTGCAAACATCCATAAAAGATACTTCTTCTAAAAAATAGAAAACAAAGATCAAACATCTTTTTGTCCTCTTGGACCTTTAATCCTTAGAAAATCTTTTCAGAAGGAGAGTTTTGTTAACTCCCAGTTCTACCGCAAACGGTAAACGCCTAAGTCTCTGTCGAGCGAGCTGCATACACCAAACTGCTGGAACCGTCTGTTAACCCTACTCGGATAAAAAAGACAAACTTGTGTCTCTCGTTATCCCGAACTACGTTTGCTATGATCTTTCACGCCGTGTGAAAGTACGTAGGCACGAGATGCGATATCTCGGCGAGAAACCTTCCCCCGTAACCCGTAGTTAGGCAAACTACTTTGACTCTGATTTCTCATTCCAGACGGGAATACGTAGGCATAAAGTGCGATGCTTTGCCGAGTCATTTTCTTTTCTTTTCAGACCAGACTTTTAGCGTAGATAGATATAATCAACCCGTCAGATAAACACAACAAGCGTGGATCCCATCGAGTACGATGGACGTGAGGGGTGCTAATACCTTCCCCTTGCGTAACCGACTCCCGAATCCAGACAGTGGTTGCGATGACCTTGTCTTATACCTTTTCGTCAGGTTTTTCCAATCGTTTCCTTTCCCTTTCTATGGGATAAATAACGAAAGGTGGCGACTCTTCTGTTTTGCCGACACCTTATTTTCGCGGTATCGACAGTAGACGGAAAGACACCCATCATACTCACATCGTCTAAAAGTAGACGGAAGACACCAAAATATTCACATCGTCTAAGGATAGACAGAAAGAACAACCAATACTCACATCGTCTGAGGATAGACGGAAAGACACCAAAATGTTCACATCGTCTAAGGATAGACAGAAAGAACAACCAATACTCACATTGTCTAAGGATAGACCGAAAGACACCACTGAAAGTTCACATTGTCTAAGGATAGACAGAAAGACACCAAAACATTCACATCGTCTAAGGATAGACAGAAAGAACAACCAATACTCACATCGTCTAAGGATAGACAGAAAGACACCCAATACTCACCTCGTCTAAGGATAGACGGAAAGACACCCAATACTCACATCGTCTAGGGATAGACGGAAAGACACCATAACCACACTTCAAAACCATTTATCGAATTGCAAAATTATTTCGTCCATAGAAATTGATGGAAAGAAAATATCTTCGAAGGGCCACATCGTCAATAGGAATTGATAGAAAGAAAACCATCTTCAAAGAGCTATGTCGTCAATAGGAATTGCCAACAAGGGAAACCAAACATTCTTCAAAGAGCCACAGCGCCAATAGGAATTGACAACACGAAAACCCTCTTAAAACATCAGCTCCTCCAATAGATAGAAAGAAAACCATGTCCGAACCTCACATCGTCTAAGGATAGACGGTAAGAAAACCATATCCAAATCTCACATCGTCTAAGGATAGACAGTAACAAAACCATATCCGAAACTCACATCGCCTAAGGATAGACGGAGAGAAAAACCATATCTGAAACTCACATCGTCTAGGGATAGACGGAGAGAAAAACCATATCCGAAACTCACATCGTCTAGGGATAGGCGGAGAGAGAAACCTGCTGGGGAAACACGTCGTCAATAGGAATTGGCGGAAAGAAAATCTGCTTGGAGAAACACATCGTCAATAGGAATTGACAGAAAGCAAATCTGCTGGGATGTCATCATCAGAGGACTGACAGACAAAGCATAACCGACGTATGATCTGAAACCCGAGTAAACCGATAAGCTGTCTGAACAAAGCTGTTGGATAAATGCCCATGTACTGATTGCAGAGTAATTCAAATTGCCACGGAAAGCTGACAGAAACTGGCTTATGCTTCGTGCATATACGTATGTTTGAATATGGCGTAATGCTCCATACGAAATGGAAATGCTACGCATTTGAGGATGAAATGCAAAAATGATGCAAAAATGATAACTATATGCAAAAATGCAGATGCAGGCTCGGGCCGCCGGAGAAAGCTGGATAATAGAACCGCTCCAGCAAAATAAATGCTGAAGACGAAGCCAACTTCGTTGGGGATAACCGGATGTGCCAAGTACGATTGGACTTTGCTGGAGAAAACAGACGAAGTCTTCCTGAACTTTGGGTTGTCTGTGAAGGGTCAAGGAATAGTAACATGACTTCCCGACATTCGTCTTGAACTTGAAGGTTGACTGAACCTGGTTGGATAGCTTTGAGGATATAGAGAGGAACAATTCATATGCTTCCAATTTCTCCCCAGCCCACAGGATCCCCGTGGGGATGTTCCTCGAAAGGAAATCTGAAATCTCATAACCCCGATGATTTGATATGAACTGCCTCAGCATTCTGAATCCTCAAAGAGGTGCTTCATTAGTTGCCCCTCGGACAAGAAATGACTACTGCACTCTTAGGGTGACCCGCCCCTGCTTGCAATGACTTTGCTCCTGATTGGCGACTTCACTGGGGATGATACCTATAGCTACGAGATATTTACCAAATCTCAACCTGATTTCCCCTATTAACTGTGATTTGGCTGGCTGGCTCCCCCCTGTGATCATTTGATATACCGCCCTGGTTCGACGGGGTATCCAGGCATTCCGCATTCTATCCTGATCAGACTTTCCACTGTGGTTTCCTGCTGTCAAGCACTTACTCACAAGTAAAACAAATTATTCTTCATAAAAGATATATTAAATGCAATGCATATGACAGTTTTGAAATTCCAATCTGTTCACTGGAAAAAAAATTTGTTGTGACATATGGTGAACGAATCACTTATCATCATGTCGACATTAATACAACGCTGTAAGAGGAATCCTTTTAGGAGTTAGTTTTGATGCGATCTTTACCGAAGTATGCTTTCGAAACGAACCTGCTTCAATTAGGACTTTTTTCAGGTTGTAACGTGGTCAGGTTCACGGTTTAAGAAAGAAAGGATAAAGGCCCAAAGTTTATTTTAACCCACCCATTCTCCGCGATGTTCTCCAATCCTATATTCAGCTAATTCGACACTAGCGTTTACCCCACAAAGGTTGAATGACAGTTCGGGAAACCACAAGTTTTTGGAGTGACAGTCACTCGCTATCCGTCTTTGGTGTCTGGATCACGCGACTTTTTTCATTCTTTTTTCGATTTCCCTGATTTTTCCTGGACTGGCTCTTTTGAGCTTCTTTTGATTTCAAAGTCCAGCGGGATGCCCTAATTTTTTCCTAAGTCGCTCGTTTTCAAAATTCGACTTAGCAGGCTCTTTCTTTTGATTCTTTTTTTGAACAAATCGTGTGACACCGACTTGTCTGACTTGTTAAAGGTATTGTGACTGTTTCACTCCTGATCGGCAAGGGATAACCATTGAGGTTTTTTTTAGGCACGACCTCTAGGGGTGTGATTGGTCCTCGAACGGAAACACTCGTTGTGCAACTTGGACGCTCAGTCAAATTAGCTAACACCTACCCTGCCCCGGGTTAAGATTGAGGGTTTTTCGTTTTCCAGAAAGACACTCCTACAACTAAGCTCGAAGGGGTTGACAATGGATTATCATCCTTATATCTCTGGTGTTTGGGGATTCGAAACAATGCTTGTACATCATCAGTAGGTTTTATTTCAAAAGCATACATTCGGAAGCTTGCGCGTCTTTAAATTTTGTCATCCACCCCGGATTCCGCCTAAACAAGCGTATGACATCTGTAAAAAGCAATTAGTGAACACGAATGGATTAAATCAAAACATACATATTCATTTCATTAATATCAATCAAAAACAACAAGTTTTACAAATGAGTTTGCATTTTAGACAGGAAAGAAATTACAAACAGGATAAAACGAAAATTGCCAGCTTCTGGGAACTGGGCTTTCACACTTGATTAGCAGCTGAGGTACGCGACCCCTGAAGTCTTCAAACGCAATCAGATGAGTGATGTACGACCAACCTTCCTCCTGGAAAGGATATACACCTTCGGTCCATTAATTGTTGTACCCTGGCTTGAAAAGCCTTGCAATCTTCAGTAGAATGCCCTATGGATCCTCCATGATATCCACATTGAGCACTAGGATCATGCCCAGGAGGGTAAGGTTTTGGCACCGGTTTGAGAGCTTTGGGCTCCACCAGAGAGTTCCGAACTAGGTGCGGCAGCAGCTGACTGTACGACATAGGCACTGGACGAAGAGGAGCATTCCTTCTTTTCAAATTGTTGTGAGGCCTATTCTGATTCTGATACTGATAGCTTTGCTGCAAAGACCCAAAAGGTCGTGGACTCTGAACAGCAGAAACATCCGGCGACTGGGTTTGGACTCTTGAGGACTCTCTTTGCTCAGGCGCTTTCATCCTTAAACTTGATCCAGGAACAGGCAACAATTGTGGGCAGGGGGATTCTGACACCAAAGATTGTAGGATATACTCTTGACCTACTGCAGCTTTAGGAATAGGAATAGGAGTATCCATCTCTTTTGCATGATAGGGAATAAATTTGCCTGATACATTCATGCCGCCCGGCGTGAATTCAATTGTCTTCGAATCAATCAGGTCCTAAACCTTATGCTTAAAAGCTTTACAGTTTGTAACATTGTGCCCTTGTCCCCCAGCATGGAAATCACAATGAGCATTGATATCATAGCCTAGTGGTGGTTGGCCGGTAAATGGAGCCAAAGTCGGAGGCTTAACCAACTGAAGTTGGAGCAAGAGTTGCACCAACTGAGTATAATCCATGGGGATCTGATCGAATCTTCTGTCTTGTAATTTTATCCTTTGACCATATCTTCTAATCCTGGGATTCTCTTGAGAAACGGGACGCATCTGATGGCATGGAACTTTCGGAACCTCCGGTTGTACAGAAGATTTCTGGTACACATTACGCTCTAGCATAGGTTCCACAGACAAAAGTGGAACAAGCATCTTTGCTGCAGCCTCAGGCACTTGATCACCTTCTTTTCTGGGCACGTTCCTTATCACTTCCATGATTAAGCCCACCTGAGTTTTCAACTGCTGGTTCTCCTCTCTGAGCGTGTTCTGATCCAAGCGCGATGCTTGCATGTCCACGATGAACTGTCCCATTTGGCCCTGGACTTTCTTCAGCTCTGCTTGAACTTGCTTCATAACTTTGCGGGAATTCCTGAGATGTATCTGATTGTATAACCTGCAACAAACTTGTGGAGCACATGAAGTCAGATTAACAGTTCTGAGGTACCTGTTATGCAAAAATAATATGCTAGATGCAGACAACTATGCAACAGGGAAATTTCAGGATAACATCAAGACAAAAAGGAACCCAAGATCCAATCAGGGATAACCATCACACATATATGCACCATATAACTGAATACAAATAGAGTGACCTCGACCAACAAGCCTGGCGATGGTCAGCATACAGTAATGAACAAATGCTACACATGGATACAACCCTCAAATGAGTCTTCAGTTTGATACTCTTCTGAACAACTGCTCTCAGTGAATTCCTCCACAATATGAACTGATACACCTGCTTGGATGGATGAAGGAAGATCATTAATCTAAACACCCTAAAACGTGATTGAGATCCTATTGGAATCCAACAGAGTCTGAAATTGGCTTCTAAGCACCTTACAGTCTTCAGTTGAATGCCCCTGTGCCCCAACATGGTACTCATAGCGGGCATTGACATCAAAGCTTGCCGGATATGGCGGAATTTCTGGATTAATCTTCTTCGGTAATATCAACCCACCTCTGATCAAATCCGGCAACACTTGACTGTACAATACCGACAATTGAGTAAAATGCCTTTCTGGCTTCCTTGGTCTTCGTCTAACATGCTGACGCGGATGGTGACGATATGATTGTTGACTCTGAAGGGAAATAGATTTCTGATACTCAGACCTAACAGATTGCTGACTTTGAACACTCGAAGTATCTGAAAACTGAATCTGAGGTACAGGAGATTCCAGGATAACATCACTTTCTTTCTCCCATTCTTACTGAGAACTGACAACTGATTCTTTCCCATCAACTGAGATATAGGGGATGTTTCAAATCTTTCCGCTCTTGAGTCCACTCTCGATACGTTCACCCATTATCACCAAGTCAACAAAGTTTGACATTCCACCACTGATCAACTTGTCAACGTAATGGCCTTTCAAGGTATCCAAGAATATGTCAACCAACTCTCTTTCCAAAAGTGGGGGTTGAACACGAGCAGCTAACTCTCTCCATCTCTGCACATACCCTCTGAAGGATTCATTGTCCGCTTGAGATAGTTCTTGCAATTGCACGCGTCTAGGAGCCATGTTGAGATTGTAGTTGTACTGCGTCACGAAGGCATTGGCTAAATCTGATAATGATCGGATGCAACCACTTTCCAACTGCATATACCAACGCAACGATGCTCCACTCAGACTATCCTGGAAGTCGTGAATCATAAGCTGATCGTTATGGGCATGAAAAGTCATTTTTCTGCAGAACATTACCAAATGCTGCTTTCGACAACTATCCCCTTTGAACTTCTCATAATTTGGCATTTTAAACTTCGGAGGCATCACAAGACCGAGCACCAAACACATATTCGAAGCATTCAGATCGAGAGTATTCTGACTCATCAGGGTATCAAGCTTTTCCTCCAACACCTGACATTTCCTCATAAACTCAACAGTCTGTGGGTCTTCAGCATTAACCTTTGGAACAGCCCTCTGAGAATCTGGCACAGGGAAAGTGAAATTTTGATAATCTGTGTCTTGGAGAGAAGATAAATCTCTATCTCTAGCAATAGGATGCTCTTGTACAACAGGAATCTGCACAGGCTGGGCTTGAGCAACATCGTTCACTGGAGTCCTCTAAATATTGGCCTCTCCTCTGGTCCTAGCTGTCATGGTTTCCATGAGTTGATCCAGCTGATTCTTCATCAATTTAAACTCTGCCCTTGTAACAACCACATTTTGCTCTGCTGAGTTCATGATTCTGCCAGAAGCTAATTCGAATCCAATGCGAATGTCGGGAAATCAACTAACGGAGCAGACAAAAGATGGGTGAGCTCCATGTTTCGGTTGAGGATGGACATACAAAAATGAGATGCACATGAAATGCAAAATGCAGAATGCTAATGCAACAGACATGGGATCAAAGTATCAAATTCTCAAACTCACTGTTATGCCGTTGATTGAATTTAACAATAGCTCTGCTATGATCAAAACCCTGAGATAACACATTGGGCGTAACATTCAGGATCAAAATTCCACACTGACAAGAAAACCAGGGTTGGTTGAAGGCCAGGTTTCCTGTAAAACCCATCCCTCTCACATGTGGGTTCTAGTCTTGAAAGGTACGACATCCTATGCGGGTGGTCAGCGTCACAGACTTTCGAGAAACGATGATATGTTCACCATTTCTAGTTTGGCATCATAGTCTAACGAAGCGGCCTTACTTAGATGACTCCCCAAATGAACGGTCTCCAGAGTCGACAGACTCTCTAAGTTAATATTCCTTCAACTGCACCAGACGCGCAGGATAGAATATTTCCAAAGGAAAACCTCGTCTAAATGTGAATTTCACGCGAGCTATTGTGCAGCCAAACGCCACACAAGCTCCCGCTAATCTCCACTATAATCCTATGTGTATACTCAAGCCCAGGTCCGGCTTATCTCTCAATAGAACAACTCAACCCACAGTACAACAACAACAAGAATGCAATATGCAATAATATACAACAGATAATGTACATAAAGCAAAAAAAACTGCACAAAAGTAAACACCCAAAGACGCAAACAGACAAGCGCTAGGAGTGACTCGCATAGAGAACCAAAGACTCTGGGTTTGATCCCCATCAGAGTCGCCAGCTGTCGTAACTGTGAAAAACACCCGGCGAAAAACAGAAGAGTCGCCACCTTTCGTTATTTATTCCACAGAGAGGGAAAGGAAACGATCGGAAAAACCTGACGAAAAAGGGAAAGACAAGGTCATCGCAACCAAGTCCTGGATTCTGGAGTTGGTTACGCGAGGGGAAGATTTTAGCACCCCTCACGTCCGTCGTACTCGACGGGATCCATGCTTTTTGTCTATCTAAGGGTGTGTTTAAACTATCTACGCTACAGGCTTGCGGGACAAAGAGAAAAGGAAAGATACTCGACAGAGCGTCGCAGCTCTGTGCCTACGTATTCCCTCGTGCAATGGGAAAGTCAGAGTCAATGTAGTTCGGATAACTACGGGCGGAAAAGGGGGGAAGGTTGCAAGCCAAGTTATCGTGTCTTGTGCCTACGTATTTTCATCTGGTATGAAAGATTAGAGCAAACGTAGTTCGGGCGGACACGAAACCAGAGGTTGATTAAGTGTTTTAATCGAGTAGGGTTAAACCTCCGTTCCAGCAGTTAGGGACAAAGCCTGTTTGCGGTAGAACCGAATCTTAACAATACTCTTTTTTAAAAAAAGGTTTTCAATTAATCCCGAAGGAAAAAGGTTTGACATTTGTTTTTGTATTTTTTTAGTGAAGTGAATTAATTTGGTTTGTGATTCCCGTTGCACTAAAGACTATGACATGGAGGCGAATGCGTCGTATATCGCCCCCAAACGGGACGTATACTAAACACCCTAGATAAGCGAGAGGAGACCCCTCACTCATCATTCCCCATGTGGCTTAAGGCTCGTAGCGCGTAACGTTTATCGCCTTTATTAAATGAGTTAGCATGGTTTTGAGATGAGTAGAGAGAAGACGCACAGAAGGTCTAAGGGGGGACTAGATCAATCCTAGTGTTAGCATGCAAAGTGGACCTAAGGTTAGGATACAAAAGGGAAACATCTACCTAATATTGTCATGCATGGTTAGGAACCTAATGTCTATCATAATCTCAAAAGAGATAAGAGATCCTAAGGGAAGAAAGACAAAAGAACAAGCAACCAAATATAAACAAGTATGAAAATAAGGATGCAAACAGAAAATGCAGCACACAAGCAAGAGAGGAAAATTAGTGTGGGGTAGACACCACCACAAGCTCATCTCGACCTTCAATTGATGCAAACAATAAAGATGCAAAACTTAAAAGAAATGCAAATGCAAGCACATGCCAAGGAAGTCTCGATTAGAATGATCGAGAACAACAACCGAAACTCCAGAATAATTCACTCCTAATGCATCATATTGATTTACAATGATTCGATGTGAATCGGTATGCAAACAAGCAAGCAAAACAACAAATATGACATTCTGGCACAGTGTTAATCGGTTAACACATACTGTTCATCGGTTAACCTGTGTAAAACAGGTGAAAATCTGGAAATTCATAGGTGTTAATCGGTTAACACCAGGCGTTAACCGGTTAACACCCTGAAAACTTTGAAAAATGTGAATATTTGAATTGGTTAATCGGTTAACCATATAGGTTAACCGATTAACACTGTACCAGAAGCCAAAAATAGCAGCAGAAAATCACTTCTAGCACCAAAACAGCTTATCCAAGGTTCCAACAGATCGACTTATCAATTAAGCACGAAATTAACAACAGAAAATAGAGATCCAACAGCACGGATACACAATTACACAGTCGATTCACAGATCACATGGATTAAATCAACACAAATTCAATCGAATATGAAGATTAACATGATAAGCTCAAAAATTAAGCTGGATCGAGAATTCCAACCTTCGAAGCGGAGATTTGCTTCGGTAAGTGTTGATGAACTGAATTTGAGAACATCCAAACAAGATTATCCGGAAAACTTCAAGATCCAAGCCAATTGTTGTTGTATGAATGAAGATCAAACACTTTTAAGCCAAATTACTCCAAATAAGCACTTCCAACTCAAGCTCCAAAATCATATCTCAATTTGCACAAAAATTGATTATGAAAATTGATCCAATGATGATGGTAAATGGAGGTTTATGCTCAAGAATTCATTGATTCCAATAAAGAATCAAGAATTCCAATGAAAAAGAGCTTTGAGTGAGTTTTGGTTATGGAGGGAATTTGGAGAATTGAGAGAGAATTGAGATCAAATCTGAAGTGAGAGTGAAAAGTGAAGGTTAGAATGTGTTGGTTTGGAGTGGATCACTTAAATTCCAAAGCTAGGCTTGGGAATTTGGATTGGAAATCTTGGCTTGTAATGTGGAATTGGTTTTTGGAGGAAAATCTGAAATTTAAAGATGTTCTAGATCCTTCCCAAGTGAAAATTTGAATTCCAAGGTGATCAAAATTGGACCCCAAGTGCAATTGGCTTGCAAAATCACGTACAGAGCAAAATCTGCTATGGTTAACCGATTAACCATATGCATTAATCGGTTAACGCCTCTGAAACTTTGAATCTGGGCAAATATCCCTTTGGTTAATCGATTAACCATATAGGTTAACCGATTAACACCTTCAAATTTTGAATTCTGGCGCCTTTAGGAGGGAAATCTGTCCATTTGCCCTGTTTCAACTATCTGGAGCTCTGTTAAGCTACTCAACCTCATTCTCGAACATTATTACTGTGAAAATGCTTGTTATGAGCCTAAGTGCTGATCCTGATCTAAAATTAACCTACAAAACAGAATAAAATCGATCGCTCGACCGCTGGGCAAAATAAATGTCCGAAGCTTTTGATGCCCACTGTTTGCTGCTCAGTCTTTTGCTTCGAAATGAACTTGAGTCACATGAACGCCTTGATCCCATGCCTCGAGAACGAATGCTATGCAATGCAAAAATGCAAAGTGCAATGAAACAAAAGCCAGTAACAAGAAAGTCGGTTGGGCAAATTTTGGGGTGCAACACCGATACTAAAATTTAAGCCACCCAGCCAAGAAAGATTGTTGAGCCATACGCGAGCCAATTTCGTGCATCACGCTACACATCCACTTCTTACGATACTCACGACATGATATACCTGAATAACAACCGCGCGCGCATCAGCCAATAACCTTCCTAAAATTCTTAAACAAATATTCCTTCAGCAATAAAACTAATTTGTACGACAAAACCAAAATCCACAAAAGGATTTCACAATTCACCCTACTTTTTCCCTATAAAGCAGACTCTATCTCACTCTCATTTAAACGTTCGATTGAGCCAAAAAAATTCTCCAAAATTTTTCCCTCATCTCACGTTCCTCTTTTAACCTTCATCTCCAAACCTCACCAAAATCCTTCCTCCATTCAACTTTTCACCAACAAACCCTTCCAAATCCACCAACAATCCAAATCATCACTAGAAACAGAACAGAAAATGAGTAAAAGAGAAAGGAACGAGCAAACTCAAAATGAAACCATAAATCATAAATACAAACCTTAAACCGAACAAAATGGAGACATAGCAATTAAGAGAGAATCGAAGGAAGGTTGAGACAAAGAAGAGGAACTGAATCGAATTGGAGAAGGTTTTTTATATGGCCACTATGACTCATGATGTTGCCTTGATTTTGTTTTATGTTTTGTTTCTCGATTTTTATCTTCGTTTTGGTTTGAGAAATAATGATGCGTTGACATTTACCTTGCCTTGCCTTTATTTTGTTCAAAAAACTTGATGCTACTAGTTTGTTGGTTTAATGTCTTGCCGTGTTGGGTCGTTGGGTCTTGAACCGAGCTATTTTTTGTGTGTGAGGGATGATGGCCTTCCTTCAAGCCCACATGATTTCTTTCCTTCTATATAACACATACACCTATTTAATTCTGTACACCCTATTAGTAATAAGTTTTTATCATTTAATTGATTTAGGTTTTTCTTAATGATTATCATTTCTATTTTTTCTTTGATTTTATTCTTCGATTGTTATTTTATTTTCGATTCTCATTTTGATTTTCTTTTCATTTTTGGTCGATGAAGTCTTTAGAACCACAAATGTCGATTGTTGAGGTTGTTTAACCTTCATTATTTTAAATCTGTAGTGAATGATCATCGAGATTATTTTCTATACTTTGGGATCATGATAGGTTACCTTCGATTAATCAATTTAAGTTTGTGATTAAGATGAGACTGTCCTCTATTCTTTTCGTGTGGCACGATTCTTGGAGAATGATCTACATATTATTTCTTTATCGTGTTTTAACACAGACATCATTATTAAGTGGCCTCTTATAGCATGATCTTCCTCATAGATCGTGCTACAATGGTTAAGCATTAAAGTGGACCCGATTCATTCGGTCGATGATAATTAATAATTAACGACAAACTAATGACTTTAATTTATGTTCAATACACATCTTTTTAAGTCGATTTCTCTTTAGCATTTCCATCAACCTAATGCATTGATCCGCTGTCGTGCACGGATAAAAAAAGTTTTTTTGAAAAAGTAGTAAAGCGACAATGACTCGAGTCGTATCTCAGGGATTCTTGTATTATTTCAACCAATAAAAGAAAAGGTTTATGGGGGGTTTTATGTTTTGATTTATAAAATAAGAGAAAAAATGATTAAAAAAAAGTGATTATCAAATAATCTAAAACGGCTAATCCTGCTGATTTGGGTTCCGACTTATCATCGGCTATTATAACACCAACCACTAAGCGGCTTCGACTCTATTTGATTATGAGATCAATTAGACAAGTGCTTATCAAAATCAAATGAATTATATTCCTGCGTACCGAATTAAGAAAACAGTATATGACGAGTTAACGAATTAAGCAAACGATAACACGCAATTAAATTTAGGAACATGCATACAATCAAATTTAATCAATTATATCCTATGAACGCAATCGAATTAAGCAAATGATTGCAATCAAATTAAGCAAATGAATTCATAGAAAAGAATTGAACAGAAATCAAATTAAATTGATATTAGAATAACCTCAAAGCGATGGAACCCGTAAGTAGTAGGATTTTCCTTGGGAATTAGTTCTCCATTACAATTGTAAAAAGGAAAAAGTAAAATTTGTGAAAAGAAGGTTAAGAGACAGTAGTACGGATGCTAGGCATAAGAAAGCATCGACACTTCTGGTTTTAACCCAACTGGGTCGAAAAATATAAAAAACCAGGCCCAAAACTAAATATTTCAAACGACAGATTTCGGGTCTTGACTTCAACGAATTATTTGGACCTGCTACACTCTGAATCATCCACTGCCTAAAACATAAAAGTTGTAGCTCTCTGTCTTAGATTTCCAACGCCTATTAGAACATTCAAATCCAATTCTCTCTGCTCCAGTTATGATTCAAATAGTGGATGGACATCAAATAACCGCTAAAGCTAAAAATAAGCTGCGAAAATAAAATAAAGGTAAAAACAAACTTAAATATGAAAACACATTAAAATAGTAAAAATACTCAAATAAACTGTAGGATGCCTAAGTATAATAATAGAAGAATGTGTATAAAGATGTATTTATCATGCATATACTCGCACATCTTCGTTGTGGTTTCATTACTAGGAGAACCCTTAGGGACTTGGATCGATCCAAACCTTTTATCCAACATCAAGTGGATTTTCACTGAAACCTTTTCTCTCACCCCCGTGCGATCGAGACCAACTAGTCATAGTCCCGTGAACTAAGGATGCTCTGATTCTTCATTCCGTAATGAGGATACGTGGGCACAAGGATCCCTATCCTTGGTGAGTTCACTAACAACTAACAAACCTTTTCTCTCGCTCCCATGCGATCGAGACCAACTAGTCGTAGTCCTGTGAAGTACGAATGCTCTGATTTCCCATTCCCTAATGGTGATATGTAGGCACAAGGATATCTATCCTTGGCGAGCTTACTAACAACTAAGGCCTGAAAAAAGGTTTCTAGAGCGTCTTCATCAGCCTCAATGTACCGGAATGAAGATAAATTGCTCATCATTAGACCCTCTTCTCCATGGACGACCACCAGTTTTTCATCCACTACAAATTTCATCTTTTGGTGAAGAGTAGAGGTTATTGCGCCAGTAGTATGGATCCATGGTCTTCCCAACAAACAACTGTATGCGGGATTGATATCCATCACTTGGAAGGTAATGTCAAATGTGTGAGGTCCAACCATAACAGGTAAATCCATTTTTCCTATTATCGTTCTTCTAGAACTGTCAAAAGCCTTGAGAATTAAAGAGGTGGGTCTCATGTCAGCCCCTTTATATGCCAATTTAGCCAGCGTCCTCTTGAGCAACATATTCAGAGAGGAACCAGTGTCCACCAGGACCCTTGCCAGAGTGTCTTCCTGGCACTTTACTAATACATGTAAAGCACGATTATGCTTACAACCTTCGGCAGGTAATTCATCATTGCTAAAACTCAAGGTATTATATGCAATAATATTGGCAATCACCGAATCAAATTGACCAATTGTTATGTCCTTGGTTACATGGGCCTGTGCCAACAGTTTTTGTAATGCAGACCTGTGGGCAAGAGAGCTCATAAGTAGAGACATGATAAAATTTTTTGAAGGAGTTTGATGTAGCTGATCTATGATTTTGTAGTCGCTTCTTTTGATAATCCTTAAAAACTCTTCGTTTTCCTCATTTTGAACTTGTTTTCTTTTTGTAGGTTCCACAGGGATAATTTCCTTGAGAGGGACCACAATCACCTTAGGTTGGTAGATTCAACTGCTTCGAGTCATTTTACTCGTACCAACAATATTAGAGACGTCTTCATGTTTACTTTTCGTCTTTTCATTATGAACTTCTTTACTGGATCTCTGATTTCTCCATGTGTCATCTTATCTCCAAGGTGCTGCCTTAGTACTCTTGAAAAAGAATGGTTTGACAGGTTTTTCAACATTAAACTCTAGTTTGAGTATTAAATCTGTTGAGCTGATATTTGGAAGATTGAATATGGGAAATTTTTCAGTCCCCTCTGGCAAGTTGAAGATAGGTTCAATCACTGATACCTCTTCCTTCTTCATTTGGCAGCAAATTTGCAAAAGTCCGTCATTCATCAATTTCTAGATGTCTTCTTGGACTAAAGTGCAACACTTGGGATTACCATCACATTCTTCACATTCTGAGTGGGTACTTTCAATCGTACCGGCTTTGACTAATCTTCTATGGAGAGCCTGGAGCGGAGTTTTGATTGTTGTAACATCATAAATTACCATTTCATGCGTGTCTTCATCTGCATTGACGCTTCCATGGTCAGGCAATGGGTTGTCTTTGACATTGGGTTGGCGGTCCCCAAAGGACATAATATTTTTCTCCATTAGTTCTCGTACAATATGCTTTAGAGAAAAGCATCCTTCTAAATCATGTTTAACTCCTCCTTCATGAAACGCGCATCAGGCACTAGGATTATAGAATGGTGGAAGAGGATCTCGTGGAGGCCTCATCTTTCTAGTGGTAATTAGACCTTGTTGTACCATGTATGGGTATAATTTAGTATAGCTCATTGGAATTGGTGGGATAGAAGGTCTTCCCCCTGGTCTTTGGCTTTGTATAGTTTGTCTGGGGATCAGAGCCCTAGGTTGTTGTTGTTGATAGGCGGAGGTGGTGGGCACCTGCTGGTAGTGTCGCAACTGTGAAAAAACACCCGGAGGAAAACAGAAGAGTCGCCACCTTTCGTTATTTATCCCAAAAAGAGGAAAAGGAAACGATCGGAAAAACCTGACGAAAAAGGGAAAGACAAGGTCATCGCAACCCAAGTCCTGGATTCGGGAGTCGGTTACGCAAGGGGAAGGTATTAACACCCCTCACGTCCGTCGTACTCGACGGGATCCACGCTTGTTGTCTATCTAAGGGTGTGTTTAAACTATCTATGCTACAGGTTTGCGGGACAAAAGAAAAAAGAGACTCGGCAGAGCATCGCCGCTTTGTGCCTACGTATTCCCTCGTGCAATGGGAAAGTTAGAGTCAACGTAGTTCGGCTAACTATGGAAGAGAAAGGGGAAAGGTTGCTCGCCAAGACATCGCGTCTTGTGCCTATGTACTTTCATCTGGTATGAAAGATCAGAGCAAACGTAGTTTGGGCTGACACGAAACCACAGGTTGATTAAGTGTTTTAACCGAGTAGGGTTAAACATCTGTTCCAGCAGTTAGGGACTAAGCCTGTTGCGGTAGAACCGAAGCTTAACAACACTCTTTTCTGAAAAAAGAAGTTTCCGATTAATCCCGAAGGAAAAAGGTTTGAATTTTGTTTTGTGTTTTTTAGTGAAGTGAATTAATTCGGTTTGTGATTCACGCTGCACTAAAGACTATGACATGGAGGTGAATGTGTCGTATATCGCCCCCAAACAGGACGTATACTAAACACTCTAGATAAGCGAGAGGATACCCCTCACTCATCATTCCCCATGTAGCTTAAGGATCGTAGCGTGCAACGTTTATCGCCTTTATTAGATGAATTAGAATGGTTTTGAGATGAGAAAGAGACGCACGAAAGGTCTAAGGGAAACTCGACCCTAACATCGTCATGCAAAGTGGTCCTAAGGTTCGGATGAAAGGGGAAACATCTACCCTAATGTTAGCATGCTTGGATTGAACACCTAATGTCTCTCCTACTCCCATACTAAACGGAGGGACTAGCAATCCTATGTGGATCATGGCAAAAAGCACAAGAAGAACAAAGGGAGGATCAATCACAAGTAGAAAATGCAACATGAAAATGTACATTTAGAATGGTGGAAGGGAGGAAAAAATGTGTGGGGTAGCAGCCGCCACAAGTACGTCTCGACCACAACAGCGATGCAAACATGTGGAGAAAAACAAGAGATGAAATCAAATAAACATGCAACAAATGCTCACTTCGAACTGCATACACAAGCATGTGAACAAATGGAAGAATGAACATACATGTCAGCAAAATCATGATTAATCAACCACAAACAGTGACAAATATCCAAAACATTTCAATCCTAATGCATCACACAGATCTATGATGATTCGAATCGAAACGGTATGTGAACAAGCAAGCTAAACAACAAATATGACATTCTGGCACAATGTTAATCGGTTAACCCCTGGGGTTAATCGGTTAACACCTTAAAAAGTTCAGAAAATCTGGAATTTTGAACACGTTAATCGGTTAACCATATGTGTTAACCGATTAACACTGTTAACATTTGAAAAAATTTTGAAAATTTGAAATGGTTAACCGGTTAACCATATAGGTTAACCGATTAACACTGCACCAGAAGCTAAAAACAGCAACAGAAAATCACTTCTAGCACCAAAATAGCTTATCCAAGGTTTCAATAGATCAACTTATCAATTAAGCACGAAATTAACAATAGAAAACAGAGATCCAATAGCATGGATAGATAATTACACAGCAACACCACAATTTGAACGGATCGAAATCGACAAAATTCAATCGAATATGAAAATTAACATGATAAGCTCAAAAATTAAACTGGATCGAGAATTCCAACCTTCGAAGTGGAGATTTGCTTCGGTAAATGTTGATCAACTGAATTTGAGCAGATCAAATGCTATAAATCCGGAAAACTTCAAGATCCACAATAATTGTTGTAAGAATGAAGATCCACCAAATTTGAGTCAAAAAGCTTTAAATAATCACTTCTAGATCCAACTCCAGATTTAGATCCAAGCTTGCACGAAAATTGAGGATGAAGATTGATCCAATGAGGATGGTAAATGGAGGTTTATGCTCAAGAATCCATTGATTCCAATGAAGAATCAAGAATTCCAATGAAAAAGAGCTTTGAGTGAGTTTTGGAAATGGAGAAGTTGAGAGAGAATTGAGATCAAATCTGAAGTGAGAGTGAAAAATGAATGCTAGAATGTGTTGGTTTAGAGTAAATCACTTAAATACTCTCTTGGTATGGATCCAAAGCTAGGTTTAGGAATTTGGATTGGAAATCAAGGTTTGGAATGTGGAATGGGTTTTTGGAGGGAAATCTGAATTTTAAAGATGTTCTAGATCCTTCCCAAATGAAAATTTGAATTCCAAGGTGATCAAAAATGGACCCCAAGTGCAATTGGCTTGCAAAATCACGTACAGGGAAAAATCTGCTATGGTTAACCGATTAACCATATAGGTTAATCGGTTAACGCCTCTAAAACTTTGAATCTGGGCTAATTTTCCTTTGGTTAATTGATTAACCATATAGGTTAACCGATTAACACCTTCAAATTTTGAATTTGGCGCCTTTTGGAGGGAAATCTGTCCATTTGCCCTGTTTCACCTGTCTGGAGCTCTGTTTAGCTGCTGAACCTCACTTTTGAACGTTATCATTGTGGAAATACTTGTTATGAGCCTAAGTGCTGATCCTGATCTAAAATTAACCTGCAAAATAAAATCGGTCGCCTGACCGCTGGGCAAAATAAATGCCAGAGTCTCTGATACTCGTTGTTCGTTGTTCTGCTTTTTGCTCCGAAATGAACCTGAGCCACAGGAACGCCTTGATCCCATGCCTCGAGAGCAAATGCTATGATATGCAAAAAAATGCAAAATTCAAAGAAACAAAAGCTAGTTACGAAAGTGAGAAGGCAAATTTTGGGGTGTTACAGGTAGCCTTGCTGATATTCGGGTGGTGGTTGATTTGACTAGAAAACCGGAGTTTGATTGTGAAAGGTAGGCGTTATGGTTGCCACATAGGGTTGTTGAGTGTACTGCACAGGGTATGATGGTTGTTGTCGAAATTGTTGCAGACGCTGAGGTTTTCTGATATGACCCCTTCTTTATGTAGAAATAGTGTTGGTCTTGCCTTCCTTCTTCTTATGAAAATTTCTGAAGGACTTTTTAGTGGCGCCCCCATTTGCACTGCTAGTGACACTTGTCATCATTCCATTTTTCAATCTCAATTCCATTTTTACTCCCACAGTTACAATGTCGGAGAAATTAGCGCTCACACTGCTAATCATTCTCTCATAGAATTTCGGCCTTACTGTGTCTACGAACTAATCATCTATCTCTTTTTCAGTCAGAGGGGGCTCCACTTAGGAAGCAGTTTACCTCCAACATTGGGCATACTCTTTGAAGGATTCAGAACTTTTATGGGCCATACTTAATAACTATATTCGGTCCGATGCCAAATCCATGTTGTATTTGTAATGCTTGATGAAAGCATCAGACAAGTCCTGGAAATTATGAATTCTTGACTGGTCCAAACTCAGGTAACACTTAGCTGAAGCGCCTTTGAGACTGTCTTAAAAATAGTGGATCATCAACTTATCATTTTCCACATAGGCCGCCATCTTCCTATAGTACATGATTAAGTGGGTCCTGGGACAAGTATCCCCTTCATATTTGTCAAAGATTGGGATTTTAAACTTCGAAGGAATCACTAATCTAGAGACCAAACACATGTCCCTCGCATTAGCCCTAAATATGCTATTACTTTCCATGGCCCTGATTTTTCTCGCCATAGTTTTGAAGCCTTCTTTGATCTTCTCATGGCATTCATCTCCTTCTTCCGACTCGTCAGGGATATCAAAAACCCGATGTTGATTTTTGAAGTATAGATATTCCTGTGTTTGCACAACAATTGGAGTGTAAATAGGGTTAACATGAGGAAAGTCATCATTCAAAGGAACAGTCTGCTGAGTAGTCTTCACGGTGACTGGTGGTGGTACAAATTTAAACGGCGGTCCAAAAGGTGGATCATTGGTGGCAACAATTACATCTGGTGTTGGTTCTATTATGGTGGCATTGATCTCGGAAATCACGGTTGGCTGAGTGTCTATCTTTGCACGAATCACTTGCAACATCTCCATCATTTGGCCCATGTTGCCTCGTATGTCATCCAATTCATTGTTGACTTTGTCAAACTCCCGATCTTGCTCAACCATTCTCCTTTGGGCTTAAGCTCTTGTATTATAAGGATGTGGAGGATTCAGTGTGAACGACTGGAGGTAAAACAACACCAAAATAAGCAACAGAAAAGGAGAGTGCACATGCAATGCTCATGATATGCTAATGGAAATGCAATGCTAACATTCAAAGAAAACCCAAAAATTATGTTTACAAACATCAATAATGGATGAAAGAGAAAAACAAAGTAACTTTTCATTAACAAATGAATGTTTTATAGGAAAATAAATACACATCTAAAGCCCAAGTGTGGACATAGATTACAAGATTAAAAATTGAAACTAAGAGGCCTAATCTTTCTGACAAGAAAATCCTTCCCCTTCTTGAAGCTTCATCTTCCTTGCAATTTCTTCTTTCTGGTTCTGACGGAGCAACTTCTAGAGTTCTTCGTTCTCTTGAACAATCATGAAGTGTTTATCCTCCCATATCTTCTTCTCCTTTTCAACTTTGACTAAAGCATCCTTCAATTCTTCCATAGAGAAGGGTTCTTTAGGAGTTGTCGGAGTAGATTCAAAGCGAGTGTAAAACATCTTTAAGGCTATCTCTTTAGACCAAAGAAGATATGCCTCTGAAATAGTACAATCGAGATGCCCCAAAGTAGTCGTCTCTTGTGTATTAAGGTGACGCCAAGTGTACTCAATTTATGCTTTGAGATCTGGGTTTCTCCTTTCTTCAAGAAAGCATCTTTCCAAAAGGATTGTATTAGGCTCTTCCTCTGCATGATATCCTAGCTGCAGACGAGCTAGGACGACGTTGTAATTAATACATCCTTTTGTGCCAAGAAGAGGCACATTAGGGAAATCCCCACAGTTGTGAATCATGGTAACCCCCTCATACATGGGATCGTACCAATGAATGTCATAGTGTCTGAGCAATAGATTCTTTTCGGTCCAAGTAATATTGTCCTTTAGATTCCATAAAGTGACCTTCCTTGTCAATTGCGAAATAAAACACTTGTGAAGGAGAGCGGTACAACAAGTGATATGGCCTTCTCCATGGGATTTCTTTAGATGAACGGAGAAGTATGTGTCAGCTAGCAGGGTGGGAACATGGTTCCTGATCAGAAACAAGTTGATAGAATTCAAGTCTATGAACTCGTCGGCACTTGGGAACAGAAGGAGCCCATAAATTAATAAGGCCAAGATAACCTCAAAGATTTCTGCGTCTTGCTTATTAGCATTAGCCTCAGGTTTTTCCATCAAAGGTCTTAGTTGCTAACCAGAGATTCCATCTTTGACATCCAAATGAGTCTAAAGGTCAGATGGTTCTAAGTATAAGGCTTCGACCAAGACTTTCCTATTTGGTCTTATTTGTCTCCTAGAGAATGGTTGAGGAGTGACACATAATCCCATCAAAGCAGAATATTCTTCCAACATTGGTAGCAACTGGTAGTCTGGAAACGTGAAGCAATGGTAAATGGGGTCGTAGAATTGAACGAGCTCCATTAACATCTCCTCATCTACTTGGAGCTTCAATAGAGGTAGAAGGTTTCCATACTTATTGCTGAACGACAAAGAATCTTCCACTAGGCCTCCTAGTATTCTCAGATTGTCCAACTTTAGGATTCTGAATGTGCATTTTGGAGTAGTTTTCTTTCTTGAGTCCATTACAATGTATGCAAAAAAAAGTTAGGGCTCCTTTGAATGTTAACAAAAACAATGAGATGCAATGCAATTGGCTTTAAGAAACTCAGAAGATTGATTTGCAAAAGAAACACTTTTTGGCACAAAATCTTACTTCATTAATATTGGAAAAAGTTACAACTTTAAAGTACAATACAAGAGACTAAAAATACAAAAGGAAAAAGACTAGGACCTAGAATCTCCACGGAGTCTAGCTAGAAAGGTCCTATATGCGCATCCTCTTCTGTCTTTTCAACTCTGCATTCTCCAATACTAGCTTGTCGATGATTCCCTTCCAAGAACCGGATGTAGGTGGGACGTCAGAGTACTCATGCGTACTAAGTACAGGCTGGACACTAGAGAAAATAAATTCTCTTGTGCCACTTATTTGTCAATAACCCTCCTTTCAAGAAACTCAATCAGATCATCCTTCTCTTTCAGCTGTCTCTTCATCTCCATCTGCTCGGAATGAATGACATAGTACTTGCCCTCCCAAGTATCTCGCTCAAGCTTCAACCTAGCCAAAGTTTCTTGGTATTCCTCCATTTGCCCAACAAGAATGATAGAGGAAGAAGCGACAATAATCTGCAAAGGTCTCTCTGGGAGATAAGGCATCTTGATATCATGGGCTCTATGTTGCACCCTAAAATTTGACCAACATTTATTTACCCATCAAGAGTTGTATGAGACTTGGAAGCTAGCCAAGAAGGTTATTCAAATGTTCAAAGGTTGATACCTTTATCAGAAAACTCAAGAGATCCTCAGAGAGATTGGTTGAAACCAAGGTTGTGTGCCTCATAGCTTGAGAGTTGTGGGAGCTCCTCAGATGATTCTGAGACTATGAGGATGGACTTGAAGCTTTGAGAAAGCTTATGAGATGTCTTGAAAGCCATCATGAAGCCTAGAGAGGTCATTGTACAAGAATTTAGAAGATTCAACCATGAGTGGTAGAATTAGGGTTTGACTGGGTCAACCTTAGGTCAACTGATGATTTGGAGAGGGTTGAGACCTAATCCAAAGGGCCATGTGATCATGGAATGATGCATTGATATGCTATAAGGATGATTCCTAGACCAACTCATCATGATTGAGGAGTTTGAGAAGTTTTAAGCTAGGGTTTCTCAGGATTGATAGTGTAAAATCCCCTAGTTTGATCCCTATCTTCAAGGCAGTTTAGCTCAAGATGTGATTGTCATCTCATATTCCCTAAAACATGAATGTTGTAGAGCTTGTTCTTAGCTTTAATTTGAGTGGTGGAAGTCCTTGATAGGATTTGTAGAGCTCAAGTTATGGTTTTGACAAATTACAGGTCATCTGAGGTATGTGAATCTGGGTCCTTGAAAGTCACCCAACTTGCAGAAAACTTTTGCCCTAGTAGGATGATTCCTATGGATTCTTGGTCAACATTAATGTTGAAGATAATCTTCTTAGCTTTCTATATAGTACTAGAAGTCCTTTATAGGATTTGTAGAACTCAACTTATGGGTTTGACAAGTCAAGGGCATTTTGGTCATTTGGGAGTTATAGGTCATTTCAAGCATAAGGCCATATCTCCTATTTCCAAGCTTCAAATGGAAAAATCTTCAACATCAAACTTGCTTAGAATGATGTTTTAAGGCTATTAGGGAGGTCATGAGATGTTGAAAAGGCTCATATCAAAAAGTGATAAAAATGGCCTAAAAATGAGGCATAAGTTAATTAAAGTGAATTTGAAAAATGGAAATCCCAAGTTATAAGTCCAAACCATGTCGTGTAATAGGTCATTTTGACTCCAAATGACATTCTAAGAACAATGGTTAAGCCACAATTTTGATTTTAGGCTTGTATCATAGGGCTGCTTTGGAATTTGATTGCTTGCATCTTAAGGTACCAAACCAAAACAAGGCAAAACTCAATAAGCAAGGTACTTGTGCATTGTAACTAACCCTAAATCTCATGTGGGGATAAATTCAAGTCAGTTACCAAGGTTATGAGAAGTTTGGCATGAGATACCATGTAAGGAGAATGAGAATTCAAAATACCATGACATGAAAACTTCAATTTCTCATTGGATTGTTCTAGATGGTTCTAGACTGTTCTAAACCATTCTATATAACCATTGTGACTTGCTCAGATGCAAGGTTGGTGAGAATTGGTGCATGAAAGAGAGAGTGAAATCCAAAAGCTTCCATTGCAAGTCATATTCAATCTCTTCATTCTTCTTCATTGCAATCCCTTTTTTCTTCACAAACCTTTTCCAAAGATCCTTCTGAGTGTGTGCATGCTGAATTGAAACTCCATTGATGGAAGATTGAAGGTGTTCCAATTGAATTTGCAAAGAAGCAATTACCATCGAATCTTGAAGTACAAGCTCTCTCCCTCCAATCTTTTGCAAACAGTAGAGTTTTCATCATCCAAGGATTATTCTTGAAGAGTTTCAAGCCTTGAAAGCAAGGATTTCATCATCTACCATATAAAGAAGCCAGGTTTGCAAAATCTCTTCCACCTCATTATTTAGGCATGGTTAGGTTAAGTTATTAGTTTAGAATTGTTAGAGACAACTAGGTGATCATTTATGGAGACTTAGAGAGTGATTGGTGAAGTTTCAGCTATGGATACCATTTCTTGATGGAGTAAGAACGTGTGTTATAATGAGTGATAATGCAAGATTGATAGCTGATTTTGATTAGGGGAATGTGAGGATCATTTTGATGTAGAGAAATCTAAGGTTGGTTGAAGTGGAAGATTGATCATATTTTGGGATTAGTGGAGTTACACCATCGGGTTCCATAGTAGAGGCCATTACAATGTATTTCAAGGCCATGATCGTGTTCAGCGTGGAAAACTAAGCAAGTTTGTGTTTTACATTTTGGAATTTGATGAAGTTATGAGAGAGCACGAGATGGTAGAAGTTTGGTGCATGGAATCTGTTTTCATGAGGTTTCAGAAACCCTAGCTGCGTGAGGAAGAAGACGATCTCCAAGCCGTTGGATGAAGCGCTTGACCCTTGACCAAAGACCAGATCCAACGCACCATGTTTAATTTCATTTTTGAAGGGATTCATAAACGGCGAAACGCCGCGTTTCATTAAAGCAAGGAAGTCTGGGCTTTGAGTGATCATTTCTATCAACACCCCTCTTCGTGGCCCAATTGTGATATGAACTGAAATCTATTGATATTTGCACCATAGTTTTTTTATTTTCTTTTGATTTTCTTAATTGATTTTTCTGAATAAATGGGCCCAGCGCGCTTTTCTGTGTACACCCCCATGTATGGGCCCAAGCGCGCATTGCATTGGATATTGTTGCTATCTGCACCCATGCTTCATTTTTCATTTCATTTTTATTCCATTTTATGTCATACTTTGAAAATTCACATCAAATGGAAAATTCAATATTTTGTAATGGGAGTTTTTTCTCCCACTTCATATTTTTGTCTAGAATAATATAAAATAAAAACATTTCTCATATCATGCATTTTAGTATTTTTTGTATATTTTTACTTTTAATAGCTTTTTAATGCTTTTAAGTTGATACCTTAATTTGTAGAATTTAGTTTAGGTAGTTCCCTTAGTATTTTTAGTTCATTCTTTTTAGGGTAATTAGACATAGGTTTTAGCTTCCCCCTGGATTTATTCCATATTTTTGTGATTATTTTTAGGTTAGTTTTGATTAGATAATTCTAGGTTGTGTAGAATTAGGTCAAACTTCAACATAGGTCCATAATAACTTTAGATTTTGGGTTTTTTAGGACAATTTAGACTATGGGACATATATGGGCATTAAGGGTAGGTATGTAGGATCCCTTAGAAATTATATTAGGATTTAATATAATAGTATGCTATTTTTGGTTGATTTTTGTATTGGTTGATTGTTTGTGTTGCCTTTAGGGCATGTTTGCTTTAGTTTGCTTTGCTTTGTGGGCTTGGAGAGCTTGATCTTGTCCTAAGGAGCATTGTGGAGCATAGTAGAAGACTTGAAGATGCATTGAGGAGCTTGAGAGCTTGGCCTTATTTTCTTTTTTGTTGTTTTAGGGTAGGGATTAGGAAGAGTTTAGACTTAGACAACTTCTTTCTTAATCATGGATGGTATCTGTCACCTCCATTCCTCCCTATGATTCAAAGTCCTTCCATGGTATACAACTCTCTCCTTTGGAGGGATAAGTGATGTACCTAGGAAGTAGAACTTTTGAGGGAACCATTCCTTTGATGTTGAACCCTTATAGGTCACCTTTGGTGGTCAAATAAGCAGTTCAATATCCCCCAGCTTATCCAGTAAGTGATTCCCTCTGGTTTTGATTATCATGAGAGATGCAGAGCTTGAATCTGAAGATGAAGACTTCATTGAAGAGTATTGAAGAGGATGAATCCTTGAGTATTTCCATTCCAGCTGAAGCTTGAAGAGCAGCAAGAGCAAGTTCATACTTGGAGACCCCTGAAGATTAGGTGAAGCCTGAAGGTGGAGTTGATCAAGAAGCTGAAGCTTAAGGGAGAAGATAAGTTGAAACTTATGTTGTAGGGTTGAAACCTGGAAAAGCAAATTGATATTTGTCAAGAGTGATTGAAGTCTGAAGACTGAATTGCTGTTGGAAAAGCTGAAGCTTGAAGCTGAGAGAGGAGTTGATCTGCTTTCTTCTTTTTCTTTTCTGTATTGATGTGTTTTGTTTGACTTGTTTGATGCATTAGAATAAGTTCATATCTAGAACAGGTAGAATCTAGGAGCATGATTGCACTAGAGGTTGAGTTGCTCCCTCTGCTTGTATTGTTACTGTGTGGCTTTGCTTGCGGGTATTCGGTAGAGCCCTGCTCCCTTGCCCATGTGGTTTGTTTGCCTGATGGCATTTTATTTCATTTATCTGTATGATTGCAGTTTACTGTTTTTGCTTGATAGCATGTTGTTTTATATTTCAGTATGATTACTGTTATTTCATTCTGGCTTGAGGTTGAGATGAGCTTGTGGAGGCTGAAGCCCCACACACATTTCCTCCCTCACTAGCATTGCATGCATTTTACTGTTAAGCTGATGTTTTGTCTGTTCTGGTGTATCATTGACATGATCCCTTAGGACTCTCATTTCATTTGATAAGGATTTGATGATAGAATTTTAGGTTGAAACCTATGCATGACAACTTCTAGGAGTTCCCTGTTCAAACCTCAACCATAGGATGAATCCATGGCATGACAACAGTAGGACTTGATAGTCTCCCTCCTAGTTGGGCCTGTTCTCTTCTCATCTCAAAACAGTTTAAGATACAGTAATCATGAATGATTTCTTTCGTACGTTACGAGCCTTAAGCTATCTGAGAAAGGATTGTGAGAGAGTTTCTTTTCCACAGTCCAGATATTTAGTATGGTACCCTTTGGGTGACATGCGACGCATTCACTCTCAGGTCATAGTCTCTAGTGCGGTTGAAATCGCAAACACAATAAAAAACACTTCTTTCGTAAAAGACAGGAAATAAACCGTAGTTTCCCGAACTACGTGAGCTCTGATCTCTCATGCCTGTTGAGAGTACGTAGGCACAAGATGGCGATGTCTTGGCGAGCTACCTTCCCCCATAACCCTTCGTAGGCCGAACTACGTTGACTCTGATTTCTCATTCTCTGATGAGAATACGTAGGCATAAAGCGCGATGCTTTGCCGAGTCATTTTCTTTTCTTTTTCAGCCCGCCTTGATAGGTAGATAGAATAAAACCAACCCGTCCAAGTAAACACAACAAGCGAGGATCCCGTCGAGTACAACGGACGTGAGGGGTGCTAATACCTTCCCCTTGCGTAACCGACTCCCGAATCCAGACAATGGTTGCGATGACCTTGTCTTACCCTTTTTCGTCAGGTTTTTCCGATCGTTCCCTTTCCTGCTCTGAGGGATAAATAACGAAAGGTGGCGACTCTTCTATTCTGCCGGCACCTTATTTTCGCGCAAGCGACAGCTGGCGACTCTGCTGGGGACATCAACGGTTCCCTATGCGAGTCATTCCTAACGCTTGTATGTTTACTTGTTGGGTTGCGTTTATTTATCGCATTTTACTTCTCGCACTTTATTTCCCGCATTTTATTTCCAGTATGATATGATTATCTGTGCTGTTGTGGGATGGGAGTTCTGATGAGTGAGAAGCCAGACCCAGGCTTGAGTGCACTATAGACTTAGAGTGGAAATTAGTGGGCGCGTGCTTGCTTTGCAGGCACTAGTGTCTCATGAAATCCACGCTCAGACGAGGTTCATCCGGTTGGCTTCCCTTTCAACCCTTTGGGTTGAGACAGTTGCTGGTTTGGTGGATTGTCGACTCTGGGGACCGATCATTTGTGATTCAGCTAAGTGAGGCCGCTTCATGAGCTGGTGATGCCACACCTTCTGGGTATCGTATCACCCCTCTTAAAAGTCTGTGATGCTGATGAACGCATAGGATGCCGTACCTTGAGTCAGTTTAGGTCCATACCTGTGAGCTGGGTTGGGTTTATTGCAGGAAACTTTGACCTTCAGACTACCTGGTTTTCTTGACAGTGAATCAGTTTTGTTGGTACCAGGGTTTTCTCAGTTACAGATTTTCCTGTTCTTGATAGAGCAGGTTTTGATCAAAGGATCTTATCATCAGGTGTATGTCTATTCTTGATAGAGCAGGTTTTGATCAGAGGATCTTATCATCAGGTGTATGTCTGTTCTTGATAGAGCAGGTTTTGATCAGAGGATCTTATCATCAGGCGTTTGTCTGTTCTTGATAGAGCAGGTTTTGATCAGAGGATCTTATTATCAGGTGTATGGCTGTTCTTGAGAGAGAAGAGTATTGTCATCAGTTGTTTGTTCTTGATAGAGCAGATTTGTGGGGTCTGAAGATCTCATCAGCAGATGTTGTTTGTTCTTGATAGAGCAGATTTTTGGGGTCTGAAGATCTCATCAGCAGATGTTGTTTGTTCTTGATAGAGCATATTTTTGGGGTCTGAAGATCTCATCAGCAGCTGTATGTTTGTTCCTGATGGAGCCGTTTTTTGGTCTGGGGTCTGAAGACCTCATCAGCAGATATTTCTTGATCATACATCCGAGGTCCTTATTATCAGACATTTGTTCTTGACAGAGCAGAAGTATGATCCTATGTATATGGTCCTATCAGATGGTTGTTCTTGGCAGATCAGATTTGTGATCCTACACCGGGGTTTTCTTCTCATCAGTGGTTGTTGATACAGAATCTCCACAGCACCAGTTACCTGGTTATATTATTGCATGACTGCATTTTGCATTAGTTTGCATATTCATTTGCATTCCATTAACGTGTGTCTGTGTTGTAGGTACCGTTTTCCCCGATCCAGGATTTCTTGCCTCCTATTGTATTGTTATGGGCTTTCTGAGGAAGACTGTGGCTTACAAGTTCCCTACCCCTGATGTGGTTAAGCTGACTGGTTTGATAGCTCTAGCAGATGATTCTGTGAAGGATGAGTTCAGAAAATCTTATGGTAGGTTGCTCGGTTTGGTTTGTAAGCCTTCTGTGTTCGAGTTGAATGGGTTGCACGCTCTGCTGCAGTTCTACGACCCTCCGCTGAGATGTTTCACTTTTCAGGACTTCGTTCTCGCGCCGACGCTGGAAGAGTATGCTGATTTGCTAGGTGTGCCTGTCAAAAGGCATATGCCTTTTGTTCACATGGATGCTGAGCCTGATCTGGCTGGTTTAGCTCCTTCCCTTTATTTGGACGCCTCCGAGTTAGTATTGACTAGTTGGAACAAGGTTCTTGGGTTCTCCTTGCAGTTTCTGGTGGTTAAGGCTCAGCAGTGTGCCAAGGACGGATGTTGGGACGCGTTCAATGCCATCCTCGCTCTATGCATATATGGCATCATCTTGTTCCCCAACATGCCCGATTTTGTAGACTTTGATGCATTTCACATCTTCGCTTCAGGGAATCCGGTCCCTACCCTGATAGGAGATGTCTATCATTCAGTCCACTACAAGAATGAGAACAGGAGAGGGAAGAATGTCTCGTGCTGCGTACCTTTATTGTACAAATGGCTTGAAAGTCATCTGCCCAAGAGGGGTCCTTTTGTCTTGTCTGCTGCCACAGCTGAGTGGCCTGAGCGTCTGATGAGTTTGTCTGCAAAGGATATTGATTGGTTCGACAGAGACAGGTTGGGTACTGAGGTGATCTTCAGTTGCAGCGGGTTTCCTAATGTACCTTTGATAGGTAGGAAGGGTTGTATAAACTACAATCCGTCGTTGTTGGTTCGACAGTTCGCGTATGCTTTGAGGAATCCGCCGAAGGATGAAGAGGTACAGGAATCTTTGTATCTCACTGGTACTCTAGAGGGGGATCTGCTGTCCAAGCTTCAGCGCGCGTGGAATGGTATCAGTAAGCGAGGAAAGCCTTTGCTGGGAAAAAGCAACAGTCAAGCCTATCCTCCATATTTGACTTGGATCAGAGCCAGGGCCAATGCTATAGGGATGCCGTTTCCTCAGGCCAAGCCGAAAGTCCTCCAACAATCGAAGAACCTACTACTGTGCCCATTCATCAGCATAACCAGGTATTAGCTGAGCGGGATGAATTGAAGCGGGCGAACGAAGAGCTGGAGAAGGAGCTAGCTCAGCTCCGAAGCGAGAGGAACGAAGCCGTTCATTCTTTCAAAAGGCAAACAGAGTTGGTGAACCAGCTAGGTACAGACCTGACGAAGCAGATGGCCGAGCGTGAACGCATGGGTCGAGACTTCAAAGCTGTCAATGACGTACTGGCTACGAAGAAGCAGCATTTGGACGAGGCATATCAGAGGATATCCAAGTTCAACCAACACTGGAAGGCTTCCCTGGCCACCAGGAAAGAGCGGAAGGACAAGCTGATGCTGCAGATCTCCAAGCTGGAAGCCGAGGTGAAGGACAGTGAACAGAGGTTTGATGAAGAAACCGCCCGCAGATACGCCGCCGAAGGCCAACTCAACAAAGCTCTATCTAACCTGAAGGAGCGGAAGCTGACGTTTGAGTCTAAAAAGCGGAAATTGGAAGATTGCTTTGGCGAAGGAGCATGGGAAAGTTCAGTTCAGGGACTTCAGTATACCATTGTGCAAAGGGAGTTGCTTGTCGAGGGGTTGCTCACTCTGCCAGATCATCCGGAGACGAAGGAGTTGTTAGAAGAGTATCGCGCCCGTGGCCGTACTTGACTATTTGTATTCCTTTTGTTTTGATCATTGTTGTATGCTGACCATCACCAGGCTTGTTGGCTGAGGTCACGCTATTGATTCACCTTGTACTCGCTGATGCTATGTACTGCCTTGATAGGCTTTCTTTATATATGAGATTGATGTTTCCATGATTGGGCTCAGACTTCTTCTTATTATTATTATCAGCACTGGCACTCAGGCACTAGGATCGGGGGAAATCTCCCAAACACACAGACACACGCATGCATTTGCACGAAGCATTTGCATAGCGTACATTTTGTTGTTTTTCCTAACCTTTAGTGTTTGCAAGTTTTTCAGGTTCACATGTCCCAGGCTGTTTCCGGTGATTCTAGAATTGATCAAAGACTAATTCACCGTTATCCGACTCGAGCTAATCAGACCAGGATCATGGATCAAGTGCAGACAGATGTCCAGGAGCTCCGCGAGAGGATGGATCGTTTTATGGAGCTTATGCAGGTGGTCGCCAATGGTCAGGATCAGCTCAGGACTTTGGTTCAGCCTTTGATCTCCAGGGTTGATAGCAACGGCATACTCCATGGTGGGGTTGTGCCTACTCCTCCTCCAGTTGATACTCCGCAGAATGGTGCCCTGTGGCCGGGGGCAACGGCAGTGCTAATGGCAATGTGATGGCCAATATCGGACTCAATACGACGGGCGTCGGTCATGGGAGTCTGGGAGCTAATGTCAACATCGTGCCGGTCAACGGCAACGCAGGCGTCGGGAATCGGTTGGTGCCTCAACCATGGCTTGAGGATCATCAGGATGATGTGTTCTCTCAAAGAGGTGCAGAAGGGGAGTTGAATGCTGAAGCGCGGCTCAGATTCAAAGCACTTGAAGATAAAATGAGAGATATTGAAAATCAGAATACTTTTGGCGTTGATATGTCAAAGCTGGGTTTAATTGCTAATTTCAAGGTACCTCCTAAGTTCAGGGTGCCTGACTTTGAGAAATATAAGGGCACCACCTGCCCTCGTGTCCACCTTTGATCTTACTACATGAAGATGTCTACCTATTCCGAAGATGAGAAGCTGCTGATGCACTTCTTCCAAGATAGTCTTTCTGGACCATCCCTCGAGTGGTATATGGGATTGGAGCCCACTAGCGTGCGCACATGGAAGGATCTCGCTGAAGCGTTTGTCCACCATTACCAGTACAATAGCGACTTGGCCCCGAACCGAGTCCAGCTCCAGAACCTTTCGCAGAGGAATAATGAAGGATTTAAGGAGTACGCCCAGCGGTGGCGTGAGTTGGCTGCTCGGGTTCAACCGCCGATGGTTGAGCGCGAGCTCGCGCAGATGTTTGTGGCTACCCTCCCGGGGGTCTACTATGAAAAGTTAGTCAGCGGTATGTCTGGGACGTTTTCATCTCTCATTATCATGGGCGAACATGTCGAGAATGGTATCAAGATCGGGAAAATTCAAGGTGAATCATCCTCAGCTGGGGGAGGTGGAAAGAAACCTTATGCTGGTAAGCGACGAGAAGGAGATGCGAGCGCTGTGACCAACGCTCG
This sequence comes from Lathyrus sativus, assembly GCA_963859935.3. NCBI lineage: Eukaryota > Viridiplantae > Streptophyta > Magnoliopsida > Fabales > Fabaceae > Lathyrus > Lathyrus sativus. Next base: position 316,645,755 of record OZ012740.1, on the reverse strand, counting down.
GAGAAAGGGCAAGGGCCCTCAGCAGTAGGTAGCCAGTATAAATATCCCAGCAGCTCCGCAGCAGCAGCAGCAGCAGCAGCAACCGAATCAACAGGGATATAGAAAATACCAGAATCGGGCAGCTTTGACAAATCGTCACTTCGAGGCACCGCCCATGTCGTATGCGCAACTCTTGCAGACTTTGCTTCAGCTTCAGTTGGTTCAGAAGAGGACGATGGCTCCCTTGACAGGGGCACCTCCACCAGGGTACAATGCAAATGCCACATGCGATTTCCATACAGGGGCACCAGGCCACACAATCGAGAACTGCAAAGCCTTTAAGCACAAGGTGCAGGACCTGGTAGATGCCAAAATTATTAACTTCTCCGATAATGTGCCCAATGTCACGAAGAATCCTATGCCGAATCATAGGGGAGGCGGAGTGAACGCCATTATCAAAGAAGAGAGTGCAGATCTGTTGACTGATGTCAGAGACCTAAAGATGCCGCTTAGCTTCGTGAAAGCTAAGTTGTTGAAGAAAGGGTTCTTTCCGGGATGCGGAGAACTATGCATGGACTGTGCTACACATTCTGATGGGTGTGAGAAGTTGGTTGAAGGAATCCAAAGCCTGATGGATGAGGGGATTCTGCAGTTCAGACAGAGGGCTGAAAGTGTATCAGGAGAGGTCGTGTTGAAGCAGGCCGATGAAGTCGCCACCATCACCATCCCTCGTCGGCCAATAACTATTTCTGCGCCCAGACCGCCTACAATCACTATTACCAAAGCTGGGTCGATACCATTCGAGAGAACTAACGCCGTGCCGTGGCATTATGGGGCTGAAGTCTATTGCAACAGTCAAAAGTTGGAGCTAGAGCCGTATGGATCGACTGTAGAGAACCTCGCAGGGATCAGTGGTATTACTCGCAGTGGAAGAGTGTTTGCACCGCCAGAGGTCGTGGCAGAGAAAGCGGTCAGAGCTGATGCGGCCGATAAGGGTAAAAGCAAAGTCGTCGAAGAGGTCCCGTGTGGGGTAGAGAAAGATTTGCTTGTCAAAGACGCCGAGGAGTTTATGCGGTTGATCAAAAAGAGCGACTACAAGATTGTAGACCATCTCCGTCAGACGCCTTCGAAGATTTCTATTCTCAACTTGTTGCTGTGTTCTGAAGCGCACCGCAACGCGCTACTGAAGGTATTGAACGCTGCCTACGTACCGCAAGAGATATCGGTGAATCAGCTAGAAGAGGTGGTAGCCCATGTTAATGCTGGCAATGGGCTAGGTTTCACAGATTTAGAGTTGACGCCTAAATGGAGAAATCACAACAGCGCCCTGCACATCTCGATAGAGTGTAGGGGCACAATCATGTCATATGTCCTGGTGGACACGGGTTCGTCGCTTAATGTGCTTCCGAAGAAAGCCTTAATGAAGTTGGACACTCGCGGGTTGCTTTGCACACCCAGTGATCTGGTGGTGAAGGCATTCGACGGAACTAAACGCCACGTTTTCGGAGAGGTGACCCTGCCGATCCAAGTCGATCCGGAAACGTTCGACACGGTCTTTTATATTATGGACATCATGCCTGCCTACAGTTGCCTCTTGGGCTGGCCGTGGATCCATGCTGCTGGTGCCGTGACCTCCACGTTGCACCAAAAGCTCAAATATGCTGTCGGAGGAAGCATCGTGACCGTTTGCAGTGAGGAGGACATAATGGTGAGCCATTTGTCATCCTTTAAGTATGTTGAAATGGATGGCGAAATCCATGAAACTCTCTGCCAGGCATTCGAGGCCGTCAAAGTGAAAGAGGTAGCTCCTGTGGTCACAGAGAAGCCAGAGATGAATCTTTCCTCGTTCAAAGAAGCTCGGGCCATCGTCGAAGCTGGATCTACCCCAGGCTGGGTGCATATTTTGGAGATACCGAACAAGCAGGATAAGTTTGGGTTGGGGTATTCTCCTGAAGCTGAAGCTTCGTCTTCTTCGTCTAGCAGCACGTCACAGGATAAGGGGCCGATCCTATTTACCAGTGGCGGAGTGATTTTCGAAAGCATCAACGCGGCGTCTGAAGACAGCGGGGATAGCGATTGTGATCTCGACTCTTGGATTCAGCCAAGCAAGCCGGGCAAGGGCCTCAACAATTGGACCATCAAGGAGATCATCCCGATGACAAGTGAAGAGTAATGATTTACTTTTTTCAATCATTGTACAACCCTATGTCCTACCCGGGGCATAGCGGTTTTATTGTCAGGGCCTTGTTGGATTATGTACATGCATTTTGTTAATAAATCAAAGGCGTTTTCTTCGTATTCAAATATTGTGATCTCTGTTATTCCTGTTTTATATTTGTTTTGAAAAACATTAAAATGGAAATGGGGTTTGTGCTAACCTGCATATTCTTGTTTTAAACTTAACCCTTGTTATTGCAGGATCCACATAACAGATGACATCGACTTTGGACCTTCTACGGCTCACTTCGACTTCGATTGCCCGATCTATCAAGCCGAAGAAGAGATTGATGAAGACGAAGACCTTCCTGAAGAGTTGGCCCGCTTGTTGAAACAAGAGGAAAAGGTTATTCTGCCTTATGAGGAGGAGATTGAGATCGTCAATCTGGGTTCTGAAGAGCTCGTCAGAAATGTCAGAGTAGGGGCTGCGCTGCAGAGTAATGTCAAGCAGAGATTGGTCGAGATGCTTCGAGAGTATAGTGACGTCTTTGCTTGGTCATACGAAGATATGCCCGGACTTGACACGGACATCATGGTCCACCACTTGCCGCTATGAGAAGATTGCCCTCCCGTCAAGCAGAAGCATAGGAGGACGAGACCAGATATGGCCGTTAAGATCAAAGAAGAAGTGCAGAAACAGCTCAATGCTGGCTTCTTAGCGGTCACCACTTACCCTCCGTGGGTCGCCAACATAGTGCATGTACCGAAGAAGGACGGTAAGGTACGCATGTGCATCGATTATCGGGATTTGAATAGGGCGAGCCCTAAAGATGATTTCCCGTTGCCTCATATCTATGTGTTGGTCAACAACACATCCCAGTTCTCCGTGTTTTCGTTCATGGATGGCTTCTCCGGTTACAACCAGATCAAGATGGCGCCGGAGGACATGGAGAAAACGACGTTTATCACCCCCTGGGGAACATTTTGCTATAAGGTAATGCCCTTCGGTCTGAAGAACGCAGGGGCCACTTACCAACGAGCAATGGTAACTTTGTTTCATGATATGATTCATCATGAGATCAAGGTCTATGTTGATGACATGATTGCGAAGTCCCAAACGGAAGAGGAGCATCTGGTCAACTTATTGAAGCTTTTTCAGAGGCTTAGGAAGTTCAGGTTGAGGCTGAATCCTAACAAATGCACTTTCGGAGTACGGTCCGGAAAGTTGCTGGGGTTTATCGTTAGCGAACGAGGTATCGAGGTTGATCCTGCGAAAATAAAAGCCATTCAAGAAATGCCAGCGCTGAAAACAGAAAAAGAAGTTTGTGGTTTCTTGGGCCGAATAAACTACATTGCAAGGTTTATCTCTCAGCTCACGGCCACCTGTGAACCGATGTTCAAGCTTTTAAAGAAAAATCAGGCGATTACTTGGAATGAGGATTGCCAGAAGGCATTCGATAAGATAAGGCAGTATCTTCAGGAACCTCCAATCTTGATACCCCCAGTGGCTGGACGACCATTAATCATGTACTTGACAGTTCTTGAGAACAGTATGGGGTGTGTTCTCGGTCAGCACGACGAGACGGGCAGAAAGGAGCATGCCATTTACTACTTGAGTAAAAAGTTCACTGACTGTGAATCTGGATACTCGATGCTGGAGAAGACGTGTTGTGCACTAGCCTGGGCTGCCAAACATCTACGATAGTACATGCTCAATCACACCACCATGCTAATTTCGAAGATGGATCCGATCAAGTACGTCTTCGAGAAGCAGGCTCTTTCGGGCAGGATTGCCAGATGGCAAATGGTGTTAACAGAGTATGATATTCAGTATGTATCCCAGAAGGCCATCAAGGGAAGCGTATTGTCTGATTACCTTGCCGAGCAGCCGATCGAAGATTACCAGCCGATGAAGTTTGAATTCCTTGACGAGGATATCATGTTTCTCAAAGCGAAGGATTGCGATGAGCCGTTTCCCGACGAGGGGCCAGATAGGAAGTCCCAGTGGAAATTGATATTCGATGGAGCGGTTAATTCCTATGGAAGTGGCATCGGGGCTATCATCACGACTCCCCACGGATCCCACATCCCGTTTACTGCGAGACTGACGTTTCCAGTTACCAATAACGAGGCGGAGTACGAAGCATGCATCATGGGTCTAGAAGAGGCAATTGATTTGAGAATCAAGAACCTAGACGTGTATGGTGACTCAGCGCTCGTGATCAACCAAATTAAAGGGGAGTGGGAGACTCGTCAATCGAATTTGGTGCCGTACATGAATTATGCAAGAAGGCTACTTCCGTTCTTTGATCGAGTGGAACTCCATCATGTGCCCAGAGCTGAAAATCAGATGGCTGATGCCTTAGCCACGTTGGCTTCAATGTATAAAGTCAATTTTTGGAATGAGGCTCCAAGAATTGTCCTTTCGCGTCTTGATAGACCGGCATTCGTCTTTGCAATCGAGGAAGCCGCCGACGGCAAGCCATGGTTTCACGACATCCAGACTTTCCTTATGACTAAGGAGTATCCTGCGGGTGCGTCAACCCAGGATAAGAAGACTCTGAGGAGGCTGTCTGGAAATTTTTATCTCAATCCTGATGGAGTGTTGTATAAGAGAAACCACGATCTCGTGCTACTCAGATGTGTAGATGAGAAAGAGGCGAGTATGCTCATGGAAGAAGTCCATGAAGGCACATTTGGTACGCACGCCGGCGGGCATGCTATGACTAGGAAGATCCTGAGAGCAGGGTACTACTAGCTGACGATGGAGTCAGATTGCTTCAGATTCGCGAAGAGATGTCATAAATGTCAGATTTATGCTGATAAAGTTCATGTGCCGCCGTGCCCTTTGAATGTCATGTCCTCCCCGTGGTCGTTCTCCATGTGGGGCATCGACATGATAGGCAAGATCGAGCCCACTGCATCTAACGGTCACCGTTTCATTCTGGTAGCTATCGACTACTTCACCAAGTGGGTGGAGGCAGCCTCGTACGCTAATGTGACCAAGCAGGTGGTGGCTAAATTCATAAAGAGGGATATCATCTATCGTTACGGAATTCCCGAGCGGATCATTACTGATAATGGTTCGAATTTGAATAACAAGATGATGAAGGAGCTGTGCCAGAGTTTCAAGATTGAACACCATAACTCATCTCCTTACCGGCCGAAGATGAACGGCGCCGTTGAAGCAGCCAATAAGAACATAAAGAAGATTGTTCAGAAGATGGTTGTGACATACAAAGATTGGCACGAGATGCTGCCATTTGCATTGCACGGTTATCGTACGACGATACGTACGTCAACCGGGGCAACTCCTTTCTCCTTGGTGTACGGTATGGAAGCAGTCCTACCGTTAGAAGTGGAGATCCCCTCTTTGCGAGTTTTGGTTGATGTGAAACTCGACGAGGCAGAATGGATTACGAATCGTCTGAACCAACTCAGCCTGATGGACGAGAAGAGGTTAGCATCGATTGCATTTGGTCGTCTGTACCAAAGCCGAATGAAGAAAGCTTATGATAAGAAGGTGCGTCCTAGAAGCTTTCAGATGGGTGATCTCGTCCTGAAGAAGATTCTTCCTCCACACTCCGATCACCGGGGCAAGTGGACTCCGAATTACGAAGGTCCGTACGTCGTCAGCAAGGTCTTCTCGGGAGGAGCTTTGTTGTTATCCACGATGGATGGTGAAGATTTTGCATCCCCGGAGAACGCGGACGCAGTTAAAAAATACTTTGCTTGAAAGCGACCCGCTGGACAAAAAAGGAGAGTCCAGGCAAAAAAGGGGCATCCCGGCGAACCAAAAACAGAATAAAAGGTTCGGGCAAAAATTAGGGATATATTGAAAAGATGTACACCCGCGAAGTCGAAAACCTACACTGGGCGGCTTCGGCAAAAAAGGGTATCCCGGTGAACTGAAAACCCGTAAAGGGCGGTTCACGCAAAAGTTAGGGATTTAATAAGAAAATGACTGCGTTCCGCGTGAGGACTTTCATTGTTTAGTGGTTTGGAGGACCTGAGGGCCGTTCATCTGAATCAATCTCTTCCGAAGCTGAAGCGTCGGAGAAGTATCGAAGTCGAGTGGGTCTTATAGGGATCAACTCATGGTGTTCGTCTATGCCTCGTTGCCGACATTCGTATATACTGATGTATATTTATGTTTTATTTTTGCGGCTTCCTCATTCCAGGAGCTTGCCTCTGTTGTAAAACATTTTTACCCATTCAGGGGTTCATTATCAATAAAATGCATACTATTCAGCAATTTTGTTTGTCTGCTTAGCATTTATCTGTTTTGTTTGCAAAAAAGAACGCCAATGTTTTTGATAAAATGCGCATACATAAACTTACTGGCCTAGGCTACTGATTGTTGAAACAATTAGTTACTTGAATATTGTCACGAGATAATAACCTCGATAGGTCCCTTTGAGAAGGGTATCTTGTCTGTTTGTTTGTGTTGTTACAGGTGTAGCATATTCCAGACAGTGCGCTGTGCGCATCCCCGAAGCAGGATGATTCTTCCTTCTCCAGCAGAGTTCAGTAGCCTCTCCCCGCAGAGTCTGAACGCAAGATAGTGAGCATTGATATGTCTCCCCAGACAGAGATGATTCTCTCCCCAACCAGATGCATCCTGAAGGAATGTCATCCCCTCAGCTGAGTCAGGCGTCGAAGCATGATTTCTTTCCCCCAGCACCGGGTCACAAGTGCAGGTTTCATAGAAATGTTCAGGCGCCGAAGCATGATTTCTTTCCCCCAGCACCGGGTCACAAGTGCAGGTTTCATAGAAATGTTCAGGCTCCGAAGCATGAATTCTCCCTCGCACCGTGTCACAAGTGCAGGTTTCGTAGGAAACTATTCGTACGCCGAAGTATGCAGCAACTGATGGTGCCAGACTAAAGTCTCCAGCGGAATTGAGATCCCCCACCAGAGTTGTACCCTCCCCCGAAGTCGGATGATTCCCTCTTCCCCAGCAGCGTGTTGGAACAGCTGAGGCTATTTCCCCACAGAGTTGTACTCTCCCCCGAAGTCGGATGATTCCTTCTTCCCCAGCGAAATTGAGATTCCCCCACAGAGTCGTACCCTCTCCAGCGAAGCAGTTGGGACCATGATTGGTTTTCCCCAGTAGAGTGTTGAACAGCTGATGTTGTATTTCCCCCAGAGTCGTACTCTCTCCAGTGAAGCAGAATGATTTCTCCTTCCTCAGCCGAGTTTGCAGATACCCCAAGAGATCCGAATCCTTGGAAGTTGATCAGACCATGATTGGTTTGCCCCAGTGGAGTGTTGAACAACTGAAGTTGTTTCCCCACAGAGCTCTTATCCCCAGAAGAGTAGCGAGACGGCCACGCAGTTTATTCTCGCAATTGACATCGTTTCCTCTCAGCAGGTCCAGGTTCTCGTAGAGCTTCGTTCCCCTGCAGTAGTCAACTGAAGTTGTTTCCCCCGCAACAGTCAACTGAAGTTGTGTCCCCTGCGGAGTCCAATTGATATTGGCGTGACTCTGTTCTCCTCAGCAGGATGATTCCTCGATCTGAGTAGTTCTTTCTCCTTGACAGGAGGATTCCCCCTTCAGCATTTATTTTGCTGACGGGATTGCATCATTGTGCATGATTGCATAGCACCTATCATAAACGCATAGCATTTCCACCGTCTGGAGCATTGTGCCATTGCCGAAGCATATGCATAATAAACCTGGTCTAGGTTGTTACCGTCCTTGTTTTGCAGGTGTTCCGCCGCGGAATTGATTTCTCAGGATGATTCCTGCCATTCTCCCCAACGAAGTCGCGTGCTCAAGATGATTCTTGAGATCCCCAGCGAAGTCTTCAGTTCAAGACGATTCCTGAATTCCTCAGCAGGGCCATTTGCTTAAGATGATTCTTAAGCTCCCCAGTAGGGTCCCCAGTGAAGGTTGCCCAGGATGATTCCTGAAGCCCCAAGAGAGCTGAATCCTTGGAAGCTGCTCAAGCCATGATTGGTTTGTCCCCAGCAAGAGTTGCCCAGAATGATTCCTGGAATCCCCAACAGAGTGTTTGCTCAGAATGGTTGTCGGTTCAAGATGATTCTTGAGGTCCCCGACGGAGTTATTTGTCCAAGATGATTCTTGGAGTCCTCAGCAGAGTTGATTCATCCAGAATGATTTCTGGACCCCCGGAGCGGAGTTACTTGATAGTTCTCTAGATTCCCCAGCAGCGAAGCATCCTCCCCAGCAGGTTTTCTGACGGCGTAGTTGGAACCTCCCTTGAAGACTCCATGATTGAAGTCTGACCGTATTAATGAAGCAGTTCTCTCATCTGATGCAGAGTGCCTGATGGAACGATCAACCTGATGGTTGAAGTCCGACTGATGCCCGACAATTCCTTTGAATGCCCGATGGCATGATCAACCTGATGGTTGAAGTCCGGCTGATGCCCGACAATGTTTCTTGGAATGCCTGATGGCATGATCGACTAAGTGCTACCGGTTACCGTGTGACCAATTCCCCAATGAAGTTTCTTCACCCTGACGACGATGTCAAACCCTTTGTAACGCCAGCGGCGATGTTGGATGTTTGTTTTGACGGCGAGGTCCGATTATGTTAGTTCTCCAACGGCGATGTTGGATGTTTGTTTCTGACGGCGAGGTCAGATTATTTCTAGTGCTCCAGCGGCGATGTTGGATGTTTGTTTTGACGGCGAGGTCAGATTATGTTGAGTGCTTGACGGTGATGTCGGGTGTTGCTCAGAGTTATGTTTGCTTCTAATGGCGATGTCAGGTGAGTCAGTGTTCCAGCGGCGATGTTGGATGTTTGCTTCTGGCGGCGATGTCAGGTGATTCTCTATTTCTCCAGCGGCGATGTTGGACGTTTGTTCCTGACGGCGATGTCAGGTGGTTTAGTTTTCCAGCGGCGATGTTGGATGTTTTGTTTACGACGGCGATGTCAGATTTTCCAGCGGCGATGTTGGACGTTTGTTTCTGGCGGCGAGGTCAGGTGGTTTATCTTTCCGGCGGCGATGTTAGGTGGGTTATCTTTCCAGCGGCGATGTTGGGTATGTCCGGTTCTTTAGGTCTCCAGCAGCGATGTTGGATGTTTGGTTCCGACGGCGATGTCAGATTTAGTCCCCCAGCGGCGATGTTGGATGTCTGTTTCTGGCGGTGATGTCAGATGCTTTAGTTCTCCAGCGGCGATGTTGGGTGTTTTGTTTCCGACGACGATGTCAGATTCTTCAGTTTTCCAGCGGCGATGTTGGGTATGTCAGATTCTTCAGTTTTCCAGCGGCGATGTTGGGTATGTCAGATTCTTCAGTTCTCCAGCGGCGATGTTGGGTATGTCAGATTCGTTAGTTCTCCAGCGGCGATGTTGCGTGTTTTGGTTGTCCGACGGCGATGTCAGATCAGTATGTCTCCAACTAGTTGCCGTGCAGCTATTGTTTCAGTGTTCGAAGATTCGTTCCAGCCAGAGTACCGTGTGCTCGTGCAGTTGGCAAATTTCTGGGTTTATCGGTATTCAACCGTCCCGCACCTTGATTGGCTGAGAGCCGTTCGCTCCTCACCCAGTCAGGTTCAAGCCGTTTGAATAGGGGCAGCTGTTGCACCCCAAAATTTGACCAACATTTATTTACCCATAAAGAGTTGTATGAGACTTGGAAGCTAGCCAAGAAGGTTATTCAAATGTTCAAAGGTCGATACCTTTATCAGAGAACTCAAGAGATCCTCAGAGAGATTGGTTGAAACCAAGGTTGTGTGCCTCATAGCTTGAGAGTTGTGGGAGCTCCTCAGATGATTCTGAGACTATGAGGATGGACTTGAAGCTTTGAGAAAACTTATGAGATGTCTTGAAAGCCATCATGAAGCCTAGAGAGGTCATTGTACAAGAATTCAGAAGATTCAACCATGAGTGGTAGAATTAGGGTTTGACTGGGTCAACCCTAGGTCAACTGATGATTTGGAGAGGGTTGAGACCTAATCCAAAGGGCCATGTGATCATGGAATGATGAATTGAGATGCTATAAGGATGATTCCTAGACCAACTCATCATGATTGAGGAGTTTGAGAAGTTTTAAGCTAGGGTTTCTCAGGATTGACAATGTAAAATCCCCTAGTTTGATCCCTATCTTCAAGGCAGTTTAGCTCAAGATGTGATTGTCATCTCATCTTCCCCACAACATGAATCTTGTAGAGCTTGTTCTTAGATTTAATTTGAGTGGTGGAAGTTCTTGATAGGATTTGTAGAGCTCAAGTTATGGTTTTGACAAATTACAGGTCATCTGAGGTATGTGAATCTGGGTCCTTGAAAGTCACCCAACTTGCAGACAACTTTTGCCCTAGTAGTATGATTCCTATGGATTCTTGGTCAACATGAATGTTGAAGAGAATCTTCTTAGCTTTCTAGAGAGTACTAGAAGTCCTTGATAGGATTTGTAGAACTCAACTTATGGCTTTGACAAGTCAAGGGCATTTTGGTCATTTGGGAGTTATAGGTCATTTCAAGCATAAGGCCATATCTCCTATTTCCAAGCTTCAAATGGAAAAATCTTTAACATCAAACATGCTTATAATGATGTTTTAAGGCTAGTAGGGAGGTCATGAGATGTTGAAAAGGCTCATATCAAAAAGTGATAAAAATGGCCTAAAATGAGGCATAAGTTAATTAAAGTGAATTTGAAAAATGGAAATCCCAAGTGATAAGTCCAAACCATGTCATGTAATAGGTTATTTTGACTCCAAATGACATTCTAAGAACAATGGTTCAGCCACAATTTTGATTTGAGGCTTGTATCATAGGGCTGCTTTGGAATTTGATTGCTTGCATCTTAAGGTACCAAACCAAAACAAGGCAAAACTCAATAAGCAAGGTACTTGTGCATTGTAACTAACCCTAAATCTCATGTGGGGATAAATTCAAGTCAGTTACCAAGGTTATGAGAAGTTTGGCATGAGATACCATGTAAGGAGAATGAGAATTCAAAATACCATGACATGAAAACTTCAATTTCTCATTGGATTGTTCTAGATGGTTCTAGACTGTTCTAAACCATTCTATATAACCATTGTGACTTGCTCAGATGCAAGGTTGGTGAGAATTGGTGCATGAAAGAGAGAGTGAAATCCAAAAGCTTCCATTGCAAGTCATATTCAATCTCTTCATTCTTCTTCATTGCAATCCCTTTTTTCTTCACAAACCTTTTCCATAGATCCTTCTGAGTGTGTGCATGCTGAATTGAAACTCCATTGATGGAAGATTGAAGGTGTTCCAATTGAATTTGCAAAGAAGCAATTACCATCGAATCTTGAAGTACAAGCTCTCTCCCTCCAATCTTTTGCAAACAGTAGAGTTTTCATCATCCAAGGATTATTCTTGAAGAGTTTCAAGCCTTGAAAGCAAGGATGTCATCATCTACCATATCAAGAAGCCAGGTTTGCAAAATCTCTTCCACCTCATTACTTAGGCATGGTTAGGTTAAGTTATTAGTTTAGAATTGTTATAGACAACTAGGTGATCATTTATGGAGACTTAGAGAGTGATTGGTGAAGTTTCAGCTATGGATACCATTTCTTGATGGAGTAAGAACGTGTGTTATAATGAGTGATAATGCAAGATTGATAGCTGATTTTGATTAGGGGAATGTGAGGATCATTTTGATGTAGAGAAATCTAATGTTGGTTGAAGTGGAAGATTGATCATATTTTGGGATTAGTGGAGTTACACCATCGGGTTCCATAGTAGAGGCCATTACAATGTATTTCAAGGCCATGATCGTGTTCAGCGTGGAAAACTAAGCAAGTTTGTGTTTTACATTTTGGAATTTGATGAAGTTATGAGAGAGCACGAGTTGGTAGAAGTTTGGTGCATGGAATTGTTTTCATGAGGTTTCAGAAACCCTAGCTGCGTGAGGAAGAAGACGATCTCCAAGCCGTTGGATGAAACGCTTGACCCTTGACCAAAGACCATATCCAACGCACCACGTTTAATTTCATTTTTGAAGGGATTCAGAAACGGCGAAACGCCGCGTTTCATTAAAGCAAGGAAGTCTGGGCTTTGAGTGATCATTTCTATCAACACCCCTCTTCGTGGCCCAATTGTGATATGAACTGAAATCTATTGATATTTGCACCATAGTTTTTTTATTTTCTTTTGATTTTCTTAATTGATTTTTCTGAATAAATGGGCCCAACGCACTTTTCTGTGTACACCCCCATGTATGGGCCCAAGCGCGCATTGCATTGGATATTGTTGCTATCTGCACCCATGCTTCATTTTTCATTTCATTTTTATTCCATTTTATGTCATACTTTGAAAATTCACATCAAATGGAAAATTCAATATTTTGTAATGGGAGTTTTTTCTCCCACTTCATATTTTTGTCTAGAATAATATAAAATAAAAACATTTCTCATATCATGCATTTTAGTATTTTTTGTATATTTTTACTTTTAATAGCTTTTTAATGCTTTTAAGTTGATACCTTAATTTGTAGAATTTAGTTTAGGTAGTTCCCTTAGTATTTTTAGTTCATTCTTTTTAGGGTAATTAGACATAGGTTTTAGCTTCCCCTTGGATTTATTCCATATTTTTGTGATTATTTTTAGGTTAGTTTTGATTAGATGATTCTAGGTTGTGTAGAATTAGGTCAAACTTCAACATAGGTCCATAATAACTTTAGATTTTGGGTTTTTTAGGACAATTTAGACTATGGGACAGATATGGGCATTAAGGGTAGGTATGTAGGATCCCTTAGAAATTATATTAGGATTTAATATAATAGTATGCTATTTTTGGTTGATTTTTGTATTGGTTGATTGTTTGTGTTGCCTTTAGGGCATGTTTGCTTTAGTTTGCTTTGCTTTGTGGGCTTGGAGAGCTTGATCTTGTCCTAAGGAGCATTGTGGAGCATAGTAGAAGACTTGAAGATGCATTGAGGAGCTTGAGAGCTTGGCCTTATTTTCTTTTTTGTTGTTTTAGGGTAGGGATTAGGAAGAGTTTAGACTTAGACAACTTCTTTCTTAAACATGGATGGTATCTGTCACCTCCATTCCTCCCTATGATTCAAAGTCCTTCCATGGTATACACCTCTCTCCTTTGGAGGGATAAGTGATGTACCTAGGAAGTAGAACTTTTGAGGGAACCATTCCTTTGATGTTGAACCCTTATAGGTCACCTTTGGTGGTCAAATAAGCAGTTCAATATCCCCCAGCTTATCCAGTAAGTGATTCCCTCTGGTTTTGATTATCTTGAGAGATGCAGAGCTTGAATCTGAAGATGAAGACTTCATTGAAGAGTATTGAAGAGGATGAATCCTTGAGTATTGTCATTCCAACTGAAGCTTGAAGAGCAGCAAGAGCAAGTTGATACTTGGAGACCCCTGAAGATTAGGTGAAGCCTGAAGGTGGAGCTGATCAAGAAGCTGAAGCTTAAGGGAGAAGATAAGTTGAAACTTATGTTGTAGGGTTGAAACCTGGAAAAGAAAATTGATATTTGTCAAGAGTGATTGAAGTCTGAAGACTGAATTGCTATTGGAAAAGCTGAAGCTTGAAGCTGAGAGAGGAGTTGATCTGCTTTCTTCTTTTTCTTTTCTGTATTGATGTGTTTTGTTTGACTTGTTTGATGCATTAGAATAAGTTCATATCTAGAACAGGTAGAATCTAGGAGCATGATTGCACTAGAGGTTGAGTTGCTCCCTCTGCTTGTATTGTTACTGTGTGGCTTTGCTTGCGGGTATTCGGTAGAGCCCTGCTCCCTTGCCCATGTGGTTTGTTTGCCTGATGGCATTTTATTTCATTTATCTGTATGATTGCAGTTTACTGTTTTTGCTTGATAGCATGTTGTTTTATATTTCAGTATGATTACTGTTATTTCATTCTGGCTTGAGGTTGAGATGAGCTTGTGGAGGCTGAAGCCCCACACACATTTCCTCCCTCACTTGCATTGCATGCATTTTACTGTTAAGCTGATGCTTTGTCTGTTCTGGTGTATCATTGACATAATCCCTTAGGACTCTCATTTCATTTGATAAGGATTTGATGATAGAATTTTAGGTTGAAACCTATGCATGACAACTTCTAGGAGTTCCCTGTTCAAACCTCAATCATAGGATGAATCCATGGCATGACAACAGTAGGACTCGATAGTCTCCCTCCTAGTTGGGCCTGTTCTCTTCTCATCTCAAAACAGTTTAAGATACAGTAATCATGAATGATTTCTTTCGTACGTTACGAGCCTTAAGCTATCTGAGAAAGGATTGTGGGAGAGTTTCTTTTCCACAGTCCGAATATTTAGTATGGTAACCTTTGGGTGACAAGCGACGCATTCACTCTCAGGTCATAACCTCTAGTGCGGTTGAAATCGCAAACACAATAAAAAAACACTTCTTTCGTAAAAGACAGGAAATAAACCGTAGTTTCCCGAACTACGTGAGCTCTGATCTCTCATGCCTGTTGAGAGTACGTAGGCACAAGATGGCGATGTCTTGGCGAGCTACCTTCCCCCATAACCCTTCGTAGGCCGAACTACGTTGACTCTGATTTCTCATTCTCTGATGAGAATACGTAGGCATAAAGCGCGATGCTTTGCCGAGTCATTTTCTTTTCTTTTTCAGCCAGCCTTGATAGGTAGATAGAATAAAACCAACCCATCCAAGTAAACAAAACAAGCGAGGATCCCGTCGAGTACGACGGACGTGAGGGGTGCTAATACCTTCCCCTTGCGTAACCGACTCCCGAATCCAGACAATGGTTGCGATGACCTTGTCTTACCCTTTTTCGTCAGGTTTTTCCGGTCGTTCCCTTTCCCGCTCTGAGGGATAAATAACGAAAGGTGGCGGCTCTTCTGTTCTGCCGGCACCTTATTTTCGCGCAAGCGACACTCTAGCACAGACCCATTGCATGAAAGGCTTAAATGTTATACAGTTCTTCTTCCCTAGATCAGTCTTGGTCTTCCTGTGGATAGTCTTCCTAGCATCTGTAATGCTGTCATACCCCAAATTTTGACCCCTTAGATCTTCATCATCATTTTAGGAGCATGTTCACATATTTATTTAACCTCAACCCTTTCTAAGTGGTCTTTGTCAAGTTACAGGAGAATCAGGGTTTTGTACAGCCGAAATCGAGGTTTCGAGGGTTGACCGATCAATGTTTTGGATTGGTTTTCTTTGAGATTGGATCTCCACATGTTCAAGAGTATTCCATTGGATCAAGCATGAATCCAATTTGAGGTTGTCACCCAGGAATCAAAAGCAGTGAAGTTCAGGATACCCGATTAGGGTTTTCGAGCAGGAAAAGTCAAATGCGGTTTGACTTTTGATTTAAAAGGTGTTACAATGGTGGGATTGTGGTCCATAGTGTTCATATGGATTGGTAAAGTCCATTCAAGAAGTTTCAAAGCCTCAAGAGGTCCAAAGCATCAACAGTCGACTCGGTAGCCACCGATCGATCGTTCGATTGACCAAAAAGTCAACTCTTTAACAATAAGGAATCTGACCTCAAGATGTGAATCAAAAATGTTCCTAATGACATATTGCATCTACCCATAAGATTTCATGACAATTGGATCAAGGGTTGAGGACTAATCGCAAAAGTCAGGAATTAGGGTTTCGAAAGGGGAAAGACCATAACTCCTTAACCACACATCCAAATGAAGTGGTTCAAAGCTCATTGGAAAGCTCTTGACAAATCCTACAAAAGTACCTAAGTGGTCCATGATCATAAAATGCATAGATTTGGAGTTATGATCAAATTCATTTCAAGAAGGGAAAATGACTTAGAGAAATTTCACTTTTAAGCTTGTTTTTAGCAACTTTGAGAGGCTTTTTGGCCAAGTTCCTTTGAGAATTTGAAATCCATGAAAAAATGAATGTTTTAGATCTATTTGAAGGGCTTTCTAAAAAGTACTAGAACATCTCAATGACATTTGTGAGCTGAGAGTTATGGATTTGGCAAGATGGTGTTTCAACACTTGAGTCCCACGTTGACAATTTTTCATAAACTCATTCTTTGATCACTTGGACTTTTCTCAGCCCTTGGATTTTGTTTATTTCTGATGTTTTGTTGTTTTGAAATAGAGAAGTGTGAGAGTTATGCAGAGAAAATGAAAATTTGAAGCTTGGCAAGTTGGCTTGCAAGTTGCAAATGCAACTTGCATTATAATATTCAAAATATGTAAAAGGTGGAAAGTGAAAATCTGCAACCAGCCATGTCCCTACTCTCCCTAGCCTCACTTCAGCCACTCTAAATTCATCATTACACTTGACTTCAGATCACTTTGAAGCCAAGGAGTACCTTTTGGAAGATTTGATCCAAATTGCCAAACTTTTCCCTCTTAGGAAGGAAACCTCCAATCTGTCCTTTCCCTATAAATAGAGGACTTATCTATCTCATTCCACACACAAAGAGCCTCTCTAAAAACCAGAGAAATCACAAGCTCTCTCTCTTTCCCTCCTTACTCCAATCTCACAAAATCTCAAAATCACAAAAACACTAAAAAACTGTCTTGACAGTCCAGCCCCCTAAACTCATTTACACACCTTCAAACTCTCCAAAAACCCTCCACACAATCCATAAATATGATATAGAAGGTGCTTAAGCCCTCAAACCACTCAAAATCACCATTTCCCACAAAGTCAACTTTCAATCCAAGAAAGTTTGACTTCACATACCAAATCTCACAAATCCTCACTTGGACCAGTTTTGAATCTTTCAACACTCCCAACACTTCATGTTTATGATGTTCTAACTATCCAAAAGCTCAAAAACCAGCTGGAATTGAGTTTGCTCCAACTGTCACAAAATGTTGCATTTTGCTTCAAAAGGAGGGAAGTTTCAAAGCTAGGTGGTACTTGAAGTTCTCTGGTTTTCTTTATTCTATTGCTTGATCAAGAGTATCTACAAGAGGTATGTGACTTTGAATTTTATTTCATACATTACATGGCATGATATACAAATTTGAGGTTATGTGTTGAAAGTATGTTCATTGCTGTCCCAAGATTGTTCTCTATGAAAATTCATGTTCATTGCAATATGGCTGTTTTATTGGTGTGCTATGATTATGAATGATGTGTTGACTTAATTTGTGCCTGCTGAATCTACATATTCATCAGAATTGCAATAAGGTTTAAAATTCATGAGTATGCATTTCATTCTCATATGCAAGTGTAAAGTCTGTTTGAGCCAATGTTGAAATGATCAAAATCTCACTTGTTGATATTTGAATTATGTTAAATCTGTCTTGTTTGAATTGGTAATATGATACATGATCCTCTCAAGACATTTCATTGATTTACAAACTGAGGACCATTTTTTCTAACCATGTCAAAACCACTGACCTTGCTGTTTGAAAGCACAATATATGTTGTCACATCCTATTATGATTTGTTGAGGTGGAAATTCATCAGCATATTGTTTAAACATCAACTTGACTGTCTGCTTCTGTCATGAAACTTAGACTCTATACTTTCAATATTCCTATCCTTACATAATAATGTAGATTTCATGATCAATACTTTCCATAAATACATGACTGATATGTTGAGTTTGTTTAATGTATGAGGCCGAAAAGCCAAGCCTGCACAGATTTTGTTTACTTTGATACATGTTTTTCATCTGTCATGATTTTTAGCTTCATCCTTCACTGTTGCAATTTGTGTGTGTATGCATGATCCAATGACTGCTATGAACTTGTTTTTAGTGCATAATCATGTTTCCTTGATATATTCATATTATGTGGTTTGAAATCTCATCTTTAGAAAATCACCCTGCTGCACCCTTAAACAAAAAACTGTTTTGCATCAAACATGCCATTGTCATTTCAACTGACCTTGTAGATGATCTTTGTGTGTAAAATCATTGGCTAACATGTATATGAGCTGTAAGTGTGATTTGTTTGACTAGGTGTTGCATAAAACCTGAACTGACCATCCAACTTGCATCTAAAATGTCAATTTGCATTTAGCTCATCAGTTTTCATATTAACCTGTTTTGAACCAATCTTAATGTTCAAACTCATTTGTCTATAGATATGTGATGTGTGTATGTGATTCACTTGATCAAAATGTGCATAGAACTGATGTTGAAGTTTCTTATGCTTTACCAAAATGTCAAATGCAGCCAGCCCATCATTTTCCATTACAGTTTGTTTTGAAATCAATTTTGTGCTTGAAATTGTTTGTTAACATATTTGAAAGGTGTGTGCATAGCTTGTTTGGTTCAAATGTGCATAACAATTGATTTGAAGTTTCTCATGCTTTACCAAATTACCAAATTACAGCATGAATATCATTTTCCACTACCACCTGTTTTGAACTCAGTTTTGAGTTGGAACTCATTTATTAACATGTGTATGACATGTGTGTGTGATTTGTTTGGTCTGAATGTGCATAGAAATTGAACTGAACTTCAGCCTGCATTTTACTCATGCCAAATTGCAACTTGACAATCATTTTTCATCACAATATGTTTTGTACTCCATCTTGTGTTTAAAATCATTCATTGTCATGTTTGCAAGGTGTATATGTGATTTACTTGATGTAACTGTGCCTTAAACCTGACTTGAACATCTTGATGCATTTCATACATACCATTTTGCAACTTGATTGATGTTTTGCTCAAGCTCATTCATTAACATGTTTCTTAGATGTGTATGTGTCTCATTTGACTTAAATAGGCCTAGAAACTCATTTTAGTTTTCTCATGCTTTACAATGCCAAAAGGGCAATTTGAAAACCACTTTTTCACCGCAGGATGTGTTGAACTGATTTTTATGCTCAGTCTTCTTTAATGACATGTATGTGGTATGTGTATGTGATCTATTTGCTTTAGATGTGCATAGAAATTGAACTGAACATCCAGCTGCATCTCATAAATGCCAATTGGCATCTTGAACCTCACTTTGCTTTGCAAACTGTTTTGAACCAAAACCTTTGCTTGAATTCACTCATCCATATGTATGTAGTGTGTGTGTGTGTGTGTGTGTGTGTGTGTGTATTTGATTTGATTTAAAACTGATTTGAATTTGACCTGCACATCAATATGCATCTCACACACTCACATTGCTTGTGCTATCGAATTTTGAAAAGAAGGCATGATCTTTCAAAACTAATACCACCACTGAATTCCTCATAAAATTCTACACAATTTAGACCTAAAATTTGCCTGATTCCATGGAGTTTTGAGGGAGTTCCAAATCTTCACGCATTGCCTTGTTCTTGGTTGTTTCATACTTGCCCAGAAAAATCATAAAACCACGCCTTATATGTTTATAGGGGTAGCTATATCAACGGATGTATAGCCACCCCAGTGGTAGAAACCTTGCCATGAAACACGACTTGTACCCATTGAACCTAGGTTCGATCCCTGAGGAGGATCAACCTTTTATTTTTCCTCTTTTTTGTGCGCGTGCCTGTGCAAGTTAGAGGGCGTGGGTTCAACTCCCACCCCTTGCTTTTTCTTTTTTATTTTACTTGTTAATCTTGTTTTGTATATTTTAATTCATCCAATTTTCATATTTTCATAACTTGCTCATTTTTTATCCTTTTCCACTCATTCTTTGTGTGTTGTGCTCATGTAAATGTCTACTTTCATGTGATAATTTGAAATTCCATTTTATTTGTATTTTTAATACCTATTCATCACTTGTAAGTTTGTTTATGTTTTGAGATCATTATCATACGTCTTGATTGAGTTTCTTACCATGCTTGTTCATGTTGTTTATTTGCTTATCTTTTCATTTCCTTTATGTTTATCAACATGTTAGGATTTTCTTTGGGTTGTCACCATGAATTGCTTTATTTCCTCTGAGAAATTATTTTGAGCTTGATCTGTCGTCACATTTCTTGCTTGTTTGCTTTGATTGTCATCAATGCATGTTCATTTAATGGTTGTCACCATGATCTTGTCTTCATCATATTTTTCTTTGTTAAGCTTTTTTCTTTTCCCCAAGAGATGAAACTTGTTAGTTCTCATCCAAGTTGCCTCCCCTTTCTCCTTCCAAAAGAAAAGTCTCCCTATTGACCCTTGTGTCATGGATAGCTCTTAACCATTCTCTTGACTTTGTTAAAGTCATCTTTAACCTTAGTTCAGAAGCCATTAGACCTTGCTTTGAGTCTAAGAAACCCACCTTTACTAGGAGTGTTCTTCAACTAGAACCCTAGGATAGAGTTTGTCAACTCTATGTAAGAATCATCGTCATGAATTCTTACTTCCCCCTCTTGAGTGTCTCAAACTAGATTAGGGAGTTTTGTCAAACTCCACACAAACATTGTCATGTTTGTTCCCCTTGGAACCTTGATCATAATCAAGTGCTCTTCATCCCTTGTGAGGTGAACTACAATTGCTCTGATTCTATCCAAGCTAGGATACGTAGGCAGAAGACGCGATGTCTTTGCGAGCAAACCTAGTGTATATATATTTAGGTCTTTACCTACACCTTTTTCCCAATCTTTAACAAATACCTAGCAAACACTTAACAAACTTAGCATATAAACAAACAAAAGGTTCCTGTAGAGTACTACAGATACTTAGGGTGCTAACACCTTCCCTAGGTATAACCAACCTCCGATCCCCGAATCTCTTAGCGTTGTTGTTACATCGCGAAAAGGGTTTTTCTTTCTTTAGACCTTTCCTTTGGATAAATTAAAGTTCGGTTGTAAAAGAATTAAGATTCAAGTTAATTTAATAGCTTGATATCCAATTTTCACCGCAACAGAAATGGAGACTTCACTGGGGACTAGAGCTTGAGGGTTTAGCCTATTTTGTTTGTTTATTTGCTATATTTGTGAATATTTGCTTTAGATGTATATTTGTTTGTTGGATCTTGGGACCTTTTGAGTGGTGAGATGGTCCTATACCCGGACTTGAGCATAATTATGATAGGATGGTGGTATATTCAAGGCTTATAGGGAGTTGATTCCCAACCAAGCTAACTTGAGAAACCGCCGCTCAGTGTAGGCCCTTTTTAAGAGTTTAGTATTGTTGATCGAGTATTCGTGAAAACAATGCTACTTTCGACAAAGGAGCCCATGACACTGTGGACTTTTAGATTACATTCTACCTCACTTTAGCCTTACTAGGATGTAGTGCGATGGCTATAAAGGAGTATTTCCGAAATAGTTGATACACAATACTACACTTAGACGAGACTCTCTTGAGAATATTATCGATTACCAAGTAATTTGGGAAGTTGATAATATCTGAAAGATGGGTTGATGACTCTGAGAACCATTTTAGAACCATGCTCTACAGGTTTGAAGTCACTAGTGCATACCTTTTAGGGATGGGTAGACCTTGGATCCACGCTTGACCTTTAAACCTAGACATGTGCTTGTGCATATATGTGACCTATGTATTTACTTGTGTTTGTGCATTCTTACATTCATAACATCATCTCATAAAGTTTCATGGAACTCAGATTCTTCTTGTTTGTAAACATCAGGGATCACTATGGATAGTGAAAGAAAGAAAACATTAAAGTACACTTACAAAAGTTTTAAACTAGATGACCTAAGAAGGTTGGGTACATTGGTCACAGATCCAGAAGGTTTCCAGAGTAGGTATGGGAAGTTGTTGTTGTTATTGAAGATAAAAGTGGATAATGGACTTCTTTCTATGCTTCTCCAGTTTTATGATCCGCTCTATCACTGTTTCACTTTCCCTGATTATCAGCTAGTGCCTACACTAGAAGAATATTCTCAGTTGGTTGGTTTGCCTATTCTTGAAGATTCTCCTTTTCCTATCATGGAGAAGGACCCTAAAGTGCAAGATATTGCCAAAGCCACATGTTTGGGATTAGTGGATATTCAAAAGTCCATGATCACAAAAGGAGGAGTTTTTGGGTTGAGTGCATAATTCTTGGTTGAAAAAGCTCAGTACTACGCCGATCATTTAAGTATGGATGCATTCGAATCTATTTTTGCCTTACTCATTTATGGTATCTTTCTATTTCCCAGCTTTGAGAACTTTGTAGACCTCAACGCCATTAAGATTTTCTTGAAGAAAAACCCTGTACCTACACTGCTAGCAGACGCGTATCATTCTGTTCATCTCAAGAATTTTCACAAAGGAGGGATGATTACTTGTTGTGCTCCTTTATTGTATAAATGGTTCACTTAACACTTACCTAAAGCCCATGCCTTTTGGGATCCGAAGAAGGGGTGGTGGTCACAGAAGATTATGGCTCTCACGCACTCTGATATTGATTGGTATAATCGTGAATATGATGGGATAATGATCATTGACAACTGTGGGAATTTTGGTAATGTACTTCTTCTTGGTGCCAATGGAGGAATCAGTTACAGCCTCGTCCTTGCCCGTCGACAGTTGGGATACCCTTTAAGAGATAGGCCCAACAATGTTCATGTGGAAAGTATTTTCTTTAAAGAAGAGGTAATAATCAAGAGCAGAAAGAGAGGATTCTAAAAGCCTGGGGTCATTTGCACAAGAAAGGAAAGAAAGACTTGGGAAACCCTAACTGTGTCTCCTTGGAACCTTATCTCCAATGGGTTCGAAAGAGAGCCATTGAGTTGAAGATGCCCTATTCTCGACAAGAACCTATGGCTTTAAAAGAGGAGCCTACCTTGGTCTTCATGTCTGAAGAGGAGAAACTAAGGATTGCTTTGAGCAAGGCCCGACAAACCGAAGACGCTTGGAAGCACAAGTACCAAGTGGTTGTTGAAGAGAACGCGGAGCTCCAGAAGCAATTAGAGTTGAAGAATGAAGAGGTTCTCTCCAGCAAGAAGAGAAAAGCGCACGAAGATTTATTTTCTTCTAGCCCTCAGTCAACTCCATGGAAGTTAATCATGGACAAGCTCATTCTTGAGAAGGCGCAGATGGAGAAGGAGATTGAGAAGCTTAACTTGAAGCTGTTAGGAGAAGCTTCTTAGGGTTTTTGTTAGCTTCTATTTAGCTTTCTGTTTAAGACTTTTGTATGATGTACTAAAATTTTGTAATCCAATGAATTTGAATCAACAATGTTTTGATGTTTACCAAATCTGAGTTCCATGATACTTTGCGCATTTGCATTCGCATTTATTAATCATTCAAGGAACTAAAGATTGTTTTGCAGATATTATAGGATGGATTCTGGAAAGAAAGCAGAGATTGTGTTCCGAAGCCCAAAATTGGAGAACTTGAGGAAACTGGGAAGTTTAGTAGAAGACCCCGAGGCGTTCAGAGAGAAGTATGGGAATATGTTGTCTTTGCTAGAAGTTCAAGTATATGAAGAGATGTTGTCCGCACTCGTACAGTTTTATGATTCAACCTATCACTGTTTCACATTTCTAGATTATCAGTTGCTGCCAACCTTGGAAGAGTATTCTGCCCTGATGGGAGTAGGCGTCACTCCTAGACCATTTTCTGGAAGAGAAGGGACTCCTAATGAAAGAGCAGTTGCAGAGGCTGCGTATTTGGAGGTGGACAAAGTACGATCTCATATGACATCTAAGGGAGGGCTATATGGATTTCCAGCTATGTTCCTGTATGAAAAAGCTCAAAGTTATGTCGTGTCGAAGAATTATGAAGCATTTGAGGCCATTCTGGTTTTACTAATTTACGGACTGTTCCTGTTCCCGACTGCTAATGATTTTGTGGACGCAAATGCAATCAAGCTTTTCTTAATCAAGAATCCTGTACCTACCTTGTTGGCTGATGTGTACTTTTCCATCCACCGTAAGAACCGTTATGGAGTTGGTCAGATTGAATGTGGCACCGTTCTCTTGCACAAGTGGTTTATTTCGCACTTGCCAAAAATTCCAGCACTCTGGGATAGGCAGAATGGGCTCTCATGAGTAGAGAAGTTGTTGTTACTCAAACATTCAGACATTAAGTGGTATGACCCTATGTATGGGGGGATTGCCATGATTCAAAGCTGTGGGGATTTCCCGAATGTACCGCTTATCAGCATTAATGGTTGCATCAGCTATAATCCTATTTTAGCTCGCCGCCAGTTGAGGCACCCGTTGGAGAACGAACCAGACCCATACTTTTTGAGAAGCTTCTACATTGAAGAGGGGAGGAATCCCGCTTACAAGGCTCGGATTGTGTATGCTTGGCGTCACGTCCACACGAGAGAAGTAACTTCCCTAGGTCACCACGACACTACTGTTTCAGAATCTTACTTATCATGGGTGAAAGAAGCAGCACTGAAGATGTTCTATACTCGCTTTGAGCCTGACTCAACCAAACCTACTCTCGTAGAAGAATTGAAAGTTGTTTTGGCAAAAGCTGAAAAGGAAAGAAAGACTTGGAGGGATAAGTATTTCAAGGTTATGCAAGAGAAGGAAGAGCTTCAAGAAATGATCCATCAAGGTGGAAAGAAGAGTCAACCAGAAGATGAAGGTCCCTCCAACCAGAAGATCTAAGATCCTTTTATTTTCCGTTTTATTTCATCATGAATCTGTATTGAAGACTTGTATTTCAGTTTCAGAGTTGTTTTTGTAAAACTCTCAGTTATTAATCTATGAAGACGTTGAGTTTGCTTTGTTTCCCCGTTGTTATAATTTTTGCAAAATATTTCTTTAAATTCCTTGAATGATTAATTTTGCATTTGCATTTTTGCATTCATAAGCATTGCATGTGCATATTCTGGTGTTGTGTCTCATCCCGCTATCTTGTCTCCAGAGAATCACACTGAATCCTCAACACCGATACAATACCCGAGCCCAAGCTCACCTAAGAATGGAAGGACATAATTTGGATATGGACAGGATTGATAATGAACTCGGAGAGCTACGAGGAGGCATGGGGCAGATCATGGAAGCCCTACAAGTCATTCGTGCAAAACTGGACACTCAAGCCACTGTTGTTTCTGAAATCACTGGCATAGCCGTGGAGCCGATCCCAACGGTAGTCACTGTTGCAAATGTACCAACCTATGGGTTACCGCCTGGCTTTGTACCTCCATCGGCAGTCAACCAACAAGCAGTTCCCCTAGGGACAGAATTTCCTCAAGCTATTCATACGTATACTCCAGCTTCTGTTCAAGCCCAAGTATGCCCTGTTTTCCATAACCCTCCACACGTGTATGAAGGTCTTGATGGGTCTGAAGAAGAGAGTGGACGACATGAAAAGTTGAAAGAGAGTGTAGAGACTATAGGTAGGAAGGTCAGAGCAATGGAAGGGAATGACATCTTTGGTACTGATGCT
Organism: Lathyrus sativus; assembly: GCA_963859935.3. Lineage (NCBI taxonomy): Eukaryota > Viridiplantae > Streptophyta > Magnoliopsida > Fabales > Fabaceae > Lathyrus > Lathyrus sativus. The sequence continues at coordinate 316,620,528 of OZ012740.1, read as the reverse complement.
AGAGATATGTGCTTAGTGTCTGGATTGGTAATTCCGCCGTAATTCAAAGTTCCCAATTTTGATCAGTATTCAGGTGCTACTTGTCCTCGGACGCATCTGATTATGTATTACCGAAGAATGGCCGCACATGTAGAAGATGATAAGTTGATGATTCATTGTTTCCAAGATAGTTTGAAAGGACCTCCTGCTAAATGGTATTTGGGTCTGGATCAGTCTCGTATTCACAGCTTCCAAGACTTAGCCGATGCTTTCATAAAGCATTACAAGTACAACATGGATTTGGCCCCTGATAGAAGACAGTTACTAAGTATATCGCAAAAGAGTTCAGAATCCTTCAAAGAATATGCACAACGGTGGAGGGAGACTGCCTCTCAGGTAGAACCTCCTTTGAGTGAAAAAGAGTTGACAGATTGGTTCGTCGATACGATAAGACCAGAGTTTTATGAGAAGATGATCAGTAGTGTAACCGCAAGTTTCTCTGATATAGTAGCAGTGGGGGCGAGAGTGGAGTTAGGAATGAAGAATGGAAAGGTGGCTAGTGGTTCCAGTAGTTCTAGCAACAACAATGTCAAGAAGTTCAGCAGTAATTTTCATAAAAAGAAAGAAGGGGAGACAAATGCAATAGCAGTGGGAAGAAAGAATCGCACTTAGAGACAACCTTACCAACAGTATCAGCAAAGTTATGTTCAGCAACCTCAACAAGGCTTTGTTCATCAGCCTCAACCAAGTTATGTTCAGCAATCTCAGCAACAACGACCAATGTATCTGTTGCAGTATGCCCAACAACCATATGTGGCAGCTGTAACCCCAACTTTCAATCATCCTGTTCCCAATTATCAGGCAGTGCAACCAGCACCCGTATATCAGCCAGTTCAACAAGGGTATCAACGAGCGCCCAACGCTCCACCCTATCAGCAACATCATCAGCTTAGAGCTCAGGCACCCAGACAGAACTACCAGAATCGGAGACCAACAACAAAACCTCCACTTCCCCAGATACCGATGACTTACACAGAGTTGTACCCCTCCTTGGTGCAGCAAGAGTTGGTAACAACGCGACCGCTAAATCCAGACACTACATCTCCTCACTATAATCCAAATGCTCATTGTGCCTTTCATGAAGGTGCTGCCGGTCATGATTTAGAAGGTTGTCTTGCCTTAAAACATCTTGGCAGGGAGTTAATAGAAAAGAAGATCTTGTCTTTTGATGATGTACCCCCTAATGTTAAAAGTAATCCATTACTGAATCATGGAGGAGTTAATGCTGTAGAAGAAGTTTCAGATGAAAGAACAGTGTGTGATGTGTCAGAGATCAAGACTCCGTTAAGGTTACTTCACGAGAAGCTGCTAAAAGAAGGATTGATAGAAGATACTCATAATGATTATAAAGAATGTTCTATTAATTCTAAAGGGTGTGATGTGGTACGAGGGGATATACAAAGATTGATTGATAATGGAGTATTGCAAGTGTGTAGCAAGATGAGGAAAGAAGAAGTTTCGGTAATTGAGCCTGTTTTTAATCTACCAAAGAAAAGTGAGAAGGTTCCGGTGTTCAATATGACCAACAAAAATGTGAAACCTGTTTTCAGCAAATCTGCTATTGATCAACCTCGGTCGGTTATTATCCAGAAACCAAGACCATTTCCTTTTGAAAGCACAAAGGCCATTCCATGGAAATATGACATGACTGTGATAGACCAAGGGTCTGGGAAGATTAGTCAGAAAGAGAAAGTGAAATATGACCAAGTGGATGTGACGAATATTGCAGGTATAAGCAAGATGACCCGTAGTGGTCAAATCTATCAACCAAAGATAACAGTAGTCACTCCAAAATAGGTTACTCCTGCTGCGACAAAAGAAAAAGAGGTACCAAGTACTGAAGGAGACGATGAGGAACTCTTAAGGATTATTCGGAAAAGTGATTACAGGGTTATTGATCAGCTTCATCAAACCCCATCGAAGATATCAATCTTGTCTCTCTTGATGAATTCTCCAGCCCATAGAGAAGCCCTGCAAAAATTATTGAGGCAGGCACATGTGACAAAAGATATAACTCTCGACCAATTTGATTCAGTGATAGCCAACATCACGGCATGTAACACACTGAGTTTTAGTGATGCAGAGTTGCCAAAGGAAGGACGTAATCACAACCATGCGTTGCACATATCTGTCAGGTGCCAAGAAGACACAATGGCACGAGTTTTAGTCGACACTGGATCCTCATTGAATGCATTGCCCACAAGGTCGCTCGCAAGGTTAGCATATGCGGGGGGACAGAGATGAAGCCGACATCATTGATTGTAAAGGCTTTTGACGGTTCAAGAAGGACGGTTGTTGGAGAGGTGGAATTGCCAATCATGATAGGACCTAATGTGTTCGATATTACATTCCAAATCATGGACATTAACCCGACTTATAGCTATTTGTTGGGACGACCGTGGATTCACGCAGATGGGGCAGTGACTTCCACTTTACATCAAAGAATGAAATTTGTTGTGAATGACAAGTTGGTAATTGTGCATGGCGAGGAAGACCTAATGGTGAGCAATTTGTCATCATTCAGGTATATTGAGGCAGATGAAGGCGCATTGGAAACTTCTTTCCAAGCACTTGAAATAGCTAATGCAGTGATGGTAGAAGATACAGTGGCAAGGAGTGGTCCATCTTTTGCATCCTCTCAAAGCATCAAGTCTACATTAGAAGAAGGTACTCTTGCAGGTTGGGGAAAGGTCATTGAAATGAAGGCAAGACTAGGTCGCCAAGGGTTGGGTTACAAACCAACTCATATCGAAACATCAACACACACTGAAGGACGTTCGAAGACTATCCAAGAGGTGTTCATCAGTGGTGGATTCCACGTCAATGCCGTGGGAGAATATTTTGAAGAAGAAGATATTGAACATTTGGTGTATCATTGTGAAGCTACTTTAGGAAATTGGGAGGCTATTGAGACCCCCGTGGTCTTTCCTATGTCGAAGTAATTTGTCTGTTTTTCTTTACTTGTTGTTGCTTTTATCTTTAAACCTCCATAGTCGTGCCCAAGGCTATAGGATGCATTTTGTAAGAGCCCCGTGCTTTCATGAATATTATGATTAATGAATTGTTTTGTTAAATCCTTTTGTTGTTGTTCCCTTATTTGCTTTTGTTTCCATATTTAAAAAGAAGATGGCAATTTTCTAAAAAATCATTAAAACAGTTTTCTTGATTGCTGCATTTGTCTTTGTGTGTTTTAATAAATTAAGCCATTCCAACATGCAGTGATACCCCAAAACCCGTTGAATACATTGACTTTGCTTTCCCTCCTGACTTTGACTCGCCAATTTACCAAGCCGAAGATGAGGACGAAGATTTTGAGATCCCTGATGAACTGGCAAAAATGGCATGTTATGAGCACCTAGAATTTCAACCTCACAAGGAGCAGGTGGATGTTATTAATCTTGGCACCGAAGAAGACAGGAAAGAGGTCAAGATTGGGGCAACACTTGGGGCAGAAGTCAAGCAGCAGTTGGTAGAGCTTTTAAAAGAATATATGGATGTATTTGCTTGGTCATATCAGGATATGCCAGGTTTGGACACCGACATAGTGGTCCACAAGTTACCGCTTCGACCCGAATGCACGCTAGTAAAACAAAAACTCCGAAGAACTAGACCTGACATGGCACTCAAGATTCGAGATGAAGTGAAAAAGCAGATTGATGCAGGTTTCTTGGCAGTATCCAAATACCCTGAATGGGTAGCTAATATTGTACCTGTGCCGAAAAAAGATGGGAAGGTCAGAATGTGTGTGGATTATAGAGACCTGAACAAGGCCAATCCGAAAGATGATTTCCCTTTGCCGCATATTGATACATTAGTGGAATATATGGCTCGCTTTGCGGTTTTCTCGTTTATGGATGGTTTCTCCGGATACAACCAGATCAAGATGGATCCAGATGATATGGAAAAAACCATTTTCATTACTCCTTGGGGAACTTACTGTTACAAAGTCATGCCGTTCGGTTTAAAGAATGCCGGTGCCACTTATCAAAGAGCTATGGTGACCTTATTTCATGACATGATGCACAAAGAGATAGAAGTGTATGTTGATGATATGATCGCCAAATCTCAGAGTGAAGAGGACCATTTGAACCATCTGTTGAAATTGTTTGAGAGACTCAGAAAATATCAGTTGAGGCTGAACCCAGCCAAGTGTAATTTTGGGGTAAGATCTGGGAAGTTACTCGGTTTCATTGTCAGTCACCGATGGATTGAGGTAGATCCAGATAAAGTTCGGGCTATTCAAGATATGCCAGCTCCACAAGCTGAGAAGCAAGTCAGAGGTTTCTTTAGAAGATTGAACTACATATCCAGATTTATTTCCAATATGACTCTTACTTGTGAGCCCATTCTTAAGTTGTTACGAAAGGATCAAACTGTTGTTTGGAATTCAGATTGCCAACAAGCATTTGATAAGATTAAAGGCTATCTTCAAGAGCCTCCGATCTTAATACCTCCTGTTCCGGGAAGACCTCTTTTCATGTATCTGATAGTACTTGAGAATTCAATGGGTTGTGTGTTAGGTCAGCAGGATGAGTCCGGACGAAAAGAACATGCCATCTATTACTTGAGCAAGAAATTCACCGACTGTGAGAGTCGATATTCACTTTTAGAGAAAACGTGTTGTGCTTTGGCATGGGTTGCCAGGCGTTTGAGGCAGTACATGATTTGTCATACTACTTTATTGATTTCAAAGATGGACCCGATAAAGTATATCTTCGAGAAGCCCGCACAAACAGGAAGGCTCGCCCGATGGCATATGTTGTTATCAGAATATGACAACCAGTATGTGGCCCAGAAGTCAATCAAAGGCAGCGTTTTATCAGATTATCTTGCAGATCAACCAGCTGAAGATTACGAGTCTCTCAAATTTGATTTCCCAGACGAAGACATTATGTTAGTAAAAGATTATGAAGAACCAGGTCCTGATGAAGGTCCTGAGCCGGGCCTTTGGTGGAAAATGATGTTTGATGGTTCCTCAAATTACAGTGGGCATGGCGTAAGAGTCGTTCTGATGAATCCCGAAGGTGGTTACACTCCGTTTACAACAAGGTTAGACTTTGAATATACAAACAACATTGCCGAATATGAAGCATGTATTCTTGGCCTTGAAGCACCTATTGACCTCAGAATCAAACTTCTCGAAGTAAGTGGAGATTCAGCCTTGGTTATATATCAAGTTACGGGTGAATGGGAGACCAGACATGAGAATTTGATCCCTTACAGAGCATATATCATTGAAATGATTGAATATTTTGACAAGATCACCTTCAAGCATGTGCCGAGATCTGAAAATCATATTGCTGATGCTCTAGCCATGTTAGCCTCAATGTGGAAAGTCAAGTACCTCAATGATGCTACTCTCATTTGAATCGAACACAAGACTGAGCCAGCCTACTGTCAGATGGTTGAAGAAGAAGTTGATAACAAGCCATGGTTACACGACATAAAGAATTATCTGTTAAAGTAAGAGTATCCGGTCGATGCTACATCACTTGATAAGAAAACCTTGAGAAGATTGGCCTCTAAGTTCTTTCTCATCAATGGTGTGCTCTATAAGAGAAATCATGACATGGTCCTGCTTAGATGTGTCGACAGACGAGAAGCAGAATTGTTAATGCAAGATATTCATGAAGGAACATTTGGCACTCACGCCAATGGATATGCCATGTGCAAGAAGATTTTGAGGGTTGGGTATTATTGGTTGACTTTGGAAGCTGACTGTATTCAATATGCCAGAAAATGTCACAAATGCCAAATTTATGCAGATAAGATGCATGTGCCTCCGACGTTGTTAAATGTGTTGACATCACCTTGGTCATTTTCTATGTGGGACATTGATATGATTGGGGCAATCGAGCCGAAGGCTTCTAATGGTCACCGATTCATTCTGGTCGCTATTGATTACTTCACAAAGTGGGTTGAAGCCGCATCCTACGCCAATGTTACTCGACAAGTGGTGGCCCGTGTTGCACCCTAAAATTTGCCCAACCTTATTCACTTGGTTTATGTTTCAATATCATTAGCATTTGCATATAGAGTCATGTACATAGTCTAATCATCTGCATAGCATAAGCATAGCAAGTCATCCAACAGGGGACCAATCATTATTCTCATCTCTAGAGACCTATCAAAAGGTTATTATTCAAACTCAATCTCATTCAAGTCATCAGAAAGAATTGGGAAGCTATCAAGTCAATGGATCAAGCAGTTCATCTATCTCCTATCTGAGGGTATCTGAGGATCAACAAGTAAGTATGAGCTGTGCATTGAAGGCATGGGGAGTATCTAGACATCTTGGAGGACTTAGAAAGTCATTTGGAGAAGGAGACAAGTCATTGGTATGATCACAAGAATTACAGTTGAAGACAGTCAACTAGGGTTTCATCTGGGTCAACCCTGGGTCAACTCTAGGTCAATTGACTGATTGAAAGGCATTAAAGGCTATTGGAGAGATGTGGGGTTCATCATTTGACATGAATAAGAAGGATATGTTGTTATGCTAAGAAGAAATCAATAGAAATCAAGGAGAAGAGGAGTTTCTAAATTAGGGTTTCTATGTAAAATCCCCTAGTTTAGGTCAAATTTCCAAGCAAGATAAGTCAAAATGCAAGCTTCAAATGGATCCTTGGCCAACATGAAACTTGTAGAGGAGCTCAAGACCTTTAATTTTAGTGGTGTAAGACATCAAGGAGATTTATAGAACTCAAGTTATGGTCCTTGCAAGTTACAGGTCATCTGAGGTATCTGAAATTTTGTCTATGAAAGTGACTTGACTTCCAAGCAATTTTTACCCCTCAATGAAATTTAAAATGAATTTCTGGTAAACATAAGAATTGTTCCTCATTGTCTTAGCTTTCTAGAATGGTATAGTATGCCTTCATATGATTTGTGGAACTCTACTTATGATCTTGGCAAGCAAAGGGTATTTTGGTCATCTGAGGATTACAGGTCATTCCTAGCCTATGCCTAAACCTCATACAAGGGAGCTTCAAATGAAAAACTTCCCAACATCAAAGTTGCTCAAAATGCCATTTTAAGTCAAGAAAAGAAGTCATGGAAGTTTGGAAATGCATAGAATGAGACTTGACCAAAGTTGGTGAAAAATGACCTAAAAAAGGCATATAAGTTGAAAAAGTTGAAATAAAAAATTGGTTTGAGAGATCTACAAATCCAATATGGGTCATCCAATATGCCAAATTGATTCCCAACATCATTTTAAAGACATTGGTTCAGCCACATGTTTGAGTTTAGGCCTAAAAATTGGACTTCCTTTGTAAATTTGTTTCTTGCATCATAAGGCAACATGGTAAAACTTAACACAAGGCAAGGAAAAGCTTGGTTTTGCATACATACACTCCTAATATCTCATGAAAGGAGATTTTAACACAAGTTTACAAAGGGGCAAGCATGAGATAAGAGAATTCAACATATCATCAAATGAGAACTTCCTTGAAATTTCCACAAGTTTCTAGATCCCTCTAGGACCAATCTAGAAGCTTCTCATTCTGTTAATCATCATCTATATAAGGAAATGAAGCCATTTGTGCATTGGTTGGTGATTCTTTGAGCTTGCAAACCCTACTTTGATTCCTTCACTCCCATTTGCATTTTCTCTTCAAACTCCATTGAAACTTCATCAATCATCTTAATTTCTGTTATCATCATCATCCACCATCATCATAGAGTAATTGGCAAAGAAAATTGAGAGGAACTCGTGGCTGGTTTGTGTGATCCAAGTTTTCACTCCAACTTGCATGAAGAAGGGGATAAGGTGATTCAAGAAGACTGAGCAACAACTATTGCAAACAGAAGAATCAACATCCATTGGAGATCAATATTGGAGGTTAACAAGTCTTGAATTGCAGCACAACTACACCTGCCATCATCACTTGCAAGGTAGGCATTTCCCTTCGAATCTCCTTATTTATTCAGTTGTAGATCATGTGGTTAGGATAAAAATGCTTAGAGACCATAGGGGATTGATTCCTGAGATCTAGAGAGAGTTATATGAAGTTTGATGGCAGAGTGGTGAAACTTTGATGATCAAGAAATCCTAGTTTAGGGGATGATAATCATGATATATTAGTTCAGGATAATCAGTGCAATGTGGTGAGTACATTAGTACAAGAATTTGCAAGTTTGGTGATCATGCACATCAAGTGTAATGCAGTGGTACCAGGATCTTCCAGCTATCGAGCTCGATTATACAATGAGATTCAGCAAAATCTAGGGTTAGGATCTTGTAGAGGGTGAAGAGTAGAGAAGTTTTGGTGTTGAGATCGTGGAGTTTGGTTGAGTGAGGAGGGAGAACTGAGCAGTGGAAGTTTGTGCATGGAAGAAGAATTCTGCAAAACCCTAGGGCTCGTTGGGGACGATGACCCTCAGCCATTAGATCATTTCCAGGTTTGGACCTTTTCATCTCATCTGACGATCCGTATTTGAAGTTGAAAAATGGAGGGAGCTGACCAAAGCGAAACGCAGCGTTTCACTTAAACGCGCGTCTGGGCTGGGTCCAACAATTCATATCCCCACCCCCGTTTATAAGCCCAATGCAATTTAGGCATGATATTGTTACTATTGGCACCGAAGGTTTCTTTTTTTTTTCTGGTAATTTCCATTTGAATTTTTGCTGAAGCACATGGGCCTTACGCTTTGTTCTATTCGCACCTCCCAGCTGGTGGCCCACCTGGATTACAACTAGGGCGCAGATGCTATTCTCACCCCTCCCATTTAATTTCCATTTTGTGTGTTTTAATTTCCTTTAATATTTTTGCATCTTTAAAAAATCATATAAAAATGAAAAATTAATATTTTTTGATTCTTGTTTTTTCCATAGGTCAATAATTCTGTCTAGAAAAGTATAAAAAATAAAAATTGCATTTTATTTTTTATTTGATATTTTTCTCATATTTTCCAAATAAATGCCTATTTTAGGTGTTTCATTTCATACATGAATTTGGTAATTTTGGTTCTAATAGTTGCTTTAACATTTTTAGTCCATTCTTTTTAGGTTGTTTAGTTTAGACATTCAACTTGTACATACAATTTAGTTCCCATTTTTAGAAATTAATTTTAGGTGTTTAGTTTAGATGTGAATAACATGAACAAAATTAGCGTTTTAGACAACTTAGGTGAATAAAACAATTTCTTTAGGAGTTCTTATTTTTTTGATTTTTGGGGTATGGGACTATAGGGACTATGGGTAGTTATTAGATCCCTCAGAAATCACTAGGATTCCCCTACTGCTATTAGTATATTACTGTATTTGATTGACTGGTATGGTGTGCCCTCTGGGGATTATTGTTTGTCTGTATGGGTATTGGGATTGCTTGGGGATTGGGAGAGCTGAAGACTGTTGATGATGGAGCCATTAGAGATCCAGAGCTTGAAGACCAACTTCCAGAGTTGATGAGGAGATTCCTGCTAGCAGCTGTTGAGGAGATTAGGGTTTAGGAGCTAGGCAGAGCTCTAGATTAGAAAACTTGATTCTCAAACATGGAAGGTTTTGACTGCCTCCATTCCTCTCTGTGATACAGAGTCTCTCTAAGACACTCACCCACTTCCTTTGGAAGGCTTGGTGCTACTGTCTAAGGGATAGAACTCTTGAGAGAAAATGTCTTATGTGTTAGTAGCAGTTGGTTTTCCACCCTTGGTAGTCAACTAATTGCTTAACACCCAATTCACTCCTGTGATTGATCCCTCAGCTTGGAGGATGAGACTTGAAGAAAAGCCATTGTAGACTGAGGATTGATGACAAAGACCTTGCTGGAAGGCTGTGTAGATGGAGATTGATGCTTGCCTGAAGCTTGTAGTTGTTTGGAGATTACTTGAAGATAGGTGTTGATGCAGAGCTGTTGCGGCTGTTTATTTTTCTGCTGTTATTCATTCTTGATGTATTGATTGGTTTTCCCTGACTGTATTGTTTGTTGTTTACCCTGTTGGGTTGAAAGTGAAATCTGTTCACTTTTTCCTATTGTTTTCTAGGTTCGAGGTTGAGTGGGACTCCCTTGCCTCGCTTGTATTGTTGCATCCATGCATTTTACTATTTTACTGTATATATCTGCTATTGTTTCTGTTTCCGTCTATTCCCTTAGGATCTCTGTTTCTCTCTGTGCAAGAGAGGAGCATGATAGACACTAGGTCTTAACCCACGCATGATAACATTAGGCTAGTTTGATTCCCTTTGCAACCGTAGGTTAGAGTTCTGTCTCTTCTTTCTCAAAACAAACAGAAAAACACCATAAAGATTTCAAACACAATAAAATACACTTCTTCCGTAAAAGAATGTGAACTCATCAAGACGTCATTTTTGTCCGCTTGGACTGTTAATCAGAAAAACCTTTTTCAGAAGGAATAAAATCAACCAAGACAAGCTTGTGTCGTACGTGGCCCGAACTACGTTTGCTCTGATCTTTCATGCCGTATGAAAGTACGTAGGCATAGGGTGCGATATCCTAGCGAGCAACCTTCCCCTCCTTTCACGTAGGTAGGCGAACTACGTTGACTCTGATTTCTCGTTCCGGGCGGGAATACGTAGGCATAAAGTGCGATACTTTGCCGAGTCATTTCATTTTCTTTTAACCCCTTGACCTGTAGAGTAGATAGAATAACAATCCATATCCGAAAACAAGTGTGGATCCCGTCGAGTACGACGGACGTGAGGGGTGCTAATACCTTCCCCTTGCGTAACCGACTCCCGAATCCAGGTTTTGGTTGCGACGACCATACCCTTCCCGTCTTTGCGGTAGGTTTACTCTGAGCGTTTCCTTTCCCTCCCGTGGGATAAATAACGCACGGTGGCGACTCTTCTGTTCAGCCGGCGCCGATTTTCGCAGTAGCGACAGCTGGCGACTCTGCTGGGGATCCAACGTCTGCGATGGTCCTTATGCATTTGGGATCCAACGTCCCTTAAGAGAGTCAATCCTAACGCTTGTTTTCCCGTCGAGGATTTTGTATGGATTTATATTTCTGACCTTTATTTTCAGCATTATATATATTGATTATTATTGTTGTATTGGGGTGTGACGGGTGTTCTGATATTGAGTGAGAAGCCGGACCTGGGCTTGAGTGCACCTAGAATTAGAGTAGAGATTAGTTGGCGCCCGCTTGCTTTGCTTGCCTTGGTGTCCCGCGAAATCTACACTCAGACGAGGTTCCTCTGGTTGGCCTCCTGCCCCTTCCTTTGGTTGGCGTGGGTTGCTGGTTAGTTGAATTGTCGACTCTGGGGACCGATCATTTGGAAGTTAGCTAAGTGAGGCCTCTTCAAGATTTGATGATGCCACTCCTTCCGGGAATCGTATCATCAACCCTGAAAGTCTGTGACGCCGACGACCGCATAGGATGCCATACCTTGTGTCAGTTACTAGGACATCCACCTGTGAGAGGGTTTGGGGTTATGCAGGTAACTAGACTTTCAGATACCGGTTATTTCTTGATCGGAGATCCTGGGTATTTATGGAGAGTTATGAGGTCTGTCAGAGACCATTTGGAGATGTGTTATGAGGTCTGTCAGAGACCAGTTGGATAGTTCTGGGGTCTGTCAGAGACTAGTTGGAGATGTGATTTGAGGTCTACCAGAGACCAGTTGGAGTTATGGTCTGAGGTCTGTCAGAGACCATTGTTGGAGCTTTGTGTTAGGTCTATCTGAGACCAGGGTTTGATGACTTCTAGAGAATCTATCTGAGATTTCTCGATATGGTTCAGGCTAGTCAGCTACGGCAGTTGGTCCCTGTTGCATGTTACTTGCATTGCATTTGTTTGCATACTCATCATCATTGCATCCCACTAACGTGTGTCTGTGCTGCAGGTGCATTTGCATTTCCCTAGTTCTAGTGTCAGGATTTCTGAGTGATTGGTCATGGCCAGCTTAAGAAGGACAGTTGCTTACAAATTGCCTACTCCTGATGTTGTTCCCCTGCTTGGGTTGATCTCTCTGGCTGATGAGGATGTTCGTAGGAGCTTCAGAATGAGCTATGGAAGACTATTGAGATTGGTGCGCAAACCCACGGAGATAGAGCTAGATGGGCTGTACGCTTTGATGCAATTCTATGATCCCGCATTGAGATGTTTTACGTTTGCTGATTTCATTATGGGGCCTACCATTGAGGAGTATGTGGAGTTTACTGAGTTACCCGTGCAAAACCAGGTTCCATTCATTCATTCTGGCGTTAAGCCCAAGCCGGAGGACTTGGCAAAAGCTTTGCATGTGGATGCTTCTGAACTGTTGACTACTGTTTCCCGTGGAGTGCCAGGCTTCTCGCTCCAGTTCTTGATTGGTAAAGCCCAGGAGTACGCTAAGAGCGGGTGCTGGATTGCCTTCAATGTTGTGCTGGCTCTGTGCATTTACGGCATAATATTGTTTCCCAATGTACCGGATTTTGTGGACTTCGATGCCTTCTACTTGTTTGCCGCTGGTAATCCTGTACCGACCTTGCTCGGGGATTTCTACCACTCACTGCATTACAAGAATGAGAAGGGAAGAGGAAAGAATGTTCATTTCTGTGTACCATTGCTGGATATGTGGTTTAAAAGCCACCTTCCCATGAAGGGATCTTTTGTGAAGAGTGCAACCACAGCTAGCTGGTCAGAGCGCCTGATGAGGCTATCTTCCGAAGACGTTGAATGGTTTGATAGAGATCTGCTGGGATCCGAGCTTATCTTCAGTTGTTCTGGTTACCCTAATGTCCCGCTGATAGGAAGGAAAGGGTGTATCAACTACAACCCATCTCTGTTGGTCCGTCAGTTCAGATATGCACTAAAGAACCCGCCCAAGGAGGAAGAAGTACAGGAATCTCTGTACTTCACCGGAGATTTGAAGGGGGAGTTATTAGCCAAGCTGCAGCATGCCTGGACGCGTATTAACCGAAGAGGGAAGCCGTTGTTAGGGAAGAATGATTGTCAGGCCTATGCACCTTACAGAGTTTGGATCCAAGAGAGAGCAAGTCAGTTGCAGATGCCATTCCCAGATGTACCAATCCTTGTTCCTATTCCGGTAGCAGAGCCAACCACTGTTTCTCGGGAAGCCTACGAGCAAGTTGTGAAAGAAAAAGAAGCCTTGATGAAGATCAACGAAGGGTTAGAGCAGGAGCTAGCCCAGATACGCAGCGAGAGAAACAAGGCCGTGCATGCTTTCCAACAGCAGATTGAGCTAATGAACAGATTAGGGGCTGAGTTGACTGAGGAAAAGAAGAAGCGCGAGCGTCTGGGGCAAGAGTTCAGAAGCTCCCATGACATGCTGGAATCCAAGAAGAAAGCGCTTGACATCGCTCACCGAGAGATCTCTTCTTGCAATAAGACCTGGAATGCCACGCTCACCAACAATAAGAAGAGGGAAGATAAGTTGAAGCAGCAAATTTCCGACCTCGAAGAGCAGTTGAAGTCCAGCATCAAGAAATGTGAAGAAGAAGTGATGACCCGGTACAGTCTCCAGAATGCACTAAACAAGGCCATCAAAGGCAGAGATGAAGCCGTGTCTCAGAAGCGTAAACCAGAAGATCTCTTCGGAGAAGGGGCATGGGAGGAAACTGCTGAAGACGTGCGGCGTGTTCTTAAGAAAAGAAACCAACTTGTTGAAGGGCTGCTTGCTCGACCAAGTCATCCGGAGACCAAGAAGTTGCTAGAAGAATACCAGACTTATGGGGGTGTTTGATCATTTCATGTATTAACTTGTATGCTTTATTTGCATAGTGCTGACCATCACCAGGATTGTTGGTTGAGGTAATGCTTTCTTATTGTACTCTCGGTGACGTTGTATTCTTGGCTTATTGGTTTCTCTGCAATATATGAGGCTTTCTGTGATTCAACTCCGATCTCTATATTTCTAGCATTGTCATTGCACCGGCACCTTCACACTAGAATCGGGGAATGAATTTCCCTAATGCACAGACACACACAGTGCATTGCATTCATATCCATATTGCATTACAGGTAATCTTTGGATGGTGTCTTATTTCCTGCTCTGTAACAGGTATTTTCAGGATTGCAGATCAGCACCCGCACCGCTATTCCACTCGCACCAACTGTCGAAGAATCATGGATCAAACGAGATGCAAGATGTGCGCGAGAAGCTAGCTCTCTTTATGCAGACCATGGAAGCTATTGCAAAAGGTCAGGAGAATTTGCAAGCCATGGTCCAACCTCTGTTAGCCCGAAATGCTGGTCACGGTAACGAGGATCATCAGTCTGTGCGAGTCGATACTGTTCATGGGGACGGCACCCCCACGCCAGTGGCTCCACCTGTAGTCAATATACCTGCTGCTAATGTCAACAACGCTACCGCTGCTGGGAACGGTAACGTCGGAGGTGGGAACGAGACTGCTGTCCATAACGTTGGGTTTGGTAATGTCAACTTGGGTGATAATATGGGAGGCAACGGCTTCGGCAATACTGGATTCGGGTTCAATGATCAGGGATTCGATAACGCTGGGAAATATGGTTTCAATGCTCAAGGCTTTGGGCAAGATGGTTATGGTGTGGCCAATCAGGGTTACGGAGGTTTCGGAAATGGAAACGGCGCTGGGTTAATGGCTTTTGGGCCTGCTGGAGGTGTTCAGGGATACGGCAACAGAGGCCGAGGCCCAGTGATGAATCAGATTAGAGCTGGCCGCAATAATGGATATGATGGGTATGGAGCTGGGGATGGTATGTGGCAAGAAGATCAGCAGGAGGACGCTTTCTCCGGCGGAGGCTTTGAAGGGCCGATGGATAACTCCCAGAAGATCAGAATGCTAGAAGAGCAGATGAGGGGGGTCCTGAACCAAAGTGCTATGGGCTTGGACATGGCAACAATGGGTCTGGTACCTGGCTTGAGGGTGCCAATCAAATTCAAAGCTCCTACGTTTGATAAGTATAAAGGGGACACCTGTCCGAAAGTGCACGTACGGGCATATTACAGAAAGATGTCTGCATACTCAACTGATGAGAGAATGCTAATGCATTTCTTTCAAGATAGTTTGTCAGGCCCTTCCCTAGAATGGTATATGGGATTGGAGCCAACCAATATCAAGACATGGAAGCAATTAGCAGAGGCATTTGTGGCTCACTACAAGTATAACAGCGACTTGGCGCCTAATCGGGTCCAATTGACAGGGCTGTCGCAGAAGAAGGGTGAGAGCTTTAAAGAGTACGCGCAAAGGTGACGCGATGGCTGCCAGGGTCCGTCCTCCTTTAGAAGACAAGGAAATGAATGACATGTTCGTCGGCACATTCACAGGCTTGTTTCATGACATGCTGTTTCATACATCTCTGGCCAGTTTCTCAGACTTAATTCTGATGGGAGAAAAGATTGAACGTAACATTAAGCAAGGAAAATTCCAGGCTGAGGAATTAACTGCATCTGGCAGTAATAGGAAGGCTTTTGGTGGGTGCCGTCAGGGCGAGGCAAGCGCAGTATTTGGAGGCCGAGGCCGAGGCCGAGGCAGGGGACGAAACCAATATCATCAGCCGCAGCAGGTGGCGAGTGTTACTATCCCGTATCAGCAACCACAACAACCGTTTCAGCAGCAGCCAATGCAGCAACAGCAGCCTCAGCAGGGTGCGCAGCAGGCTCAGCGAAGATTCCAGGGTGGTAAACCAAGAAGAGTGTTTGAGAAGCCTCCTTCAACGTATGCTGATTTGTTACAGACATTGTTGGGTCTAAATTTGGTAGAGAAGAGAACTCTGGCACCGATAACGGGAACTCCTCCGTATGGTTATGATGCAAGCAGGCACTGTGAGTTTCATTCTGGGGCTCCGGGCCACGATATAGAGGGTTGCCATGCCTTTAAGCATGTTGTGCAGGATCTTTTGGACAATAAGACTATCAATTTCGGAACGGCAGGTCCGAATATAGTGCAGAAACCCATGCCTAATCATGGGGCAAACGCCATTCTGACTGAGGAAGGGTTGAATCTGATTATGAATGTCGACGATTTAAAAACGCCGCTGAACGAGATAAAAAGTAGATTGTTGCAAGGGGTGTTTATCCAGGATGTGACGAGTATTGCTTAGAATGCTGGACCCTAGCTGGGGGGTGTGATGATTTGAAGAAAGGCATTCAGGCTTTAATTGATGGAGGTACATTGCAGTTTGACCGAACAGCGACTGAAGAGCCTGCAGGGGCAGTAGCAGATGATCAGAGTGATGTGGCCACTGTAACGATTCCTCGAAAGACAATCACTATTGCAGCACCGGTCCAGCGACCACCGATCACCATAACTAAGGCCGGACCGATCCCGTACGAGAACACAAAAGCAGTTCCATGGTCATATGGGTTGGAGGTGTATTGTGGCGGGATAAAGATTGATGTTAATAAGCAGCCAGCCGAGACTGTGGACAACGTTGTTGGTTCAGGAGGTATGACAAGGAGTGGTAGGATCTTTATATCACCTGAAGTGGAGGCCGAGAGACTAGCGAAAGGAAAGGGGAAAATGGTTGAGAATGTCCCAATGCAAGCAAGCGATAAAGAATCAGCATCGAAAGACGTAGAAGAGTTCATGCGCTTGATTCGAAAAAGTGATTATAAGATTGTGGAGCATCTGCAACAGACGCCGTCCAAAATATCCATCTTGTCATTGCTCATGTGTTCGGAAGCTCACAGAAATGCTTTGTTGAAAGTCCTGGATACTTCCTTCGTACCCCAAGACGTCTCCGTGAATCAGCTGGAAGGAGTGTTGGCACATGTGAATGCAGGCCACAACTTGGGCTTTACCGACTTTGATTTGACCCCTAAAGGGAGAGATCATAATATGGCGCTGCATATATCTGTCGAGTGTAGAGGATCAGTAATGTCGCATATATTGGTCGACACCGGATCGTCTTTGAATGTGTTTCCCAAGAAAGCGATGATGAAGCTGGATGTCAGAGGAATCTTGTGCACGCCCAGTGACTTGGTAGTTAGGGCATTCGATGGCACGCGAAGAACAGTCTTTGGATCGATAACATTGCCCCTGCAGGTAGGGCCGGAGGTGTTTGCAACGGAATTTTATATCATGGATATACAGCCCGCATATAGTTGCCTGCTCGGAAGACCCTGGATTAATGGGGCTGGGGCAGTCACGTCTACCCTGCATCAGAAGTTGAAATATATGGTCGGAGACAGCGTAGTCACCGTATGCGGAGAAGAAGACATCCTGGTTAGCCATCTGTCGTCATTTAAATATGTGGAGGTCGACGGAGAGATCCACGAAACACCCTGCCAGGCATTTGAAGGGTTGCGTATCAAGGACAAGGGTCCCGGGCCAAGCAAAGTGTCAGAGATAGCCGTCTCGTCGTATAAAGAAGCTCAAGCTCAGTGGAGGCAGGAGAAGCAAAGGGATGGGGCAAAGTGCTAGATATTCCTGTAAAGATGGACCGGTTCGGGCTGGGGTACCAACCGTCGTCATCAACACCCGCTGTGGGGCCACCCCGTTTCAAAGGGCCGATAACCATCTCTGCCAGTGGAGTATGTCATGAAACCGTCAATGCCGCTTCGGAGTCTGACGAAGGAGACAGCGACTGTGATATGGATGCCTGGATTCAGCCAAGCACGCCAGGACAGGGACTGTGCAACTGGTCTATTCAGGAGCTTGTTCCTGTGACTCTTAAACAGTAATGCTTTGCTTTATTAATTGTTGAATAATCTGATGTCTTGCCCGGGGCATCATGATTTGCTTAGGGTTGTGTTGTTATGAACATTGCGTGTTAATCATTAAATAAATGGCGTTTTTTCATGTGCAAATACTGTAATCTCTGTCTTTCTTGTTTTGTATTTTTCAATAAAATGGCAACGTGGTTATTCGCTTTATACGCATTTTGAAGCACTTAACCATTCCTTTTGCAGGATAACATTTTCAGATGACATCCTTGAACCACCTATGACTCGTCCAGACTTTGAGCACCCGGTATTTCAGGCCGAAGAAGAGGTTGTCGAAGATAGTGACGTTCCTGAAGAACTGTCTTGGTTGGTGAAGCAAGAGGAAAGAGCCATTCTGCCTCACGACGAGGTCATCGAAATTATCAACTTGGGGTCGGAGGGGGTTGAGAAGAACATTCGTATCGGTGCCGCACTGCAGGGCGATATCAAGCGAAGACTAGTTGAAATGCTCCGAGAGTATAGTGATGTATTCGCTTGGTCGTATGAAGATATGCCAGGGCTCGATACAGATATGGTTGTGCACCGTCTGCCACTGAAAGAAGAATGCCCGCCGGTCAAACAAAAGCTTCGCAGAACTCGACCTGATATGGCAGTGAAGATCAAAGAGGAAGTTCAAAAACAGTGGGACGCTGGTTTCCTGGCTGTGACAAAATATCCCTCATGGGTTGCTAACATCGTACCAGTGCCAAAGAAAGATGGCAAGGTGCGGATGTGCGTGGATTATAGAGATTTGAATAAAGCAAGCCCAAAAGACGATTTTCCACTTCCTCATATCGACGTGCTAGTTGATAATACTGCTTAATACTCCGTATTCTCCTTCATGGATGGCTTTTCAGGCTATAATCAGATTAAAATGGCGCCAAAGGATATGGAGAAGACTACTTTCATAACGCCTTGGGGAACATTTTGCTACAAAGTGATGCCCTTTGGCTTGAAAAATGCTGGGGCAACATATCAGCGTGCGATGACGACTCTTTTCCATGATATGATGCATAAAGAGATCGAAGTTTATGTTGACGATATGATTGCCAAATCCCAGACGGAGGAAGAGCATCTGGGGAATCTGCTGAAGTTGTTCAAACGACTTAGGAAGTTCAGGCTGAGACTGAACCCTAACAAATGCACCTTCGGGGTGAGATCGGGTAAACTGCTGGGGTTTATCGTAAGCGAAAGAGGAATAGAGGTCGATCCTGCTAAAATAAAAGTGATTCAAGAAATGCCGACGCCTGAAACAGAGAAAGAGGTGCGCGGGTTTTTAGGGAGGTTGAACTACATCGCTCGGTTCATCTCTCACCTAACTGCTACGTGTGAACCATTATTCAAGCTGTTGAAGAAAGATCAAGCTGTAACGTGGAACGAAAATTGTCAAAAGGCGTTTGATAAAATAAAGCAGTATTTGCAGGAGCCTCCTATTTTGATACCCCCAGTGGCAAGGAGACCCTTGATCATGTATTTGACGGTTCTTGAGGGAAGCATGGGTTGTGTTCTCGGTCAGCACGATGAGACAGGGAGAAAAGAGCATGCGATCTATTACTTGAGTAAGAAATTTACAGATTGTGAATCTCGATACTCAATGCTTGAAAAAACTTGTTGCGCGCTAGCCTGGGCCGCCAAGCGTTTGAGGCAATACATGCTGAATCATACAACCATGCTCATCTCGAAGATGGATCCTATCAAATATGTATTCGAAAAGCAGGCGTTGTCAGGGAGAATTGCCCGTTGGCAGATGGTCTTGACTGAATATGACATCCAATACGTCTCGCAAAAGGCTATAAAGGGGAGTGTGCTGTCTGAGTATCTGGCGGAGCAGCCTATTGAAGATTACCAATCGATGAGGTTTGATTTTCCTGACGAGGATATCATGTACCTAAAGATGAAGGATTGCGAAGAACCGTTGCCAGACGAAGGACCAGAGTTGGGTTCCAAATGGAAGATGATATTTGACGGAGCTGTGAATGCTTACGGTAGCGGAATAAGGGCAATCATCACTACGCCACACGGGTCGCACATCCCGTTTACTGCCCGATTGACCTTTGCAGTTACCAACAATGAGGCCGAATACGAAGCTTGTATAATGGGGCTTGAAGAAGCCATTGATTTGCGAATCAAGAATTTAGACGTATACGGAGACTCAGCTCTGGTGGTGAATCAAATCAAAGGAGAATGGGAGACACGTCAGCCCAACTTGATACATTACATGAACTATGCAAGGAGATTGTTGCCTTTCTTCGACAAGGTTGAATTGCATCATGTGCCGCGGGCCGAGAACCAAATGGCTGACGCCCTGGCCACTTTGTCTTCCATGTACAAAGTCAACTTCTGGAACGAGGCACCCCGAATCGTTATCTCTCGGCTTGACAGACCAGCTTACGTATTTGCTATTGATGAGGCATCCGATGACAAACCGTGGTATTTTGATATCCTTAATTTCCTGAAGAACAAAGAGTATCCGGCTGGGGCATCCAGTCAAGATCAAAAGACTCTCAGGAGATTAGCGGGTAATTTCTATTTGAATCCAGATGGGGTCTTATACAGAAGAAACCACGATTTGGTGCTATTGCGTTGCGTAGACGAAAGAGAAGCGAAGATGCTCATGGAGGAAATACACGAAGGTACCTTTGGTACGCATGCTGGTGGGCATGCTATGACGAGAAAGCTGCTGAGGGCAGGTTATTTCTGGCTGACTATGGAAACTGACTGTTTCAAGTTTGCGAGGAAGTGCCACAAGTGCCAAATCTACGCTGATAAGATCCATGTGCCTCTGAGTCCTCTGAATGTGATGTCATCGCCTTGGCCATTCTCGATGTGGGGGATCGATATGATTGGAAAGATCGAGCCGACAGCTTCTAATGGGCATCGGTTCATTCTCGTAGCGATCGATTATTTCACCAAGTGGGTGGAAGCGGCGTCTTACGCAAATGTAACGAAGCAAGTGGTGGCTAGATTCATCAAGAGAGATATCATTTACCGATATGGGATCCCCGAGCGGATAATCATGGACAACGGTTCAAACCTGAACAACAAAATGATGAAGGAGCTCTGTCAAAATTTCAAGATCGAACATCACAACTCCTCCCCTTACCGACCCAAGATGAATGGCGCTGTCGAAGCGGCCAATAAGAATATCAAGAAGATCGTTCAGAAGATGGTTGTGACCTATAAGGATTGGCATGAGATGCTACCTTTTGCTTTGCACGGTTATCGTACGACGGTACGCACATCAACCGGGGCAACCCCGTTCTCGTTAGTATACAGAATGGAAGCAGTACTACCATTGGAGGTTGAGATCCCTTCTTTGAGGGTATTGCGAGATGTTCAGCTGGACGAGGCAGAATGGGTGAAAGACAGGTTGAATCAACTAAGTTTGATGGATGAGAAGAGGCTAGCTTCTCTAGCATACGGTCGTTTGTACCAGAGCCGAATGAAGAAAGCGTATGATAAGAAAATACATCCGCGAAGCTTTCAGACGGGCGACCTTGTGCTGAAGAGGATTCTCCCGCCGCAAGCAGATCACAGGGGCAAGTGGACCCCCAACTACGAAGGGCCATACGTTGTCAGGAAAGTCTTTTCAGGAGGAGCTTTATTGTTGTCCACTATGGACGGTGAAGACTTTACGTCGCCTGTGAATTCGGACGCAGTTAAAAAATACTTTGCTTAAAATTGACCCGCTGGACAGAAAAAAAGAGAGTCCAGGCAAAAATGGGGCATCCTGGCGAACCAAAAACAGAATAAAAGGTTCGGGCAAAAGTTAGGGATAAAATTGAAAAATGTACACCCGCGAAGTTGAAAACCTACACTGGGCGGCTTCGGCAAAAAAGGGTATCCCGGTGAACTGAAAACCCGTAAAGGGCGGTTCACGCAAAAGTTAGGGATTTGAAAGGCAAATGACTGCGGTCCGAATTTGATACCACATTTGAGCATCAGTGCGGGAGAATATACCTGAGGGGTCGATTATCAGATGCAATCTCGTCATAGGTATGAATACCGGGAAAGCATTAGAGTCGGATGAGTCATAGGAGGATCAGTTCGTGGTGTTCGTCTGCATCCCGTTGCCGACATGTGTACAAATTTAATTTGTCAGTATATTTATGCTTCTTGTGCATACTTGTGTATTCGCTTTGCGTAGCTTCCTCTTTTCAGGAGTTACATCTCGTGTACAAAAAACTCCGCCCATTCAGGGGCCCAATCAATAAAATGTGTTATTCAGTATTTGATGCTGGTTCTTTACTGTTTTGTACATAATAAAGCGCCTTGGTCTACTGAAACTAGCATGTGTATAACATCACTGGCCCTTGCCAACAATTGCTAAAGCTTTGAATTAACTGAAAATAACGTCACTAACCTGAATCGATTTGGTTGCATAGGCTTGTCTTGTCTTGTTTGTGTTGTTGCAGGTTTCATAGCCGTACGAGGAAGATGATCAAAAGATTGAGGTAACGAAAGACTCGACCTCCACGCAGGTCATGCATATGCTTCCTGAAGAAGGATCAAATTCCCTAGCTAGCCGTAGCCTATCCAAAGGACATGCTCCAGCAAAGTCATCTATCCTCAGCAGAATTGACGATTCCAAGATCGTAAGGCTGTATTCAGACAGTATGGTGTTCCCCAGAAGGATTCCCTTATCTCGAACAGAGTTGGTTCAGCCGCAGAAGATTAATATTTGTGAGATGTATTCAGGCAGTTTACCCTTCCCCGCAGGGTCATTTACTCTCTCCCGATGGAACCAATGGATATTCCCCAAGAGAATCATCCCATCCCCAGTGGAGTTCTCTTTTCCAGCAAGTATTTTCATTCCTCCCGGTGGAATTCGAAGAATAAGACTCTCCCCGGTAGAGTTGGTTGTGTGCCCAGGCATTTATTTTGTCAAGATACCGTGTGATATTCGTTCACTTCCCAGCAGGAGCGCATCTACTATTCTCCAGCAGAGTTGTAGTCCCCAGCAGGGTGTTACTTCAATGAGGTGCTTGGTTCAAGTTCCCAATTTCCTAGCTGAGTCGGCTTCATTCTCCCAGCATTTATTTTGCTGGAATAATTCTGTAACACCTGGCTATCCCCAGCGGAGTTGGCATTATCTTCAGCGTTTATTTTGCTGAAGCAGTTTCTGTACTCAGCAGTTCGAGTCTGCATTTGCATGGGCATATAATGTCATACTTGCATTAACCAAATAAACAAGTGTAGCACTTCCATGTCGAATGGAGCAATGCATCATTGTCAAGCGCATGCATTTTGAAACATAAACCCGGACGGCTAACCTTTTGTTTCAAGCAATGTTTCTCTTGCAGGTAGAGAGAGCCCTCGCTCAGGTGAATCAATAAACATTCGAAGTCTCGGCAGGAGACATTCAACGAAGTGTCAGCTTTTGGCACTATTCCCCACAGAGTCAGCAGGATAAGTTTCTCTTTGTCCCCAAGCAGAGTTACTTATTTCCCCGCCATGGTTTCTTGTTGAGAGTTTCTCTAGTCCGACCAGCGGATTGTGTCCTTCAAAGTTGTTGTTACGTCAGCATTAAAAGGTTTCATGAACCAGGATTCCAGAGACTACCGCCGGTTATCAGAGCAGGCATCCAGTAGTATATCCCCAGTAGAGTCAGCCTCAAAGTTGCTGTAACGTCAGTGATAAGAAGTTGGCGGACCAATGGAAGGAGGAGTCCTAACGTGGACGGGTTTATTGACAGGTTTTTGTAGGCTAAGAGAAGTGGGGATCCTGACGTGGACATTTCCTCAGCTTGACGATATGTGTTAGTCCTAACGTGGACGGATTTGATTTCTTGGTATCGATTGAAGGTGGAGTCCTGATGCGGACAAAAGTTGATTATTCTTCGTGTTGGTATCCTGACGTGGACCATTTATTTCCAGCAGATAGCTTTATTCGTAATGGTGAAATGTGCGTCCTGACGTGGACAAGTTTGTAGTTCTTTGTGATGACAAGATACGAGAATTCTGACGCAGACGAATTTATCCTTCTTCGTGTTGTTGGCAAAGTATGTGTCCTGACGTGGACAAAGTCTTATTTCCCCAGCAAGTCGAAGACGCACAAGTCCTGACGTGGACGGGTTCTATTACTTCAGCAGGTTGAGATATGGGTCCTAACGTGGACAAGTTTTATTTTCTCAGTAAGTCAAGAGGCGAGTCCGGACGTGGACAAATCAAGACGAAACGTGAGTCCTGACGTGGACAGGGCCATTCCTTACATGGAAAGAGAAGTTGTTTCCTTACGTGGAAAAATTTAGTCCTGACGTGGACAGATCAAGTTATTCCTAACGTGGAAAGATGTTGATTCCTAACGTGGAAAGATGTTGATTCCTAACGTGGAAAGAAGTTGATTCCTAACGTGGAAAGAAGTGGATTCCTTACATGGAAAAGTTTGTATTCCTTACGTGGAAAGAGGTGATTCCTTACGTGGAACGAAGTTGATTCCTAACATGGAAAGAAGTTGATTCCTTACGTGGAAAAGTTTGTATTCCTTATGGGGAAAGAGGTGATTCCTTACGTGGAAAGATTGAGTCCTTACGTGGACATATCAGATTGATTCCTTACATGGAAAGATAGCATTCCTGACGTGGAACGAGATTGTATTCCTTACGTGGAACGAGTGAGTCCTTACGTGGACATATCAAGTTGGAGTCCTGACGTGGACAGATCGAGGTTGTGTTTCATTACGCGGAAAAATTTAGTCCTGACGTGGACAGATCAAGTTATTCCTAACGTGGAAAGATGGTGTTTCCTTACGTGGAAAGGAAAAAAATTGATTCCTTACGTGGAAAGAAGATGTGTTCCTTACGTGGACAAGTCAAGTAGATGGCATTCCTTACGTGGAAAGAGGAGAGGGTTCTTTAGATGGAAAAAGATGTATCCCTTATGTGGAAGAAGTTAGTCCTGACAGAGGCAGATGAGGTGAGTCCTAGCATGGACGGTGTTATTCTTAACGTGGAACGGTTATTCCTTACGGGGAAGGGTGATTCCTAACGTGGACAATGTTATTCCTAACATGGACAGTGTTATTCCTAACACGGAAGAGTTTACTCCTAACGTGGACGATTTATTTCTGACGAGAAGGCAGACGAGCCATCCCCAGCAAAGTTGTTGAAGTTTTCCGAATTGACGAAGCAGGTGTTCTGACGTGGACAATGTTCTATCTCTGCGACGATAAAATCTTTTTCAGGATGATGAGAAGAATCCCCAGCGGTCGCACGAGATCAGTGGGTTTCCGTAACAGTCAGATTCAGCTGATGAATGTTGTTCCCCAAGCAGTGGCGCAGTTTATTTCTGCGGTTGGCAAATTTCTGGTTTCCTAGTATTCAACCGTCTCGTACCGCGAATGTCTGAAGGCTCCGGGATCTTCACCCAATCAGGTCCAAGTCGCTTGAATAGGGGCAGCTGTTGCACCCTAAAATTTGTCCAACCTTATTCACTTGGTTTATGTTTCAATATCATTAGCATTTGCATATAGAGTCATGTACATAGTCTAATCATCTGCATAGCATAAGCATAGCAAGTCATCCAACAGGGGACCAATCATTATTCTCATCTCTAGAGACCTATCAAGAGGTTATTATTAAAACTCAATCTCATTCAAGTCATCAGAAAGAATTGGGAAGCTATCAAGTCAATGGATCAAGCAGTTCATCTATCTCCTATCTGAGGGTATCTGAGGATCAACAAGTAAGTATGAGCTGTGAATTGAAGGCATGGGCAGTATCTAGACATCTTGGAGGACTTAGAAAGTCATTTGGAGAAGGAGACAAGTCATTGGTATGATCACAAGAATTACAGTTGAAGACAGTCAACTAGGGTTTCATCTGGGTCAACCCTGGGTCAACTCTAGGTCAATTGACTGATTGAAAGGCATTAAAGGCTATTGGAGAGATGTGGGGTTCATCATTTGACATGAATAAGAATGATATGTTGTTATGCTAAGAAGAAATCAAGAGAAATCAAGGAGAAGAGGAGTTTCTAAATTAGGGTTTCTATGTAAAATCCCCTAGTTTAGGTCAAATTTCCAAGCAAGATAAGTCAAAATACAAGCTTCAAATGGATCCTTGGCCAACATGAAACTTGTATAGGAGCTCAAGACCTTTAATTTGAGTGGTGGAAGACATCAAGGAGATTTATAGAACTCAAGTTATGGTCCTTGCAAGTTACAGGTCATCTGAGGTATCTAAAATTTTGTCTGTGAAAGTGACTTGACTTCCAAGCAATTGTTACCCCTCAAGGAGATTTCAAATGAATTTCTGGTCAACATAAGAATTGTTACTCATTGTCTTATATTTCTAGAATGGTATAGTATGCCTTCATATGATTTGTGGAACTCTACTTATGGTCTTGGAAAGCAAAGGGTATTTTGGTCATCTGAGGATTACAGGTCATTCCTAGCCTATGCCTAAAACGCATACAAGGGAGCTTCAAATGAAAAACTTCCCAACATAAAAGTTGCTCAAAATGCCATTTTAAGTCAAGAAAAGAAGTCATGGAAGTTTGGAAATGCATAGAATGAGACTTGACCAAAGTTGGTGAAAAATGACTTAAAAAAGGCATATAAGTTGAAAAAGTTGAAATAAAAAATTGGTTTGAGAGATCTACAAATCCAATATGGGTCATCCAATATACCAAATTGATTCCCAACATCATTTTAAAGACATTGGTTCAGCCACATTTTTGAGTTTAGGCCTAAAAATTGGACTTCCTTTGTAAATTTGTTTCTTGCATCATAAGGCAACATGGTAAAACTTAACACAAGGCAAGGAAAAGCTTGGTTTTGCATACATACACTCCTAATATCTCATGAAAGGAGATTTTAACACAAGTTTACAAAGGGGCAAGCATGAGATAAGAGAATTCAACATATCATCAAATGAGAACTTCCTTGAAATTTCCACAAGTTTCTAGATCCCTCTAGGACCAATCTAGAAGCTTCTCATTCTGTTAATCATCATCTATATAAGGAAATGAAGCCATTTGTGCATTGGTTGGTGATTCTTTGAGCTTGCAAACCCTACTTTGATTCCTTCACTCCCATTTGCATTTTCTCTTCAAACTCCATTGAAACTTCATCAATCATCTTAATTTCTGTTATCATCATCATCCACCATCATCATAGAGTAATTGGCAAAGAAAATTGAGACGAACTCGTGGCTGGTTTGTGTGATCCAAGTTTTCACTCCAACTTGCATGAAGAAGGGGATAAGGTGATTCAAGAAGATTGAGCAACAACTATTGCAAACAGAAGAATCAGCATCCATTGGAGATCAATATTGGAGGTTAACAAGTCTTGAATTGCAGCACAACTACACCTGCCATCATCACTTGCAAGGTAGGCATTTCCCTTCGAATCTCCTTATTTATTCAGTTGTAGATCATGTGGTTAGGATAAAAATGCTTAGAGACCATAGGGGATTGATTCCTGAGATCTAGAGAGAGTTATATGAAGTTTGATGGCAGAGTGGTGAAACTTTGATGATCAAGAAATCCTAGTTTAGGGGATGATAATCATGATAGATTAGTTCAGGATAATCAGTGCAATGTGGTGAGTACATTAGTACAAGAATTTGCAAGTTTGGTGATCATGCACATCAAGTGTAATGCAGTGGTACCAGGATCTTCCAGCTATCGAGCTCGATTATACAATGAGATTCAGCAAAATATAGGGTTAGGATCTTGTAGAGGGTGAAGAGTAGAGCAGTTTTGGTGTTGAGATCGTGGGGTTTGGTTGAGTGAGGAGGGAGAACTGAGCAGTGGAAGTTTGTGCATGGAAGAAGAATTCTGCAAAACCCTAGGGCTCGTTGGGGACGATGACCCTCAGCCATTAGATCATTTCCAGGTTTGGACCTTTTCATCTCATCTGACGGTCCGTATTTGAAGTTGAAAAATGGAGGGAGCTGACCAAAGCGAAACGCAGCGTTTCACTTAAACGTGCGTCTGGGCTGGGTCCAACAATTCATATCCCCACCCCCGTTTATAAGCCCAATGCAATTTAGGCATGATATTGTTACTATTGGCACCGAAGGTTTCTTTTTTTTCTGGTAATTTCCATTTGAATTTTTGCTGAAGCACATGGGCCTTACGCTTTGTTCTATTCGCACCTCCCAGCTGGTGGCCCACCTGGATTACAACTAGGGCGCAGATGCTATTCTCACCCCTCCCATTTAATTTCCATTTTGTGTGTTTTAATTTCCTTTAATATTTTTGCATCTTTAAAAAATCATATAAAAATGAAAAATTAATATTTTTTTATTCTTGTTTTTTCTATAGGTCAATAATTCTGTCTAGAAAATTATAAAAAATAAAAATTGAATTTTATTTTTTATTTGATATTTTTCTCATATTTTCCAAATAAATGCCTATTTTAGGTGTTTCATTTCATACATGAATTTGGTAATTTTGGTTCTAATAGTTGGTTTAACATTTTTAATCCATTCTTTTTAGGTTGTTTAGTTTAGACATTCAACTTGTACATACAATTTAGTTCCCATTTTTAGAAATTAATTTTAGGTGTTTAGTTTAGATGTGAATAAGGGTTTTAGACAACTTAGGTGAATAAAACAATTTCTTTAGGAGTTCTTATTTTTTTGATTTTTGGGGTATGGGACTATAGGGACTATGGGTAGTTATTAGATCCCTCAAAAATCACTAGGATTCCCCTACTGCTATTAGTATATTACTGTATTTGATTGACTGGTATGGTGTGCCCTCTAGGGATTATTGTTTGTCTGTATGGGTATTGGGATTGCTTGGGGATTGGGAGAGCTGAAGACTGTTGATGATGGAGCCATTGGAGATCCAGAGCTTGAAGACCAACTTCCAGAGTTGATGAGGAGATTCCTGCTAGCAGCTGTTGAGGAGATTAGGGTTTAGGAGCTAGGCAGAGCTCTAGATTAGAAAACTTGATTCTCAAACATGGAAGGTTTTGACTGCCTCCATTCCTCTCTGTGATACAGAGTCTCTCTAAGACACTCACCCCCTTCCTTTGGAAGGCTTGGTGCTACTGTCTAAGCGATAGAACTCTTGAGAGAAAATGTCTTATGTGTTAGTAGCAGTTGGTTTGCCACCCTTGGTAGTCAACTAATTGCTTAACACCCAATTCACTCCTGTGATTGATCCCTCAGCTTGGAGGATGAGACTTGAAGAAAAGCCATTGTAGACTGAGGATTGATGACAAAGACCTTGCTGGAAGGCTGTGTAGATGGAGATTGATGCTTGCCTGAAGCTTGTAGCTGTTTGGAGATTACTTTAAGATAGGTGTTGATGCAGAGTTGTTGCGGCTGTTTATTTTTCTGCTGTTATTCATTCTTGATGTATTGATTGGTTTTCCCTGACTGTATTGTTTGCTGTTTACCCTGTTGGGTTGAAAGTGAAATTTGTTCACTTTTGCCTATTGTTTTCTAGGTTCGAGGTTGAGTGGGACTCCCTTGCCTCGCTTGTATTGTTGCATCCATGCATTTTACTATTTTACTGTATATATCTGCTATTGTTTCTGTTTGCGTCTATTCCCTTAGGATCTCTGTTTCTCTCTGTGCAAGAGAGGAGCATGATAGACACTAGGTCTTAACCCACGCATGATAACATTAGGCTAGTTTGATTCCCTTCGCAATCGTAGGTTAGAGTTCTGTCTCTTCTTTCTCAAAACAAACAGAAAAACACCATAAAGATTTCAAACACAATAAAAGACACTTCTTCCGTAAAAGAATGTGAACTCATCAAGACGTCATTTTTGTCCGCTTGGACTGTTAATCAGAAAAACCTTTTTCAGAAGGAATAAAATCAACTAAGACAAGCTTGTGTCGTACGTTGCCCGAACTACGTTTGCTCTGATCTTTCATGCCGTATGAAAGTACGTAGGCATAGGGTGCGATATCCTAGCGAGCAACCTTCCCCTCCTTTCCCGTAGGTAGGCGAACTACGTTGACTCTGATTTCTCGTTCCGGGCGGGAATACGTAGGCATAAAGTGCGATACTTTGCCGAGTCATTTCATTTTCTTTTAACCCCTTGACCTGTAGAGTAGATAGAATAACAATCCATATCCGAAAACAAGCGTGGATCCCGTCGAGTACGACGGACGTGAGGGGTGCTAATACCTTCCCCTTGCGTAACCGACTCTCGAATCCAGGTTTTGGTTGCGACGACCATACCCTTCCCGTCTTTGCGGTAGGTTTACTCTGAGCGTTTCCTTTCCCTCCCGTGGGATAAATAACGCACGGTGGCGACTCTTCTGTTCAGCCGGCGCCGATTTTCGCAGTAGCGATAACCCGTTTTATCAAAAAGGAGATTATCTGTCGATACGGAATCCCAAGCCGAATCATAACAGATAACGATACCAATCTGAATAACAAAACCATGAAGGAGTTGTGCGGTGATTTCAAAATCGAACATCACAACT
Source organism: Lathyrus sativus (assembly GCA_963859935.3). Classification (NCBI taxonomy): domain Eukaryota; kingdom Viridiplantae; phylum Streptophyta; class Magnoliopsida; order Fabales; family Fabaceae; genus Lathyrus; species Lathyrus sativus. The sequence continues at coordinate 316,590,505 of OZ012740.1, read as the reverse complement.
CCTCTCCTTATCGTCCCAAGATGAATGGAGTCGTCGAAGCTGCGAATAAGAACATCAAAAAGATTTTGCAAAAGATGGTGAAAACCTATAAAGATTGGCATGAGATGCTGCCATTTGCCTTGCATGGGTATAGAACGTCCGTTCGCACTTCAACAGGGGCAACCCCTTTCTCCTTGGTATATGGGATGGATGCAGTACTTCTTATTGAGGTTGAGATACCTTCCTTAAGAGTCATAATGGAAACCGAACTTGAAGAAGCTGAATGGGTGAGGGAAAGATTTGACCAGTTGAACCTTATTGATGAAAAGCGCATGACTGCGGTATGTCACGGGCAGTTATATCTGAAAAGGATCAAGAGAGCTTTTGACAAAAAGGTTCGTATCCGAGAATTCCAAGAAGGAGAGCTTGCACTCAAAAGAATTTTTCCAGTTCATAAAGATGCACGGGGAAAATGGATGCCCAACTATGATGGTCCATTTGTTGTAAAAACAGTCTTCTCAGGAGGATCGTTAATTCTCACAATAATGGATGGGGAACAGCCTGCACACCCGGTAAATTCTGATGCAGTCGAAAAATATTACGCCTAAAAGAACTCGATAAGTCGAAAACCCGCAAGGGTGGCTTATGCAATAATGGGTATCCCGCTAGATCATAACCTATGAAGGAGGTCCAGGCAAAAGTTAGGGATGAAATAAAAAAGAGATGATGAGCTCGCTAAGTTGAAAACCCGAAAGGGCGGCTTAGGCAAAAAAGAGTGTCCCGGTGGATTGAAAACCTGAAAGGACAATCCAGGCAAAAGTTAGGGACAAAGGCGTTTCACTGCGTCAGATGGGTTGTTACCTCTGCAGAAGATTTTACAAAGTCCATTTCAACCGCTCTTGTCAGAAGCAAGGTTTTGGAAAGTTTTAGTCATTAGGGGTAGAATTGTCAGTGGATTCAATGTAACCTTTTTTTTATGTTGCCATCTTCAATTGTAAAAGTTCCATGGAGTTCTGTCATTGACAAACTTCCATTCTTAAATGAAATCAGTTTTTTGGACCATTTTGTTGCAATTTACCATTTTCTTTATTTTCTTTGTTATGCAAAACATCGTTTATTGATCAATGATAATTTTTGAAAGTACGAGTTTCGAATTTAAAAATAACTTTTGAAGACTAACAAAACATAAAATACTTTGGCTTACGGAAAGACTCGGTGGAGATCATACCTCTCGAAAGTTTTAAAGGGGCGAAAACTTTGACGTGCAGTCTCATTACCTCTCCTAGTAAATGTCAGTTGAATTGATTTGTTAGGTTGCTCATTCGGTCGTGTGTAGACACCAAGATTGAAGACCCGTTCCCTAGGTTTCTTTATGAGACGTGTTTTTGTGATGGTAGCCTCACCCCCAGTAGAAGAATTCAGAGCATCCATTTAGAGTTGTTGTCAATCCTGGCCAGTATCTCCAAAAATTTTCTCCAAGCAGAGTGGGTTTATTTCCCCAAAAATCTACAGGCACCTTTGTTTTATGGATCCAGTGTGATTCATTGCGCCCCCAGTGAGATAGATGTGTTTATCTATCTTTCCCCTTGAGTCTCCTGATTCTTCTGACTCTCGTCAGGGTCAACTCCTGCATACCATTGATCATTGGCATCATGGCATATCATGTGAATTTGTCCGACCTCTATTTGGTCTTTGATTGTTACCTTGTGTCTTTATTGTTTTCTGGTTGTTACCAGTGGTCTTGTTTGTTGTTCTTTGGGCATTCTCTGTCCTTTTGAGGTGTTGGTTGTCACCAATTTCTCTGCCTCAATCGTTACTAAGTTTGTGTGTGGTTATAGGTCGTTACTTGTATCCCGCTTGTTCCTGGTTGTAACCAATACCTTTGGATGTCCTAATGTTGCTGGTATCGTTTGCCTGGTCGTCACAAGTTTCTCTCCTTGAAGTCTAGTCGTTACTAACACCCCCCGTATCTTCTGAAAAGTCCAGTGGTAATTGGCACTGTTTAAAATCTAATCATTATTGGTATTGAGCTCTGGTCGTCACCATGTCTCTTGAAAGTCCAATGGTAATTGGAAGCTATTTGGAAAGTCCAGTGGTAACTGGCGCTGTTTAAAATCCAATCGTTATTGGTATCATTGCTTTGGTCGTCACCATAATTTTGAAAAGTCCAGTGGTAACTGGCATTGTTTAAAATCCAATCGTTATTGGTATCATTGCTTTGGTCGTCACCATAGTTTTGAAAAAGTCCAGTGGTAACTGGCACTGTTTAAAATCCAATCGTTATTGCTATCGTTGCTTTGGTCGTCACCATAGTTTTGAAAAGTCTAGTGGTTGCTGGCTCTGCTTGAAAGTTAATCGTTATTAATACCGAAAGTTGGTTGTTACCAATTTCCCCAGTCGGAATCCTGTATTGTATCAACGCAATTAGGAGCTCCCATTTTGTTTGGTCGTCACCATCACCCTTTGTAAGTCTAGTGGGAACTAGCACCCTTTGATTGCTAATTGTTCTGGTCGTCACCAGTATCCCCAGTAAGCGTTGCTTTTCCATTCGAGTCTCGGAGATCTAGTCGTTACTAGCATCCCCGGTGCGTCTGGTCTTGTTTCTGTTCTTTTCCTGAAGATCCCATTCGAACTCTTCGCTATAGGAGATTCCTCAGCTGTTTATCCCTAGTGAGGTCTTCGTCTCTTTTCTTTTTTCCCCAGCGGAGTGTCACCTCCTTTTCCCCAATGAAGTTTTGTTTTCCCCGTTGAAGTTGGCGTCCCATGTGTGAAAGATTCCCCAGAGCAGTGTCCTTAGTCATGTTTGAACTATCTTGTTTGCTTCGCTTGGAATCTTTCCCCAGTGTGTTGAGTCCCCCATGAGTAGTTACTCGTTGTATTGTCGTTCTTTTATCTTTGCTCGCGTGTCTGCATCTGTCTTGCACTCAAACATCAAAAAGCATCATCTAGATTCATAGTATATCCGCATTTTTCCTTTTGCATACCATTGGATCTAAGGGACAAAATTTTTGGTTCGCTATATTTAAATACCTTTCACTACGATTCCGCGAGGATTGTCATCTTTCGCCGCCATCCAGTGAAAGATATTTAAATAGGGGCAACTGTCATACCCCAAATTTTGACCCCTTTGATCTTCATCATCATTTTAGGAGCATGTTCACATATTTATCTGACCTTAACCCTTTCCAAGTGGTCTTTGTCAAGTTACAGGAGAATCAGGGTTTTGTACAGCCGAAATCGAGGTTTCGAGGGTTGACCGGTCAATGTTTTGGATTGGTTTTCTTTGAGATTGGATCTCCACATCTTCAAGAGTATTCCATTGGATCAAGCATGAATTCAATTTGAGGTTGTCACCCAGGAATCAAAAGCAGTGAAGTTCAGGATACCCGATTAGGGTTTTTGGGCAGGAAAAACCAACAGCGGTTTGACTTTTGATTTAAAAGGTGTTACAATGGTGGGATTATGGTCCATAGTGTTCATATGGCTTGGTAAAGTCCATTCAAGAAGTTTCAAAGCCTCAAGAGGTCCATGTCGCTACTGCGAAAATCGGCGCCGGCTGAACAGAAGAGTCGCCACCGTGCGTTATTTATCCCACGAGAGGGAAAGGAAACGCTCAGAGTAAACCTCGCACAACACGGGAAAGGTATGGTCGTCGCAACCAAAACCTGGATTCGGGAGTCGGTTACGCAAGGGGAAGTTATTAGCACCCCTCACGTTCGTCGTACTCGACGGGATCCACGCTTGTTTTCGGGTATGGATTGTTATTTCTATCTAAACTAAGGGTTAAGGGTTAAAAGGAAAGAAAACGACTTGGAAAAGTATCGCACTTTATGCCTACGTATTCCCGTCTAGAACGAGAAATCAGAGTCAACGTAGTTCGCCTACCTACTGGAAAGGAGGGGAAGGTTTCTCGCTAGGATATCGCATCCTATGCCTACGTACTTCCACACTGCATGGAAGATCAGAGCAAACGTAGTTCGGGCCACGGAAGACACAAGCTTGTCTTGATTGATTTTATTCCTTCTGAAAAAGGTTTTTCTGATTAGCAGTCCAAGCGGACAAAAATGACGTCTTGATGAGTTCACATTCTTTTACGGAAGAAGTGTCTTTTATTGTGTTTGAAATTTTATTGTATTTTTCTGTTTGTTTTGAGGAAGAAGAGACAGAACTCTAACCTACGGTTGCGAAGGGAATCAAACTAACCTAATGTTATCATGCATGGGTTAAGACCTAGTGTCTATCATGTTCCTCTCTTGCGCAGAGAGAAACAGAGATCCTAAGGGAATAGACGGAAACAGAAACAATAGCAGATATATACAGTAAAGCAGTAAAATGCATGAATGCAGCAATACAAGCGAGGCAAGGGAGTCCCACTCAACCTCGAACCTAGAAAACAATAGGCAAAAGTGAACAGACTTCACTTTCAACCCAACAGGTTAAACAACAAACAATACAGTCAGGGAAAACCAATCAATACATCCGAAAATGAATAACAACTAAAATAAACAGCCACAGCAGCTCTGCATCAACACCCATCTTCAAGTCATCTCCAAACAGCTACAAGCTTCAGCAAGCATCAATCTCCATCTACACAGCCTTCAAGCAAGGTCTTGATTATCAATCTTCCATCTACAATGGCTTTTCTTCAAGTCTCAACCTCCAGGATGAACATCAATCAACAAGATGAAGTGAATGAATATTAGACAGTCAATTACCTACCAAGGGTGGTTCATTAACTGTTAACATTATAGACAATTTTTCCCTCAAAAGTTCTATCTTTCAAATACATTCACTGATCCTTCCAAAGGAAGGAGGTGGGTATTTGAAAGAGACTTTGAATCATAGAGAAAGGATGGATGCAGACAAGGCATTCCATATTTGGGAAACAAGCTTTCTAATCTAGAGCTCTGCCTAGCTCCTAAACCCTAGTCTCCTCAACATCTGCTAGCAGGAATCTCCTCTTCAACTCTGGAAGTTGGTCTTCAAGCTCTGGATCTCCAATGGCTTCATCATCACAAGTCTTCAGCTCTCTCAATCCCCAAGCAATCCCAATACCCACACAGACAAATCATAATCCCCAGAGGGGGCACACCACACCAGTCAAACAAATACAGACAGTATATTAATAGCAGTAGGGGAATCCTAATGATTTCTAAGGGATCTAATAACTACCCCTAATCCCTATAGTCCCATACCCCAAAAATTCAATCTCTAACTCCTATGGGAAATGGACTTATTCACCTATGTTATCACCTAAACCCTAATTTTGGTCATGCTATTTACATCTAATCAAATCACCTAAAATTAATTTCTAAAATTGTGAATTAAATCCTATATACCAGATACATGTCTAACCTAATCAACCTAAAAAGAAGGGATTAAAAATACTAAAGCATCTATTAGAACAAAAATCATCAAATTCATGTATCAAACAAAATATTATTTACACCTAATTAAAAGAAAAATATACCAAAAATATAAAAATGAAATGAACTATTAATTTTTTTGTATGACAATTTTCTTGACAAAATTAAGAAAATAATGCAAAAACAACCAATGAAAAATATGCATTTTACAATTTGTTATGATTTTTGAAAGATTTAATGTTTTTTTTGAAATAAAATAAAATGAATTAATATGCAAAGGGTGCATAAAGCAAGTAAAGTCAGTTAAAAGAGAGAACTGGGCCAGGAAGTGGGGTGCGAATAGTAAGCGAATGTGAGGCCCAGGAATCAATCAGAAAGCTAACAAAAATTAAAAAAACCAAAACGGTGTGAAAAGTAATTATTTCAGTGTAAATGGAATTGGGCTTGGGAACAGGGGTGCCAAAAGCAAGCGAATTTAAAGCCCAGTCAGCCAGAATAAATGAAACGGGGCGTTTTAGCATTTGAAGTTTCCCTCCGTTTTTTCATTCAATCGCGTCCGTTGGATTGAGTTCCCAGTCAAATGTCAAAGCTAGATCAAACGGCTTGCAAGTCATCTTCAACCTTGAGTAAACCCTAACCCTGAAAAACCATAGCCATGCACGAACTTCTCCTCCTCTGTTCTCCCTCATCTCTCCATGGATTCCTTCGACTCCAAGAGCAAAGTTGCTCTATAAACTTGCCTCTTCACAGCCATGCCAATAACTCTCCCTAACACTCGCTCAATAAACCAACTCGAAGAGAATAACAGTCTGACTCCACCATTAATACCTGTGATCAATTGCTTCAATTCTCACCAATTCTTGTCCTAAACTCATCTACATCTTATGCTGATCATAACAAGCCATTCAATGAAGATTTTCGTGCTTTAATCCAAGAGATACAAACCCTAACAGATTTGGTACACCTATGGCAAACTCCATGAAACTTCCTCAAACTCACCAAAACTAATCATCTATCCTATCTTAACCTTTCTATGCTAACAAAACCTAATAATCCTAACCTAAACAGTCAATTCGAATGAGAAACATACCTGGTGCAATTGATGAAAACAGGTGCTAAATCTTCTTGATCCAAGGCCTGAAGTGATTGAAAACTGATCAATGAACTTGGTGATGAGTTCTGTATGCAACCAATGATGCTCCAAGGCTTTGAATCTCCCAATTCCCAAATTCTTGCACTTTGAATGGTGAACTTGCACAGCTCGAATCCACCTCAATTCTACCAAATGATTGTATGAATTATGATCTATGGATGATGATGATGAATACCATATCAAGAATGGTGAAAATTGATGAGAATTTGAGAGTTTGGATTGATTTTGCCAATGAGAGAAAGTGTATGAAACTTGTGTTTATGAACAATATGAAGCACCAACCATTGCATGAACCTCTTCATATCAATATATAGGTGAATTTAGAAACTCCTAGAAGCTTGGAGAAACTTCCCATGTATGATTTCCCTTGGATTTGGCTTATGTAACTTCCATTATAAGTAACCATGTGTAACTTTCAAAACTTGAACTACCCTCAAAATTCCACTTTAGCCAATGTTTTCAAAATGATTTTTCCAATCAAAATGACCTATAATTTCACCTCATTTGGCCCAAATATGAAAAATCTCATTTTTTAGGTCATTTTTATTCATTAAATCCACCAAATTTGAAACCTTGTGCTATGAATCTTTCCAATCTTTCATGGTCACTTTTATAGACTCAAAATGTCATTTGGAACAAGTTTGATGTTGTAAAGTTTTCCATTTGAAGCTTCCTTGTATGAGTTTTTGGCATAGGCTTGAAATGACCTGTAATCCTCAGATGACCAAAATACCCTTTGCTTGCCAAGACCATAAGTAGAGTTCCACAAATCATATGAATGCATACTATACCATTATAGAAATATAAGACAATGAGGAACAACTCTTATGTTGACCAGAAATTCATTTGAAATCTCCTTGAGGGGTAAAAATAGCTTGGAAGTCAAGCCACTTTCACAGACAAAATTTCAGATACCTCAGATGACCTGTAACTTGCAAGGACCATAACTTGAGTTCTATAAATCTCCTTGATATCTTCCACCACTCAAATTAAAGGTATTAAGATCCTCTACAAGTTTAATGTTGGCCAAAGATCCATTTGAAGCTTGCATTTTGACTTATCTTGCTTGGAAATTTGACCTAAATTAGGGGATTTTACACAGAAACCCTAATTTAGGAACTCCTCCTCTCCTTGATTTCTCTTGATTTCTTCTTAGCGCAACAACCTATCCTTCTTTACATGTCAAATTATGAACCCCACATCTTTCCAATAGCCCTTAATGCCTTTCAATCAGTCAATTGACCTAGAGTTGACCTAGAGTTGACCCCAGATGAAACCCTAGTTGACTGTCTTCAACTGCAATTCTTGTGATCACACCAATGACTTGTATCCTTCTCCAAATGACTTTCTAAGTCTCCCATGATGTCCAGATACTCTCCATACTTAGCCCACAGCTCACAATTTCTTTGTTGATCTTCTAATACACTTAGATAGGAGATAGATGCATTGCTTGATCCAATGACTTTCCAGCTTTCAAATTCTTTCTGATGACTTGAATGGGATTGAATTAGAATAATAACCTCTTGATAGGCTCATAGAGATGAGAATAATGATTGGTCCCTGTTGGATGATTTGCTATGCTATGCTATGCAGATGATTAGACTATGTACATGCCTCTATATGCAAATGTTAATGATATTGAAACATAAACCAAGTGAATAAGGTTGAGCAAATTTTAGGGTGCAACAGCTGCCCCTATTCAAGCGACTTGGACCCGATTGGGTGAAGAGCCCGGAGCCTTCAGACATTCGCGGTACGAGACGGTTGAATACTAAGAACCCAAAAATTTGCCAACCGCAGACATGAACTACACCACTGCTTCGGGGGTTATTTTCATCAGCCTGAAAAGCTTCCCTCATTGCAAGAATAAAACTTCGCTTGTCCACGTTAGGACGCCTGTGCCGTCAACACAAAGCACTCTCAATCTACACTCATCCACGTTAGGAAAAATCTCGACAGCTTCACTGGGGATGGCTCGTCTGCCTCTCGTCAGAAATAAATCGTCCACGTTAGGACTAAACTCTTCCACGTTAGGAATAACACCATTCACGTAAGGAATAATACCGCCCACGTTAGGACTAAGACTTCGTCTGGATCTGTCCATGTTAGGACTAAACTTTTCCACGTAAGGAATAACATCTTCCCACGTAAGGAAACCTCTCTTCTTTCCACGTAAGGAATCACCTCTATCTTTCCACGTAAGGAATCAATCTTTCCACGTAAGGAAACTAACTTCTTTTCTGAATCTGTCCACGTCAGGACTAAACTTTCCACGTAAGGGATGTAATCGTTCCATCTTCGTTCTGCGTAAGGAATCACAATCTTATCTGGATTTGTCCACGTAAGGACTCCAATCTTTCCACGTAAGGAATGCGATCTTTCTGATTTGTCCACGTCAGGACTCCAACTTGATATGTCCACGTAGGGACTCAATCTTTCCACGTAAGGAATCACCTCTATCTTTCCACGTAAGGAAACCAACTCTGTCCACGTAAGGACTAAACTTTCCACGTAAGGAATACATCGTTCTTCCACGTCAGGAATCAATCTTTCCACGTAAGGAATGCCATCTCTTTCCACGTAAGGAAACACCTAGGATTTGTCCACGTAAGGACTCACCTTTTTTCCACATAAGGAAACCATACCTTTCCACGTAAGGAATACTATGTCAATCTGTCCACGTAAGGACTCCACTCTTTCCACGTAAGGAATACAATCTTTCCACGTAAGGAATTCAATTTTTCCACGTAAGGAACTAAAACTTCTCATTCCACGTAAGGAAGAAACCTGTCCACGTCAGGACTTACGTTTCGTCTTGATTTGTCCACGTCAGGACTCGCCTCTTGACTTGCTGAGGAAATAGAACTTGTCCACGTCAGGACTCATGCACCTCTGACCCATTGGGAAGTGAGACTTGTCCACGTCAGGACTTGCGCATCTTCGACTTGCTGGGGAAACAAGGCTTGTCCACATCAGGACTCATACTTTGTCCACAACACGAAGAAGGATAAATTTGTCCACGTCAGGACTCTCGCGTCTTGTCATCACAAAGAACTACCAACTTGTCCACGTCAGGACGCACATTTCACCATTACGAATAAAGCTATCTGCTGGAAATAAATGGTCCACATCAGGACACCAACACGAAGAGTAACTAACTTTGTCCACGTCAGGACTCCACCTTCGATCAATACCGAGAACTCGAATCAGTCCACGTCAGGACTAACACATATCGTCAAACTGGAAGAAATGTCCACGTTAGGACTCCACCTTTTATCAATTCTGAGAAATCGAACCTGTCCACATTAGGACTAGCACCTCTTATCAACCATGAGGAAATAAATCTGTCCACGTTAGGACCCCACTTTTCTAGCACGAAGCAAACCTGTCAATAACATTGTCCGTGTCAGGACTCATTTCTCCATTGATCCCAAACCACAAACTTCTTAGCACTGACGTGACAGCGACTTTGAGGCGGACTCTACTGGGGATATTTGGAAACCAAACTAGTGGATGCCTGTTCTGATAACCGGCGGCAGCCTCTGAAATTCTGATTCATGAACCTGTTGATGACAAATAACTCTGCTTGGGAATAAGGAGAAATTTTGCCTACTCGCGGGGAAAACACGAGAAATTCACAAATAACTCTGCTCGGAGACAAAGAGAACTTCATCATGATAACTCTGTGGGGAATAATGCCAAAGCTGACACTTCATTGAATGTCTCACGCCGAGACCTCGAATGTTTGGTGATTCATCTGAGCAAGAGCTCTCTCTACCTGCAAGAGAAACAATACTTGAAGCAAACGGTTAGCCCACCTAGTTTATGTTTCAAAAATGCGTATGCTTGACAACGATGCAATGCTCCATTCGGCATGGAAATGCTACGCTTTTATTTGGTGGATGAAAATATGACACTATATGCCGATGCCAATGCAGACTGGAACTGCTGGGATACAGGAGCTGCTCCCGCAAAATAAATGATGAAGACAATGCCGACTCCGCTGGGGATAGCCTGGTGCTACAGAATTATTCCAGCAAAATAAATGCTGGAAGAGTGAAGTCGACTCAGCTGGGAAATGGGGAACTTAAACCAAACACCTTATTGAAGTAATGCCCTGCTGGGGAATATAACTTTGCTGGAGAATAACAGATGCGCCTGGTATGATCGAACTTCTGCTGGAGAGTGAACTGATATCACACGGTATTCCGGCAAAATAAATGCCAGGACCCACAACCAACTATGCCGGGGAGAGTCTTAATCTTCGATTTCCACTGGGAGGAATGAAAATACTTGCCGAGAAGAGAATTCCGCTGGGGAGGGGCTGATTCTCTTGGGAAAAATCAACTGGCTCCGCTGGGGGAGAGTAACTGCCCCTGCGGGGAAAGGTAAACTGCCTGAATACAGCTCATAAATATTAATCTTCTGCGACTAAACCAACTCGGCTTGAGATACACTGTCTGAATACAGCCTTATAATCTTGGAATCGCCAAACTCTGCTGAGAATGAATGACTTTGCTGGAGCATGTGCTTTGGATAAGCTACGGCTAGCTGGGGAATTCGATCCTTCTTCAGGAAGCACATGCATGACCTGCGTGGGGGTCGAGTCTTTCGTTACCGCAATCTGTTGATCATCTTCCTCGTATGGCTATGAAACCTGCAGCACCACAAACAAGACAAGACAAGCCTATGCAACCAAATCTATTTAGGTTAGTGACGTTATTTTCAGTTAATTCAAAGCTTTAGCAATTGTCGGCAAGGGCCAGTGATGTTATACACATGCTAGTTTCAGTAAACTTAGGCGCTTTATCATGCACAAAACAGTAAAGAACCAGCATCAAGTACTGAATAACATATTTTATTGATTGAGCCCCTGAATGGGCGGAGTTTTTGTACACGGGATGTAACTCCTGAAAAGAGGAAGCTACGCAAAGCAAATATACAAGTATGCACAAGAAGCATAAATATATTGACAAACTAAATTTGTACACATGTCGGCAACGGGATGCAGATGAACACCACGAACTGATCCTCCCATGACTCGCCCGACTCCAATGCTTCCCCGGTATCCATACTTCCGAAGAGATTGTATCTGATAATCGACCCCTCAGGTATATTCTCCCGCACCAATGCTCAAATGTGGTATCAAATTCGGACCGCAGTCATTTGCTTTTCAAATCCCTAACTTTTGTGTGAACCGCCCTTTACGGGTTTTCAGTTCACCGGGATACCCTTTTTTGCCGAAGCCGCCCAGTGTAGGTTTTCAACTTCGCGGGTGTACATTTTTTCAATTTTATCCCTAACTTTTTCCCGAACCTTTCATTCTGTTTTTGGTTCGCCAGGATGCCCCATTTTTGCCTGGACTCTCTTTTTCTGTCCAGCAGGTCAATTTTAAGCAAAGTATTTTTTAACTGCGTCTGAATTCACAGGCGACGTAAAGTCTTCACCGTCCATAGTGGACAACAATAAAGCTCCTCCTGAAAAGACTTTCCTGACAACGTATGGCCCTTCGTAGTTGGGGGTCCACTTGCCCCTGTGATCTGCCTGCGGCAGGAGAATCCTTTTCAGCACAAGGTCGCCCGTCTGAAAGCTTCGCGGATGTATCTTCTTATCATACGCTTTCTTCATTCGGCTCTGGTACAAACGACCGTATGCTAGAGAAGCTAGCCTCTTCTCATCCATCAAACTCAATTGGTTCAACCTATCTTTCACCCATTCTGCCTCGTCTAGCTGAACGTTTCGCAATACCCTCAGAGAAGGGATCTCCACTTCCAATGGTAGCACTGCTTCCATTCCGTATACCAACAAGAACGGGGTTGCCCCGGTTGATGTGTGTACCGTCGTACGATAACTGTGCAAAGCAAAAGGTAGCATCTCATGCCAATCCTTATAGGTCACCACCATTTTTTGAACGATCTTCTTGATATTCTTATTGGCCGCTTCAACAGCGCCATTCATCTTGGGTCGGTAAGGGGAGGAGTTGTGATGTTCGATCTTGAAATTCTGACAGAGCTCCTTCATCATTTTGTTATTCAGGTTTGAACCGTTGTCCGTGATTATCCGCTCGGGGACCCCGTATCGGCAAATGATATCTCTCTTGATGAATCTGGCCACCACTTGCTTAGTTACATTTGCGTAAGACGCCGCTTCCACCCACTTGGTGAAATAATCGATTGCTACTAGGATGAACCGATGCCCGTTAGAAGCTGTCGGCTCGATCTTTCCAATCATATCGATTCCCCACATCGAGAATGGCCATGGCGATGACATCACATTCAGAGGACTCGGAGGCACATGGATCTTATCAGCATAAATTTGGCACTTGTGGCACTTCCTCGCAAACTTGAAACAATCAGTTTCCATAGTCAGCCAAAAATAACCTGCCCGCAGCAGCTTTCTCGTCATAGCATGCCCACCAGCATGCGTACCAAAGGTACCTTCGTGTATTTCCTCCATGAGCAGATTTGCCTCTCTTTCGTCTACACAACGCAACAGTACCAAGTCGTGGTTCCTTCTGTACAAGACACCATCTGGATTCAAATAGAAATTACCCGCTAATCTCCTGAGAGTCTTCTGATCTTGACTGGATGCCCCAGCCGGATACTCTTTATTCTTCAGGAAATTAAGGATATCAAAATACCACGGTTTGTCGTCGGATTCTTCGTCAATAGCAAACACGAAAGATGGTCTGTCAAGCCGAGAGATAATGATTCGGGGAGCCTCGTTCCAGAAGTTGACTTTGTACATGGAAGACAAAGTGGCCAGGGCGTCAGCCATTTGATTTTCTGCTCTCGGTACGTGATGCAATTCAACCTTGTCGAAGAAAGGCAACAACCTCCTTGCATAATTCATGTAATGTATCAAGTTGGGCTGACGTGTCTCCCATTCCCCTTTTATCTGATTCACCACCAGAGCGGAATCTCCGTATACGTCCAGATTCTTGATTCGCAAATCAATGGCTTCTTCAAGCCCCATTATACAAGCTTCGTATTCGGCCTCATTATTGGTAACAACAAAGGTCAATCGGGCAGTAAACGGGATGTGCGACCCGTGTGGCGTAGTGATGATTGCCCCTATTCCGCTACCGTAAGCGTTCACAGCTCCGTCAAATATCATCTTCCATTTGGAGCCCAACTCTGGTCCTTCGTCTGGCAACGGTTCTTCACAATCTTTCATCTTTAGGTACATGATATCCTCGTCGGGAAAATCAAACCTCATCGATTGGTAATCTTCAATAGGCTGCTCTGCCAGGTACTCAGACAGTACACTCCCTTTTATAGCCTTTTGCGAGACGTATTGGATGTCATATTCAGTCAAGACCATCTGCCAACGGGCAATTCTCCCTGACAACGCCTGCTTTTCGAATAAATATTTGATAGGATCCATCTTCGAGATGAGCATGGTTGTATGATTCAGCATGTATTGCCTCAAACGCTTGGCGGCCCAGGCTAGCGCGCAACAAGTTTTCTCCAGCATTGAGTATCGAGATTCACAATCTGTAAATTTCTTACTCAAGTAATAAATTGCATGCTCTTTTCTCCCTGTCTCGTCGTGCTGACCGAGAACACAACCCATGCTTCCCTCAAGAACTGTCAAATACATAATAAAGGGTCTACCTGCCACTGGGGGTATCAAAATAGGAGGCTCCTGCAAATACTGCTTTATTTTATCGAACGCCTTTTGATAGTTTTCGTTCCACGTTACAGCTTGATCTTTCTTCAACAGCTTGAATAATGGTTCACACGTGGCCGTTAGATGAGATATGAACCGGGCGATGTAGTTCAACCTCCCTAAAAACCCGCGCACCTCTTTCTCTGTTTTAGGCGTCGGCATTTCTTGGATCGCTTTTATTTTAGCAGGATCGACCTCTATTCCTCTTTCACTTACGATAAACCCCAGCAGTTTACCCGATCTCACCCCGAAGGTGCATTTGTTAGGGTTCAGTCTCAGCCTGAACTTCCTAAGCCTTTTAAATAACTTCAGCAGATTCACCAGATGCTCTTCCTCCGTCTGGGATTTGGCAATCATATCGTCAACATAAACTTCGATCTCTTTATGCATCATATCATGGAAAAGAGTCGTCATCGCACGCTGATATGTTGCCCCAGCATTTTTCAAACCAAAGGGCATCACTTTGTAGCAAAATGTTCCCCAAGGCGTTATGAAAGTAGTCTTCTCCATATCCTCTGGCGCCATTTTAATCTGATTATAGCCTGAGAAGCCATCCATGAAGGAGAATATGGAGTATTGAGCAGTATTGTCAACTAGCACATCGATATGAGGAAGTGGAAAATCATCCTTTGGGCTTGCTTTATTCAAATCCCTATAATCCACGCACATCCGAACCTTGCCATCTTTCTTTGGCACTGGCACGATGTTAGCAACCCATGAGGGATATTTTGTCACAACCAGGAAACCAGCATCCCACTGTTTTTGAACTTCCTCTTTGATTTTTACTGCCATGTCTGGTCTAGTTCTGCGAAGCTTTTGTTTGACCGGTGGGCATTCTTCTTTCAGTGGCAGACGGTGCACAACCATATCTGTATCGAGCCCTGGCATATCTTCATACGACCAAGCGAATGCATCACTATACTCTCGGAGCATTTCAACCAGTCTTCGCTTGATATCGCTCTGCAGTGCGGCTCCGATACGAATATTCTTCTCAACCCCTTTCGACCCCAAGTTGATAATTTCGATGACCTCTTCGTGAGGCAGAATGACACGCTCTTCTTGTTTCACCAACCAAGACAATTCTTCAGGGACGTCACTATCTTCGACAACCTCTTCTTCGGCCTGAAATACCGGGTGCTCGAAGTCGGGACGAGTCATAGGTGGTTCAAGGATGTCATCTGAAAATGTTATCCTGCAAAAAGAATGGTTAAATGCTTCAAAATGCGTATAAAGCGAATAGCCACATTGCCATTTTATTGAAAAATACAAAACGAGAAAAACAGAGATTACAATATTTGCACATGAAAAACGCCTTTTATTTAACGATAAACACGCAATGTTCATAACAGCACAGCCCTAAGCAAATCATGATGCCCCGGGCAAGACATCAAATTATTCAACAATTAATAAAACAAAGCATTACTGTTTAAGAGTCACAGGAACAAGCTCCTGAATAGACCAGTTGCACAGTCCCTGTCCTGGCGTGCTTGGCTGAATCCAGGCATCCATATCACAGTCGCTGTCTCCTTCGTCAGACTCTGAAGCAGCATTGATGGTTCCATGACATACTCCACTGGCAGAGATGGTTATTGGCCCTCTGAAACAGGGTGCCCCCACGGCAGGTGCTGACGACGACGGTTGGTATCCTAGCCCGAACCGGTCCATCTTCACAGGAATATCTAGCACTTTGCCCCAGCCCTTTGCTTCTCCTGCCTCCACCAGAGCTTGGGCTTCTTTATACGACGAGACGGCTATCTCCGACACTTTGCTCGGCCTGGGACCTTTGTCCTTGATACGCAACCCTTCAAATGCCTGGCAGGGTGTTTCGTGAATCTCTCCATCGACCTCCACATATTTAAATGATGGCAGATGGCTGACCAGGATGTCTTCTTCTCCATATACAGTAACCACGCTGTCTCCGACCATATATTTTAACTTCTGATGCAGGGTAGACGTGACTGCCCCAGCCCCATGAATCCAGGGTCTTCCGAGCAGGCAACTATATGCAGGCTGTATATCCATGATATAAAATTCCGTCGCAAACACCTCCGGCCCCACCTGTAGAGGCAATGTTATCGATCCAAAGATTGTTCTTCGTGTGCCGTCAAACGCTCTAACTACCAAGTCACTGGGCGTGCACAAGATCCCTCTGACATCCAGCTTCATCATCGCTTTCTTGGGCATCACATTTAAGGATGATCCGGTATCGACCAATACATGCGACATTACTGATCCTCTACTCTCAACAGATATGTGCAGCGCCATATTATGATCTCTCCCCTTCGGGGTCAAATCGAAGTCAGTAAAACCCAAGCTGTGGCCTGCATTCACATGTGCCAACACTCCTTCCAGCTGATTCACGGAGACGTCTTGGGGTACGAAGGAAGTATCCAGGACTTTCAACAAGGCGTTTCTGTGAGCCTCAGAACACAATAGCAATGACAGTATAGATATTTTGGACGGTGTCTGTTGCAGATGCTCCACAATCTTATAATCACTTTTTCGAATCAAGCGCATGAACTCTTCTACATCTTTCGATGCCGATGCTTTTTCGCTTGCTTGCACGGGGACATCCTCACCCATCTTTCCCTTTCCTTTTGCCAGTCTTTCGGCCTCCACCTCAGGCGATATGAAGATCCTACCACTCCTTGTCATGCCTCCTGAACCGACCACATTCTCTACAGTCTCGGCTGGTTGCTTATTAACATCAATCTTTATTCTGTCACAATACACTTCCAACCCATATGACCATGGGACTGCTTTTGTGCTCTCGTACGGGATTGGTTCGGCCTTAGTTATGGTGATCGGCGGTCGCTGAGCCGGTGCTGTTATAGTGATTGTCTTTCGAGGAATCGTTACAGTGGCCACATCACTCTGATTATCTGCTACTGCCCCTGCGGGCTCTTCGATTGCTGCTCGGTCAAACTGCAATGTGTCGTCATCAATTAAAGCCTGGATGCCTTTCTTCAAATCATCACACCCCCCATCCAGGGTCCAGCATTCTAAGCAATACTCGTCACATCCTGGATAAACACCCCCTTGCAACAATCTGCTTTTTATCTCTCTCAGCGGCGTCTTTAAATCATCGACATTCATAATCAGATTCAACCCTTCCTCAGTCAGAATGGCGTTTGCCCCATGATTAGGCATGGGCTTCTGCACTATATTCGGCCCTGCTGTTCCGAAATTGATAGCTTTATTATCCAAAAGATCCTGCACAACATGCTTAAAAGCATGGCAACCCTCTACATCGTGGCCCGGAGCCCCAGAATGAAACTCATAGTGCCTGCTTGCATCATAACCATACAGAGGAGTTCCCGTTATAGGTGCCAGAGTTCTCTTCTCTACCAGGTTCAGACCCAACAGCGTCTGCAACAAATCTGCATAGGTTGAGGGAGGCTTCTCAAAAACTCTTCTTGGTTTACCACCCTGGAATCTTTGCTGAGCAGGCTGTGCCCCCTGTTGTGGCTGCTGCTGCATTGGCTTCTGCTGCTGCTGCATTGGCTGCTGCTGAAACGATTGTTGTTGTTGAAATGGCTGCTGCTGGAACGGAATAGTAACACTCGCCACCTGCTGCGGCTGATGATATTGGTTTCGACCCCTGCCTCGGCCTCGGCCTCGGCCTCCAAATACCGCGCTTGCCTCACCCTGACGGCGCCCACCAAAAGCCTTCCTATTACTGCCAGATGCATTTGATTCCTCAGCCTGGAACCTGCCTTGTTTAATGTTGTTTTCAATCTTTTCTCCCATCAGAATTAAGTCTGAGAAACTGGCCAAAGATGTGTGAAACAACTTGTCATAAAACATGCCTGTGAACGTTCCGATAAACATGTCATTCATTTCCTTGTCTTCTAAAGGAGGACGGACCCTGGCAGCCATATCGCGCCACCTTTGCGCGTACTCTTTAAAGCTCTCACCCTTCTTCTGAGACAGCCCTGTCAATTGGACCCGATTGGGCGCCAAGTCGATGTTATACTTGTAGTGAGCTATAAATGCCTCTGCCAGTTGCTTCCATGTCTTTATGTTAGTTGGCTCCAACCCCATGTACCACTCTAAGGAAGGGCCTGATAGACTATCTTGAAAGAAATGCATTAGCATTCTCTCATCAGTGGAGTACGCAGACATCTTTCTGTAATAAGCCCGCACGTGCACTTTCGGACATGTGTCCCCTTTATACTTATCAAACACAGGAGCTTTGAATTTGATTGGCACCCTCAAGCCAGGTACCAGACCCATTGTTGCCATGTCTAAGCCCACAGCACTTTGGTTCAGGACCCTCCTCATTTGCTCTTCTAGCATTCTGATCTTCTGGGAGTCATCCATCGGCCCTTCGAAACCTCCGCCGGAGAAGGCGTCCTCCTGCTGATCTTCTTGCCACATACCATTCCCAGCTCCATACCCATCATATCCATTATTGCGGCCAGCTCTAATCTGATTCATCACCGGGCCTCGGCCTCTGTTGCCGTACCCCTGAGCAACTCTAGCAGGCCCAAAAGCCATTAACCCAACGCCGTTTCCATTTCCGAAACCTCCGTAACCCTGATTGGCCACACCATAACCATCTTGCCCAAAGCCTTGAGCATTGAAACCATATTTCCCAGCGTTATCGAATCCCTGATCGTTGAACCCGAATCCAGCATTACCGAAGTCGTTGCCTCCCATATTATCACCCAAGTTGATATCACCGAGCCCAACGTTATGGACAGCAGTCTCGTTCCCAACTCCGACGTTACCGTTCCCAGCAGCGGTAGCGTTGTTGACATTAGCAGCAGGTATATTGACTACAGGTGGAGCCACTGGTGTGGGAGTGCCATCTCCATGAACAGTATCTACTCGCACAGACTGATGATCCTCGTTACCGTGACCGGTGTTTCTGACCAACAGAGGCTGCACCATGGCTTGCAAATTCTCCTGACCTTTTGCAATAGCTTCCATGGTCTGCATAAAGAGAGCTAGCTTCTCGCGCACATCTTGCATCTCGTTCTGCATTTGATCCATGATTCTTCGACAGTTGGTGCGAGTGGAATATCTGTGCGGGCGCTGATCTGCAATCCTGGAAATACCTGGTACAGAGCAGGAAATAAGATATCATCCGATGATTACCTGTAATGCAAATATGAATATGAATGCAATGCAATGTGTGTGTTTGTGCATTAGGGAAATTCATTCCCCGATTCTAGTGTGAAGGTGTCGGTACAGTGACAGTGCTAACAATATAAAGGTCGGAGCTGAATCACAGAAAGCCTCATATATTGCGGATAAACCAATAAGCCAAGAATACAATATCACTGAGAGTACAATAAGAAGGCATGACCTCAACCAACAATCCCGGTGATGGTCAGCACTATGCAAATAAAGCATACAAGTTACTACATGAAATGATCAAACACTCCCATAAGTCTGGTACTCTTCTAGCAGCTTCTTGGTCTCCGGATGACTTGGTCGGGTAAGCAGCCCTTCAACAAGTTGGTTTCTTTTCTTAAGAACACGTCACACGTCTTCAGCAGTTTCCTCCCATGCCCCTTCTCCGAAGCGATCCTCTAGTTTACGCTTCTGAGACACAGCTTCATCTCTGCCTTTGATGGCCTTGTTCAGTGCATTCTGGAGGCTGTACCGGGTCATCACTTCTTCTTCACACTTCTTGATGCTGGACTTCAACTGCTCTTCGAGGTCGGAAATTTGCTGCTTCAACTTATCTTCCCTCTTCTTATTGTTGGTGAGCGTGGCATTCCAAGTCTTATTGCAAGAAGAGATCTCTCGGTGAGCGATGTCAAGTGCTTTCTTTTTGGATTCCAGCATGTCATGGGAGCTTCTGAACTCTTGCCCCAGATGTTCGCGCTTCTTCCTTTCCTCAGTCAACTCGGCCCCTAATCTGTTCATTAGCTCAATCTGCTGTTGGAAAGCATGCACGACCTTGTTTTTCTCACTGTGTATCTGGGCTAGCTCTTGCTCTAACCCTTCATTGATCTTCATCAAGGCTTCTTTTTCTTTCACAACTTGCTCGTAGGCCTCCCTAGAAACAGTAGTTGGCTCTGCTACCGGAATGGGAACAAGGGCTGGTGCATCTGGAAATGGCATCTGCAACTGACTTGCTCTATCCTGGATCCAAACTCTGTATGGTGCGTAAGCCTGACAGTCATTCTTCCCTAACAGCGGCTTCCCTCTTCGGTTAATACGCGTCCAGGCATGCTGCAGCTTGGCTAATAACTCCCCCTTCAAATCTCCGGTGAAGTACAGAGATTCCTGTACTTCTTCTTCCTTTGGTGGGTTCTTCAGCGCATATCCGAACTGACGGACCAACAGGGATGGGTTGTAATTGATACACCCTTTTCTTCCTATCAGCGGGACATTAGGGTACCCAGAACAACTGAATATAAGCTCAGACCCTAGCAGGTCTCGATCAAACCACTCAACGTCTTCGGAAGATAGCCTCATCAGGCGCTCTGACCAGCTAGCGGTGGTTGCACTCTCCACAAAAGATCCCTTCATGGGAAGGTGGCTCTTGAACCACATATTCAACAGAGGCGCACAGCAGTAAACGGCCTTTCCCCTTCTGTTTTCATTCTTGTAGTGCGAGGAGTGGTAGAAGTCTCCGATCAACGTTGGCACTGGATTGCCGGCAGCAAATAGATGGAAAGCGTCCAAGTCTACGAAATTGGGCAGGTTAGGGAACAGCACAATTCCATAAATGCATAGAGCCAAAATAGCATTGAAAACCACCCAACAGCCGTTCTTGGCATACTCCTGAGCTTTGCCAACCAGGAAATCAAGAGAGAAACCTGAAACCCCAAGCCAAGAAGTCACTAATAGTTCTGCAGCGTCCATATGCAAGGCTTTAGCTAAGTCCTCCAACTTGGGCTCAGCAGCAGAGTGAATAAAGGGAACCTTGTTCTGCACTGGCAGCTCAGTAAACTCCACATACTCTTCAATGGTAGGCCCCAGAATGAAGTCAGGAAATATAAAACATCTTAATGCGGGGTCATAGAACTGCATCAAGGTGTACAGCCCGTTCATCTCATCAGCAGTGGGCTTGCAGACTAATCTCAGTAATCTCCCATGACTCATTCTGAAGCTTCTCCTAACCTCCTCATCAGCAAGAGATATCAGACCGAGCAAAGGGGTAATATCGGGTGTAGGCATCTTATACGCAACTGTTTTCCTCAAACCAGCCATAATCAATACTCAGAAGTCTGGGCACTAGAACCGGGGGATATGCAAATGCACCTGCAGCACAGACACACGTTAATGGGATGCAATGATAATGGGTATGCAAACAATGCAATGCAAATAACATGCAACAGGGACCAAATGCCGTAGCTGAATAGCCTGAACCATATCAATAGGTCTCAAACAGACTCCTTAGAAGTCCTCAACCCTGGTCTCAGATAGACCTAAAACAAAGCTCCAACAATGGTCTCTGACAGACCTCAAACCATAACTCCAACTGGTCTCGGGCAGACCTCAGAACTCTCCAACTGGTCTCTGACAGACCTCAGAACTCTCCAACTGGTCTCTGACAGACCTCAGAACTCTCCCACTGGTCTCTGACAGACCTCAGAACTCTCCATAAATACCCAGGATCTCAGATCAAGAAACAAACTGGTAGTCTGAAGGTCTAGTTACCTGCATAACCCCAAACCCTCTCACAGGTGGATGTCCTAGTAACTGACAAAGGTATGGCATCCTATGCGGTCGTCGGCGTCACAGACTTTCAGGGTTGATGATACGATTCCCAGAAGGAGTGGCATCATCAAATCCTGAAGAGGCCTCACTTAGCCAACTTCCAAATGATCGGTTCCCGGAGTCGACAATTCAGCTGACCAACAACCCCTTCGACCCAAAGGGTAGAAAAAGAAGCCAACCAGAAGAACCTCGTCCGAGTGTATATTTCATGAGACACTAATGCAAGCAAAGCCGGCACGCGCCACTACTTTCTACTCTAGTTCTAGGTGCACTCAAGCCCAGGTCCGACTTATCTCTTAATCAAAGAACACCCGTCACACCCACAATACAGCAATAATAATCAATATATATAATGCTGAAAATAAAGGTCAGAAATATAAATCCATGCAAAATCCTCGACGGGAAAACAAGCGTTAGGATTGACTCTCTTAAGGGACGTTGGATCCCAAATGCATAAGAACTATCGCAATCCTTAGCAGCCAGGGGACGTTAGATCCCCAGCAGAGTCGCCAGCTGTCGCTACTGCGAAAATCGGCGCCGGCTGAACAGAAGAGTCGCCACCGTGCGTTATTTATCCCACGAGAGGGAAAGGAAACGCTCAGAGTAAACCTCGCACAACACGGGAAAGGTATGGTCGTCGCAACCAAAACCTGGATTCGGGAGTCGGTTACGCAAGGGGAAGGTATTAGCACCCCTCACGTCCGTCGTACTCGACGGGATCCACGCTTGTTTTCGGGTATGGATTGTTATTTCTATCTAAACTAAGGGTTAAGGGTTAAAAGGAAAGAAAACAACTCGGCAAAGTATCGCACTTTATGCCTACGTATTCCCGTCTGGAACGAGAAATCAGAGTCAACGTAGTTCGCCTACCTACTGGAAAGGAGGGGAAGGTTGCTCGCTAGGATATCGCATCCTATGCCTACGTACTTCCACACTGCATGGAAGATCAGAGCAAACGTAGTTCGGGCCACGGAAGACACAAGCTTCTCTTGATTGATTTTATTCCTTCTGAAAAAGGTTTTTCTGATTAGCAGTCCAAGCGGACAAAAATGACGTCTTGATGAGTTCACATTCTTTTACGGAAGAAGTGTCTTTTATTGTGTTTGAAATTTTATTGTATTTTTCTGTTTGTTTTGAGGAAGAAGAGACAGAACTCTAACCTACGGTTGCGAAGGGAATCAAACTAACCTAATGTTATCATGCATGGGTTAAGACCTAGTGTCTATCATGCTCCTCTCTTGCGCAGAGAGAAACAGAGATCCTAAGGGAATAGACGGAAACAGAAACAATAGCAGATATATACAGTAAAGTAGTAAAATGCATGAATGCAGCAATACAAGTGAGGCAAGGGAGTCCCACTCAACCTCGAACCTAGAAAACAATAGGCAAAAGTGAACAGACTTCACTTTCAACCCAACAGGTTAAACAGCAAACAATACAGTCAGGGAAAACCAATCAATACATCCGAAAAGGAATAACAACTAAAATAAACAGCCACAGCAGCTCTGCATCAACACCCATCTTCATGTCATCTCCAAACAGCTACAAGCTTCAGCAAGCATCAATCTCCATCTACACAGCCTTCAAGCAAGGTCTTGATTATCAATCTTCCATCTACAATGGCTTTTCTTCAAGTCTCAACCTCCAGGATGAACATCAATCAACAAGATGAAGTGAATGAATATTAGACAGTCAATTACCTACCAAGGGTGGTTCATTAACTGTTAACATTATAGACAATTTTCCCCTCAAAAGTTCTATCTTTCAAATACATTCACTGATCCTTCCAAAGGAAGGAGGTGGGTATTTGAAAGAGACTTTGAATCATAGAGAAAGGATGGATGCAGACAAGGCATTCCATATTTGGGAAACAAGCTTTCTAATCTAGAGCTCTGCCTAGCTCCTAAACCCTAGTCTCCTCAACAGCTGCTAGCAGGAATCTCCTCTTCAACTCTGGAAGTTGGTCTTCAAGCTCTAGATCTCCAATGGCTTCATCATCACAAGTCTTCAGCTCTCCCAATCCCCAAGCAATCCCAATACCCACACAGACAAATCATAATCCCCAGAGGGGGCACACCACACCAGTCAAACAAATACAGACAATATATTAATAGCAGTAGGGGAATCCTAATGATTTCTAAGGGATCTAATAGCTACCCCTAATCCCTATAGTCCCATACCCCAAAAATTCAATCTCTAACTCCTAAGGGAAATGGACTTATTCACCTATGTTATCACCTAAACCCTAATTTTGGTCATGCTATTTACATCTAATCAAATCACCTAAAATTAATTTCTAAAATTGTGAATTAAATCCTATATACAAGATACATGTCTAACCTAATCAACCTAAAAAGAAGGGATTAAAAATACTAAAGCATCTATTAGAACAAAAATCATCAAATTCATGTATCAAACAAAATATTATTTACACCTAATTAAAAGAAAAATATACCAAAAATATAAAAATGAAATGAACTATTAATTTTTTTGTATGACAATTTTCTTGACAAAATTAAGAAAAGAATGCAAAAACAACCAATGAAAAATATGCATTTTACAATTTGTTATGATTTTTGAAAGATTTAATGTTTTTTTTGAAATAAAATAAAATGAATTAATATGCAAAGGGTGCAGAAAGCAAGTAAAGTCAGTTAAAAGAGAGAACTGGGCCAGGTAGTGGGGTGCGAATAGTAAGCGAATGTGAGGCCCAGGAATCAATCAGAAAGCCAACAAAAATTAAAAAAACCAAAACGGTGTGAAAAGTAATTATTTCAGTGTAAATGGAATTGGGCTTGGGAACGGGGGTGCCAAAAGCAAGCGAATGCAAAGCCCAGTCAGCCAGAATAAATGAAACGGGGCGTTTTAGCATTTGAAGTTTCCCTCCGTTTTTTCATTCAATTGCGTCCGTTGGATTGAGTTCCCAGTCAAATGTCAAAGCTAGATCAAACGGCTTGCAAGTCATCTTCAACCTTGAGTAAACCCTAACCCTGAAAAACCATAGCCATGCACGAACTTCTCCTCCTTTGTTCTCCCTCATCTCTCCATGGATTCCTTCGACTCCAAGAGCAAAGTTGCTCTATAAACTTGCCTCTTCACAGCCATGCCAATAACTCTCCCTAACACTCGCTCAATAAACCAACTCGAAGAGAATAACAGTTTGACTCCACCATTAATACCTGTGATCAATTGCTTCAATTCTCACCAATTCTTGTCCTAAACTCATCTACATCTTATGCTGATCATAACAAGCCATTCAATGAAGATTTTCGTGCTTTAATCCAAGAGATACAAACCCTAACAGATTTGGTACACCTATGGCAAACTCCATGAAACTTCCTCAAACTCACCAAAACTAATCATCTATCCTATCTTAACCTTTCTATGCTAACAAAACCTAATAATCCTAACCTAATCAGTCAATTCGAATGAGAAACATACCTGGTGCAATTGATGAAAACAGGTGCTAAATCTTCTTGATCCAAGGCCTGAAGTGATTGAAAACTGATCAATGAACTTGGTGATGAATTCTGTATGCAACCAATGATGCTCCAAGGCTTTGAATCTCCCAATTCCAAAATTCTTGCACTTTGAATGGTGAACTTGCACAGCTCGAATCCACCTCAATTCTACCAAATGATTGTATGAATTATGATCTATGGATGATGATGATGAATACCAGATCAAGAATGGTGAAAATTGATGAGAATTTGAGAGAGTTTGGATTGATTTTGCCAATGAGAGAAAGTGTATGAAACTTGTGTTTATGAACAATATGAAGCACCAACCATTGCATGAACCTCTTCATATCAATATATAGGTGAATTTAGAAACTCCTAGAAGCTTGGAGAAACTTCCCATGTATGATTTCCCTTGGATTTGGCTTATGTACCTTCCATTATAAGTAACCATGTGTAACTTTCAAAACTTGAACTACCCTCAAAATTCCACTTTACCCAATGTTTTCAAAATGATTTTTCCAATCAAAATGACCTATAATTTCACCTCATTTGGCCAAAATATGAAAAATCTCATTTTTTAGGTCATTTTTATTCATTAAATCCACCAAATTTAATAACCTTGTGCTATAAATCTTTCCAATATTTCATGGTCACTTTTCTAGACTCAAAATGTCATTTGGAACAAGTTTGATGTTGTAAAGTTTTCCATTTGAAGCTTCCTTGTATGAGTTTTGGGCATAGGCTTGAAATGACCTGTAATCCTCAGATAACCAAAATACGCTTTGCTTGCCAAGACCATAAGTAGAGTTCCACAAATCATATGAAGGCATACTATACCATTATAGAAAGCTAAGACAATGAGGAACAACTCTTATGTTGACCATAAATTCATTTGAAATCTCCTTGAGGGGTAAAAATAGCTTGGAAGTCAAGCCACTTTCACAGACAAAATTTCAGATACCTCAGATGACCTGTAACTTGCAAGGACCATAACTTGAGTTCTATAAATCTCCTTGATGTCTTCCACCACTCAAATTAAAGGTATTGAGATCCTCTACAAGTTTCATGTTGGCCAAAGATCCATTTGAAGCTTGAATTTTGACTTATCTTGCTTGGAAATTTGACCTAAATTAGGGGATTTTACACAGAAACCCTAATTTAGGAACTCCTCCTCTCCTTGATTTCTCTTGATTTCTTCTTAGCACAACAACCTATCCTTCTTTACATGTCAAATGATGAACCCCACATCTTTCCAATAGCCCTTAATGCCTTTCAATCAGTCAATTGACCTAGAGTTGACCTAGAGTTGACCCCAGATGAAACCCTAGTTGACTGTCTTCAACTGCAATTCTTGTGATCACACCAATGACTTGTCTCCTTCTCCAAATGACTTTCTAAGTCTCCCATGATGTCCAGATACTCTCCATGCTTAGCCCACAGCTCACAATTTCTTTGTTGATCTTCTAATACACTCAGATAGGAGATAGATGCATTGCTTGATCCAATGACTTTCCAGCTTTCAAATTCTTTCTGATGACTTGAATGGGATTGAATTAGAATAATAACCTCTTGATAGGCTCATAGAGATGAGAATAATGATTGGTCCCTGTTGGATGATTTGCTATGCTATGCTATGCAGATGATTAGACTATGTACATGCCTCTATATGCAAATGTTAATGATATTGAAACATAAACCAAGTGAATAAGGTTGAGCAAATTTTAGGGTGCAACAGTCCAGAGCATCAACAGCCGACTCGGTAGCCACCGATCGATCGTTCGATTGACCGAAAAATCAACTCTTCAACAATAAGGAATATGACCTCAAGATGTGAATAAAAAATGTTCCTAATGACATATTACATCTACCCATAAAATTTCATGACAATTGGATCAAGGGTTGAGGAGTAATCGCAAAAGTCGGGAATTAGGGTTTCGAAAGGGGCAAGACCATAACTCCTTAACCACACATCCAAATGAAGTGGTTCAAAGCTCATCGGAAAGCTCTTGACAAATCCTACAAAAGTCCCTAAGTGGTCCATGATCAGAAAATGCATAGATTTGGAGTTATGATCAAATTCATTTCAAGAAGGGAAAATGACTTAGAGAAATTTCACTTTTATGCTTGTTTTTTAGCAACTTTGAGAGGCTTTTTGGCCAAGTTCCTTTGATAATTTGAAATCCATGAAAACATGAATATTTTAGAGCTATTTTAGGGCTTTCTAAAAAGTACTAGAATATCTCAATGGCATTTGTGAGCTGAGAGTTATGGATTTGGCAAGATGGTGTTTCAACACTTGAGTCCCACATTGACAATTTTTCATAAACTCATTCTTTGATCACATGGACTTTTCTCAGCCCTTGGATTTTGTTTATTTATGATGCTTTGATGTTTTGAAATAGAGAAGTGTGAGAGTTATGCAGAGAAAATGAAAATTTGAAGCTTGGCAAGTTGGCTTGCAAGTTGCAAATGCAACTTGCATTATAATATTCAAAATATGTAAAAGGTGGAAAGTGAAAATCTGCAACCAGCCATGTCCCTACTCTCCCTAGCCTCACTTCAGCCACTCTAAATTCATCATTACACTTGACTTCAGATCACTTTGAAGCCAAGGAGTACCTTTTGGAAGATTTGATCCAAATTGCCAAACTTTTCCCTCTTAGGAAGGAAACCTCCAATCTGTCCTTTCCCTATCATTTCCCTATAAATAGAGGACTTATCTACCTCATTACACACACAAGAGCCTCTCTAAAAACAAGAGAAATCACAAGCTCTCTCTCTTTCCCTCCTTACTCCAATCTCACAAAATCTCAAAATCACAAAAACACTAAAAAACTGTCTTGACAGTCCAGCCCCCTAAACTCATTTACACACCTTCAAACTCTCCAAAAACCCTCCACACAATTCATAAATATGATATAGAAGGTGCTCAAGCCCTCAAACCACTCAAAATCACCATTTCCCACAAAGTCAACTTTCAATCCAAGAAAGTTTGACTTCACATACCAAATCTCACAAATCCTCACTTGGACCAGTTTTGAATCTTTCAACACTCCCAACACTTCATGTTTATGATGTTCTAACTATCCAAAAGCTCAAAAACCAGCTGGAATTGAGTTTGCTCCAACTGTCACAAAATGTTACATTTTGCTTCAAAAGGAGGGAAGTTTCAAAGCTAGGTGGTACTTGAAGTTCTCTGGTTTTCTTTATTCTATTGCTTGATCAAGAGTATCTACAAGAGGTATGTGACTTTGAATTTTATTTCATACATTACATGGCATGATATTCAAATTTGAGGTTATGTGTTGAAAGTATGTTCATTGCTGTCCCAAGATTGTTCTCTATGAAAATTCATGTTCATTGCAATATGGCTGTTTTATTGGTGTGCTATGATTATGAATGATGTGTTGACTTAATTTGTGCCTGCTGAATCTACATATTCATCAGAATTGCAATAAGGTTTAAAATTCATGAGTATGCATTTCATTCTCATATGCAAGTGTAAAGTCTGTTTGAGCCAATGTTGAAATGATCAAAATCTCACTTGTTGATATTTGAATTATGTTAAATCTGTCTTGTTTGAATTGGTAATATGCTACATGATCCTCTCAAGACATTTCATTGATTTACAAACTGAGGACCATTTTTTCTAACCATGTCAAAACCACTGACCTTGCTGTTTGAAAGCACAATATATGTTGTCACATCCTGTTATGATTTGTTGAGGTGGAAATTCATCAGCATATTGTTTGAACATCAACTTGACTGTCTGCTTCTGTCATGAAACTTAGACTCTATACTTTCAATATTCCTATCCTTACATAATAATGTAGAGTTCATGATCAATACTTGCCATAAATACATGACTGATATGTTGAGTTTGTTTAATGTATGAGGCCGAAAAGCCAAGCTTGCACAGATTTTGTTTACTTTGATTCATGTTTTTCATCTGTCATGATTTTTAGCTTCATCCTTCACTGTTGCAATTTGTGTGTGTATGCATGATCCAATGACTGCTATGAACTTGTTTTTAGTGCATAATCATGTTTCCTTGACATATTCATATTATGTGGTTTGAAATCTCATCTTTAGAAAATCACCCTGCTGCACCCTTAAACAAAAAACTGTTTTGCATCAAACATGCCATTGTCATTTCAACTGGCCTTGTAGATGATCTTTGTGTGTAAAATCATTGGCTAACATGTATATGAGCTGTAAGTGTGATTTGTTTGACTAGGTGTTGCATAAAACCTGAACTGACCATCCAACTTGCATCTAAAATGTCAATTTGCATTTAGCACATCAGTTTTCATATTAACCTGTTTTGAACCAATCTTAATGTTCAAACTCATTTGTCTATAGATATGTGATGTGTGTATGTGATTCACTTGATCAAAATGTGCATAGAACAAATGTTGAAGTTTCTCATGCTTTACCAAATGTCAAATGCAGCCAGCCCATCATTTTCCATTACAGTTTGTTTTGAAATCAATTATGTGCTTGAAATTGTTTGTTAACATATTTGAAATGTGTGTGCATAGCTTGTTTGGTTCAAATGTGCATAACAATTGATTTGAATTTTCTCATGCTTTACCAAATTACCAAATTACAGCATGAACATCATTTTCCACTACCACCTGTTTTGAACTCAGTTTTGTGTTGGAACTCATTTATCAACATGTGTATGACATGTGTGTGTGATTTGTTTGGTCTAAATGTGCATAGAAATTGAACTGAATTTCAGCCTGCATTTTACTCATGCCAAATTGCAACTTGACAATCATTTTTCATCACAGTATGTTTTGTACTCCATCTTGTGTTTAAAATCATTCATTGTCATGTTTGTAAGGTGTATATGTGATCTACTTGATGTAACTGTGCCTTAAACCTGACTTGAACATCTTGATGCATTTCATACATACCATTTTGCAACTTGATTGACATTTCTCATTACAGCCTGTTTTGCACCTGATTTTTTGCTCAAGCTCATTCATTAACATGTTTCTTAGATGTGTATGTGTCTCATTTGACTTAAATAGGCCTAGAAACTGATTTGAGTTATCTCATGCTTTACAATGCCAAAAGGGCAATTTTGAAAACCACTTTTTCACCACAGGCTGTGTTTAACTGATTTTTATGCTCAGTCTTCTTTAATGACATGTATATGGTATGTGTATGTGATCTATTTGCTTTAGATGTGCATAGAAATTGAACTGAACATCCAGATGCATCTCATAAATGCCAATTGGCATCTTGAACCTCACTTTGCTTTGCAAACTGTTTTGAACCAAAACCTTTGCTTGAATTCACTCATCCATATGTATGTAGTGTGTGTGTGTGTGTGTGTGTATTTGATTTGATTTAAAACTGATTGGAATTTGACCTGCACATCAATATGCATCTCACACACTCACATTGCTTGTGCTACCGAATTTTGAAAAGAAGGCATGATCTTTCAAAACTAATACCACCACTGAATTCCTCATAAAATTCTACACAATTTAGACCTAAAATTTGCCTAATTCCATGGAGTTTTGAGGGAGTTCCAAATCTTCACGCATTGCCTTGTTCTTGGTTGTTTCATACTTGCCCAGAAAAATCATAAAACCACGCCTTATATGTTTATAGGGGTGGCTATATCAACGGATGTATAGCCACCCCAGTGGTAGAAACCTTGCCATGAAACACGCCTTGTATCCATTGAACCTAGGTTCGATCCCTGAGGAGGATCAACCTTTTATTTTTCCTCTTTTTTATGCGCGTGCCTGTGCAAGTTAGAGGTCATGGGTTCAACTCCCACCCCTTGCTTTTTCTTTTTTATTTTACTTGTTAATCATGTTTTGTACATTTAATTCATCCAATTTTCATATTTTCATAACTTGCTCATTTTTTATCATTTTCCACTCATTGTTTATGTGTTGTGCTCATGTAAATGTCTACTTTCATGTGATAATTTGAAATTCCATTTTGTTTGTATTTTTAATACCTCTTCTTCACTTGTAAGTTTTTTTATGTTTTGAGATCATTATCATACGTCTTGATTGAGTTTCTTACCATGCTTGTTCATGTTGTTTATTTGCTTATCTTTTCATTTCCTTTATGTTTATCAACATGTTAGGATTTTCTTTGGGTTGTCACCATGAATTGCTTTATTTCCTCTGAGAAATTATTTTGAGCTTGATCTGTCGTCACATTTCTTGCTTGTTTGCTTTGATTGTCATCAATGCATGTTCATTTAATGGTTGTCACCATGATCTTGTCTTCATCATATTTTTCTTTGTTAAGATTTTTTCTTTTCCCCAATAGATGAAACTTGTTAGTTCTCATCCAAGTTGCCTCCCCTTTCTCCTTCCAAAGGAAAAGTCTCCCTATTGACCCTTGTGTCATGGATAGCTCTTAACCATTCTCTTGACTTTGTTAAAGTCATCTTTAACCTTAGTTCAGAAGCCACTAGACCTTGCTTTGAGTCTAAGAAACCCACCTTTACTAGGAGTGTTCTTCAACTAGAACCCTAGGATAGAGTTTGTCAACTCTATGTAAGAATCATCGTCATGAATTCTTACTTCCCCCTCTTGAGTGTCTCAACCTAGATTAGGGAGTTTTGTCAAACTCCACACAAATATTGTCATGTTTGTTCCCCTTGGAAACCTTGATCATAATCAAGTGTTCTTCATCCCTTGTGAGGTGAACTACGATTGCTCTGATTCTATCCTAGTTAGGATACGTAGGCAGAAGACACGATGTCTTTGCGAGCAAACCTAGTGTATATATCTTTAGGTCTTTACCTACGCCTTTTTCCCAATCCTTAACAAATACCTAGCAAACACTTAACAAACTTAGCACACAAACAAACAAAAGGTTCCTGTAGAGTACTACAGATGCTTAGGGTTCTAACACCTTCCCTAGGTATAACCAACCCCCGATCCCCGAATCTCTCAGCGTTGTTGTTACATCGCGAAAAGGGTTTTTCTCTCTTTAGACCTTTCCTTTGGATAAATTAAAGTTCGGTTGTAAAAGAATTAAGATTCAAGTTAATTTAATAGCTTGATATCCAATTTTCACCGCAACAAATGCTATCTCTAAATATCATACTAGCTTCTACGTTGAGGTAGAAGAAACCTATCAATAGGACATTACTCGGCTTCTCCTTCATGGGAAACTCAAACTGACGTCTAGCAAGGATAGGGTTGTAATTGGTTCCTCATCGTACACTGAGAAGAGGTACATTGGGAAATGAACCACAACTGTCGATGATCACTCCTTTGTCATTAGCGGGATCGTACCAATGTACATCAGTCTGCGTCAGGGCCATGAACCTATGAGACCACCTCGGTTCATTTGGATTTTCCTTGAAAATATTTGTTCTCGGAAAATACGCAGCAAACCCTCTATACAAAAAAGGAGAACAAGATAGGATAATCCCATCTCCTTTGAGAGTCCTATAGTGAATAAAATGGTACATATCTCCAACCAGAGTAGGTATGGGATTACCAATGATAAAGATCTCGATAACGTTGACGTCAATGAAATTTTCTTCTTTGGGGAAGAGGACCAAATAATAGATGAGCAATACAAGGATTGCTTTAAAAGCACCTAAGCTATTTTCTTTGGCAAAGAGAGCATTTTTTCTTATCAAAAATTCAGCAGGTAGACCTCTGAGTCCATACTTGGAGACGAGATTGGCTTTGACTTCGGAAGCTTCTAGGTGGATGGAATTTGTAATGTCCTTTGGTGAAGGGAACTTCTCCAAACCACTGAACGACTTGTTATCCAATACTGGCAGACCAATGTGATATGAGTACTCTTCTAGAGTCAGGACAAGCTGATAATCAGGAAGGGTGAAACAATGATATAAAGGGTCATAGAATTGCACGAGAGTGTTAAGAACTCCTTCTTGCATCTTGATATTGACAAGTCCCAATAATCTTCCATATCGTTTTTCGAAATCTTCAGTACAAGACACTAAGGCCACCAATTTCCTTAATTCTGTCAAATCTAGTCTCTTGAAGTTGTACTTCCTAGTGTTTCTTTTTTCCAAAATCCATGATCTAAGGTTTTTTGCAATAAAGAAGACAACTGAGTTTCTCAAAACCAACTGCAGGAATGCTTATGATGGAATGATGAGATGATGATGCACAAGTAACACATACACAAGTATTCAAATAGTCACATATATAATGCATATGCAAGCAAATAAGAGTCCTAGGTTTGGGTTACAAGCATGGAGCCATGGTATACCCTCCCTAATTTGATATGTACTATGGTTTGGTTGTACCTGCACAACAGGTTCTATGAGGTTCTCAGGGTCATGGATACATCTTTCGGATATTATCAATCTATATGACTACTCATGTGAGTAAAAAATATTCTCAAAATAAACTCGTCTGTGTGTAGTATCGCGTAGCAACCATTTAGGACTACTCCTTTACTTTCATCGCACTACGTCCTAAAAGGCCAAGTGGGGTAAGTGGGTAACTGAAAGGTCTCTCAGTGTCACAGACTCCCAGGTCGGAAAAAGTAATGAACGTATGACTACTCATACGCCATTAGTAATCCCAAAGGGGCCTCGTCTGAGTGTGGTTACATCATATGTCAAACATGTTAGGATTACTCCCAACTGTCAACTATTGATCTTACCACAATCCTATCATAGGCGTACACTCAAGTTCGGGCTAGGGCCTATGTCACCTCTCAAAGTAGCAACCCAATGCACATATGCAATACAATAGGTATAATATACAGATATTCAAAAATATACATGTATAAAGGAAACAGACATGAACACAATTGCAAAAGAAGGTAGGTTTAACCCTCTAAAGCCTAATTTCAAAACCTTTTCCCCAGTGAAGTCGCAATTTCTGTTACGGTGAGAATCCAATATCAAGCTATTAATTAACTTGAATCTAAAATATTTAAATTTCACCACCGAGCTTTGATTTATCCAAAGGAAAGGGTAAAGATCAAAGAAAACCCTAATTGTGCTACGTAACAATGAAGTTAAGAGATCGGGAGGTTGAGGGGTTGGTTATACTAAGGGAAGGTATTAGCACCCTAAGTATATGTAGTACTCTACAGGAGCCTCTTATTTGGTAGTTTTGTTTTTGTTAATGTCTGTCTGCTAATAGTTATGTGCTAAGGTAAGGTTTGCTAAAGGTAAAGACCTATGGGTTTGTACACTAAATATGCTCGCCAAGATGTCGCATCTCGTGCCTATGTATCCTAACAAGGATAGGATCAGAGCAATCGTAGTTCTCCTAAAAAGGGAGAGAGCTCTTGACTATGGTCAAGGCTCAAGGGGAATAAGCATCTATAATAATGATACTTATATAGAGTTAACAAACTCTCTAAGTCTAAGTTGAAAGACTAACAGGGGAATTTGACTTTAACAAAAGCTAAAAGGGGAAAAGTAAGTACCCATAACAATGGTACACACATAGAGTTAACAAACTTTAGACCTAAGCTCTAAGTTATAGGATTCTTAACAAGGTATGCTAAAGGTATTGACTTGACAAAGTCAAAGGGACAAGGTTCTCTAAATATCCTAATGGCTCTAATAAGGTCAAAGGGAGATGGGAACAAAATGAGCTATCTATAACATTGAGTCAATAGAGAGACTTTTTCGTTGGACTTAGGGACACAAGGCAAATCTTTAGGATGAGAGCTAACAAGCTACATCACTTGGGGAAAATCATCAAAGCTTAAGCACACATACATTCATTCAAACATTGTAACAAACAAGAAATTAAATGCAATCATGTAACAACATCAAGCAAAGATAATAACAAGGTTACAACCAAGTATTCATTCATAAAAGTTTAGAATCAAACCAAATGGTTACAACCAAAGGTAAACATATATGTAACAACATATAAAAGGGGATGAGATAAGGTTCTTACAAGACCAAACATCACAAGAATAAGTGAATCATGCATAAGTCAAGACATTACTTATCATGGAAAAGTTCAAAGATCAACATGCACAAATCATAAAAATATTTAAGCATGGATACAAGTCAAGGTAAGTGTCATGTATAAGCAAAACATTACTTATAACAAAGATCAAATGATCAAGATTGACATGCATAAATCATAACAATTTTTAAGCATGGAACACACAGAGGATCGTGTATAAGTCAAAACATTACTTATCATGGATACAAATCAAGTAGAGGTAATAACCAAAATAACTTGAACATGTGTAGGATATGTGTGAATAATCATGTGATTTATGGTGAATTATGTTAGACATGTAGGTAACAACCAAACATGTAAAGGGATTCAACCATGGATTGGTAAATGATGAGAAATATCTCAAAGAGGATTCATGTATACTTGAACATGTTCTAAAGACAAAATAGCAAGTGTACACGAACACTTAAAGTAAGGTAACAACCAAGGTTTTAAGATATGCATTCATATGTGAAAATGAAATTGAAAAAAGGTAACAACCATCATGTAACAATAAGAGTATGCAAATTCACACATCAAGTGAGATTCATACAAAGTTGTGAGTGCATACAAGCAAAGAGAATCAAATGAATCAATCACAAAGATCAAAAGGAAAGGCTAAGAAACCCTAAAAAGTCATAAACTTTGAACATGCACAAGGGCAAGAAAAATAATCTTTTTTGCAATTTTCTTGACATGGATAGAAAATAGACATTCTCATAAACATTTAGCAAAAGAAATGGGGGTAGAAATGATAAATAAATCAAAGAAGTTATGATTAAATCAATTTGTGAAGAAAAACATGAAAATTAGGTATTAAAAATAAGGAAATGCACTCCAAGTGGTTTGAACTCACGCCACTAGGGTTACTATCCAAAACTTTAACCATCTGGCTTGCATGCACATTGTGAATATTGAATGTAAAAATGGAATAAAATAAGAAAACAATGATTAATCAGAAGAAAAATATCAAAAGGTCTAGGGGGGAATCGAACCCCAGAACCTTCGCTCACAAACTCTCCTCCTTGACCAGCGGTGCTACGCCCTCATCCAATATGCATATGCTTCAAAATCGTTTTAAATTAGAGACGCCTTAACATGACCAACTTAGCTCCAATGTTATGACCAGTCATCTCCACCTCAACTTCTTCTTCCTCAGCTTTCTCTCTCTCTCTCGCTCGTGCCCTAGAATATCATCCGTGGCCAGATTTTCTTCTTCCTCTAACTCTCTCAAATCTCAACCAAATTAAACAAAATTAAAACCAAAGTTGAAGCATTTTTCAAGG
Source organism: Lathyrus sativus (assembly GCA_963859935.3). Taxonomy (NCBI): domain Eukaryota; kingdom Viridiplantae; phylum Streptophyta; class Magnoliopsida; order Fabales; family Fabaceae; genus Lathyrus; species Lathyrus sativus. The sequence goes on along the minus strand of OZ012740.1, from coordinate 316,553,959 downwards.
AGAATCCAAATATGATACTTGTTTAACCTAACTCTGACATCATAGTAGACAATGAAGCCAAAAACAGTGCAACACAACAAAAATATCACATGTCAAAACATTACAGGTGCAACTCAAACAAGACAAACAGTAGTTGAAATATCTAGCACATGATGATATCTACATGTTTGCTTCACAAATGAATCATTAATGGTGCATGAATCATGAAGTTCAAGGAGCACAAAGCTTACCTCTTGGAAAAAGTCCAAGGCTTCTTCTCAGTAATTGCAGTTGTAAGATAATAACCTCCACAACTTTGTTGAGCCTTTTAGAGTGAGCTTGAATAATTGAACAAGCTGGAACTGGCTTCTAAAATAGAACACAATCCTTCTTGAAACAATGGAGGTTGAAGATGGTACAGGTTGTTTGAGATGTTACAAAAATCTTCCAAGGTTTTGAATGCACTCTATGGAGTATCTAGAGAATGTTTGTGGAGTTGGTTTACCAAATGCACGAGCAAACTGTGTGTTTGGGGTGTTCTTGCAAATTTGGATGGTTTTTGCAAGAATTAGCAATTCTGAGTATGCAAGGAGTTTTGAGAGGTTTTTCTAGTAATTTTGTGATTGTTTTCACTGAGAATTGATGTCCTATTTATAAGAGAAGTGGAGGATTTGTGGTCTGGTCAGAATTTCCAACTATCCATTTGGATTCTAAAGAGCTTGTGATGATGGTTTTTGTGTGGTTCAAGAAAGCAAGTACAAGATGGTTGAACTTTGAGGATGCTTCTGCAAATGGACTTTTACTTGGGAGGCTGAGGGAGTGGCTCTATGCTGAATTGGTGGAAGGGCCATGCTTTACCAAAATGGAAGTGTTCCCTTTATGCCATAAATAGAATAACCTCTTGGTTTATGCCTTAAAGCCTTGTGTAATCTCTTGCAATTTTTTGTAATACTCTGATCAAAAGAGATCTTGCAATTAGACAACTCAAAACACCAAGATTTGCAACAAAAGATTGGTTTTGCATCATGTCATGTCAAGTTGAAGTCTTGAATTTTAAGTTCTTGGACCTCAACTTCTTTTCTTCGAAACTCCTAGATCACAAGTGCTATGAACGAGTTCTGGTACTTTTTGAAAAGCCCTAAACATGCCCTACAAATTTCATGTTTTGAGAATTTCTTGAATCTCAAGGAATCATGGTGAAAACTAGCCTTGAAGATGACTGAAAGTTGGAGTAACAAAGCTATCTTGAAAATTTTCTAAGTGTCTTGAAATTCTTCTAAACATTGAAGCTTCATAACTCAAACTTCAAGCATCTTTTGCTCATAGGTCCGGACATTTTTGTATTACATGAGGAGATCTTCAAATTGATCTTTCGAACTCAAAAAATGGATGTGTGGATTGGAAAGTTATGGGCTTTTAAAGTTGGCACAAAAACTAGGATTTTTCCACACTTAGAAAAATTCCAAGTTTGTCCAAGTTTTCTTCTTTTGCAAGAAACCTCTCAAATATTAATTTCTTCATGTTCAAACTCATTGATTAAACGTATTTTGATGAAATTTGTCTTGGAAGCTCCAATTTGAACCAAAACCCTAAAAGTTAAGAAGTTGACTTTGTCAGATGAATCTTGAATCAGATGAATTCAACCGTGTGATCTTCAATAAATTTGCCACTTGGGACTTCCCAAACATCATGAGTAGGTTTCAATGAGGTATATGAGCATGTTTAATTATGTCCCAAAGCTTGGGATTAGTATTGGATCAAAAGTCAAAGGCACAATTGACTTTTCTTGACAAAACCCTAATTTGGGGACAGATGAAATTGGGCTTCAATTGACTTGCAATGAGATCAATTAACACTTGATTCTTGTTGAATATAAGCTCCTTGAATGTAGACGACCTTGATTTGATGATGCTCAATCCAATACATTGACTGGTCAAGCAATGATCATCTTGATTCCACAAATGCAAAACCCTAATTCAGATGAACTTTAACAACAACAAGCTTGAAACAAGGTTAGGGTTAGGCAATTAATGCTTGACGTTCCTAGAATGATAATGTAATCTATGGTGTTGGCATGAAACTGGTGAGAAGTTGATAGTTGGACCGGAGATGGTACGACAAACGACGGAGAAAGTGATGTTTATTCGGGAAAAGATGAAAGCTTCTCATAGTAGGCAGAAGAGCTATCATGACAAGAGAAGGAAGGATCTTGAGTTTCAAGAAGGTGATCATGTGTTTTTGAGGGTTACACCGGTTATGGGTGTGGGTCGTGCTTTGAAGTCGAAGAAGTTGACTTCTCGTTTTATTGGTCCTTATCAGATTACTGCACGAGTTGGTGTTGTGACCTATCGTGTGGCGTTGCCTCCGAATCTTTTGAACTTGCATGATGTATTCCATGTTTCGCAACTTCGGGAGTATGTTCCGGATCCGTCACATGTTATTCCTATGGACGAGGTTGAAGTAAGAGATAACCTTACGGTGGAAGTTTTACCAATTAGGATTTTGGATCGTGAAGTTAAGAAACTTAGAGGCAAGGATATTACGCTTGTGAAAGTAGCGTGGGGAGGCACTTCGGAAGGCAATATGACTTGGGAATTAGAGAGTGGGATGCGAGAGTCGTATCCGGAGTTGTTTGGATCAGGTAATATTTTCGAGGATGAAAATTTCTAAAGTGGGGGAGAGTTGTAACGCCCCGATTCTGATTTCCCATTTTTGTTGAGTCTTTTTGATTTATTTGGATGATTATTATTTTAATTGTGGAATTTATGTGTTAATATGTTATGTTTGCATACTATGCTATTTTACCGATTTGGAGAGTTTTGGGGGAAAATAGATTGGAGGGTATTTTAGACATTTAGTATTTAATGTTAAGTTGAATATTTTGTGAGAAAATGGATTTAATGATATTTTGAGAGAAATAGAATAAAAAGAATATAAGTGGAAAGAGGAAAGAGATAGAAATAGAAAGAAGAGAAAATGAAGAGAAAGAAAGAGAGAAGAGGAGAAAGAGAAGAAAACTTGGAAATCATCAAGATCAAGCATCTAGGATTCGATTTAATCGGGTAAGGGTGTGAAATGTTATTATTTTCTCAATGTGTATGATTATGTATGTGTTTGTTGGATTGTTGGAGAGTTTTTACTCATTTTCCCTTTTAGGGCAAAAGTTGGTTTAATCGGTAGAATCGAAGTTTTAACGGTTAAAATCTGGAATTAATGGTGTAGATTAGTCGAGGAATGATAGGCTAAGACTACTGGAACTTGTTGGAATTGAATCGGATGGTTTTGTGGACTTATGTGATTTTGGACAGTAGGAGTTTTGAACATCGCAGACGCTCGCTAGCACCTTCGCTAGGCGAGCAGGTCACGAGTGTTCGCTGTAGCGAGCTAGTAGCGAACGGCCCTAGATTTAGACAGAATGGAAATGATCCTCTTTGCTGGCAGCAAGAGAGGTAGCAAGGGGTTCACTGTAGCGAAGCCCCAGCGAGTAGGTAGCGAAGCCTTACAGTAGCTTCTATTTGCCTTCGCGAGCTTGTTCGCTATGCGAGTAGGTAGCGAGTGTTCGCTAGGAACTCGCTAGGCGAGAGAGCTAGCGAGCGTGACAACAACTTGTTTTATTTTGTTGTTTCCATCCAATGTTGACGATTCTGATATATATGTTTATAACGTATAGCTATGTAATGTTATATGATATGCTGTGGGTAGCCGTATGGCGTGAATCCTAGATTATGGAATCGATTGTGAAATGTGGCCTTTTGGCATATATGTGTGCATTGTTTAAAACGATTAAAAATGCATGGTGATTGTGATGGAGTCTGTTGCCGTTGGCTTGACATTGTGAATGTATGATGATTGTATGAGATTAGGTGAGATGAGAATGCATGAAAACATTATGAATATGTATGCATTTCAAGAATTGTATGGAGTCATTTTGCATGTGAAGCATCATGATATACATTCTTGTGCTGATTGATTCCTTAGTGAATCTGTTGAACGATTGTGTGCCCTTGTGGGGTGTGAGCAATCCTTAAACATTATGTGCCCATGTGGGATGTGAGCAATGGGTAAATTGATTCCGCATAGAATTTTCTGAATGATTGTGTGCCCGTGTGGGGTGTGAGCAATCAGATTGTATGCCCGTGTGGGGTGTGAGCAATCCTGAAACATCGTGTGCCCATGTGGGGTGTGAGCGATGGGTGAACATCGTAGGCTCGACAGGGAGTTACTTCGGTAACGAGCGATGGTTCCATTTAGTTCTTCAATTGAACCTACTAATTGAGTTGGTACCGCATGTGCATCTACATAGAGTCGTGAGTCGGTCTCTATGAGTTGCATTTATCATCATGAATTGTGTATTAGAGAATAAACATAATTGTAAATGTTTATGTGAAAATGATGTGAATTGTAGAAGCATGATTAATGAATATGCTTAGTTATGAATATATGCATTGTGATGTATATGAATGAATGGTGAATATATGCATGATGAATATGCTTGGTGAATTATATATATGTTGCGATATGTATATGATGAATGGTGACAAATTGTGGTGAGAAATGTGGAATATGTGTATTCTATGCTTGTGTATATATATAATTATATGCATTGATTATTATAATAATATTTCTCACCTTTCTGTTGTTTTATAATGCTCTATGAGGCATTGCAGAGTAGGATTGCTGGAGGTCTTTTGTGAAGTGTGGCTTCATCCTTTTTGGTCGGTTGGCTCTGATATGTAGCACCGGGTAGCTAGGATTGTATATAATTCTTTTGCGATATGTTGTATATGTATCTGCTGATGAATGTTTATGAAAACATGTTGAATGATGATGTGAATCAAACTGAATGATATATATATATATATATATATATATATATATATATATATATATATATATATATATATATATATATATATATATATATATATATATATATATATATATATATATATATATATATATATATATATATATATATATATATATATATATATATATATATATATATATATATATATATATATATATATATATATATATATATATATATTTGAAGTGATTCAATGTTTAGATTTTCCTCTTTTATTCTAAATATTGAGATGTGGGTGTAAGGACTAAGTTCCTCCGTTTTAAAAGTTACCCCACTGTTGCATATCTTGTTGAGCAGGTGTTGTATGTTTTAATTTCATGGATAATGTGATATACCTCTTTTATACCATGTTTTAAATGTACTCTGACGAAAATTTTAATACGTGCCTAAATGATTTATTTGATTATTTGGGAGTATAGAAAGGGGGTGTTACATTAAGTGGTATCAGAGCCAGTGTTGAGTCAGTTGTGTCTGTCTCGTTGTTGTGTTGGTTGAACAGTTGTTTAACCTTGTTGTTATTTTTGGGAATAATCAGAATATGGTTGGTCGTAATGACAATGCGATGGTTACTGCATTGGAAGCAATGGCTAGGGCGGTGCAGGGTGCGCCGAATGCGAAAGCTAACGATGAGTTCAGGAAGAATCAACCACCAGTCTTCAAAGGAAGATTTGATCCCGATGGTGCCCAAATTTGGTTGAAAGAGATTGAAAGAATCTTTTGAGTTATGGGCTGTGTAGAAGAGAATAAGGTGAGACTTGGGACTCACATGCTGAGAGAAGAAGCCGATGATTGGTGGGTCAGAATGCGACAAATTCTTGAAGTAGATGATGAAGAGATAACTTGAAAGTTATTTCGTACGGAGTTTTTAAGGAAGTATTATCCCGAGAGTGTGAAGGGAAAGAAGGAGATGGAATTTCTTGAGTCGAAACAAGGTAGTATGTCCGTGGTGGACTATACTGCTAATTTTGTGGAATTGGTTCAATTTCATCCTCATTATGCTGCGGTTACTGCTGAGTTTTCTAAGTGTATTAAGTATGAGAATGGCTTGCGTTCTGAGATTAAGCAAGTGGTGGGATACCAAAGAATAAGGAGAGTTTCGGATTTGACCGAATATTGTAGAATTTTTTAGGAAGATAGCAAGGCTCGTTCTACACACTATAAGAGTTTGAATGAGAGGAAAGGAAAACAACAAGTTAGGAGTGGACCTTATGTGACACCTGTTGATAAGGGCAAGCATAAGGGAAACTTTGAGAAGAGATCCGGAGGAGGAAGTTCTGGTTCCGTCAAGTGCTACAAGTGTGGCGAGATGGGTCATAAGTCTTTTGAGTGTGGGAAGACCATTATGAAGTGTTCTAACTGTGGGGGTATTGGACATGCTACAACTGAGTGTAGAAGGAATGTGGTAAAGTGTTTTAATTATGGAGAAGTTGGTCACATTAGCACTAAGTGTACTAAGCCGAAACAAGCTCAAGCGGGCGGAAAGGTGTTTGCATTAGCGGGTTCAGACACTACTAGTGCAGATCGTTTGATTAAAGGTACATGCTTTATTAATAATATGCCTTCAGTTTCTATTATTGATACTGGAGCAACTCATTCGTTCATTTCTTTTGAGTGCACTAAGCGTTTGGATTTGTGCATGTCTTCTTGTGGTGGTGAGATGGTTATTGAGACTCCTGCTTCAGGGTCGGTAACTACTTCTTTTGTGTGTGTAAGTTGTCCTTTGACCATGTATGGTAAAGACTTCATTATGGATTTAGTGTGTTTGCCTTTAGAGGGTTTGGATGTGATATTGGGTATGAACTGGTTGCAATTTAATAGAGATCGTATAGATTGTTATCACAAGTTAGTGAGGTTTCCTTCTTTGGAAGATGATGAAGATGAGAGTTTTCTATCCACTAAAGAGTTGAAGAAACTTTTAGCGGATGAAGCTCAGTTGTTTTGTTTGTTTGCATCGTTGTCGGTGGAGAGCTGAGTTGAGTTCAATGTGTTTCCTGTAGTGTATGATTTTCCAGAAGTGTTTCCGGAGGATATTACGGATGTACCGCCGGAAAGAGAAGTTGAGTTTTTTATTGATCTAGTTCCTGGTACTAGATCGATTTCGATGGCACCGTATCGTATGTCGGCATCGAAATTGGTAGAATTGAAGAAGCAATTGAATGACTTATTGGAAAAGAGATTTGTAAGAACAAGTGTTTCTCCTTGGGGTGCGCCAGTATTGTTGGTAAAGAAGAAAGATGGAAGTATGCGGTTATGTATTGATTATCGACAGTTGAATAAGGTGATGATTAAGAACAAGTATCTGCTTCCAAGAATCGATGATTTGATGGACCAATTGGTTGGTGCATGTGTTTTTAGCAAGATTGATTTGAGATCGGGATATCACCAGATTCATGTAAAAGAAGAGGATATTCAAAAGACGACTTTTAGGACACGGTATGGTCATTATGAATATGTAGTGATGCCATTCGGAGTTTCTAATGCGCCGGGTGTGTTTATGGAATACATGAATCGTATTTTTCATGATCAGTTGGATCATTTTGTGGTTGTGTTCATCGACGATATTTTGGTTTACTCTAAGTCTCAAGAGGAGCACGAAGAGCATTTAAGGATTGTGCTGCAGATTTTGAAGGAGAAACAATTGTATGCTAAGTTGTCGAAGTGTGAATTTTGGTTGTCGGAAGTAAGTTTTCTTGGACATGTTATTTCCGGTAATGGTATTAGTGCGGATCCATCCAAGAGTGATGCGGTGATGCAATGGGAGTCTCCTAGATCAGTTATGGAAATTCGAAGCTTTTTAGATTGGTAGGTTATTATCGGAGGTTTATTAAGGGATTTTCAAAGTTGGCACTTGCGTTAACGCAATTGACTTGTAAAGGAAAGGCTTTTATTTGGGATGTTGATTGTGAAAAGAGTTTTATTGAGCTAAAGAGAAGATTGACGATGACGCCAATCTTGATTTTGCCGAATCCGTTGGAACCATTTGTGGTTTATTATGATGCTTCTTTGTCAGGTTTAGGTGGTGTTTTGATGCAAAATGGAAAAGTTGTGGCTTATGCTTCGAGACAATTAAGGGTGCATGAAAAGAATTATCCTACGCATGATTTGGAATTAGCGGCCGTGGTGTTTGTTCTGAAAATTTGGAGGGACTATCTTTATGGTGCAAGGTTTGAAGTTTTTAGTGATCACAAGAGTTTGAAATATTTATTTGATCAGAAAGAGTTGAACATGAGACAACGAAGGTGGTTAGATCTTTTGAAAGATTATGATTTTGGTTTGAATTACCATCCGGGTAAGGCAAATGTGGTAGTCGATGCCTTGAGTCGGAAGTTGTTGCATATGTCCGCATTGATGGTGAGAGAATGGGAATTATTGGAGAGTTTTAGAGACTTGAGTTTGGTTTGTGAAATGACGCCGAGAAGTGTGAAACTTGGTATGCTACATGTTACAAATGATTTTCTTGCGACCGTATGTGAAAAGCAAAAGTTGGATTTGAAGTTCGTTGATTTGATGATGAATGAGAACGAGGATTTCAAGGTTGATGATTTTGGAGTTTTGAGATTTCGTGGTCGTATTTGTATTCCCGATGATGAGGAGTTGAAAAAGATGATATTGGATGAAGGACACCGAAGTAACTTAAGTATTCATTCGGGAGCGAATAAGATGTATCAAGATTTGAAGAAGATCTTTTGGTGGTCCAGATTGAAGAGGGATGTAGCTCCATTTGTGTATGCTTGTCTGACTTGTTAGAAGTCTAAGGTGGAACATCAAAAGCCTAGTGGATTGATGCAACCGTTGGATATTCCAGAATGGAAATGGGATAGTATATCTATGGATTTTGTCGCAGGGTTGCCAAATACGCAAAGGGGTCATAATGATATTTTGATGATTCTGGATAGGCTTACTAAATCTGCTCATTTCGTTCCGATTGATATTAGTTATCCTTTGGAGAAGTTAGCCGAGATTTATGTTCGTGTGGTTGTGAAGTTACATGGAGTTCCTAAGAGTATTGTATCGGATAGGGATCCTAGATTTACTTCAAGGTTTTGGGAAAGTTTGCAAAAGGCTTTGGGTTCGAGGCTAAGATTGAGTTTGGCTTATCATCCGTAGACGGATGGTCAAACCGAGAGGACAATTCAATCGTTAGAGGATTTGCTGCGTGCTTGTTGTTGCACCCTAAAATTTGCCTAACATTTTTCTTTACCTAGCTTGTGTTTCATTGCATTCATACTAGCATTATCATCTGCATTGCATTGACATGTATGCAGGAGATCAAGAGGTATGACTACCAACAAAGGGCTACACAAGGTTATGAAGCTATCTAAGAGGTTTATTCAAATGTTCAAGGGTTGATATCCTTATCAGAAAAGCCACAAAGTTCCTCAGAGAGAGGGTTGGACACAAGAATGCATATCTCCTAACTAGAGGGTTGTGGGAGGCCATCAGATGATTTTAAATCCATGAAGTTGTACTTGAAGCCTTGAGAGAGCTCATGAGAAGTATTGAAAGTCATTTTGAAGCCTGGACAGGTCATCATGTGAAGGATAAGAAGCTACAACCAAGATTGGGGCAACTAGGGTTTTCACCTGGTCAACCCTGAGTCAACAGTTGATTTGAAGAATGTTGAGACCTATTTTCAAGGCCATGTGATCATGGAATGATGTTTTGAGACACACAAGGGATGATTCTAAGACTAACTCATCATGAATCAAGAGTGTGAGGAGTTCCTAGGCTAGGTTTTCTAAGCTTGACAGTGTAAAATCCCCTGGTTTGGTGCCTAATTTCAAGACCACATAACTCAAGATGTGATTTTCATCTCACCTTGACCCGAACATGATTGTTGTAGAGCATGGTCATAGCTTTAATTTTAGTACTAGAAGTCCTTGATAGGGTTTATAGAACTCAAGTTATGAAGCAGACAAGTTACAGGTCATCAGATGAATGTGATTTTGGTACTTGAAAGTCAACCAACTTCCATGCCATTTTTTGACCTAGAAGGAAGCTTCTCTTCAACTTCAGGGCAACATGAATGTTGTTCCTTATCTTCTTAGCTTTCTAAAGAGTACTAGAAGTCCTTGATTGGATTTGTAGAACTCAAGATACATTGCTTGCAAGATAGGGGCATTTTAGGAAGTTGAAATTACAAGTCATTTTGGATTATAGGTCCATTTCACCATCATACACACCTCAAATGGAATTTTTTTCAACTTGAAAGTTTCTCAAAATGGGGTTATTTACTCCGCCAAGCATCAAGAGTTCATTGATATGGATTAGAATGAGAGTTGGTTGAAGAAAATTTGACAAAAAGAGATTTAAAGGCATTAAAATGAGAAAAATCCAAAATAATTCACATTGGCTCAAAATATTGCAAGTAGGTGCATATTTTTAGTGCATTGGATATTAAAAACACTTTGGCATTTTTAGATTTCCAAATTGAAGCATATTTCATGGTCAAATTTGAAGTTACTTCAAGAGGAAGTTACATGATCAAGATCATCCATTGATTGGAATTAAGGGTTGAATCATAGCCCTTCATCCTCCTTGCAATACCAGCAGTGAATTGGAGCACATTTGGAGGGAAAACAAAGCCATTTTCGTGGACTGTTACAAGTGAGTTTTGGAGGAAAAATTGAAAATTGAAATTGGACTTTCAGTCAAGTTTGGGCCTCCATTACAGCCCAGAAAGTTTCTATATAAGCTCATGAATGGATTCAGATCAAGGTTGGTGATGGATTGAGCTAGCACAGGTAAGACACAGTTGAAAAACGTTAGTTAGAATTAAAATTCGAGTTTCACCACTGGAGCCATTTCTGAAGAAATTGAAGGTTCAAGAAGCATCTACCATCATCACTGAGTGATTTTGCATAGCTTTGGTCAAGAGTTCGTGGCTGAATCATCCACTGTTGAAGAATTTATCAGGTTTTCTTCTTTTCACGATTACTCTCAATGGATGATGAATTAGAGTAGTTTTTGTATAGGGTTAGGTAGTACTTAGGTCCTATATGGATTTAGGATTGATATTGGAACCGTTTGTGAGGTTTCTTGATGATGAGAAAAAACTTTGATGGATCGGTTATGGCTGTTTCTTGGTTGATATCATGATTTGAACCTAGGTTTATGATCAGTGTGAGGTGTAGTTTTGATTAGTGGAAAGAATTTAGAGTTTGGAGATGATTCTTGGAAGTGTGCATTTTCTGTTTTGCTTCGTATCTGCTTGGATTTTGAGAAAAAATAAAAACAAACCATGGCAGATTGACCTACGTGGATAGACGAGGATATTGGTACCATTTTTATTGAGTTTGGTGATGACTGGTGTTCTGGTTAATTTCCCCTCGCCGGAGAAGACGACCGGAGTCTTCTCCGGCCACCACGGGAACTCCCTCCCTTTTGCTTCAGTTTAAATGAAGAAGATAACCTGATGGCCGTTAGATGTGTTTAACTAGTAAGACTTTGTAATTAAATCCAACGCACGTGATTCAGTCTGAGTTGAGTTGACTAGGGTTTCATGAGGTGGCATGCTCTTGGCTGTTGGATAGGACTACTTTTTGAATGAATGCGTGAGATCAAGACGTAGGGTGGTATGTAGTCAACCAAAACACACAGGATATTGAATGAAACACACCGTTTCATTTAATCCTCCCAGCGCGTGCATGGCAAGTCCAGAGCCTTAGGATAGGTTGACTAGTAGTATAATCTTGTGGCTGTGACTTTTTCTTGCATTTTTTATTTCTTTTATTCATTTTTGGATTTCTTTTATTCATTTAATCATTTTTAATGCATTAAAAATAGTAGAAATTGTTAGAAAATTATGAAAAAAAATCATGAGTGATCCCTGACAGGTTTAGCATTTTTCCATACCATTTAATTGCATTTTTGGTTGATTTTCCATTTATTTCTATTTTTTCATTTTTAATTAGTTGATTAAAAATGTAAAAAATGCATGATTTCCTTTCTGATTTTTGTACTAGATCATGGTTATGATTTAGGATCTGAATTTTTGCATGATTGCTTTAGAAATCTTGATAGAGTTGTATGATTTTTCTTTGGTTTTTTAAAAACTTTTAGGTATAGGTTTGAGATAGATTTCTAGGACCTTTCCCTTGTGGATTCCCTTAAGCACACCTTTAAGTGTAGAATTTGTTTAGAACCTTAGACTTAGGTCTTGGCTCTGGTTTTTGTACCATGTTTCCTTAACACACTTAGGAAGCCTTAGAATTTTTCCTAGCCTTTTAGGATTGATTTTAGTATTTCTCCTATAATTTACAAGTTGATTTTATTTAGGGTGATCCTAATTTAGCCTACCTCATAGTTTAGTTTCTAAAGTGAACTTTAGCTAACTTTAGGCTTCTAATTTCTTCTTGATAGAATAAAGCTTAGGTTGATACCTATTTATAACATTGATTAGGCATTGATAGAGCTTCTAAAATCCTTTTAGCTAGGTTATCCTTATAACCCATCACTAGGGTTTCTCTAGAACCTTCTAGGTAGATTATTCTTCCTTGGATGCTTTGCTTTGCTTAGCATTCTCTCCCCTTCCTTATCCAATGATTAACAGTCCCATTCATGGAAGCCAATTCTTCCTTTGGTAGAATCAAAGGCATGCCATGAATGGTAGAACTCTTGAGGGTATAATCTCAGGAATCATGGTTGAGAGTCATGAAGTATTCCATTAGTTTACATCATGCATCCATCCATCAATTTCCTTCTCTCTAGGTTAGATGCCTTGTTTGATTATTTTGGAATGATTTCCTTACATGTCATATTCTTCATCCCCTCTTTCCTTCATTCATGATTGTTTGATGTTGCTTGATGCAGTAGGATAGGTTCATGCATAGAGTATGTTAAGCTTAGGAGCATGATTGCACTGAAAGGTTGAGCTGAGCTCCTTTTGCTTGTTTGCATTAGAGGTTGAGGTTGCCCTCCTTCTGCTTGTGTGTTATTTTCCCTTTTCTAACTGATATGTTTACATTGAAAGGTTGAGGTGACCCTCCCTTTGCTTGTCTGTTTTTTGTTTGTTCCCTTTGTTTGTTTGCTTAGAGGTTGAGTTTCTCCCTCTGCTTGTATTGCTGCATTACATTTGCATCTTTACTGCTTGCTTTTCTGTTTTATTTTCTTTACTGACTTTAGCATATTGTTTTGTTCCCACTCATATGTTCCCTTAGGACTCTCACTTCCTTGTTTAAGGAAGTGATGACAGACTTTTAGGTTGAAACCTTTGCATGATAACATCTAGGAGTTCCCTGTTTCAAACTCAACAATAGGATGAATCCATTGCATGACAACAATAGGATGCTTGATAGTTTCCCTTGTAGAGTCCTTTCTCTTCTCATCTCCAAAACAACAGTAAAATACGTAATAAAGACACATTCATACCGTACGTTACGAGCCTTAAGCCACTTGGGAAATGATAATTGAGCGGTCTCCTCTCAATCGTCTAGAGTGTTTAGTATACATCCTTTGGACGATATGCAACACATTCGTTCCTAAGTCATAGTCTCTAGTGCAGTATGAATTACAAACATTCATAAAAAACACTTCTTTCTGTAAAAGACTCAAAAACAAACTTCAAACCTCTTTTTGCCCCGTGGGCCCATAATTCAAGGAAAACCTTTTCTGACGAAAAGAGTGCTGTTAAGTTTCAGTTCTACCGCAAACAGGCATTGTCCCTAACTGCTGAAACTGTTGTTTAACTTTACTCAGGTAAAAATAGATGAATCAACCTATGTTTTGTTAGCCCGAACTACGTTCGCTCTGATTTCTCTAATGAGAATACGTAGGCACAAGACGCGATGTCTCGGCGAGCAACCTTTCCCCATTACCCGTAGTTAGCCGAACTACGTTGACTCTGATTTCTTGTTCCAGACGGAAATACATAGGCACGAAGCTGCGAGGATTTTCCGAGTCAACTTTCTTTTTCTTTTGAACCAGCCTTGATAGGTAGATAGTTTAACCAACCCGTCAGATAAACACAACAAGCATGGATCCCGTTGAGTACAACGGACGTGAGGGGTGCTAATACCTTCCCCTCGCGTAACCGACTCCCGAACCCAGGACTAGGTTGTGATGACCTTGTCTTTTCCTTTTCGTTAGGTTTGTTCCGATCGTTTCCTTTCCCTCCTATGGGATAAATAACGAAAGGTGGCGACTCTTCTGTCTTTGCCGACACCTTTTTTCGCAGTAGCGACACTTGTGTACTAGAGCAAGGTGGTGCTTGGGATAGTTATTTGGCGTTGATTGAGTTCACCTATAATAACAGTTTTCATTCGAGTATAGGTATGGCACCATTTGAGGCTTTGTATGGTCGGAGATGTCGAACACCTTTGTGTTGGCATGAAACTGGTGAAAAGTCGATAGTTGGACCGGAGATGGTACAACAAACGACGGAGAATGTAAAGTTTATTCGGGAAAAGATGAAAGCTTCTCAGAGTAGGCATAAGAGCTATCATGACAAGAGAAGGAAGGATCTTGAGTTTCAAGAAGGCGATCATGTGTTTTTTAGGGTTACACCGGTTACGGGTGTGGGTCGTGCTTTGAAGTCGAAGAAGTTGACTTCTCGCTTTATTGGTCCTTATCAGATTACTGCACGAGTTGGTGTTGTGGCCTATCGTGTGGCGTTGCCTCCTAATCTTTCGAACTTGCATGATGTATTCCGTGTTTCGCAACTTCGGGAGTATGTTCCGGATCCGTCACATGTAATTCCTATGGACGAGGTTGAAGTAAGAGATAACCTTACGGTAGAAGTTTTACCAATTAGGATTTTGGATCGTGAAGTTAAGAAACTTAGAGGCAAGGATATTACGCTTGTGAAAGTAGCGTGGGGAGGCGCTTCGGAAGGCAATATGACTTGGGAATTAGAGAGTGGGATGCGAGAGTCGTATCCTGAGTTGTTTGGATCAGGTAATATTTTCGAGGATGAAAATTTCTAAAGTGGGGGAGAGCTGTAACGCCCCGATTCTGATTTCCCATTTTTGTTAAGACTTTTTGATTTATTTGGATGATTATTATTTTAATTGTGGAATTTATGTGTTAATATGTTATGTTTGCATACTACGCTATTTTACCGATTTGGAGAGTTTTCGGGGAAAATAGATTGGAGGGTATTTTAGACATTTAGTATTTAATGTTAAGTTGAATATTTTGTGAGAAAATGGATTTAATGATATTTTGAGAGAAATAGAGTAAAAATAATATAAGTGGAAATAGGAAAGAGATAGAAATAGAAAGAAGAGAAAAGGAAGAGAAAGAAAGAGAGAATAGGAGAAAGAGAAGAAAACTTGGAAATCATCAAGATCAAGCATCTAGGATTCGATTTAATCGGGTAAGGGTGTGAAATGTTATTATTTTCTCAATGTGTATGATTATGTATGTGTTTGTTGGATTGTTTTGGATTGTTGGATAGTTTTTACTCATTTTCCCTTTTAGGGCAGAAGTTGGTTTAATCGGTAGAATAGAAGTTTTAACGGTTAAAGTCTGGAATTAATGGCGTAGATTAGTCGAGGAATGATAGGCTAAGACTACTAGAACTTGTTGGAATTGAATCAGATGATTTTGTGGACTTATGTGATTTTGGACAGTATGAGTTTTGAACATCGCAGACGCTCGCTAGCACCTTCGCTAGGCGAGCAGGTCGCGAGTGTTCGTTGTAGCGACCTAGTAGCAAACGGTCCCAGACTTGGACAGAATGGAAATGATCCTCTTCGCTGGCAGCGAGAGAGGTAGCGAGGGGTTCGCTGTAGCAAAGCCCCAGCGAGTAGTTAGCGAAGTCTTACAGTAGCTTCTGTTTGCCTTCGCGAGCTTGTTCGCTAGGAACTCGCTAGGCGAGAGAGCTAGCGAGCGTAACAGCAACTTGTTTTATTTTTTTGTTTCCATCCAATGTTGACGATTCCGATATATATGTTTATAACATATAGCTGTGTGTTGTTATATGATATGTTGTGGGTATCCGTATGGCGTGAATCCTAGATTATGGAATCGATTGTGAAATGTGGCCTTTTGGCATATATGTGTGCATTGTTTAAAACGATTAAAAATGCATGGTGATTGTGATGGATTCTGTTGTCGTTTGGCTTGACATTGTGAATGTATGATGATTGTATGAGGTTAGATGAAATGAGAATGCATGAAAACATTATGAATATGTATGCATTTCAAGAATTGTGTGGAGTCATTTTGTATGTGAAGCATCATGATATACATTCTTGTGCTGATTGATTCCTCGATGAATTTGTTGAATGGTTGTGTGCCCTTGTGGGGTGTGAGCAATCCTTAAACATTGTGTGCCCATGTGGGGTGTGAGCAATGGGTAAATTAATTCCGCGTAGAATCTAAATGAAGTGATTCAATGTTTAGATTTTCCGCTTTTATTCTAAATATTGAGATGTGGGTGTAAGGACTAAGTTCCTCCGTTTTGAAAGTAACCCGACTGTTGCATATCTTGTTGAGCAGGTGTTGTATGTTTTAATTTCATGGATAATGTGATATACCTCTTTTATACCATGTTTTAAATGTACTCTGATGAAATTTTTAATACGTGCCTAAATGATTTATTTGATTATTTGCGGGTATAGAAAGGGGGTGTTACATTGCATCCCAAAATTTTCCCTCCTTTTATAACCTTAATTGGATTATGCTTCATTCATCAGGTCATAATCATACATGCATTTCATCCGGCTCTTAAGACATGGGATCAAAGGATTTTCTTGTTATTTGGGATTTTTTCTAGTCTGAGGTGTTTCAGTTGGTTCCTACTTCAGTCAAGTTGAAGCAAGGGTTGAATTCACAACATCATGAGTATCTTTCTATCAAATTTCATCCATCTATAAGGTTTCCCTCTACCAAGATTCATTAAGTATCAAGTTTATCTGCTTCAAGATTTCTCAATAGGCATCAAGTGATTAAGGTTTCATCATGGTTTTAATTGAGACTGAGGAACTAAGGTTTTGTTGATTGTCAATATCTCAGGCTGTTTTCTTCATAAGTCTGCATTCAAGGTGATTTGGGGTTTCTTATTCATGGTTGATTTTGTGGACATTTCATCAATTGAGGTTCATTGGATTAAGGTCCTCTTGCCAAGGTTGATTTGGATCCATTTTCTTATGGAACATTGATTCAGGATTATTCAAAATTCATCATGGCATCAAAGACCTTAAGAAATGATTTTGTTCAAGGATTTGGTATAAGTTAAATATGGAAAGTGCATGGTTATGGTTTATTTGGGAGCCATTATTCAAGTTCATCATCAATCCATTTCATTCAAGTTCCAAAAATCCACATTCACATTTTAACCATTTTAAAATCCATTTTTGTCCATCCTTTATAAATAAATTTCAAAAGTCCACATTTGAATATCCATGTTAAGCCTATTATCTATTATTTTCTCAAGAACAAAACCATTATAAGAAAATTACAAAAAAATAAGTTCCTTTTATTTTGTACAAGCCCACTACATTTCAGAAACACATAATCTTGCCAAACATTTTCGCGCTAGCCACAAATTCATTCGCAAAACCAACATTGCAACAATTTAGAATCTTGCACACAACTGGTACTACACTTTAAGCCACCAAGCCAAGAAAGATTGTTGATCCATACACGATCTAATTTCGTGCATCATGCTACACATCCACTTCTTGCAATATTCACAACATGTTATACCTGCACAACAACCACGCGCGCATCAGCCAACTAACCTTCACAAAATTCTTAAACGAATATTCCTTCAGCAATAAAAACAATTCGTACGATTAAACAAAAATCCACAAAACGATTTCAAAACCACGTCACCAAATTCACTCGATCAATTTCCCAATTCACCCTCCTCCTCTCCTATAAAATGGACTCTATCTCACTCTCATTTACAAGTTCGATTGAGACAAATAAATTCTGCATAAATTTTCCCTCATCTCACATTCCTCTTTCAGCCTTCATCTCCGAACCTCACCCAAACACTTCCTCTATTCAACCTTTCACCCACAAAACCTTCCAAATCCACCAACAATCCAAATCATCACTAGAAACGGAATAGGAAAGGAGTAGAAGAGAAAGGCACGAGCAAAATCAAAACGAAACTGGAAATCATAAATACAAACCTTAAATCGAGCAAAATAGAGACAGAGCGATTGAGATAGAATCAAAGGAAGGTTTAAATAAAGAAGAGGAACTGAATCGAATTAGAGTGTCGCTATTGCGGAAATCGAGGCTGGCAATGACAGAAGAGTCACCACCGTGCGTTATTTATCCCAAGAGAGGGAAAGGAAACGCTCAGAGAAAACCTAACGAAAAGAGGGATAAGATCGGTCATCGCAATCAAATCTCGGGTTCGGGAGTCGGTTACGCAAGGGGAAGGTGTTAACACCCCTCACGTCTGTCGTACTTGACGGGATCCACGCTTGTTGTCTATCTAAAAGGGTGATTGAAACTATCTAACTACTGGCTGAAGGACAAAAGAAAAAGAAGTGACTCGGCAAAGCAACGGCGCTTTGTGCCTACGTATCTCATCTAAGGTGAGAAGTCAGAGTCAACGTAGTTTGACTAACTACGGGTGAAAGGGGGGAAGGTTGCTCGCCAAGACATCGCGTCTTGTGCCTACTACTTTCATCTAGTATGAAAGATCAGAGCAAACGTAGTTCGGGCTAAAAGGGAACACATGTTTGTTCAACCGTTTTACCCAAGTAGGGTTAACAATCAGTTCTAGCAGTTTGGTGTATGCAACTCGACCATTGGAGACTTAGGCGTTACCGTTTGCGATAGAACCAAGAGTTAAAAAAAACTCTCCTTATGAAAATGATTTTCCAAGATTAAAGGCCCCAAGGGGCAAAAAGAAGTTTGAATGATTTGTTTTTGTGTTTTTTAGAGAAGAAGTGTTTTTTTGAATTGTTTGCAACTCATATTGCACTAGATACTATGACTTAGAAGTGAGTGCATCACATATCATCCAAAGGGTGCTGTTGCACCCCAAAATTTGCTCAACTTTTCTTTACCTAGCTTATGTTTCATTTCATTCACATTAGCATTTCATTGACATGTATGCAGGAGATCAAGAGGTATGATCACCAATTAAGAGCTATACAAGACTTTGAAGCTAGCTAAGGAGGCTTATTCAGGTGTTCAAGGGTTGATATCCTTGTCAGAGAAGTTAAAAGATCCTTAGAGAGAGTGATTGATGCCAAGAGGGTGTGTCTCCTAACTTGAAAGTTGTGGAAGCCATCAGAGGATTTTGAAACCTTGAAGTTGGACTTGAGGTCTTGAGAGAGCTCATGAGAAGTGTTGAAGATCACTTTGAGGCCTAGACAGGTCATTGTGCAAGATTGAGAAGCCTCAGCCATGAGTGGTGCAATTAGGGTTTGACTGGGTCAACCCTAAGTCAACTGATGATTTGAAGAAGGTTGAGACCTAATCCAAGAGCCATGTGATCATGGATTGATACATTGAGATGTTATAAGGATGATTCCAAGGTTAACTCATCATGATTGCAGAGTTTGAGAAGTTTCAAGCTAGGGTTTCTAAGACTTGACAGTGTAAAATCCCCTAGTTTGACCCCTATCTTCAAGGCAATTTAGCTCAAAATGTGATTGTCATCTCATCTTTCCCCCAACATGATTGTTTTAGAGCATGATCTTAGATTTAATTTGAGTTCTAGAAGTCCTTGATAGGATTTTTAGAACCCAAGTTATGGCTTTGACAAGTTACAAGTCATCTGAGGTATGTGAATTTGGAGCTGGAAAGTTACCCAACTTGCATGAAACGTTTTCCCTATAAGGATGATTCCTATGAACTTTTGGTCAACATGAATGTTGTTCCTTATCCTCTTAGCTTTCTAGAGAGTACTATAAGTCCTTGATAGGATTTGTAGAACTCAAGTTATGGCTTTGACAAGTCAAGGGTATTTTGGGCATTTGAAGATTATAGGTCATTTCAATCATAAGTACATAACTCCTATTTGCAAGCTTCAAATGGGGAAATGTCCAACATCAAACTTGTTCAAAATGATGTTTTAAGGCTAGTCAAGTGGTCATGAGAGGTTGGAATTGCTTGTAACTCAAAATTACAAAATTGACTTAAAAAGGAAGAATTAAAGTTCATTAAAAGGACCAAATTTGGGATTTTTCATTTCAAGGCCAAGATAAGGCATGTAATATGTCATTTTGATCAGAAATGAAATTTTAAAGACATTGGCAATGTTACTTTTCCCATTTGAGGCCAAAATCATGGAGTTGCATTTTGTTACTTAAGGCTTAAGTTGCATAACCCAAACTTCTCATAAGATCAAACCAAGGTGCTAACACATTCCAAATACACTCAAAATCTCATGTGGAGAGAATTTGGATGAAGAGCATAGTGAATACAAGCTGCTGCAAGGACTGTCATGAGTGTACCATGAGATTGAATTTTCCATGACATGAGATATTGAACTTCTCATTAGAGTGATCCAGAACTTTCTAGATCATTCATTCATGTCCTATATATAATCATGAAGTGATCCAAGGCCAAGGTTGGTGAGAATTGAGAGAGGAGAGTGAGATTGCACTTTGAACTTTCTTCTTGCAAATCCAATTCTGTTACAAGGTTTGGATCAATTTCAATCCATTCTTTTGCTCCCAATAGCTTGCCAAACTGTGGAAGAATCGTGAGTTAGCCATTGGAGTTGGAAGCTTGCAACTCAGAATCAGGTTCAAGAATCCACGAGGTTTCAGCTCTTTTCTTTGCATACAGAAGGTTGATTGGAGGCTAGTGAAGGAGTCTGGAAGTTCTTGAGGGTTGATTTGAAGATTCAACCACTCTGTTCACACGATTTTATCAGGTATGTAAACATCCTTCCATGGCTTAATTTAAGTAGAATCAATAGGATTTGTTAGGTTAAATGCATTGTAGATTGATGTAGGAAGGTTTCTGGATCATTAATTTGGAAATTAGTGACCAATTAGGGTTTATGCAATTTTCGGTTGAGATCGTGTTTTTGCAAACCTTGAGTTTTTAGCATGAACTAGTGGCATGAATGAATTCCTGAGGAAATTTGGGACAAGATTCATCAAGAAATCGTGGCCAATGGTTGACTCTAGAGAGAGTTAGGGTTGGGAGTGGCTGATCGAATAAGTCACCGGCGGTGATTCTAACGCGCGCAGGTGAAGGGAGCTTCAGAAATTCAAAATGAGGAAGACAACCTCATGGCCATTGGATTAGATGTGGACCTTTGACCAGATGAGGATCTAACGGCCACGCGTGAGGGAGATTTTTGTGAAGGACTCTGAGTTATGAAATGATGCGTTTCATTTAATTGTTGGTTTTGGGCTTAAGTCACTAATTGATATTAGCACCCCACTTCTGGCCCAGTCTGGATAATGAACTGAATCTTTATGCTATTCACACCACGCGCCTATTAATTTCTCAGTATTTTCTTTTAATTTCTCATTTCATTCATGGTTATTGGAAAATTCATAAATAATTGAAAAATGACTCAATTAATTCCATTCTTTTTTACATGGATTCATGATTGAATCTAGTTTTTTTTAGATAAAAAATATTAATATTTCATGCATTTTTTATTTTATTAGCATTTTTTACATTTTAATTGATATTAAAATAATCATGGTTGATGCTTGATTTTGCTGAATTTGGTTTGATCATTTGATGATGATTCTTGCCTTGATTTTTTGTGTGTAGCTAGCATAGATATGCATGTTCCCCCTAGATTTTTCTCACATTTTTGTGATGAATTTAAGTGGTTTTTTTAGGTTGAGACTTTAGGAGCTCCATTTTTAGGGTTTATGGTTGATACCTTATGATTTAGGTTTTATTTCTAGAACTTGGTGGATGATTCAACCTCTGATTTTTGTATGGTAGATTCATGATTGAATTAGGGTCCCTTAGGAATTTTTTGTAGGAATTTACAAGGTAGTTTACTATTTTTGTTTGATTTTAGCTTAGGTGCTAACTTTAGATGATTCTAATGCACTAATTCAACAAGAATGACTTCTTTAGTTCCCTTAGATTAGGGTTTTGTCTCTCTTGCTCTTGGATGATGTTGAAGACAAGCTTGGGCTATCATGGATTGAATGAAGAGGCTTGGATGTGAAGATCTCCCCTCCTTTTGGTGTAGTGTTGATTAGGTGTTAAGATAGGGTTTTGCAGGCAGAGCTTCTAGATAGATTCTCTTCCTTCATAAACATGGAAGATGTTGATCACTTCCATTCTTCCCTATGATGTAAGGTACCTTTGTAAATGCCTCATACCTCCTTTGGTAGGATGTGTGGCTATTTACAAGTTGGTAGAACCTTTGAGGGTCCCTTTCTCTGATGATAGGATGCTTAGTGGTGACCTTTGGTCTTCACTCTGCTACCAATCATCCAAACTTTGCTCTTGTTAGTTGAACCTTTCTCCCTTGTTAGAAGATGGGGTTCCTTGTTAGAAGATTGAATATGCTAGGAGTTGCTACTTCTTTGTGTTTGGAGATTACCCTTAGGAGTTGAAGCTTGTAGACCAGGAAGAGCAAGTTGATACTTGTAAGGAGGAGAGAGGTGAAGCTTGAAGAACAAGTTGACACTTGTGAAGAAGATCAAATTGAAATTGAGTGAAGAGCTGAGGCTTGAAGAAGAAAGGATAAGTTGATACTTATGTTGATACATTGAGAGCCTGCAGGGGCCAAGTTGATGCTTGATATTAGGAGTGAAGCCTGAAGGCGGAATTTACTGAAGAGCTGAGGCTTGAGGAAGAGAGAATGAGTTGATACTTATGTGGATGTATTAGAAGCAAGTTGACACTTGATATTGAGGATGATAGCCCTAAAGAGCAGTTGAAGACTGATGACTAAGCTGCTGTCAGAGTATTGCTTTGATTTCTTTTCTGTCTGTTTGCTTTCTGTGCAACTGTATTGGTGTGACTTGTTTTATTTGCTTGATGCATTAGAATAAGTTCATATTTAGATTGATTTAAGCTAGGAGCATGATTGCACTAGAGGTTGAGTTGCTCCCTCTGCTTGTATTTTTACTGTATGGCTTTGCTTGCTGGTATTCGGTAGAGCCCAGCTCCCTTGCCTATGTGGTTTGTGTATTTGCTTGATAGCATGTCATTCCCTATGTATGATTGCAGTTATTGTGTTTGCTTGATGACATTTTATTTTCCTTTATGATTACAGTTATTCATATCTGGCTTGAGGTTGAGATGAGCTTGTGGAGGCTGATGCCCCACACACATTTCGTCCCTCACTTGCATTGCATGCATTTTACAGTCGTTTACTGTATATCTGTTTACTGTTTAAGCCGATGCTTTATCTGTTTCTGTTTATCATTGACATGATCCCCTAGGAATCTCACTTCCTTTGATAAGGAAGTGATGATTAGAACTTTAGGTTGAAACCTATGCATGACAACTTCTAGGAGTTCCCTGTTTCAAACCTCCACCATAGGATGAGTCCTTGGCATGACAACATTAGGAATTGATAGTCTCCCCTTAGTTGAGCCTGCTCTCTCTTCTCATCTCAAAACAAATTAAAATACAGTAATAAAGGTTAACTGATGTCGTACGTTACGAGCCTTAAGCTACCTGAGAAAGGATTGTTGGAGAGTTTCTTTTCAACAGTCCGGATGTTTAGTATGGCACCCTTTGGGTGACATGCGACACATTCACTCTCAGGTCATAGTCTCTAGTGCGATATTAGTTGCAAACAACCATAAAAAACAGTTCTTCCGTAAAAGACAGAAAACAAACTTCAAACCTATTTGCCTCGTGGGCCCATAATTCAAAGGAAAGTTTTTCTGAAGAAAAGAGTGTCGTTAACTCCCAATTCTACCGCAAACGGTAACGCCTAAGTCTCCAAGGGTCGAGCTGCGTACATCCAACTGCTGGAACTGTTTGTTAACCCTACTCGATAAAACAGATGAATCTGAATTCCCGTAACCCGTAGTTACCCGAACTACGTAAGCTCTGATCTCTCATACCTGTTGAGAGTACGTAGGCACAATACTGACGTATTGGCGAGCCACCTTCCCCGTAACCCGTAGTTAGACGAACTACGTTGACTCTGATTTCTCATTCTCTGATGAGAATACGTAGGCATAAAGTGCGACGCTTTGCCGAGTCATTTTCTTTTCTTTTTTAAGCCAGCCTTGATAGGTAGATAGATAAAACAAACCCGTCAGATAAACACAACAATCGTGGATCCCATCGAGTACGATGGACGTGAGGGGTGCTAATACCTTCCCCTTGCATAACCGACTCCCGAACCTAGACAATGGTTGCAATGACCTTGTCTTATACCTTTTCGTCAGTTTTTTCCGATCGTTTCCTTTCCCGTTCTGAGGGATAAATAACGAAAGGTGGCGACTCTTCTGTTTTGCCGGCACCTTATTTTCGCGGTAGCGACAGCTGGTGACTCTGCTGGGGAAGCTATAGTTTCTTGGGATCCAACGTCTCTTATGCGAGTCAGTTTGGGGATCCAACGTCCCCTGCGAGAGTCAATCCTAGCGCTTGTATGATTACTTTTTGGGTTGTGTTTATTTATCGCATTTTATTTCCCGTCCTTTATTTTCAGTATGATATGATTATCTGTGCCGTTGTGGGAAGGGCATTCTGATGAGTGAGAAGTCAGACCCAGGCTTGAGTGTTTCTAGCATTAGTTGTGGAAATTAGTGGGCGCGTGCTTGCTTTGCAGGCACTAGTGTCTCATGAAATCCACGCTCATACGAGGTTCTCCCGGTTGACTTCTTTTCCGACCCTTTGGGCCTGAGGGGTTGTTGGTTTGGAGGATTGTCGACTCTGGGGACCGATCATTTGGAATTCAGCTGAGTGAGGCCGCTTCAGGAGATGGTGATGCCACACCTTCTAGGTATCGTATCACCCCTCTTGAATGTCTGTGACATTGATCACCGCATAGGATGCCGAACTTGTGTCAGTTTAGGTCCATACCTGTGAGCAGGGTTGGGTTTGTTGCAGGAAGCCTTAACCTTCAGAGTACCTGGTTTTCTTGATAGTGAATTAGTTTTGTTGGTATCAGAGGTTCTCATCATCAGATGTATATGTGTTCTTGACAGAGCGGAGTTATGGTCCTGTATCAGAGGTCCTTATCTTCAGACGTGTTTGTTCTTGATAGAGCAGATTTATGGTCCTGTATCAGAGGTCCTTATTATCAGATGTATGACTGTTCTTGATAGAGCAGAGTTATGGTCCTGTATCAGAGGTCCTTATTATCAGATGTGTGTTGGTTCTTGACAGAGCAGATTTATGGTCCGATACCAGGGTTTTCTTCTTATCAGAGATAGTGGTTGTTCTTGATAGAGCAGTATTATGGTTTTGTTGATACAAAATCTTCACAACACAGTCGTCTTGATCTCCTGCTGCATGATTGCATTTTGCATTGTTTTGCATATTCATTTGCATTTCATTAACGTGTGTCTGTGTTGCAGGTACCGTTTCCCCTGATTCAGGTTTTCTTGCCTCCTATTGTGATGTCATGGGTTCTCTGAGGAAGACTGTGGCTTACAAACTCCCCACTCCTGATGTTGTTCAGCCGACTGGTTTGATTACTTTGGAAGATGATTCTGTGAGAGATGAATTCAGAAAGGCTTATGGGAAACTGCTCAGTTTGGTTCGTAAACCCTCTGTGTTTGAGTTAAATGGGCTGCACGCCCTGCTGCAGTTCTACGATCCTCCGTTGAGATGCTTTACTTTCCAGCACTTTATTCTCGCACCCACACTAGAGGAGTATGCTGATTTGTTAGATGTGCCTATCAAGAGTCAAATGCCTTTTGTTCATATGGATGTTGAGCCTAATCCGGCTAGTCTAGCTCCTTCACTTCATCTAGATGCCTCCGAGTTGGTCTTGTCTAGTTGGAATAGGGTTCCTGGTAGTTCTTAGTGGGAAAAGCTCAGCAGTGCGCCAAAGACGGATGTTGGGTCGTGTTCAACGCCATTCTTGCTCTGTGCATATATGGCATCATTCTGTTCCCCAATATGCCTGACTTTGTATACTTCGACGCCTTCCACATCTTTGCATCAGGAAATCCAGTCCATACCTTGATAGGAGATGTCTACCATTCCGTCCACTACAAAAACGAGAACAAAAGGGGTAAGAATGTCTCATGCTGTGTACCACTGCTCTATAGATGGCTTGATAGCCACCTACCCAAGAAGGGTCCCTTTGCTTCGTCTGCAGCCACAACTGAGTGGTCCGAACGTTTGATGAGTCTGTCAGCAGAGGATATTACCTGGTTTGATAGAGATAGGTTGGGTACCGAGATCATCTTCAGCTGCAGTGGGTTTCCGAACGTGCCTTTGATAGGCAGGAAGGGCTGCATAAACTATAATCCATCTCTGCTGGTCCGACAGTTTGCTTATGCTTTGAGAGCTCCGCCGAAGGATGGAGAGGTGCAGGAATCTCTGTACCTCACTGGTCTTCTCGAGGGGGATACGTTATCTAAGCTTCAGCACGCTTGGAATGGTATCAGTAGACGAGGGAAACCGTTGCTGGGAAAAAGTAATAGCCAAGCCTACACTCCGTATGTGACCTGGATCAGAGCCAGAGCAGATGCTATAGGGATGCCGTTTCCTCCTGCCAAGCCAGAAAGCCCTCCAGTGATTGAAGAGCCTACCACCGTTCCTATTCAACAGCATAATCAGGTGTTAGCTGAGAGAGATGAGTTGAAGAAGGCAAATGAAGAACTGGAGAAAGAATTGGCTCAACTCAGAAGCGAGAAAAGCGAAACCGTCCATTCCTTCAAGAGGCAAACGGAGCTGGTGAACCAGTTAGGAACGGATTTGACTAAGCAGATGGCTGAGCGTGAGCGTTTGGGTCGGGATTTCAAAGCTGTTAATGATGTACTGGCCACTTAGAAGCAGCACTTGGATGAAGCGTACCGGAGAATATCCAAGTTTAATCAGCATGGGAAGGCCACCCTAGCCAACGGCAAAGAACGGGAGGATAAGCTGAAGCAACAGATCTCCAAACTGAAAACCCAGGTGAAGGCTAGTGAGAAGAGGTTTGATGAAGAAACCGCTCACAGATATGCCGCTGAAGGCCTGCTAAACAAGGCTCTTGCTAACCTGAAGGAGCACAAACAGACGTTTGAATCCAAGAAGCGGAAATTAGAAGATTGTTTCGGCGAAGGAGCATGGGAAGACTCAGTTGAAGGTCTCCAATACACTATTAGGCAGAGGGAGTTACTCGTCGAAGGGTTGCTCACTCGGCCTGATCATCCAGAAACGAAGGGGTTGTTAGAAGAGTTTCGCGCCCGTGGCTGTGCTTGACTATTTGTAATCCTTTTGTGTTGATCATTGTTGTATGCTGACCATCACCAGGCTTGTTGGTTGAGGTCATGTTATTGATTCAGCTTGTACTCAGTGACGTTGTGTACCGCCTTGATGGGCTTTCTTTATATATATGAGATGTTATTTCCATGACTGGACTCGGACTTCTTATTATCAGCACTGGCACTCAGGCACTAGGATCGGGGGATACCTCCCTAACGCACAGACACACGTTTGCATTCGCATGAAGCATCTGCATAACGAGCACTTTGTCTTTTTTCTAACCCTTTGTGTATGCAGGTTGTTCCAGGATTGATCAAAGGCCTATCCACCGCTATCCGACCAAAGCAAATCGAGCCAGAGCAATGGAGCAAGTGCAGACTGACGTTCAAGAACTCCGAGAGAGAGGATGGACCGCTTCATGGAGCTCATGCAAGTGGTTGCCAACGGCCAAGACCAGCTCAGAACATTGGTCCAGCCTCTAATTTCAAGGGTTGACAGTAATGGTGTACTCCACGGTGGGAGTGTTCCAACCCCTCCACCTGTTGAAACTCCTCAGAATGGCGTCCCTATGACTGGGGGGAACGGTAGTGCCAACGGCAATGTGATCGCTAACATGGGGCTCAACGGTAACACGACTGGCGTCGGTAATGGGAATTTTGAAGCTAATGTCAATGTTGGGCTGGGCAATGGCAACGCAGGTGTGGGAAATCTATATGGGCCTCAGCCATGGTTAGAAGACCGTCAAGACGATGTGTTCTCACAGAAAGGTGCTGAAGGAGAGCTGACTGCTGAAGCACGTCTGAGGTTTAAGGCACTCGAGGACAAGATGAGGATTTCGAGAACCTGAACACTATGGGTGTTGACATGTCCAAGCTGGGACTGATTGCGGATTTCAAGGTGCCTCCCAAATTTAAGGTACCCGACTTTGAGAAGTACAAGGGCACCACTTGCCCTCGCGTCCATCTGAGATCATATTACAGAAAAATGTCCGCTCACTCCGAAGACGAGAAGTTGCTGATGCACTTCTTTCAGGATAGCTTGTCCGGGCCCTCCCTGGAATGGTACATGAGTCTGGAACCTACCAGTGTGCGCACGTGGAAGGAACTTGCTGAAGCATTCGTGCACCATTACCAATATAATAGTGACTTGGCTCCGAACCGGGTCCAACTGCAGAATTTGTCACAGAGGAACAACGAAGGGTTCAAAGAATACGCCCAGAGGTGGCGTGAATTAGCAGCTAGGGTCCAGCCGCCGATGGTTGAACGGGAGGTTGTTGAAATGTTCGTAGCCACCCTCCCAGGGGTTTATTACGAGAAATTGGTCAGCAGTATGTCTGGAAGCTTCTCAGATCTCATCATCACGGGTGAGCACGTTGAAAATGGGATCAAACTGGGGAAAATTCAAGGTGATCTGTCCTCAGCTGGAGGAGGAAAGAAGCCGTATGGTGGCAAAAGGCGGGAAGGAGAGACGAGCGCCGTGTCCAACGCTCGAAGGAAAGGCAAAGGCCAGCACCAGCAGGTGGCCAGCATAACCATCCCCGCGGTCCAACAGCCACAGCAACAGCAGTAGCCAAATCAGCAAGGGTACAAGAAGTATCTGAACAGGGCACCTCTGTCAAGTCGTCACCTTAAGACGCCGCCCATGTCTTATGCTCAGTTGTTACAGACTCTGCTTCAGTTACAGCTGATCCAGAAGAGAACCCTGGCTCCCTTGACAAGGGCACCTCCGCCGGGTTATGATGCGAATGCGACTTGTGAGTTTCACTCGGGGGCACCAGGCCACACGATAGAAAACTGCAAAGCCTTTAAGCACAAGGTGCAGGATATGGTGGGCGCTAAGATCATCAACTTCTCAGATAATGTGCCAAACGTCACGAAGAACCCTATGCCGAATCATAGGGGAGGTGGGGTAAATGCCATTATTGAAGACGAGAGCTTGGATTTATTGACTGATGTCAAAGATCTGAAGACACCGCTTAGCTTCGTTAAAGCCAAGCTGATGAAAAGAGGTTTCTTCCCGGGCTGTGGAGAATTATGTACGGGCTGTGCGACTAGTCCTGATGGATGCGAACAGTTGATAGAGGGGATTCAGAGTCTGATGACCGAAGGGATCTTGCAGTTTAGCCGGAGGGCCGAATGTGGATCTGGAGAGGTAATGCTGAAGCAAGATGATGAGGTTGCCACCCTCACCATCCCTCGTCGGACGATAACCATTTCTGCACCCAGACCGCCCACGATTACCATCACAAAGGCTGGGCCGATATCTTTTGAAAGCACCAATGATGTCCCGTGGCATTATGGGGCGGACGTCTACTGCAACGGGCAGAAGTTGGAACTGGAACCATCAGGGTCGTGTATGGATAACCTAGTGGGAATTGGCGGAATCACTCGTAGCGGGAGAGTATTTGCTCCACCCGAGATCGTGGCGGACAAAGCGGACAAAGTTGATGTAACCGATAAAGGAAAGAGTAAATTCGTTGGAGAAACTCCTCGTGGGGTAGAGAAGGACTTACTTGTTAAAGACGCTGAAGAGTTTATGAGGTTGATTAAGAAGAGTGACTACAAGATCGTGGATCACCTCCATCAAACACCCTCGAAAATTTCCATCCTGAATTTGTTGCTGTATTCTGAGGCACATCGCAACGCTTTGTTGAAGGTGTTGAATGCCACGTATGTACCGTAGGAAATATCGGTCAACCAGTTGGAAGGGGTCGTAGCCCACGTGAATGCGGGAAACGGTTTAGGGTTCACTGACCTGGAGCTGACGCCGAAGGGAAGAAACCACAACAGCGCCCTGCACATCTCGATAGAGTGTAGAGGAACGATTATGTCTCACATGTTGGTGGACACTGGATCATCACTCAATGTTCTTCCGAAGAAAGCACTGATGAAGTTAGATACTCGAGGATTGATTTGCACACCCAGTGATCTGGTTGTGAAAGCGTTCGATGGAACCAAACGTCATGTTTTCGGGGAGGTGGCGCTACCATTCCAAGTTGGGCCGGAAACATTCGACGCAGTCTTCTACATCATGGACATCATGCCTGCCTACAGCTGTCTCCTAGGCCGGCCATGGATCCACTCCGCTGGCGCCGTGACCTCCACGTTGCACTAAAAGCTCAAGTATGTTGTTGGAGGAAGCATCGTAACTGTTTGTGGCGAGGAAGACATAATGGTGAGCCATTTGTCGTCCTTCAAATATGTTGAGATGGATGGGGAAATCCATGAAACCCTATGTCAGGCGTTCGAAGTTGTTAAAGTCAAGAACGTAGCCCCTGTAATCACTGAGCAACCAGAGATGACTTTCTATTCCTTCAAGGAAGCCCGGGCCGTTGTTCAAGCCGGATCTACCTCAGGCTGGGGGCAGATTCTAGAGATACCCAACAAGCAGGACAAGTTTGGGTTGGGATATTCTCCTGCGGCTGAAGCCTCCTCTTCTCACAGTGAGTCACGAGGTAAAGGGCCGATCCAGTTTACAAGCGGCGGGGTAATATTCGAAAGTGTCAACACGGTGTGAAGACGGCCAAGACAGCGATTGCGACCTAGACTCTTGGATCCAGCCAAGCAAATCAGGCGGGAACCTCAACAACTGGTCTATCAGGGATACCATCCAAGTGACAGGCAAAGAGTAATGATTTACTTTCTCCGATCATTGTACAACCCTATGTCCTACCCGGGGCATGGTGGTTTTATTGTCAGGGCCTTGTTTGATTATGTACATGCATTTTACCAATAAATCAAAAGGCGTTTTTCTTCGTATCCAAATATTATGATCTCTGTTATTCCTGTTTTATGTTTGTTTTGAAAAACAATAAAATGGCAATGGGGTTTGTGCTAACCTGCATATCCTGGTTTTAAGCTTAACCCTTGTTATTGCAGGATCCACATAGCAGATGACATCGACTATGGACCTTCTACGAATCACTTCGACTTCGATTGCCCGATCTATCAAGCCGAAGAAGAGATTGATGAAGACGAAGACCTTCCCGAGGAGTTGGCCCGCTTGTTGAAACAAGAAGAGAAAGTTATTCTACCTCACGAAGAAGAGATTGAGATTGTGAATCTGGGTTCTGAAGAACTTGTCAGGAACGTCAGGATAGGGGCTGCATTGCATAGTGATGTCAAGCAGAGATTGGTCGAGATGCTTCGAGAGTATAGTGACATCTTTGCTTGGTCTTACAGAGATATGCCTGGACTTGATACTGACATCGTGGTCCACCACTTGCCGCTGCGAGAGGATTGTCCTCCCGTCAAGCAGAAGCTTAGGAGGACGCGACCAGATATGGCCGATAAGATCAAAGAAGAAGTGCAGAAACAACTTGATGCTGGCTTTTTAGCGGTCACTACTTACCCTCCGTGGGTCGCCAACATAGTGCCTGTATCGAAGAAGGACGGTAAGGTGCGAATGTGCATCGATTATCGGGATTTGAATAGGGCCAGCCCTAAAGATGATTTCCCGCTTCCCCATATTGATGTGTTGGTCGACAATACAGCTCAGTTCTCCGTGTTTTCGTTCATGGATGGCGTCTCCGGCTACAATCAGATCAAGATGGCGCCGGAGGACATGGAGAAAACTACGTTTATTACACCTTGGGGAACATTTTGCTACAAGGTAATGCCTTTCGGTCTGAAGAACGCAGGGGCCACTTACCAACGAGCAATGGTTACTTTATTTCATGATATGATTCATCATGAGATTGAAGTCTATGTTGATGACATGATTGCGAAGTCCCAAACGGAGGAAGGGCATCTGGTCAATTTGCTGAAGCTTTTTGAGAGGCTTAGGAAGTTCAGGTTGAGGCTGAATCCTAACAAGTGTACTTTCGGAGTACGGTCTGGAAAACTACTGGGGTTTATCGTGAGTGAAAGAGGCATTGAGGTTGATCCTGCGAAGATAAAAGCAATACAAGAAATGCCAGCGCCAAAAACAGAAAAAGAAGTTCGTGGTTTCCTGGGCAGAATAAACTACATTGCAAGGTTTATTTCTCAGCTCACAGCCACGTGTGAACCGATGTTCAAACTGTTAAAGAAAGATCAAGCGACTATCTGGAACGAGGATTGCCAGAAGGCATTCGATAAGATAAAACAGTATCTACAGGAACCTCCGATCTTGATACCCCCAGTGGTCGGACGACCCTTAATCATGTACTTGACAGTTCTTGAGAATAGTATGGGGTGTGTTCTCGGTCAGCATGACGAGACGGGCAGAAAGGAGCATGCCATTTATTACTTGAGTAAAAAGTTCACAGAATGTGAATCTCGTTACTCGATGCTGGAGAAGACGTGTTGTGCACTAGCCTGGGCTGCCAAACGTTTACGACAGTACATGTTCAATCACACAACCATGCTAATTTCGAAGATGGATCCGATCAAGTACGTCTTCGAAAAGCAAGCGCTTTCGGGCAGGATTTCCAGATGGCAAATGGTGTTGACAGAATATGATATTCAGTACGTTTCCCAGAAGGCCATCAAGGGAAGCGTATTGTCTGAGTACCTTGCCGAACAGCCAATCGAGGATTACCAGCCGATGAAATTTGAATTCCCTGATGAGGATATCATGTTCCTTAAAGCAAAAGATTGCGATGAACCGTTGCCCAACGAGGGTCCAGACAGGAAATCCAAGTGGAAGTTGATATTTGACGGGGCTGTTAATTCTTACGGAAGTGGCATAGGGGCAATCATCACGACTCCCCACGGATCCCACATCCCGTTTACTGCGAGACTGACGTTTCCGATCACCAATAACGAAGTGGAGTACGAAGCATGCATCAAGGGTCTGGAGGAGGCAATTGATTTGAGAATCAAGAACCTAGATGTATATGGTGACTCGGCACTTGTGATTAACCAGATTAAAGGGGAGTGGGAGACTCGTCAATCAAATTTGGTGTCGTACATGAACTATGCCAGAAGGCTGCTTCCGTTCTTTGATCGAGTGGAACTTCATCATGTGCCCAGGGCCGAGAATTAAATGGCTGATGCCTTAGCCACGTTGGCTTTGATGTATAAAGTCAATTATTGGTATGAAGCTCCAAGAATTGTCCTTTCTCGTCTTGATAGACCTGCATTCGTCTTTCCGATCGAGGAAGCCTCCGATGGCAAGCCATGGTTCCATGATATCCAGAATTTCCTTATGACTAAGGAGTATCCTGCGGGAGCGTCAACCCAGGTGTCGCACCTCGAAAAATCACAGAGACATTTCGGAGAAATGACCCTCGCGCGAAAGGCGCGGAAATGCGGTTCGACAGAGTCGCCACCAAACCTTATTTTTCCCGAATAAACGGGAGAGGAAAATATCGAGAAAACCTCTTAAAACGAAAAGGATAGGAACAGGGCTGTCGCAACCAAGTTCCGGGTTCGGGAGTCGGTTACGTGAGGGGAAGGTATTAGCACCCCTCACGTCCGTCGTACTCGACGGGAACCTCTTAAGGTAATTGTGGGGAGTGTTGTTTAGGTTTACTTGTTTTCTTCTCGTTGATAAGGGCAGAATTGGTAGGGTAAAAGGTTAAAGACGCAAAGGAGAGATG
This sequence comes from Lathyrus sativus, assembly GCA_963859935.3. Lineage (NCBI taxonomy): Eukaryota > Viridiplantae > Streptophyta > Magnoliopsida > Fabales > Fabaceae > Lathyrus > Lathyrus sativus. The sequence continues at coordinate 316,520,351 of OZ012740.1, read as the reverse complement.
GGTGGTTAGAAGATGGGGTGCTCGCCAAGGATTGGGGCCCTTGTGCCTACGTATGCTCATTCAGACGAGAATGAGAAATCAGAGCGTCGTAGTTCGACTACGGGAAAGGATGGGGGGAAACGGAAGATGGATAGAAGTGTGCTCGCCAAGATCATCGCAATCTTGTGCCTACGTATCTTATATTCAAGAATGAATAAAGAATCAGAGCGTCCGTAGTTTGTGGTAACAACCACGAAAGATGAGGTTGAATAAGTTGGAAATTTGAGAAAGAGACGAAAGAGTGACTGACAAGCAACCCAAGAGCGCGCCTCAAGAGCTTGTCACTCAAGAATCCAAGGAATGCGAGATTCCAAGAATCTCAGTTTCTTTCGGGAATTGACTGAATAAGTCGAAGATATAGAGTGAGATATTTTGAAATTGAAAGAATGAACTAATAACAACTCAAGGGCGCGCCTCGAGAGTTACTCATTCAAATATTCAAAGAATGCTTGATTCTGAGAATATCCCACTTTCGTAAGTTTTGGAAATGTTTGTGAAAGGATCGAATCGGAAAATGGCATGCGAGGCCAAAAGGAAGTTGTTTTGAACTGGCTTGACGACGTGTCGAAGATTTGATCGAAGATGGAACCGACTTGACGACGTGTCAAGTGTTAGGGTTGTGAGAAACGATATTAGTCCCTGAGGGTGCCCCTAATATCGAAACCACGAGGAATTGTGAATGAAATGTGGGTTGCGAATGCGGACGAGCATTCGACTTAGGAGAATGTTTGAAAATGATTGAATTTGAAAGAGTCGAAAGGTTGAGTGAATAACAACTCAAGAGCGTGCCTCGAGAATTATTCACTCGAAGACACAAGGACTGCTAGATTCCAAGTACCTCCTTCTTTCGGAGTTTTGATCGAAAAAAGACGTTAAGAATGTGTTTGAGAAAATCAAAAGATTGAATGAATAACAACTCAAGAGCGTGCCTCGAGAATTATTCACTCGAGGATCCAAGAAATGCTAGATTTCAAGAATCCCCTTCTTTTGGAGTTTTTTCGAGAAAATGTTTAAAAAATGATTTGAAGCGAAAATGACGTAGTCTTGACTGAATTATCATCTATCAATAATTTGACCAATAATAATCATTAAAGTCATCATTGACTAGGGAATAAGAAAAAATGGATAAAAACGAAAATGAAAGTTTTGAAAAGAAATGGTCTCGGGTTTGTTATTATCTGTCAATAATTTGACAAACTACAACTCGGGGTATCGCCATCGACCAAAACAAATGAAAATGGGACAAAATTTCCAATAACAAATGCGGAATGAAATTAATTTCTAAAAGAAAATAAGTCTTAAAACTATATAAAAATAAAAAGTTAATAAAACTTCTAGATAAAATATATAAGTATTAAAAGAAATATTAAAAGAAAATAGTATATAATATATTTACATATTCTAAAAGAAAAGTAATATAAACTCTAATATAGAAATTCTAAATAAAAAATAATATATATATACAAAATTAATATATACATACTATGTTAACAGAATTTAAAAATAATAACAAACTTTAAAAATAAAATAAAAAAAATATTTACATAAGAAAACAAGGGAGGGGTTTGAAATAGACAAAGGGGGTATGAGATCCGGGGGATGTTTCCTGCGGCCCAAACCAATCATCAGCCGAAAAATAAAATAAATAAAGTTAGAAAAAAAAGAATAAGTAGAAAAAAATAAAAACAAAAATGAATATTCATAAAAATCCCCAAACGCAAACACGGTCAAAAAGCAAACACGATACCCAGCCAGATCCATCGAAAGCAACGGATAACAAACGACAATGGCAAGCGGTGTCATTGGAATCAACAACCGATGAAAATGACTTCAGATCAGAGGGTTAAACAAACTCGAAAAGCTAGCTCATGGGACCACACCGACTTACAACTTTCTCGTATGGCTCAATCTCACCGCATCAGGTTCCCCTTTTAAAATTCATTTCGAGCGGACTCTTTCATCTCTGACTCAGTTTATGATGTTGAAGACATAGTTTCGTCTTCTTCACCTGTCTCTGATTCTCATCTCGTCTTGGTTTGGTTTTCTGCAGAAAGGGGTTTTTTGTTAACTGAAGAATGTTTAGAGGTCGTGGGTTTTGTTGTTGGTCGAAGAAGGGATTAAGGATTTGAAGATGTCCTTGAGTCTGAAGGAATTTGAGAATGGGGAAAGGTTTGGGAACTGAAGGTTGAAGATTGAAACTTGATGAATGGTTTGAGTGAGATTTTCTTGAGAGCTTGATTCCAAAGAGGATGTGAGGATTTATTGTAGTTTTTGAGAGTTTTTCGGATTGAGAGGAAAATGGTCGAAGGTTCTGGTTTGAATGAGGGTTTCAGCGAAACGGCTAGGGTTTCAATTGGAGGCTGCTAGGTTTTCCTCCCCTGGTATGTTGGAGTTTTTTTCTTTATATGCTGAAGGTTCAATCCCCTTAACACAGGGTGTTTTTTTTCGTTCTTTCCTTGAGAATGGTTTTGGTGGTTCTTATTGTAGAAGTTGTTGTTTGGATGCGTATATGAGACAAGCACAGCCAACTGGATGAATAAGGTACATAGTACACAAGTGGTGGGTGAGTAGCCTCTTTGTTGTTTGCTCGCATGAGGCAAGTTCTGAATCCCTGCTGCAATTCGTACCGGTACATGTCACTTTTGCAGCAGCTCGTTATTGGTTTTATTGTAGTTTTTGTCTGGTGTGAATTTGAGGCAAGAAGCTTGGATTGAAGGATAAAATTATTTGTTTGAGCTTCTCATGGTTTCATGTGGGCCATGCTTGTTGTGCGGCTTGCTATTTTGAGAAAACATCCTCATGCCACAACTTGTTCCTTTTTACCATTATTTTTAGCCACTTTTATATATGATATGCGCTTTCTGGTAATGACTTCATCACTTTTTTGTGTGTCTCCTGATGTAACAATTGGTGCCAATTTGGAGTCGACGAAACACGGTGCGTAGGATTTGTACGCCATGTGATATTCGGTGCATCGTGAATGTGATTCCTTTTAATCCCTTGCTATTATTTTCAAGTTGTGGTGTTTTGTCAAGGAATTCGCATGGTATTCTGCAGGTGGCGGGCATTACGGGCAGGAAAGATTTCGTGGATTGTTGTGTTGCCTCAGTTTGCCGTGAAAGCGCAATTTGTACGGAGGCTGGTGGTTGCTTTGTAGTGTTTTTTTGCAGGTTTGTGTTTTTACGAGTTTGTTTATTGTGTGCTGGTCATGGTGCACATGCTCTCAATTGGTGGCCACGCGGAACGCGCATCATATGTTGTGTCGTTGCTGCGGTATTTGAAGAGAAGCAGGTTGTGCATGACATTACTTGGAAACCAGCTGCTACTCCATGTTTTACGCGGTAGCTGCGTAAAACCTCGTGCTTGTATTATGAGGCAAGATGTGCATTGGTGTGACAGTTTTGCGGATTATACCTTTTGCTGCAAGTTTATGGTGACTTTAGTATGTATTGAAAATGATGTTGCCTATGTAACTCATGTCTAATTTCTTTTCAGGATTATGAAGCCGTTGGCCATGATAAGCAATCGTAAAGAAATCCCATGCTTATGAGAAATGGAGTTTTTTTTAGGCACGGTTGGAGGTATTTCGAAACGGCAAGCCGAAAATTCTCTCACTCTGTTCTTCTTTTTTTTTTGAAACTTCTTCAAACGACTTACTTGTTTCTTTCCTTGCGTGGCCTGTAAATTCGGAGTGAGACTTGAGCAGCTTGGAGGATTCTTTCTTGTGCGTTTCAAGTGCTGAATAGGCCGGCTGTATAAAAACCGACACCGGTACACTGCTAGTGCCTTTGTGTGGTATATACTTCACGTATTTGATCAAATCTACTTGCCGAAGTGGTGGGAACTGCGAGCTGGTGCACATGACATTTTGTCAATTTCTGTTGATGGCTTTGTTCTTTTATTGCTGAAAAAGTTATCACAACTGTCCTATTTTTTCTCTTGTGCAGGTTCCGTCCGTGACTTATGGTGGGGACTCGCGAAAACATTTTGTTGAATGGTATGATTTGCTGCATTTTTTTATATGGTGGCTGTTGTGCGTTGTGATTTGAGGTACGAAACCGTTTATGTTTTCATCTTATGGGATTACATGAGGTCCAGTCCTTTTTGTTGCTGTGAAGCTTGTTTCTCATTCAATTCATTTTTCACAGGACGTAAATCATCAATCCTGTTGCTGGTGCGTATCGTGTACGAATCATTTATGAAGGGTAGCTACATGTTGGAGGCGAATGATATCCTGTCAACTGTGAGCATTCTTCTTAAAATCTGTTTGTGGCTAACTGGTTTTTCTTAGAAATCTTGGTGATGGTTGCTGCGTGAAATTACGGTTGGATTTGTGTGGTGTTTTCACTTGCAGGTTGTGAGGTCGTAAACGAGAGAAGTCGGAGGGGCTTGCATCAATAAAGCTGCTGCAGGTACAAGTCCTTGTGTGAGTGGCTTCGCTACTACAACTTTTGCATCAACCTTTTCCATTTTTCCCATTGTCTTCTTGTATGTGTGGGCAGAGTCTGCAGATGATACCTGTTGTACCCAGGCTTTTACGTGACTCCAACATGGTTATGGGACCAAAGTTTGTTATTGTAGTACGAAAGAAAGAAAACAATATGCAAATGGCCTTTGTACAAACGCATGGGCTTATGGCTAATAAGTGGATCATGTATTTTCAAGTCTATACTTTTTTACGAAATATAAAAATGAAAATGGATCTTGAATTCCACCTATTTTTATGAGTTTGGCATGTAAGATATGGTATTGGCACTTGGACATGATAATTGAATGAAATGAGTGCTGACTTGAAATCTGAACTCCAAATGAAATTTGAACTCTTCCAATCTATTATTTGATTCATTCATAAAACTTTAACCGTGATAAATTTTTTAAGAAAAACTATGGTAATCAGAATTTGGACTTTTGTGTTGGTTCCATGATTCACCCTTGAAACTACCCATGACTTCATGCAATAAACAACACCTTAAATTAATCCTTGAGGAATAATCATGAATCAATCTTGAAAGTCACACTAAAACTTTTACCATAACTTTTCTAATCAAGAGTCATGCTTTAAAACTGTAGAGTTTATGAATTAAAATATGGGCTCCCAAAGAATTACATAATACCCCAATTAATGAATGGTCAAGATCTGAATTATTTTCAACTATGAAGTATTAATAACTCAACCATTATCTGATGATTTAATCCATACTCCAACTGAAACAAATGCTCTTGGCCTACATGACCAGTTTGACCAACATTAGATTGAACCTGACTATCCTTCAATCAAAACTGCACTCACCCCTGGCTTGATAAACAAAACTTGAAAATAAAGACATACTTTTGGGATTTTCTGAGTATAGTTAGTGGGTGAATATACAGAACAGAGGTTGTACGAAGGTAGGGCAAATTTGGGGTATGACACCAGGATAAGAAGACTCTGAGGAGGCTATCTGGAAATTTTTATCTCAATCCTGATGGAGTTTTGTATAAAAGAAACTACGATCTCGTGCTACTCAGATGCGTAGATGAGAAAGAAGCGAGTATGCTCATGTAGGAAGTCCATGAAGGCACATTTGGTACGCACGCCAGCGGGCACGCTATGACAAGAAAGATCCTGAGAGCAGGATATTACTGGCTGACGATGGAATCGGATTGCTTTAAATTGGCGAAGAGATGTCATAAATGCCAGATTTATGCTGATAAGATTCATGTGCCGCCGTGCCCGTTGAATGTCATGTCCTCCCCACGGCCGTTCTCCATGTGGGGCATCGACATGATAGGCAAGATCGAGCCCACTGCATCTAACGGTCATCGCTTCATTCTAGTAGCTATCGACTACTTCACCAAGTGGGTGGAGGCAGCCTCATACGCTAATGTGACCACGCAGGTGGTGGCTAAATTCATAAAGAGGGACATCATCTGTCGATACGGAATTCCCGAGCGGATCATTACTGATAATGGTTCGAATCTGAATAACAAGATGATGAAGGAGCTGTGCCAGAGTTTCAAGATTGAACACCACAACTCATCTCCTTACCGGCCGAAGATGAATGGCGCTGTTGAAGCGGCCAATAAGAACATTAAGAAGATTGTACAGAAGATGGTTGTGACCTACAATGATTGGCACGAGATGTTGCCATTTGCATTGCAAGATTATCGTACGACAGTACGTACGTCAACTGGGGCAACTCCTTTCTCACCGGTGTACGGTATGGAAGCTGTCCTACCGTTAGAAGTTGAGATTCCTTCTTTGCGAGTTTTGGTTGACGTGAAACTCGATGAGGCAGAATGGATCAAGAACCGATTAAACCAACTCATCCTGATGGACGAGAAGAGATTAGCATCGATTGCGTATGGTCGTCTGTACCAAAGCCGAATGAAGAAAGCTTATGATAAGAAGGTGCGCCCTAGAAGCTTTCAGACAGGTGATCTCGTCCTGAAGAAGATTCTTCCTCCACACTCCGATCACCGGGGCAAGTGGACTCCCAATTACGAAGGTCCGTGCGTCGTTAGCAAGGTCTTCTCGGGAGGAGCCTTGTTGTTATCCACGATGGATGGTGAAGACTTTGCATCCCCGGTGAACGCGAATGCAGTTAAAAAATACTTTGCTTAAAAAATGACCCGCTGGAAAGAAAAAGAATATCCAGGCAAAAATGAGGCATCCCGGCGAACCATAAAAAAGGAAAAAGGTTCGGGCAAAAATTAGGGATATAAAAGAAAAATGTACACCCGCAAAGTCAAAAACCCGGATGGGCGTCTTTGGCAAAAAAGGGTATCCCGGTGAATCAAAAACCCGAAAGGGCGATTCAGGCAAAAGTTAGGGATTTGAAAAAGCAAATGACTGCATTCCGCGTGTGGACTTTCATTGTTTAGTGGTTTGGAAGACCTGAGGGCCGTTTATCTGAGTCAATCTCTTCTGAAGCTGAAGCGTCAGAGAAGTATCGAAGTCGAGTGGGTCATAGATGGATCAACTCATGGCGTTCGTCTACGCCTCATTGCCGACATTTATATATACTGATGTATATTTATGTTTTTATATTTTCCCAGCTTCCTCATTCCAGGAGCTTGCATCTGTTGTAAAACATTTTTACCCATTCAGGGGTTCGTTATCAATAAAATGTATACTATTCAGCAAGTCTGTTTGCCTGTTTAACATCTATCTGTTTTGTTTGCGAAAAAGAACGCCGATGTTTTTGATAAAATGCGCATACATAAACTTACTGGCCTAGGCCATTGATTGTTGAAACAATGAATTACTTGAACATTGTCACAAGATGATAACCTTGATAGGTCCCTTTGAGAAGGGTATCTTGTCTGTTTGTTTGTGTTGTTACAGGTAGGGCATATTCCAGACAGTACGCCGCATGCATCCCCAAGCAGGATGATTCCTTCTTCTCCAGCAAGTTCAGCAACACCTCCTCGTGGAGTCTGCACATGAGATTGTAAGCATTGATATGTCTCCCCAAGCAGAGAAGATTCTCTCCCCAATCAGTTGTATCCTGAAGGATCATCGTCTCCCCAGCTGAGTCCTATACTGGAGTGTGCAGCGCTCGATATTTTAGACTGAAGTCTCCAGGAGAATTAAGATTCCCTACAGAGTCGTGCTCTCCCTAGTAAGCAGGATGATTCCTTCTTCCCCAGTCGAGTTTGCAAACCCCCAAGAGAGTCGAGTCCTTGGAAAGCCGTTTGGGCCATGATTGGTTTTCTCCAGTAGAGTGTTGAATAGCTGATGCTGTAGTTCCCCACCGGAGTCGTTATCTCCAGGAAATTTTAGTCGCGAAGGCCGTGCAGTTTATTTCTGCGATTGACATCGTTTTCCTCAGCAGTTTGTGGTTTGAATACCCAGATGAGCAGGTTTAGGTTCTCGTAGAGCTTTATTCCCCTGCAGCAGTCGACTGAAGTTCGTTTCCCCAGGCGGAGTCCAATTGAGATTGGTGTGACTCCTTCTCCTTGGCAGGATGGTTCCTCCTCTCCGCCAGAGTGGTTCTTTCTCCTTGACAGGAGGATTCTCCCGTCAGCATTTATTTTGCTGATGGGGCCATAGCATTTTGCATGATTGCATAGCATTTACGCTAAATGCGTAGCATTTCCACCGTGTGGAGCATTGCACCATTGTTGCTCATATGCATATGAAACATGAGCTAGGTCGTTATTGTTCTTGTTTTGCAGGTGTTCCTCCACATAATGGTTTGCCCAAGATGATTCTTGAATTCCCCCAGCAAAGTCGCTCGCCCAAGATGATTCTTGAACTCCTCAGCAAAGTTGATTGCTTAAGATGATTCTTAAAATCCCCAATGAAGTCACCAGAGAGGGTTGCTTAAGTTGATGCTTAGAGTCCCCGGCAGAGTGTTTGCTTAGGATGATTCCTGAAGTCTCCAGCAGAGTTATTGGTTTAGGATGATTCTTGAAGTCCCCGACGGAGTTATTTGTTCAAGATGATTCTTGATTTCCTTAGCTGAGTTTATTTGCCCATAATGATTTCTGGATCCCCGAAGCAGAGTTACTTGATAGTTCTCCAGAATCCCTAATGGAGATGTGTCATCCCCAGCAGGTTGTTGAGAAGAGAAGCTGAAATTCCCTTGAAGACTTGATGATTGAAGTCCGGCAGCGGTGCCAAAACCCCAGACTTACTGATGAAGTCTAACTAGGATGTCGAAGCAGTTCTCTCAGCTGATGCGGAGTGCCTAATGGTAGAAGTTTGGATCCCCCAATTTGATTCATGATTGAACGAGGATTCTATTCCAGACTAACTGATGAAGTCCGGCGGACGCCCGAAAGTTTCTTTGAATGCTCGACGGCATGATTGACTTGATTGTTAAAAAAGTTCCTAATGACCTGATGAGTCCCGAGGAATTCTGATGCCTGACGGCATGATCGACCGTGTATCACCGGTTACCGGGTGACCAGTGACCCCTTGATGACTTGAGGACAAAGATCTACAGCAAAATCAGATCATCCTGACGGAGATTCGAGGTTACCGTGTGACCAATTCCCCAACAGAGTTGCCGTGCAATTGTCATGCTCAGTTTTGAAGATGATCCTACCAATCCAAGTATTGTTTACCTGTGCGGTTGGAAAATCACCCGTTACCGTGTAACCAGTGATCCCTCGATGATTTGAGGACGCAATGATATCAGATAAATCAGAGAATCATCCTGACGGAGATTCAAATTAGTATTTCTCCAGCTAGTTGTCGTGCAGCTATTATTTCAGTTTCCGAAGATTTGTTCCCATCAGAGTACCGTGTACTTGTGCAGTTGGCAAATTTCCGGGTTTGTTGGTATTCAACCGTCTTTTACCTTGATTGTTTGAGAGTCGTTCGCTTCTCACCCAGTCAGGTCCAAGCCGTTTGAATAGGGGCAGCTGTTGCACCCCAAAATTTGCTCAACTTTTCTTTACCTAGCTTATGTTTCATTTCATTCACATTAGCATTATCATTTGCATTTCATTGACATGTACTCAGGAGATCAAGAGGTATGATCACCAATTAAGAGCTATACAAGACTTTGAAGCTAGCTAAGGAGGCTTATTCAGGTGTTCAAGGGTTGATATCCTTGTCAGAGAAGTTAAAAGATCCTCAGAGAGAGTGATTGATGCCAAAAGGGTGTGTCTCCTAACTTGAAAGTTGTGGAAGCCATCAGAGGATTCTGAAACCTTGAAGTTGGACTTGAGGTCTTGAGAGAGCTCATGAGAAGTGTTGAAGATCACTTTGAGGCCTAGACAGGTCATTGTGCAAGATTGAGAAGCCTCAGCCATGAGTGGTGCAATTAGGGTTTGACTGGGTCAACCCTAAGTCAACTGATGATTTGAAGAAGGTTGTGTTGCACCCCAAAATTTGCCCTCACAATACAAGACTTTGTGTTCCAAGAAGGTTCACAAGGTTCACAAAATTCACAATTGGTCAGAAGAGTTGACAATTCCCTCAGACAATGCACCTCCTAAGCAGTGCATCCAAAACTAGGGTTTTGACTTTAATCAGGCTAAATGGACTTCCAAGACTTCAAGTGAGCTTCATAACATCTTATATGTGTATAAGAACCCCCATGACAAGTTTCAAGACTTTTCTCAAAAGTTTGCTCAGTCAGATGATCAGATAAGTCAAAAGCAGTCAATGCAGTTAAAAGGTCAAACTGAGGTCAACTGTGGTCAAACCAAAGTCAAACTTCATGATTTTTTTTTGCCAACATCAAAGAGAGGTTGGGTGAGAAATATTATCATAATAACTGTAATACCCCAAATTTTGCCCTAAGATTTGTCGTCGCATTTCATTGCATTTAATCAATTACTAACAAATTTGTGTAGTCGTTTGACTTTTTGCAGGTAAATATCATATGGCATGCATTTTTTTTCTAAAAAGTAAAAATGGCACAATTGGCAGGAGGACATGTGTAAGGAGTTATGAGTGTGAGAGGTTGAGAGTTCGAATCTCACCTTTGTCACTTTTTTTTGTTTTTTATTATTTTTACTCTAAATTTTTCTGTCTTTCATTAAAAAAATAACAAAAATAGTTTTTTATTATTATTTAATTATTATTTTCGTATTTTAATTAAATCATTTTTTAAAATATTATTTTTTTCACTTTTTTCTAAATTATTCATAAAAATATCCAAAAAATCATAAAATAAAAAATATTGAAAAAAATTTTGTTCTTTTTATAATATTTTTTATTTTAGGAATCAATAGGATTATTAGTTTTTATTTTAAGTTTATTTTAATTATTTTAAATTATTTAAATTTTATTTTTTCTTAACTAATTATTTAGTTTGGGCTTTAAAATGGGCTTTAGGGACATTATTGACAATTTGGTGTTAACCCTAATTTGTTCCCTATATATACATGTGTTGCCTTGTTGGAAAAAGGAGGAGAGAATGAAAAAAACCTAAGAGGAGTGAGTGTCGTTTGCCGTTATTCAGTTTTCTTCTTCATCCATTACTATTGTTTCTTTTTCTTCATCGTTTACCGTTATTTCTTTTCCTTCATCTATTACTGTTGTTTCTTTTTCTTCATCTTTTACCGTTATTTCTTTTTCTTCATCTATTACCGTTATTTCTTTTTCTTTATCTATTACTGTTACGTTTATATATATATAATTTTTTAAATTGTTAGAGTTTATATATATAAGATTTTTGATCGAATTATGTCGATACGATGTTTGCACATTTGTGTGCATGACGCGTGACATTTGTGTTAGTTCGATCTGGTTGCGATGATCACATTTTTGTGTGAGCAATAATACTATTTTTTGCTTAATTTCTTTTTCTTTGCGATAAATTTTGTTTCGTCCGATTTAGATCTGGTTGCGATGAGCGCATTTCTGCGTTAGCAACATTGTTGGGTTATTTGGCACATTTAAAATTCATTATTGCTTTATTATTATTATTATTATTATTATTATTATTATTATTATTATTATTATTATTATTATAATTATTATTATTATTATTATTATCATTATTTATTATTATTATCATTATTATCATTATTATTACCATTATTATTATTATTGTTATCATTAATTTATTAAAATTTGTTATAATATAAAAATCTGTTTTTTAAAATAAATAACATTAACATCTTTTCCAAATTAATATGAAAACCTATTATTTTTAAGAAAAACTTTTTTTTAGATAAATTTAAAATAATAACTAAAATCTTTTTTTTAAAATAATAACTAGAACCGTTATTTATTTTATTTTATTATTGTTCAATTCAAATTTCATTATCATATTGTATCTGCTCCTCTCATGTAACCTCGCGAACTTAACAATCGCTCTTTAAATTCTGCCTTTAAATTTCTGCTTGCATGGTTTAAATTATGACATTATCTCTCTGTTTGCATGATTCAATTATCTCACGCATTTACTATTATTTCTGTCACATTGCACACATCCGAAGGTTAGGTCTAACTGTTTGGCCGCCGCGCCAATAGTCCGTAAAACTTCACACATTCAATTTCAAATCCTCAAAACTACAAACCCTAATTTTCACAAATGCCTCGCCGCAGGCAAAATTACAATTTTACCCTTAGCATTAGGTCAAAGAGCCGCCGCGCTCATTTTAGGGTTTCCCGCCGTGGAATCCCTAATTTAACCCTAATTACAACTTAACATTTCAACGTAGAGATTTGGAGTTTCTACACTCCACGTAAGCGTGTCCTTAAGATGCGTTTATTCCCCTTGAGACCTTGACCACAGTCAAGAAGTTTCTAACCTCCCTATTGAGGGGAACTACGATTACTCTGATTCCGCTCCCGTAAGGATACGTAGGCACAAGATGCGATGTCTTGCCGAGTAAACTTAGAATTAACCCCCTTTATTATTTATTATTGCTTATTTATATTTTATTTAATTATTTTGCTTATTATTTTGTAATTGTTTCTTGGATGTAAAGTTGTTTAATTATTTAATTATTATTATGGTTAGTAATTAGGGAGTGTAATAACATGTATGTAACATTAAAATAAATTTAGATCACTTTTAAATAAAGATAATTAAAATAAACACGTCACACACGTAAGTCGATTTTAATCGCCGTCTCACTTCCTAAGAATATCCCTCAAGTTGCCTACGAATAATGGTTAAGTGGGGTGTATAAAGCAAGTCCCTCAAATAAAAAAATCATCAAAGTCCCTTATGGTTGCCTTTACGAATCAAGTCCCTTTCGAAAAATGATGATGGTCCCTTATATGTGCTTATTACATCCCACAATGGCCTTCAAAGTCAAATTGTCCCTCACATGTCCCTTAACATCCAAAGTAAGGACTACCTACTCCATTATAGTAGGGATAGTCTTACTAAGGAAAGGATAAAGAATAAGAAAGACCTTAAAACATTAGGGTAGGCTACTCCTAGATACTTGCTCACTTCAAAACTTTTTCACACTTAAACAAATTTCCAACAAAATTTTCAAACAAGTTTTTTTCACATCCATACACGGATTATTATTAAACTATTCTGAAATTTTTTGCTATTCACACACTACACTTTCAAAACAATTCAAAAGTGAGCTTAAGTACCTAAGAGCCCATGGATAACCATGGATGAAAAGGGTGCTAACACCTTCCCTTTTCATAACCTACCCCCCGGACCCAAAATATTCTCTAAGGTCTTTCCTGTTCTTTTATAACCTTTCCTTATGGATAAAATAAAAGTCGGTGGCGACTCTTGCTATCCGCAACATTGTTTAAAGTCAGTTCACCGGGTTACAGAACTAGCGACTCTGCTGGGGACCTATTTAAGAGGGGTACCCTTAGGAATTAAGATCACTTTAAATTGTTTGCCTTGTTTGCTTTATTATTATATTGTTGGGGTGCTCTTATGTGTGAAAGGTCCTAACCCGGATCTAGTGTACCTTAGGTAAATGGCAATAGACCAAGGAAACTGTACGACGTATATCGATACGGTTGATCTGGTGGCCATAGTTAGTGCGACTTCTTGGTTGGTGCTTATATTCCTTAAGTCAAGTTGAGGATAATATTGAGGCTGCCATATGTTGTCAATGCACTAACTGACTTTTAGAACCCTAGTTAACTCATCTTGGCCTTTAGAAAGTAGTGAGGTAACCGGCTTTGGTGCAGACTGAAGTTGGTTGACACTCGATACTACGCTCATTGAGATCTTAAACTTGGAGGGTTTTGGTTGGCAAGTAAGTTGCCTTCTGAACAACCACCCTTGTGAAGGATCAATGATATTGAGATCCCTTAGAACCTGGTTACTTTTGTAGGACAGGATGAACCATCTAACTTCAGGGGAGGGTACTCGCCTTTGAACCTCATGCAAGCCTTTAAACCTAGGGCTATGGTGTGACTTGTTTGTGTGTGCCACATGTTTGTGATTGAGCATGACATCATGACATCATCATGCATCATAAGCATATCATTTTCCCTAACCATTTCAAGGACCAAAGGATTTATCTTTGTTCTTTGTTGCAGGTCATGGCTTCTGCTCGTAGAAACACCATCAGGATCAACTTTGTAGGGATACCTGCTAAGCTCAAGGAGTTGGTTTCTCTAGTGCCTGATCATTCCCAGTTCAACAAGAGACATGGTCACTTATTGGATCTAGTTACTTCAGGGTTCAGTGAAGACATGATGAGTGTGCTGTTTCAGTTCTTTGACCCTAAGCACCATTGCTTTACATTTCCTGATTATCAGCTGGTTCCAACCATGGAGGAGTTCTCTAAACTTCTGGGTATACCTGTTCTTGATCAGAAGCCATTCACAGGCTTAGAGAAGGAGCTTAAACCAGAAGTTATTGCTGCAACTCTACATCTGAAGAAGTCTGACATTGTTCTAGAGACGAGAAGTGGAGTTAAAGGTATTCTTGCCAAGGTATTAGTGGATAAAGCTCAAATGTTCTTGAAGGCTATGAGCTACGATGCTGTTGAGGAGATCTTAGCCTTATTGATTTATGGCTTAGTGTTGTTCCCCAATCCTGATCAGTTCATAGACGTTCATGCCATCAACATATTCCTGAGTCACAATCCAGTGCCTACCTTACTTGGAGACATCCTACATTCTCTTCACACCCGTACTACAAGGGCAAGAGGAACTTTGATGTGCTGCATACCTTTACTTTCTAGGTGGTTTATTTCTCACCTTCCTCGCTCAGTAATGAAGAATGAGCAAGGGTTCAGATGGTCCAAGAGGATCATGTCACTTTCTCACTCAGACATCCATTGGTGCTCCAGATCTATGGAGAATGTCACCATCATTGACCGTTGTGGGGAGTTTCCTAATGTGCCACTTCTAGGCATAAGAGGAGGCATCACCTACAACCCATCTCTAGCTTTACGACAGTTTGGTTACGCCCGGAGCGATGGTCCACATGACATGTTGATTCAGGGCATTGTGTTTGATTACGACAACGATCTTCAGGGTTACTGTCAGAGATTCATCCGAGCTTGGGGAAAGGTAAACAGGATTGACAGCAAGACACTGGAGCCTAAGTACACTATTCCTATGGAGGCTTATCTCAGATGGGTACGATCTCGTGCTCAGACACTCATGATGCCATATCTTGCCGTCCTACCAGTTACCATGGAACCTGTTGCTGAAGGAGACACAGCTTATACCATCCTTCACCCAGACATGCCTACTGATATGGAAGACTTGCAGAGATCATGGATCCAACTGAAAGAGCAAAGGGATGCTTTCGAGGCTCATTACAAAGCAAGCCAAGCAAGGATCCTAGAGCTAACAAAGCTACTTCATGAGGAACGAAACCTCAACTCATACCTCAACACAAAGAGGAAACGTCCATGGGAGACTTAAAACCCCATCTTTTGTACTTATTTCGTTTTCATTTTTTGTAAGCCTAAAAGGCAAAACAAGTTATTACTAATAAAAAGTTACTTTCTTGTTTGTTTAAGCAAATTTAAATCCTGCGGTCCTTGAAAACATTGCATATGCATTCCCATATCATTGCATCACAGGTTTATAATTGTGCACAGGTTTCTCATCTTCTCACTGTTTATTTCAGCAATGGCTCTTGAACAATCAGTTAAGGATCTCCAGGCACAGAATGCACAGTTCCAAGAGCTGATCCTGAACCTATCCAAGGGACAGGATGAATTGAAGACACTGCTGGCCAAGAAGACTAAGAAGGCTAGAAGGTCTGCTGGGTTGCTCAACATGGGAAGAAGGTTCAAAGGTCCTGCCAAGACCAAGGAACAGGTTGAAGACTATG
This sequence comes from Lathyrus sativus, assembly GCA_963859935.3. Taxonomy (NCBI): domain Eukaryota; kingdom Viridiplantae; phylum Streptophyta; class Magnoliopsida; order Fabales; family Fabaceae; genus Lathyrus; species Lathyrus sativus. Next base: position 316,504,635 of record OZ012740.1, on the reverse strand, counting down.
AATCTGAAGAATCTGAGCAGGAGAGAGGCAGTCTCCACAACACTATGGGGGACTCTGATTCTGAGGCTAACTACTACCATGAGCCTAACGAAGACAAATTCAAGATGCTGGTGGATAGAATGGATGCTATGGAATTACAGAAATCATCTGGGCTGGATTTTGAGGATTTGAGCTTGATATCTGGGGTGGTCATACCCATTGGGTTCAAAGTTCCTACATTTGTTGTCTATGATGGGGTCTCTTGTCCCAAATTGCATCTGAGGTCTTATGTCAGAAGAATGCAACCCCACACTGCTGATAAAAAGTTGTGGATCCATTTCTTTCAAGAGAGTTTATCTGGAGCTCAGCTAGAGTGGTATTATCAGTTGGAGAGTGTCAACATCAGAGATTGGAATGACCTTGCTGAAGCTTTCTACAAGCAGTATCAATACAATGCTGACTTAGCCCCCACTCGCATGCAGCTTCAAAGCATGTCTATGGGTGCCAAAGAAAGCTTTAAGGAGTATGCTCAGAAGTGGAGAGACTTAGCCGGAAGAGTTCAACCCCCTTTGACTGATAGGGAGTTGGTTGATATGTTCATGTGTACGCTGAATGGTCCGTTTTACAGTCATCTCATTGGAAGCTCATCATCTGGCTTCACTGAGTTGATCATGACAGGAGAGCGAGTAGAGAATGGTATCAAGAGTGGTAAGATCCAAGTGGGCACTTCTTCATCAGGTGCTGCAAAGAAGCCTCCCACTGGGAAGAAAGAATCTAATGCTGTGTATGGTCAGCCTGATCGTAACAGAAGGCATCAGTCTGTTAGTGCAGTTCATATTTCAAATCCAACTCCTGCAACAACAGAGCAGCCTCAAGGCAACCAACAGAGGGCTAGAAGACAGTTCACGAAGATCAACATGTCAATGGCTCAGGCATTGCAACACTTGTTGAAGGCTGAACTTATTACCTTGAGGGAGGCTCCTCAGAATCCCAATGTTACATCTCCCAAGTACAATCCCAATGCACGATGTGCATATCATTCAAACTGTCCAGGACATGATACTAATAACTGCTGGGTCTTGAAGAACAAAATTCAGGATATGATTGATGCTGGAGAAGTTGAGTTTGATCCACCAGGTACTCCAAATGTGATTACAGCTCCAATGCCAAATCACGAGAAGACTGTCAACGCCATTGATGAAGATATTGATGAAGATCTGCATGTCTATTCAGTTATGGAGTTGAGCACACCATTGTCTGTTATCAAAAAGAGGTTAATACAAGCTGGGATCTTTCCAGGTTGTCATGAAGATTGTCTATATTGTACCTATAAGCCGGATAGTTGCTTCATTTTGAGAGATGGGATTCAACGTCTCATGGATAAATATACTATAGTGTTTGAAAGAAGACTAGCATCTGTAGAAAGTATGGTGGATCATCTGACTCAGGGTAAGAAGATTGAAGAGGTTGACATGGTTGACAAAGTACCACTAAGAATCACTTCAAAGGGTCCCATTAAAATCACTCATCAGGGCCCGATCAAGATTACTGCTGAAGGTCCTGTGAAAGTTGTTGCTGAAGCCAGAGTAGCTCCTCTGATCATTACCACTCCTGGTCCTATTCCTTATACATCTGACAAAGCTGTGCCTTGGCACTATGGGTCTGATGTTTACATCCATGGTGTCAAGCAGGAGCCTTTACCTGATATGCCTGTTGACATCGATAATATTGCTGGATCTAGCAAGATTACTCGTAGTGGAAGAGTCTTCTCTCCTCCAGTTGCTTCTAAGAGTGCAGTTACTCCTGCTGTTACTTCCACCACTGATGCTCGGGGCAAGGGTCCTGTTATTGAGCCTGTATCTACTGATGTGCCAGCTGCTGATGACCTCTCTAAGCAGATGGAAGAAGTATTGAAAATCATTCGCAAGAGTGATTATGATATTGTTGATCAGCTGGGGCATACTCCCTCAAAGATTTCTATGCTCTCCCTGTTATTATGTTCTGAGGCTCATGCCGAGTCATTGATCAAGTTTCTAAAGATGGCTCATGTACCCAGTGCAATTTCTGTGGACCAGTTTGAGAATTGTGTTGCTCACCTGACCTATGACAACGGGTTAGGATTTTCTGATGCTGACTTGACCCCTGCCAAGAGGGATCATAACAGGGCCTTGCATATTTCAATTGAATGCAGGGGCACTACCCTGTCTCATGTGCTGATAGACAATGGTTCCTCTCTGAATGTGTTGCCTAAGGAAGTCCTGAACAAGCTGAGTCCTGAAGATACGGTATTGAAGCCCAGTAATATTGTGGTAAAGGCTTTTGATGGTTCTAGAAGAGTAGTGCATGGGGAAATTGATCTTCCAATCAAGGTTGGCTCTCAGGTGTTTACTGCTACATTCTATGTGATGGATATTCGTCCTTCGTACTCATGTCTGCTTGGTCGTCCCTGGATCCATGGGGCAGGTGCTGTGACCTCCACATTACATCAAAAGTTGAGATATCCGGTGAATGGAAAAGTTGTTACTGTCTTTGGAGAGGAAGAATACTTTGTCAGCCATGTAAACACTTTCAAGTATCTGGAAGTAGAAGGTGAATACATTGAAACTCCATGTCAGTCATTTGAAGTGGTTCCCTGGGCTGTTAAGGATTGTGTGACTCCTCCTGCTGTGAAGAAGGTTCCTGTGGTCATCAGAAACCCTCCAACAATGGCAATGGCCTCCCTCAATGATGCAAAAGCTGTGGTGGAAGAAGAGTCCCAGAAGGCTGTTCGTCGTGCTCGTGCTGTTCGTATCACCAATCAAGGGGTTATCAATGCTTTGGGAGATCAAGATGAAGACTACAACTTGGAGGCATGGATTTTTCCTACTGTGGGTGCTGGACTCAATAATTGGAAAGCTGAAGATGTTATCCCTATCTCCTTTAGTCATGAGTAAATACTATTACTGTGTTATGTTTTTTTTCTGGAACAATAAAACTTTCAAGCCATGTGCCTTACCCGGGGCACAATGGTGTGCTTGTTACGGGTGGTCATTTCATTTGCATACTTCATTCAATAAAATCAGTGGACGTTTCGTTTTCGTAAATATTGTGTTCCTTGTCTTTCTTTTTCTTTTATTTTTGCTTTATCAGCTATGTGTTCTTACACACACCCACGTCACTAAAATGCAGATCCTCATTCACTCTGGATCCAGTTGATAACAGTTCTACTATTGCCAATTACAATTTCGAGAATCCGATCTATCAAACTGAAGACGGAAACGAGGACGATTGTGAAATACCTGTAGAGCTTGCTAGGTTGTTACAACAAGAAGAGAAAGCTATACAGCCACATGAAGAGCCAGTCGAAGTTGTGAATCTGGGAACTGAAGAAAACAGAAAAGAGGTCAAGATAGGGGCTGATTTAGAGGACAGTGTCAAGAGCAGGTTGGTTCAGATGCTACGTGACTATGTGGAGATCTTTGCTTGGTCTTATGAAGATATGCCAGGGTTGGATACGGACATTGTGGTTCACCGTTTGCCAGTGAAAGAAGATTGTCGTCCAAAGAAGCAGAAGGTTCGTCGTATGCGTCCTGAAATGTCAGAAAAGATCAAAGCAGAGGTAATGAAACAGTTCAATGCAGGGTTCTTGGCCGTAACTTCTTATCCTCAGTGGGTTGCAAATGTGGTACCAGTTCCTAAGAAAGATGGTAAGGTACGTATGTGTGTAGACTACAGAGATCTGAACAAGGCTAGCCCTAAAGACGACTTTCCACTTCCTCATATCGATATTCTGGTAGACAACACTGCTCAGCATAAGGTATTCTCTTTTATGGATGGTTTCTCTGGTTACAATCAAATCAAGATGGCACCTGAAGATATGGAGAAGAAAACATTTGTAACACAGTGGGGCACCTTTTGCTATAAGGTAATGTCATTTGGTTTGAAGAATGCAGGGGCAACATATCAGCGTGCTATGGTGGCTTTGTTTCATGATATGATTCATCATGAGATAGAGGTATATGTGGATGATATGATAGCCAGATCTCAGAATGAAGAACAACATCTTGATCATCTGCACAAGTTGTTTGAGAGGTTGAAGAAATACAGGTTGAGATTAAATCCAAACAAGTGTACTTTTGGAGTTAGATCTGGAAAGCTCTTGGGTTTCATTGTCAGTGGAAAAGGTATTGAAGTGGATCCTGCAAAAGTGAAAGCTATACGAGAGATGCCAGCTCCCCGTACTGAGAAGGAGGTTAGAGGTTTCTTGGGACGATTGAACTACATTGCAAGATTTATTTCCCAATTAACTACCATCTGTGAGCCAATCTTCAAGTTGTTGAGGAAAGATCAGGTGATGGAATGGAATGATGAGTGCCAGACTGCCTTTGATGAAATCAAGAGATATTTGCTAGAACCTCCAATTTTAATGCCACCAGTTGATGGAAGACCCTTGATTATGTATTTAACAGTATTAGACAACTCAATGGGGTGTGTATTGGGGCAACATGACGAGTCTGGTCGAAAAGAGCAGGCAATATACTACCTTAGCAAAAAGTTTACCGACTGTGAAACAAGATACTCACTGCTCGAGAAAACTTGCTACGCTTTGGCATGGGCTGCTCGCCGACTAAGACAGTATATGTTGACCCATACTACCTTGTTGATTTCGAAGATGGATCCAATCAAGTACATATTTGAGAAACCTGCTCTCTCCGGAAGAATTGCAAGATGGCAAATGATCTTGACGGAATATGATATACAGTATACTACTCAGAAGGCCATTAAGGGGAGTGTTGTTGCTGATCATTTGGCTCATCAAGCAGTAGATGATTACCAGTCAATGAATTTTGAGTTCCCTGATGAAGACATTATGTCTGTTACCAAAGAACCTGGACAATATGACGGACCTGAACAAGGATCCCGATGGACTATGGTTTTTGATGGTGCCTCCAATGCACATGGTAATGGTGTTGGTGTTGTGATTAGTTCCCCTGAAGGTTGTCATACCCCGATTACTGCCAGACTTTGTTTCTATTGTACCAATAACATGGCTGAGTATGAGGCATGTATCATGGGTATGCAAGTTGCTATTGATATGAAGATTCAGTTCCTTGAGGTGTATGGAGATTCAGCTCTGGTAGTAAGTCAGATTAAAGGAGATTGGGATACAAAGCATGATAATCTCATTCCTTATAGAGAACATGTGTTGTCTTTGATCCCACATTTCAAAGAGATTACTTTTGGACATATTCCACGAAGAGAGAATCAGTTGGCAGACGCATTGGCCACCATGGCATCTATGTTTGAGATCAGCTGGGATGATGAAGCTCCCAAGATTACCATTGATAGATTTGAGAAGCCTGCATACTGCAATGAGATTGACACTGAAGGGGCAGAGGAGAAGCCTTGGTTCTATGAAGTGAAAAACTATCTTGAAGCTCAGGAGTTCCCTGAAGGGGCATCTGTCAAAGATAGGAAGTTCCTGAGAAGGTTTTCTGCTAAGTTCTTTCTGAGTAATGGCGTTCTGTATAAGCGTAATCATGATTCAACTATGCTTCGTTGTGTGGATAAGAAGGAAGCTACAGAAATTATGGAAGAGATGCATGATGGGACCTTTGGCACTCATTCTAGTGGTCATACCATGGCAAAGAAGATTTTGAGAGCAGGTTACTATTGGTCTACCATGGAAGCTGATTGCTATCAACACTCCAGAACATGTCACAAATGTCAAATCTATGCTGATAAAGTACATGTACCTCCATCTCCATTGAATGTGTTGACTGCTCCTTGGCCCTTTGCCATGTGGGGCATTGATATGATTGGTGAGATCAAGCCTACTGCTTCTAATGGGCATCGTTTCATCCTGGTTGCTATTGATTACTTCACGAAGTGGGTAGAGGCAGCTTCATTTGCATCTGTGACTAAGAATGTTGTGGCTCGGTTCATTAAGAATAATCTCATATGTAGGTATGGTATCCCTGAAAGGATTATCACTGACAATGGCTCTAATCTGAACAACACTATGATTACTGATCTCTGTACGCAGTTCAAGATTAAGCATCACAACTCTTCTCCGTATCGTCCAAAGATGAATGGGGCAGTTGAAGCTGCTAATAAGAACGTTAAGAAGATTGTACAGAAGATGACTGTTACTTACAAGGATTGGCACGAGATGTTACCATTTGCTCTGCATGGTTATCGTACTACAATACGTACTTCAACAGGGGCAACCCCATTCTCCTTAGTCTATGGTATGGAAGCAGTTCTGCCTATTGAAGTTCAGATCCCCTCCTTGAGAATTATGAAGGATGCAGGCTTGGATGAAGATGAGTGGATTCAGACTCGACTTGACCAGATAAATTTGATTGATGAGAAAAGGTTAGCAGCAGTTTGTCATGGCCAGATGTACCAGAAACGGATGATCAAAGCTTTTAACAAGAAGGTTAAGCCAAAGGTATATCAGGCTGGTGACTTGGTAATCAAGCGTATCATATTACCACAGGGTGATCCTAGGGGCAAGTGGACTCCAACATATGAGGGACCATTTGTAGTCAAGACAGTGTTCTCAGGAGGTGCCATGATACTGACTACAATGGATGGTGAAGACTTCCCACAACCTGTAAACGCAGACATAGTTAAAAAATACTACGCATAAAAAGAGACCCGCTAGGTTGACAGGCCTAGGCAAAAATAAGGGCATCCCGGCAAACCAAAAGGGTTTGGGCAAAAATTAGGGATATATATATAAAAAGATGTACACCCGGCAAGTCGAAAACCTGAAAAGGCGGCTTGGGCAAAAAAGGGTATCCCGGTGGATTGAAAACCTGAAAGGGCAATCCAGGCAAAAGTTAGGGATTAAAGCGTATGACTATGTCTCGTTTGGATCACTCATGAAACTGCAACCAGTTGTACTACTTACTCAAGTTCAAACAGATAAAGCTCAATCCAATCGTTTCCGTCTCAACAGCAAGAAGATGAGATACTTGAGTGGCAATAGTAGAATTGAAACTCAATAGGATTATTTCCCACATAGCTGATTCTTTTTGTAAAACTTCATGACAAAATTCTCTTACTAGGGTTTATGTCTCCTTGTACAAACTTACCCGTGTATGGGTCACTTTTGATATAAATAAACTCCATCTTTTGAATCCAGATTTACTTTTACCCTATTTACATAAGCGAAACGTCCATTGGTTGTGTTTGAATGTATGTATGCCTTTGAATATGATTGATGTTTACCAGAAATGCATGTATGCTATTAATATGATTGATGTTTACCAGAAATGCATGAAAATGCAGTAATAGTATTTACTAAGGACGAACGAGGGAAGGATTTCAACGAAGCTTCGCCGGTTCATCTTTACAAGACAGTTACAAACCATCAGTAGGACTAATCCATTTTCACAAAGTCTAATCTCCCCCGGAATTTATATCCATCTCTTTTATCCTCATACGGATATACGGGAAATTACTTTCCAATAAGGGCACGATGAACGAAGACGGGATGTTATACTTATCCTACTATCAAACGAAAACGAAGGTTATCTACACCCTACTATCCCCAACAACGGGAGGTTATCTATACCTTGTTATCCCCAACAAAGGGAGGTTATCTATACCTTGTTATCCCCAGCAGACGGAGGGTTATATATTCTTCAACAACGAATCGGGATTTATTTTCCTTGGCCAGCAGTTGTTATACAAGGATATCCAGACACTCCCAGCAGTGTCATAGCATACATACATCATTTACATCATACCATAACATATATGTCTATAGTACATTACCTAAGTGCATCATGTCATACATGCATACATAAAGCATAAACTAATGTTGTTATACAGAATGCTACCTTGTTTTCAGGTTAATTATCCAACAAACAATCTTATGATCTTTGGGACTGCTTTATTGTAACCTCAGGGTTACTTTATCCTCCTGATGAGCTTCTTATTACTTTGGGACAGCTTTATTGTAACCTCAGGGTTATTTTATCCTCCTGATAGCCTCTCATGACTTCAAGACTGCTTTAGAGCTACTGATTGCTCTATCCTCCTGAAATCATCCTATTACTTCAAGACTGCTTTAGAGCTATTCATTGCTCTATCCTCATGAGGTCATATTACTACTTCAAGACTGCTTTAGAGCTATTCATTGCTCTATCCTCCTGAAGCCATCTAATTATTTCAAGACTGCTTTAGAGTTATCCATTGCTCTATCCTCCTGAAATTACATTATTATTTCAAGACTGCTTTAGAGCTATCCATTGCTCTATCCTCCTGAAATCATTACTTCAAGACTGCTTTAGAGCTATTGATTGCTCTATCCTCCTGAAGACATATCACATTATTATTTCAAGACTGCTTTAGAGCTGTTGATTGCTCTATCCTACTGAAGCCATTCTATTACTTCAAGACTGCTTTAGAGCTATTGATTGCTCTATCCTCCTGAAGCCATTATTACTTCAAGACTGCTTTAGAGCTATTGATTGCTCTATCCTCCTGAGGTCAGATTTATCACTTCAAGACTGCTTTAGGGTTATCATTATTGATTGCTCTATCCTCATGAAGACATGCTGTTACATCAGTATTACTCCAGACTCCTGACAGTTCTCATTATACTACTGAAGAACTTTCCCCTAGTGGCATCTTTAAGCCCACTCAATCATGTTCAACCAACCATCAATATCACTCCATGCACTGGTGAGTGCAAATTTTTGGGCTTTTGTGTTCAATCCCCTTCAACCTTCCAGGTTACGACTGGCAAATATACCAATCTAACCCCTCAGGTTTCAGAAAATTGAACAGGGGCAGCTGTTGCACCCCAAAATTTGCCCTCACAATACAAGACTTTGTGTTCCAAGAAGGTTCACAAGGTTCACAAAATTCACAATTGGTCAGAAGAGTTGACAATTCCCTCAGACAATGCACCTCCTAAGCAGTGCATCCAAAACTAGGGTTTTGACTTTAATCAGGCTAAATGGACTTCCAAGACTTCAAGTGAGCTTCATAACATCTTATATGTGTATAAGAACCCCCATGACAAGTTTCAAGACTTTTCTCAAAAGTTTGCTCAGTCAGATGATCAGATAAGTCAAAAGCAGTCAATGCAGTTAAAAGGTCAAACTGAGGTCAACTGTGGTCAAACCAAAGTCAAACTTCATGATTTTTTTTTGCCAACATCAAAGAGAGGTTGGGTGAGAAATATTATCATAATAACTGTAATACCCCAAATTTTGCCCTAAGATTTGTCGTCGCATTTCATTGCATTTAATCAATTACTAACAAATTTGTGTAGTCGTTTGACTTTTTGCAGGTAAATATCATATGGCATGCATTTTTTTTCTAAAAAGTAAAAATGGCACAATTGGCAGGAGGACATGTGTAAGGAGTTATGAGTGTGAGAGGTTGAGAGTTCGAATCTCACCTTTGTCACTTTTTTTTGTTTTTTATTATTTTTACTCTAAATTTTTCTGTCTTTCATTAAAAAAATAACAAAAATAGTTTTTTATTATTATTTAATTATTATTTTCGTATTTTAATTAAATCATTTTTAAAATATTATTTTTTTCACTTTTTTCTAAATTATTCATAAAAATATCCAAAAAATCATAAAATAAAAAATATTGAAAAAAAATTTGTTCTTTTTATAATATTTTTTATTTTAGGAATCAATAGGATTATTAGTTTTTATTTTAAGTTTATTTTAATTATTTTAAATTATTTAAATTTTATTTTTTCTTAACTAATTATTTAGTTTGGGCTTTAAAATGGGCTTTAGGGACATTATTGACAATTTGGTGTTAACCCTAATTTGTTCCCTATATATACATGTGTTGCCTTGTTGGAAAAAGGAGGAGAGAATGAAAAAAACCTAAGAGGAGTGAGTGCCGTTTGCCGTTATTTAGTTTTCTTCTTCATCCATTACTATTGTTTCTTTTTCTTCATCGTTTACCGTTATTTCTTTTCCTTCATCTATTACTGTTGTTTCTTTTTCTTCATCTTTTACCGTTATTTCTTTTTCTTCATCTATTACCGTTATTTCTTTTTCTTTATCTATTACTGTTACGTTTATATATATATATATATATAATTTTTTAAATTGTTAGAGTTTATATATATATAAGATTTTTGATCGAATTATGTCGATACGATGTTTGCACATTTGTGTGCATGACGCGTGACATTTGTGTTAGTTCGATCTGGTTGCGATGATCGCATTTTTGTGTGAGCAATAATACTATTTTTTGCTTAATTTCTTTTTCTTTGCGATAAATTTTGTTTCGTCCGATTTAGATCTGGTTGCGATGAGCGCATTTCTGCGTTAGCAACATTGTTGGGTTATTTGGCACATTTAAAATTCATTATTGCTTTATTATTATTATTATTATTATTATTATTATTATTATTATTATTATTATTATTATCATTATTTATTATTATTATCATTATTATCATTATTATTACCATTATTATTATTATTGTTATCATTAATTTATTAAAATTTGTTATAATATAAAAATCTGTTTTTTAAAATAAATAACATTAACATCTTTTCCAAATTAATATGAAAACCTATTATTTTTAAGAAAAACTTTTTTTTAGATAAATTTAAAATAATAACTAAAATCTTTTTTTTAAAATAATAACTAGAACCGTTATTTATTTTATTTTATTATTGTTCAATTCAAATTTCATTATCATATTGTATCTGCTCCTCTCATGTAACCTCGCGAACTTAACAATCGCTCTTTAAATTCTGCCTTTAAATTTCTGCTTGCATGGTTTAAATTATGACATTATCTCTCTGTTTGCATGATTCAATTATCTCACGCGTTTACTATTATTTCTGTCACATTGCACACATCCGAAGGTTAGGTCTAACTGTTTGGCCGCCGTGCCAATAGTCCGTAAAACTTCACACATTCAATTTCAAATCCTCAAAACTACAAACCCTAATTTTCACAAATGCCTCGCCGCAGGCAAAATTACAATTTTACCCTTAGCATTAGGTCAAAGAGCCGCCGCGCTCATTTTAGGGTTTCCCGCCGTGGAATCCCTAATTTAACCCTAATTACAACTTAACATTTCAACGTAGAGATTTGGAGTTTCTACACTCCACGTAAGCGTGTCCTTAAGATGCGTTTATTCCCCTTGAGACCTTGACCACAGTCAAGAAGTTTCTAACCTCCCTATTGAGGGGAACTACGATTACTCTGATTCCGCTCCCGTAAGGATACGTAGGCACAAGATGCGATGTCTTGCCGAGTAAACTTAGAATTAACCCCCTTTATTATTTATTATTGCTTATTTATATTTTATTTAATTATTTTGCTTATTATTTTGTAATTGTTTCTTGGATGTAAAGTTGTTTAATTATTTAATTATTATTATGGTTAGTAATTAGGGAGTGTAATAACATGTATGTAACATTAAAATAAATTTAGATCACTTTTAAATAAAGATAATTAAAATAAACACGTCACACACGTAAGTCGATTTTAATCGCCGTCTCACTTCCTAAGAATATCCCTCAAGTTACCTACGAATAATGGTTAAGTGGGGTGTATAAAGCAAGTCCCTCAAATAAAAAAATCATCAAAGTCCCTTATGGTTGCCTTTACGAATCAAGTCCCTTTCGAAAAATGATGATGGTCCCTTATATGTGCTTATTACATCCCACAATGGCCTTCAAAGTCAAATTGTCCCTCACATGTCCCTTAACATCCAAAGTAAGGACTACCTACTCCATTATAGTAGGGATAGTCTTACTAAGGAAAGGATAAAGAATAAGAAAGACCTTAAAACATTAGGGTAGGCTACTCCTAGATACTTGCTCACTTCAAAACTTTTTCACACTTAAACAAATTTCCAACAAAATTTTCAAACAAGTTTTTTTCACATCCATACACGGATTATTATTAAACTATTCTGAAATTTTTTGCTATTCACACACTACACTTTCAAAACAATTCAAAAGTGAGCTTAAGTACCTAAGAGCCCATGGATAACCATGGATGAAAAGGGTGCTAACACCTTCCCTTTTCATAACCTACCCCCCGGACCCAAAATATTCTCTAAGGTCTTTCCTGTTCTTTTATAACCTTTCCTTATGGATAAAATAAAAGTCGGTGGCGACTCTTGCTATCCGCAACATTGTTTAAAGTCAGTTCACCGGGTTACAGGTTGAGACCTAATCCAAGAGCCATGTGATCATGGATTGATACATTGAGATGTTATAAGGATGATTCCAAGGTCAACTCATCATGATTGCAGAGTTTGAGAAGTTTCAAGCTAGGGTTTCTAAGACTTGACAGTGTAAAATCCCCTAGTTTGACCCCTATCTTCAAGGCAATTTAGCTCAAAATGTGATTGTCATCTCATCTTGCCCCCAACATGATTGTTGTAGAGCATGATCTTAGCTTTAATTTGAGTTCTAGAAGTCCTTGATAGGATTTGTGGAACCCAAGTTATGGCTTTGACAAGTTACAAGTCATCTGAGGTATGTGAATTTGGAGCTTGAAAGTTACCCAAATTGCATGAAACTTTTTCCCTAGAAGGATGATTCCTATGAACTTTTGGTCAACATGAATGTTGTTCCTTATCCTCTTAGCTTTCTAGAGAGTACTAGAAGTCCTTGATAGGATTTGTAGAACTCAAGTTATGGCTTTGACAAGTCAAGGGTATTTTGGGCATTTGAAGATTATAGGTCATTTCAATCATAAGTCCATAACTCCTATTTGCAAGCTTCAAATGGGGAAATGTCCAACATCAAACTTGTTCAAAATGATGTTTTAAGGCTAGTCATGTGGTTATGAGAGGTTAGAATTGCTTGTAACTCAAAATTGCAAAATTGACTTAAAAAGGAAGAATTAAAGTTCATTAAAAGGACCAAATTTGGGATTTTTCATTTCAAGGCCAAGATAAGGCATGTAATATGTCATTTTGATCAGAAATGACATTGGCAGTGTTACTTTTCCCATTTGAGGCCAAAATCATGGAGTTGCATTTTGTTACTTAAGGCTTAAGTTGCATAACCCAAACTTCTCATAAGATCAAACCAAGGTGCTAACACATTCCAAATACACTCAAAATATCATGTGGAGAGAATTTGGATGAAGAGCATAGTGAATACAAGATGCTGAAAGGGCTGTCATGAGTGTACCATGAGATTGAATTTTCCATGACATGAGATATTGAACTTCTCATTAGAGTGATCCAGAACTTTCTAGATCATTCATTCATGTCCTATATATGATCATGAAGTGATCCAAGGCCAAGGTTGGTGAGAATTGAGAGAGGAGAGTGAGATTGCACTTTGAACTTTCTTCTTGCAAATCCAATTCTGTTACAAGGTTTGGATCAATTTCAATCCATTCTTTTGCTCCCAATAGCTTGCTATAGAGTTGGTGATTGATCCCAGATCAAATTCAAGGCCAAATTGTGGAAGAATCATGAGTTAGCCATTGGAATTGGAAGCTTGCAACTCAGAATCGGGTTCAAGAATCCACGAGGTTTCAGCTCTTTTCTTTGCATACAGAAGGTTGATTGGAGGCTAGTGAAGGAGTCTGGAAGTTCGTGAGGGTTGATTTGACGATTCAACCACTCTGTTCACACGATTTTATCAGGTATGTAAACATCCTTCCATGGCTTAATTTAAGTAGAATCAATAGGATTTGTTAGGTTAAATGCATTGTAGATTGATGTAGGAAGGTTTCTGGATCATTAATTTGGAAATTAGTGATCAATTAGGGTTTATGCAATTTTCGGTTGAGATCGTGTTTTTGCAAACCTTGAGTTTTTAGCATGAACTAGTGGCATGAATGAATTCCTGAGGAAATTTGGGACAAGATTCATCAAGAAATCGTGGCCAATGGTTGACTCTAGAGAGAGTTAGGGTTGGGAGTGGCTGATCGGAGAAGTCACCGGCGGTGACTCTAGCGCGCGCAGGTGAAGGGAGCTTCAGAAATTCAAAATGAGGAAGACAACCTCATGGCCATTGGATTAGACGTGGACCTTTGACCAGATGAGGATCTAACGGCCACGCGTGAGGGAGATTTTTGTGAAGGACTCTGAGTTATGAAACGATGCATTTCATTTAATTGTTGGTTCTGGGCTTAAGTCACTAATTGATATTAGCACCCCACTTCTGGCCCAGTCTGGATAATGAACTGAATCTTTATGCTATTCACACCACGCGCCTATTAATTTCTCATTATTTTCTTTTAATTTCTCATTTCATTCATGGTTATTGGAAAATTCATAAATAATTCAAAAATAACTCAATTAATTCCATTCTTTTTTCCATGGATTCATGATTGAATCTAGTTATTTTTAGATAAAAAATATTAATTTTTCATGCATTTTTTATTTTATTAGCATTTTTACATTTTAATTGATATTAAAATAATCATGGTTGATGCTTGATTTTGCTGAATTTGGTTTGATCGTTTGATGATGATTCTTGCCTTGATTTTTTGTGTGTAGCTAGCATAGATATGCATGTTCCCCCTAGATGTTTCTCACATTTTTGTGATGAATGTAAGTGGTAGTTTTAGGTTGAGACTTTAGGAGCTCCATTTTTAGGGTTTATGGTTGATACCTTATGATTTAGGTTTTATTTCTAGAACTTGTTGGATGATTCAACCTCTGATTTTTGTATGGTAGATTCATGATTGAATTAGGGTCCCTTAAGAATTTTTGTAGGAATTTACAAGGTAGTTTACTATTTTTGTTTGATTTTAGCTTAGGTGCTAACTTTAGATGATTCTAATGCACTAATTCAACTAGAATGACTTCTTTAGTTCCCTTAGATTAGGGCTTTGTCTCTCTTGCTCTTGGATGATGTTGAAGACAAGCTTGGGATATCATGGATTGAATGAAGAGGCTTGGATGTTAAGATCTCCCCTCCTTTTGGTGTAGTGTTGATTAGGTGTTAAGATAGGGTTTTGCAGGCAGAGCTTCTAGATAGATTCTCTTCCTTCATAAACATGAAAGATGTTGATCACTTCCATTCTTCCCTATGATGTAAGGTCCCTTTGTAAAGGCCTCATCCCTCCTTTCGTAGGATGTGTGGCTCTTTACAAGTTGGTAGAACCTTTGAGGGTCCCTTTCTCTGATGGTAGGATGCTTAGTGGTGACCTTTGGTCTTCACTCTGCTACCAATCATCCAAACTTTGCTCTTGTTAGATGAATCTTTCTCCCTTGTTAGAAGATGGGGTTCCTTGTTAGAAGATTGAAGATGCTAGGAGTTGCTACTTCTTTGTGTTTGGAGATTACCCTTAGAAACTGAAGCTTGTAGACCAGGAAGAGCAAGTTGATACTTGTAAGGAGGAGAGAGCTGAAGCTTGAAGAACAAGTTGACACTTGTGAAGAAGATCAAATTGAAATTGAGTGAAGAGATGAGGCTTGAAGAAGAAAGGATAATTTGATACTTATGTTGATACATTGAGAGCCTGCAGGGGCCAAGTTGATGCTTGATATTAGGAGTGAAGCCTGAAGGTGGAATTTACTGAAGAGCTGAGGCTTGAGGAAGAGAGAATGAGTTGATACTTATGTGGATGTATTAGAAGCAAGTTGACACTTGCTATTGAGGATGATAGCCCTAAAGAGGAGTTGAAGACTGATGACTAAGCTGCTATCAGAGTATTGCTTTAATTTCTTTTCTGTCTGTTTGCTTTTTGTGCAACTGTATTGGTGTGACTTGTTTGATTTGCTTAATGCATTAGAATAAGTTCATATTTAGATTGATTTAAGCTAGAAGCATGATTGCACTAGAGGTTGAGTTGCTCCCTCTGCTTGTATTTTTACTGTATGGCTTTGCTTGCTGGTATTCGGTAGAGCCCAGCTCCCTTGCCTATGTGGTTTGTGTATTTGCTTGATAGCATGTCATTCCCTCTGTATGATTGCGGTTATTGTGTTTGCTTGATGGCATTTTATTTTCCTTTATGATTACAGTTATTCATATCTGGCTTGAGGTTGAGATGAGCTTGTGGAGGCTGATGCCCCACACACATTTCCTCCCTCACTTGCATTGCATGCATTTTACAGTCGTTTACTATATATCTGTTTACTGTTTAAGCCGATGCTTTATCTGTTTCTGTTTATCATTGACATGATCCCCTAGGAATCTCACTTCCTTTGATAAGGAAGTGATGATTAGAACTTTAGGTTAAAACCTATGCATGACAACTTCTAGGAGTTCCCTGTTTCAAACCTCCACCATAGGATGAATCCCTGGCATGACAACATTAGGACTTGATAGTATCCGCTTAGTTGAGCCTGCTCTCTCTTCTCATCTCAAAACAAATTAAAATACAGTAATAAACGTTAACTGATGTCGTACGTTACGAGCCTTAAGCTACCTGAGAAAGGATTGTTGGAGAGTTTCTTTTCAACAGTCCGGATGTTTAGTATGGCACCCTTTGGGTGACATGCGACACATTCACTCTCAGGTCATAGTCTCTAGTGCGATATTAGTTGCAAACAACCATAAAAAACAGTTCTTCCGTAAAAGACAGAAAACAAACTTCAAACCTTTTTGCCTCGTGGGCCCATAATTCAAAGGAAAGCTTTTCTGAAGAAAAGAGTGTCGTTAACTCCCAGTTCTACGACAAACGGTAATGCCTAAGTCTCCAAGGGTCGAGCTACGTACATCCAACTGCTGGAACTGTTTGTTAACCCTACTCAATAAAACAGATGAATCTAAATTCCCGTAACCCGTAGTTACCCGAACTACGTAAGCTCTGATCTCTCATACCTGTTGAGAATACGTAGGCACAATACTGACGTATTGGCGAGCCACCTTCCCCGTAACCCGTAGTTAGCCGAACTACATTGACTCTGATTTCTCATTCTCTAATGAGAATACGTAGGCATAAAGTGCGACGCTTTGTCGTGTCATTTTCTTTTCTTTTTTAAGCCAACCTTGATAGGTAGATAGATAAAACAAACCCGTCAGATAAACACAACAAGCGTGGATCCCATCAAGTACGATGGATGTGATGGGTGATAATACCTTCCCCTTGCGTAACCGACTCCCGAACCCAGACAATGGTTGCGATGACCTTGTCTTATACCTTTTCGTCAGGTTTTTCCGATCGTTTCCTTTCCCGTTCTGAGGGATAAATAACGAAAGGTGGCGACTCTTCTGTTTTGCCGGCACCTTATTTTCGCGGTAGCGACAGATGCTATACTAAACATCCAAGCCATTGAAGAGAAACTCCTCAACAACCCTTTCCCAAGTGCTTAAGGCTCGTAACGCACAATAATCACTAACCTTTATTAGGTGTTTTATGACTGTTTTGAGATGAGAAGAGAAAGGACACTAAAGGGGGACTAACTCAAACCTAAAGTTGTCATGTAATGGTGATCCTATGATTGAGATAAGGGAATGCTACCTAATGTTATCATACATGGTTAAGATCCTAATGTCTATCATAATCTCTCTGGAACAAGAGATATTAGAGATCCTAAGGGAAAGGAGACAAAAGATGAAAAAGAAACAACATAAACATGCAAGAATGCAAACATGGAATGCAAGTGAAGGAGGAAATTGGTGTGGGGCAGTAGCCTCCACAAGCTCATCTCAACCTCAAGCAACAATATGATAAATGCAAGAGATGAAAAGGAACAAGAAATGCATCAAAAGAAACACAAAAGTGCACTAAAGTGGGATGAAATGGCCCAAGCCATTCAAACATCAACCACAATGCCAAAACACAAACACAAATGAGAGGCAAAGAAGACCTAAAACATAGTGAGGATGGGAGGATATATGAGGAAAACAAGGAACTCATAATGTGCACTCAACCATGAGCATCACAAGAAAGGTGCACAAGAAAGCACAAAGAAGTCCTCATGGATCCATCATTTTAGGCTTGCTTCAGGTACCTCCAAAGGAGGGACCAAGCTACCTTAATTGAGATTCCTAAGTCATTGGAAAGCAATGGAAATGAAATAAAAGCTCTCAAAATCAAAAGCAAGTAAACCACATGGAAATGCAAGCAAATTCCCAAAGAAAGCAAGCATGTTTCACATATAAACCCTAATTGGGAACTCAAAAGTAAACAATCAAATGAACAAGAAAAACATAATATAATGACCTAAAAATGATAAAACATCATCCTTAACATGTTAGCAACATGAATCAATAGGCATTGAAGGCTCAAAGGATCCATAAATGTCATATACAAAGCAAACTAGGTCAATGTATTTGTATGAACCTTCCTTTGGGGTAACTTAACTTGCAAGTTACTCTAAAATTAGGAAAATGATTCAAAAATGATCAAATAAAATGCAAGAAGCTCATAAACATGTTGGCAACTAGAGGCCAAAAGAATACAATCAAAGTCACTTCACAACATCACCATAGAAATTGATTCACAAGGGTGCTCCATTGTGAAGGAGGATTGTTGAGGGTCAAATGAAGGGCATCAAAAGTCAACTCAAAAGTCAACCAACATGGGCAAAATGGTCTTCAAAAATTCATCAACGCATCATTGGTATGAGGATTGAATTTTACTCATTGGATCAAAAGGAAATGAGAGAAACAAAATGAAAACTAAAACATGTCAAGATTTAGGTCAAGTAAAACACTTCCAATGTTAAATTCAATTTTTAATTGAAAAATAATTAGAAAAAATAAAATAAAAATTTCATAAAATAAAAGACATCTCAAGAAGTCTAAAACATATTTTTATGGAATTTTAACACTCTTGGAAGTATTTTAAAATGATTTAAATCTAAAAAGATATAAAATAAAACAAAAAGAAAAAGAAATTAAAATAATAATGGGCTGGGGGTGCAGAAAGCAGCCCAAAAGCGTTGAAAATACAATGGGCCAGCTCAGGGGGTGTGAAAAGCAAGCCCAATCTAAGTCCAACAAAAGGGCACTGAAGTCCAAAGGATCCAGTGTGGTAAGTCAACCCAGGCGCATGGTGGAAAGCATTCATGGTAGTTGGATCAAAAAGTATGCCAATCCAAGGGCACACAGCAACACACGTGGATCAGGCCAGGGATTAAGTGAAACTGTGAGTTTTGATGTGGATCAAGTGTGGCAAGTCAAACAAGGAACATCATAGGTCTTAATCAGAACCGTGCAATGAAAAAGTAAGTGCATCAAACGGATATGAACAACCCACGTGGCTGGGAAAGTATTCAAACTTGGGGGGAAAACCAGACAGCCGGAACCACTATTCCGGTCGTCTTCTCCGGCGACCAAAGCAAACCAGCCACGGCCAAGAAAACACAGAGCTTCAAAACTTGATCAAAATAAGCATATAAATAGGCAAAAATGATCTCCAGGTTACATAGATTTCAAATCCACCACCCATTTTCATTGATCATGCTTTAATAAGACAAAACGAAAAAAAAGGAAATGAGCTCAAAACTCAAAAACTCATGAACAACCATAAAATCAATCCAGAAACCATCTACACATCAAGAGGTTTAAAAATATGAAAAAATGGCGCAATATGGATGCATAAACAGTGAGGAAAAAGGAATGAAAAGAAACCTAAAATCAAGCTTCCACAGAGCTCAGTTTGTTAGTGAAGCTTAAAATAAACCAACCAGAAATGTTCTATGAAACTCAAGGAACCTTTTGAAATGTTTTATTTGGGTCGAAACTCAGTGAAACATGAAAAACGATTTTGACTTTTTCCTCACTTTCTCTCAATGTGTTCTTGTCCAATCTCTCACCAAAATCAGTTTTGAAAGCTTGTGAACAAAGCTGAGATTAAATATGATGGATTCTGATTGAAAGAAAGCCCAATTCTATGCTCCTTAAGCCCAATTGAATTTCACTTTTTCACTTTATGGCCACTTCAAAAAGTACACGAAAATTACCTTGCCAAGCTGTAAAAATGGCTCAGCTAGCTTGCATCTGAGGTAGGTTGATCCAAGGGCTGCAAATGATTCCTCAATTTAATCTTATGGCATGTTTTGGATGTGTTACTTAATATTGAAGTAAGCTTGAAAATGGCCACCAAAATGAGCTCAAACCTCAAATCCAAAGTTGGCATTTTGCTTTAAATGTATTTGGCACTCAAATAATGCACAAGGTTGATACAAAATGACCCCAAATGAATTAAATTTGATTTTCCCCGTTTAAGGCCTTTTTCATGGAAATTCCTTTAGGGATTCTTCAATCCAAGCCAAAACTTTGATGCCTTGATATTTTGTTGAGCAAATGACCCCATTTGGAGCAAGTTTGAAGTTGGAAATATTTCCATTTGAAGTGTGAAAAGTGGTGAAATGGACCTATAATGAAAATGACCTATAATCTTACTTTCCCAAAATACCCCTGGCTTGCAAGCCTCATAACTTGAGTTCTACAAATCAGATGAAGGAATTCTAGTACTCTTTGGAAAGCTAAGATCATGAGGAGCAACTTTCATGTTCATCAAAAGTTGAGGAAAAACATCCTTCTAGGTCAAAAGTGGTTGGGAAGTTGGTTGACTTTTGTTGACCAAAATCACATTCATCTGAGGACCTGTAACTTGTCTGCTTCATAACTTGAGTTCTACAAATCCAATCAAAGACTTCTAGTACTCAAACGAAAGATAAGAACATGCTATACAAGTATGATGTTGGGGTCAAGATGAGATGAGACTTGTATCTTGAGATAAATGGTCTTGAAGTTAAGCACTGAACATGGGATTTTACACTGAGAACCCTAATTTAGTAACTTCTCACACTCTTGATTCTTGATGAATTGATCTTGAAATGATATCTCATGTACCTCAACACAATATTCCATGACCATAAAGACTTGTAATTGAGTCTTAATCTCCTTCAATTTCACAGTTGACTGAGGGCTGACCAGATGAAAACCCTAATTGCACCACCTTCAACTGTAGCCACTTGCACTTGGTATAAACACTTGAATGAACTCCACAATGACCTACAATGCCTCCAATGAGTTTAAATGATCATCTCCCTCCATAACCACGGGCTTGTGATCCTCAAATGACCTTCAAATGGCCTCCTAGACAGGAGGTGAACCACATACACTTATATGCCTATCCAAAAGGCTTTGACTTGTCTCTGATAATGATAACCCCCTGTTGACTTGAATACAACCTCTTTATTAGGCTTAGAACCCTTGGCAAAATCCTCTTGTTACACACACATCTCTTAATCCCCTGTAAATGCAAAGTGTTATGCAATGCAACATGCTAGAACAATGAAATGAAACATAAACCAAATAATGAAAAGGTTGGGAAAATTTTGGGGTACAACATAAAGGAGGTTGTTTATATGGCCGTCGTGACTCATGATGTTGCCTTAATTTCGTTTTCTATTTTGTTTCTCTATTTTTTATCTTTGTTTTGGTTTGAGTAATACTTATGCGTTGACATTTACCTTGCCTTGCCTTTATTTTGTTCAAAAAACTCGATGCTTCTAGTGTGTTGGTTTAATGTCTTGATGTGTTGGGTCTTATAACCCATTTTTTTTATCTAATGACTTTTTTGTTTAAACCGAGTTTTTTTTTTGTGCAAGGGATGTGTTGTACCCCAAAATTTGACCAACCGTTTCTTGTACTTGGATTATGTTTTCTTTGCATTTTTGCATTTCTACATATCATAGCATTTGTTCATGAGGCAGGGGATCAAGGTTTTCCTGTGGCTTAGAGTCCTTTTTAGTGCAAGAGTTCAAACAACGAGCATCAGAAGCTCTGACATTTTATTCACCCGGCGATCGAGCGGTCAATTTTATTTTATTTTGCAGGTTATTTTCAGCTCAAGAGGTAGCATTCAGGCTATCTCCAGCATTCTCACAATTATAGTGTTCAAGGGCAAGTTTTAGAGGTTGAACAGGGCTTAGAACGAATGAAAATGGGCAAATGTGCAGATTTCCCTCCAGAAGGCACCAAAATTCAAATTTTTAAGGTGTTAACCGATTAACCAAGTCAAAATCAGATCAAATTTTAATTTTTAACGGTGTTAATCGATTAACCCATATGGTTAACCGATTAACCAAGGAAAATTTTGCCTCTGCATGCGAATTTTCAATAGAATTCACTTTGGGGTCCATTTTGATCACATGAGAAATTGATTTTACACCAAAGCAAGGATGTAGAAGCACTTTGAATTTTGATTAGTTTTCAAATTAATTCAAATTCCCTCCAATTTCCCATTCCTAATCCCATTCCAATTTTCACAAACCACACTCCAAACCACATTTGGATCCTAACCAAGAGCATATTTAAATGATTTTCTCCAAAACTCACACACACAATTCTCATAATTCCATTTCATTTTCAGAATTCATACACTCTTGAATTTTGCTTTCAACTTCTCCATCTCCAAAACTCCACTAAAGCTCTTCTCACCTTGAATTCTTTGATTCTCCATTGGAATAATTCTAGATCTAAAACCTTCACTCTTCATCCATATCCTCTCCAATTCTCCATTCAAATTTCGTGCTATTGTGGATATGAATTTTGAAGTTGATCTAGAGGAGCTTATTTGGACAATTCTTGCTTAATTTTGGTGGATCTTCATTTCTACTACAAGAACTCATTTGGATCTTGAAGGAATTCCGAATTTCTTGTTTGGATCTGCTCAATTGAAGTTGAATCAACAGTAACCAAAGCAAATCTCCGCTTTGTAGGTTGGAATTCTAGATCCAATTCTGTTTTTGAGCTTATTTGCATAATCATCATGTTGATCTTCATTTTTGATTGATTTGGTTAATTTTGATTCATGTGATTGGATATCTTTCTGTTTTAATGTGTTTACATGTTAATTGGATCACTGTTTTCTGATTTAATTTCGTGCATAATTAATTATGTGATCATCTGGGTTATTGGAGAAGTGATTAATTGCTGAAAAGTGCTTTGAGCTGCTGTTTTCTGCCTCTGGTACAATGTTAATCGGTTAACCAGATGTAGTGCAAACTGGTTAATCGATTAACCAGTGCGAATATTCAAATTTTCAAACATTTTCAATTGGTTAATCGGATAACCCCTGGTGTTAACCGATTAACACTGTGCCAACATGCCTGTTTTGCTGTTTTTCAAGGTTGTTTTGGTGTCATTTCACTTAGAATTCTCATGGATCAAAATGATGTAATAGGAGTGAGATGCTTTTGATATTGTGTCATTGTTCTTGATTGTTTAATCATGACTTCTTTGACCCACGTGTTCGATTTCCACTTGAATGCATAATTTTATGGATGTTGTTCAAAGTGATGAGTGTTCTTTTGTTTTGCTTGAGTTTGAAGAATTATTTGGTTGAGATGTGTTATGGTGGCTGCTGTCCCACACTTTTTCCTCCCACTTTTCTTCGGTGATTGATGGGTGATGGTCGTAGGAGCTCGCTTCTCCCATTTCATCTCACTTTCGCTTGGGTTTGTTTACGTTCTTTTGCTTGCATTCTTATTTTGCTTTGCATATCTTTGCTTGCATTCAAGAGGTTGAGATGTGCTTGTGGTGGTTGCTGCCCCACACTTTTATCCTCCCTCTTTTCTTTGTGTTGCATTTCATGTTTGCATCTATCTCTTTCATCTCACTTGTGATTGATTCATCTTGTGTTTACTTGGTTTCCTTTGCCATGATCCCTTAGGATTCCTAGTCCCTTTTTGGAGTAGGAGAGACATTAAGTGTTCAATCCAAGCATGCTAACATTAGGATAGATTTTCCCCCCTTTTTAATCTCAATCATAGTAGCACATTGCATGATAACATTAGGGTTGGGTTAGTTTCCCCTTAGTCTTGTGTCCTCTCTTCTCATCTCAAAACTTCTTCAAAACATCTAATAAAGGACAATAAGCGTTGTACGCTACGAGCCTTAAGCATTTGGGAAATGATGATTAGGGGGCCTCCTCTCATACCGTCTAGAGTGTTTAGCGTATGTCCTTTGGATGATATGCGACACATTCGCTCCTAAGTCATAGTCTTTAGTGCAAAATGAATTACAGACACAATTCAATTCACTTCTTCATAAAAGACTCAAAAAAAAACATCAAACTTTTTTATCCTTCGGAATTAATTGAAAACCATTTTCAAAAAGAGTCTTGTTAACTCTTGGTTCTACCGCAAACAGGTAACACCTAAGTCTCCAATGGTCGAGCAACAATACACCTAACTGCTAGAACGAAGGTTTAACCCTACTCGGTTAAAACACTTGAACCCATATGTGGTCATGTCAGCCTGAACTACGTTTGCTCTGATTTCTCATACCAGATGAGGATACGTAGGCACAAGACGATGATGTCTTGGCAAGCAACATTCCCCCACCTTCACCCGTAGTTTTCCGAACTACGTTGACTCTGACTTTCCCATTGCACGAGGGAGTACGTAGGCATAGAGCGGCGATGATCTATCGAGTCTCTTTTCTTTTCTTTTGGCCCTGTGGCCTGTAGCTTAGATAGATTAACACCCTTTAGATAAATAACAAGCGTGGATCCCGTTGAGTACAGCGGACGTGAGGGATGCTAATACCTTTCCCTTGCGTAACCGACTCCCAAACCCAAGATTTGGTTGCGATGACCTGTCTTTTCCTCTTTTCGTAGGTTTTCTCTAATCGTTTCCTTTCCCTCTCTTTGGGATAAATAACGAACAGTGGCGAAACTTCTGTCCTTACCGGACCCTCTTCGCAGCGATGCGACAATTGGCGACTCTGCTGGGGAATTTTCCCATCCCCTATGCGAGTCATTCCTAACGCTTGTGTGTTTATCATTGGGTGTGTATGTGTTGCATTTGTATAATATTGCATTTGCATTTTACTTTCCATAATGGTTATATATCATCGTTGTTGTGCTGTTGGGTGGGAATGTTCCATTGAGTGATAAGCCAAAACCCAGGCTTGAGTATAACCATAGCTATAGAGTGGAGAGTAGTGAGGACCTGTATGGAGACATGCACTAGTCCTCATGAAATTCGCATTCAGACGAGGTTTTCTTTGAAGACACCGCATCCTGCTGGTCAGGACCAGGATGTTAGATCTGAAAACTGTCGACTCTGGAGACCGATCACTTGGGAGTCAGCTAAGTGAGGCCGCTTCGTTGGACTATGATACCAACCCAAAAATGGTGAACGTATCATCGTTTCTCGAAAGTCTGTGACACTGACGACCGCATAGGATGCCAGACCTTATCAGAGATAGGTTCATACCTGTGAGTGGGGAGGGTTATGCAGGAAACTTTGACCTTCAACCTACCCAGTTTTCTCGTCAGTGTGAACTTTTGGTCCTTGATACAGTGGGTCCTTATGCCAGTGCTGTGTTATTATCTTGCCGAGGCGAAGCGCTGTTTCTTCTCAGTTAACAACACAACAATCTTGATCCCCTGTTGCATTTGCATTTAACATTGACATGTATTTATGTTGCAGGTGTATATTTTCCTCTCGATTCTAGTGAGTTATTCCTTTCTGACATGGAGCCTAGATTGAAGAAGACTGTTGTCTACAATTTTCCTACTCCTGACATAGGGTCTCTACTCAGTTTGATCTCTGTTGCTGATCGTGCTGTAATGGAAGATTTCAAGAAGTCATATGGGAAGCTTTTGGGATATATTTGCAAAGCCTTGGTGTTTAAGTTGGAAGGTATCCACACCTTGCTCCAGTTCTATGATCCACAGTTGAGGTGTTTCACTTTTCCGGGTTATGTGTTAATGCCTACTTTGGAGGAGTTCTCTGTGCTGTTGAGGGTTCCTGTTCTGGACCAGATGCCTTTTTATCATACTAAAGCCGAATCTAATCTGACTAAGCTTGCTAATGCTCTTCATCTAGACGCTTCTGAGTTAGAAGGAAGATTGATCAAAAGGAATGGGATGTCTGGGTTTCCATTGCCTTTCCTGGTTGGTAAAGCTCGACACTTTGCGGAAGAGGGTTGTTGGATTATTTTTAATGTCGTATTAGCTCTGTGCATATATGGTATAATGTTGTTTCCGAATATTCCAGACTTTATGGATTTGGATGTTTTCCGCATCTTCGCTTCGGAAAATCTTGTGCCTACAATATTGGGAGATGTGTATCATTCCGTGCATTACAAAAATGAGAAGCGGAGAGGGAAGAATGTGTGTTGTTGTGTACCTCTTTTATACAGATGGTTTGTGAGTCACCTTCCCAAGACCGGTCGTTTTGTTG
Organism: Lathyrus sativus; assembly: GCA_963859935.3. Classification (NCBI taxonomy): domain Eukaryota; kingdom Viridiplantae; phylum Streptophyta; class Magnoliopsida; order Fabales; family Fabaceae; genus Lathyrus; species Lathyrus sativus. The sequence goes on along the minus strand of OZ012740.1, from coordinate 316,478,589 downwards.
ATACTGCAGGTACTTCAGAGTGGTCAGATAGACTGATGGGCTTGACCTCTGAGAACATCATATGGTTTGACAGAGACCAGTTGCGCACAAAGATTATCTTTAGTTATGGTGGTTTTCCTAATGTCCCGTTGATTGGAAGGAAAGGAGGTTTTAACTACAACCCCGCTCTTGTAGTGAGACAAATTGGTTATGCTCTAAGGGAACCTCCGTAGGAAGAGGAAATACAAGAATCTCTGTATTTCACGGGCTTGCTTGAGAATGAGACCCTGATTAGAATGGAGAAGGCTTGGAGCAAGATTCACCGAGAGGGGAAGTCTTCTTTGGGAAAGAGCAATAGTAGAGCTTATGATCCTTATGTGACTTGGATTCAGGAGAGAGCTAAGAGGTTATTGATGCCATTTCTATTGATATTCAGAGATATAATTAGCTATAGGCCGAGAAGGAGGAGTTGCGTAAGGCAAACGAGGAATTGGAAAAAGAGATTATTCAGCTCCGAAGCGAGAGAAATAAAGCCACTTTTTCATCTAGGAAGCAAACAGAGCTGGTGAATAAGTTGGGTAGTGAACTAACTACAGAGATTCACGCTCGAGAGCGTGTGGGCTTGGATCTGAAGAGCGTCAGTGATGTTCTTAGTTCCAAGAAGAAAGAGATGGAAAGAGCATATGTAGAGATCTCCAAGTTTAACGACCAATGGAACGCCATTCTGACTAACAACAAGGAGCAATAAGAAGGGTTGTGGCAACAGATTACTAAGTTGAAGGCTCAACTTCAGGTGAAGGATGAGAAGATTGTAGCTGAATCCTCACTCTGGCGTGAAAGCAACTGTAGATTGAATGAAACTCTTGCAACCTTGGAGGACTATAAGGCAAGAGCAGACGTGAAGAGATCTAAGCTTGAAGAAGTGTTTGGTGAAGATGCTTGGGAGGATTATGTTCAGAGCTTGCAAATCATCATTAGCCAGAGAGAGTTACGCATCCATGGGTTGGTAGACAGGCCAGATCATTCAGATACGAGAGAGTTGTTGGAGGATTTCTAGGCTCGCCCTCGTATTTGATGTTTTTCTATCTTTGTAAGTTTTTGTTATGATGTCTCTTGACCATCACCGGATCTGTTGGATGAGGTCATTTTGATTCCATTGTATTGATGTAGCACTGTGCTTTGTAGCTGACTTTTGGGCTCTCATTTTATTTATGAGGAGTTTGTTATGCTTATCTGTTGGCTTTCCATTGTCTTGTTGTTCTCACGAAACTAGAATTGAGGGGAAAATTTCCCTAACGCATATTTACATGTTTGTATATTGCACCATTTCTCATTTTTGCATTGCAGGTGCTCTGGAGCAGTTAAACTTATCTCTGCGATTTTGTAGTTTGTTTCAGGATTGATACCCAGTCGACTCATCATTACGCCACTCGGGGAAATCAACGCAGGATTATGGATCAGATTCAAGCTGAGATGCAGGAATTCCGTGATAGGATGGCCCAGTTCATGGATATGATGTAAGGTGTTGCAAATGGACAAGAGCAGCTGAGAACTTTGGTGCAACCGTTAATTGCTAGGGTTGACAGGAGTGGTGTGCTTCACAGTGGGACTGGTGTTGTTCCTCCTTGTAATGATGGTGGTACGCCACATGCTAATATTGGTCTTACAGTTGTTATCCCTCTGGGCGGAGGAAATCAGATAGGAGTTCATATTCCCTGACCTACGTGTGCTTTGCATGGGAATACTGCCACTCAATAGGAGGAAGATGATCAAGAGGATGTGTTCTCTATGAGGGATGTTCATGTTGGTCTTCCATCTGACGCAGACAGGAGGGTTAAGGTGCTCGAGGAATAGATGAAGAGCTTTGAAAATCAGAACTCTATGGGGTTGGATATGGAAAATTTTGGGCTGATTCCAGATTTGAAGGTTCCTCTGAAGTTCAAAGTCCCGGACTTTGATAAGTATAAGGGGACAACCTGTTTGAGGGTTCATCTTCGTTCTTACTACCGCAAGATGTCCGCCTATTCTGACGATGAGAAGTTGCTTATGCACTTTTTCCAGGACAGTTTTTATGGTCCGTCTCTGGAATGGTACATGGGGCTAGAGCCAGTTAACATCCGAAGCTGGAGGGATTTAGCTGAGGCGTTTGTTAAGCATTACCAGTACAACAGTGATCTGGCACCGAACAGGGTCTAGTTACAGAGCTTATCTCAGAGGAATAATGAATGCTTCAAAGAGTACACCCAGAGATGGCGTGAATTGGCAGCCAGAGTGCAACCGCCTATGGTGGAGAGGGAGTTGATAGACATGTTCGTTGCTACGTTACCAGAGGTGTATTACGAGAAGCTGATCAACAACATGTCGGGGAGTTTTTCAGATCTAATCATTATAGGGGAAAGAGTTGAAAGCGGAATCAAAATGGGTAAAATTCAGGCCGGTGAAAGATCCTTAGCTGGAGGAGTTAAGAAAAGTTTTGTCAATAAAAAGAGGGAGGGAGAAACCAATGCAGTATCTAGTTCTCGTGGAAGAAACAGAAATCAGCGCCAATATTGTCAGCAGCAACCTCAGGTTGCTAACATTACCATTCCTACAGTACAACAACCACAACAACAACAGCAGAACCAACAAAGTTATGCTCCTCGCAGATTTCAGGATCGGGGCAGGGCAGTAAGCAGGCAATTTGATGCGCCGCTGATGCCATACTCACAGTTGCTTCAACACTTGATGCAATTACAGTTGATACAGAAAAGGACTCTGGCTCCTTTGACTGGTGCGCCACCACCTGGATGCGATGCTAATGCTAGATGTGATTTTCATTCCGGTGCTCCCGAACACAATATCGACAATTATAAAGCATTTAAGCATAAGGTGCAAGAACTTATAGACAGCAAAGCCACCAACTTTTCTCACGATGCGCCCAATGTCGTGCAGAATCCCATGCCTAATCATGTAAAGGACAAACTGCTGAGTGGAGGGGTATTTCCGGGTTGTGGCAGAGCTTGTGCAGAGTGTTTGATCTATCCTGAGGGATGCGAGAAGCTGAAGAGTCATGATCAGAAGCTGATGAATGATGGTATTCTACAATTTGACAGAGTGTCAGAGAAGAAAGGGGAGAAAATATTTGATGAAGAGAAGAATGAAGTTGCGACAATTTCGATTCCTTATAAGACTGTCACTATTTCTGCGCCTCCAAGGCCGCCGACCATCATTATTACTAAAGTTGGGCCTGTACCCTATGAAAGCACTAAGGCTATTCCTTGGAATTATGGAGCCGAATTCTACTGTAATGGGCAAAAGCAGGAAATGAAAGGTTCACCGTTAGATTCTATTGACAATCTGGTAGGAGCTGGTGGAATAACTCGGAGTGGAAGAATATTTTCACCTCCTGAGGTGAGTGCTGAGAAATCTGACAAGGGTAAAGGTAAAGTGGTGGTTGAAGAGAGTTCCCAGGCTGGTGAGAAAGAGTCCTTGTTGAAGGAGGCGGAAGAGTTCATGCGCCTGATCCAGAAGAGTGACTACAAGATTGTAGATCACTTATAGCAAACTCCGTCAAAGATCTCCATTCTGTCATTGCTGTTATGTTCTGAGGCACACAAAAACGCTCTCCTAAGAATCTTGAATACCACAGGAGATATCTGTGAATCAGCTGGAGGGTGTGGTGCCACACGTTAATGCTGGTAACGGGCTGGGCTTTACTGATTTGGATTTGACCCCCAAAGGACGGAATCATAATCTGGCGCTGCATATCTCTATCGAATGCAGAGGATCTGTAATGTCGCACGTGTTAGTGGATACTAGATCATCGTTGAATGTACTTCCCAAGAAAGCGCTGATGAAGCTGGACACCCGAGGTATAATGTGTACTCCAAGTGACTTGGTGGTACGAGCTTTTGATGGGACTAGAAGGTCCGTGTTTGGGGAACTGACTTTGCCAATCCAGGTCGGTCCTGAAGTGTTTGACGCTGTGTTTTATATCATGGATATTCAGCCAACATATATCTGTCTGTTGGGACGACCATGGATCCATTCGGCAGGCGCTGTAACATCAACGTTGCACCAAAAGTTGAAATATATGGTGGGTGGCAGTGTTGTTACTGTTTGTGGGGAAGAAGACATTATGAAAAATCATTTGTCTTCGTTCAAATATGTCGAAGTTGACAGTGAGATCCACGAGACGTTATGTCAGGCTTTCGATACTGTACAGATCAAGGATAAAACACTGGTTGTAGACAAAGTACCTGAGGTTGCCATATCATCTTTCAAAGAAGCACAGGCAGCGGCGAAATTCGGGGCACCTCAAGGTTGGGGCCAAGTTCTAAACATCCTCAACAAGCAAGACAAATTCGGATTGGGATACAGCCCATCTCTCTCCTCGCAGAGCGCGCCGCGCTATAAGGGACCCGTCCAGTTCACCACTGGTGGGTGATCTTTGAGCAGATTAATGATGTATCAGATGAAGAAGGTGACAATGATTGCGATATGGATACATGGATCCAGCCATGTATTCCGGGTCAGAGCCTAAGCAACTGGACTGTCCAAGAAGTCATCTAAGTGACACAGAAGAGTAATGATTTGTTTTCTTGATTATCTATATCCCTATGCTCTACCCGGAGCATAGTGGTCTTTGTATGCAGGGCCTAATCTTTTATGTTGAACAATTGTTTTATCAATTAATCAAATGGCGTTTTTCTCGCATTCAAATATTGTGATCTCTGTTTTTCCTGTTTTATTTTTAACAATAAAATGACAATGTGGTTTGTGCTTGTTTGCATATCATTTTAAGCATTAAATCATCATTATTGCAGGTTTCACATTGCAGATGACATCGCTCCAGAAGCGTATATAACTCGCTTTGACTTTGATAATCCGATCTTTCAAGCCAAAGAAGAGATTGATGAAGATGAAGACCTACCTGAAGAGCCCGTCAGGCTACTGAAACAGGAGGAGAAAGTCATTCTACCTCATCAGGAGGAAATTGAGATCATCAACATGGGTACTGAGGAAGCCATAAAGGAAGTCAGGATAGGGGCCGCATTGAAGAGTGATGTCAAGCAAAGAATGGTTGAAATGCTCCTTGAATATAGTGATATCTTTGCTTGGTCATATAAAGATATGCCCGATCTTGACATAGATATTGTGGTTCATCGCTTTCCTTTACATGAAGGGTGTCCGCCTATTAAGCATAAGCTTAGGAGGACCAGACCAGACATGGCGGTAAAAATCAAAGAAGAAGTCCAGAAGCAGTTGGAAGCAGGATTTCTCGCCGTGACAACTTACCCTCCATGTGTGTTGATTATAGAGACTTGAACAAAGCGAGCCTGGAGGATGATTTCCCGCTCCCCCACATTGATGTATTGGTTGATAATATTGCACAATATTTAGTGTTTTCTTTCATGGAAGGTTTTTCCGGATATAATCAGATTAAAATGGCGCCGAAGGATACGGAGAAAACAACTTTTATCACACTGTGGGGGACTTTCTGTTATAAGGTAATGCCTTTTGGGTTGAAGAACGTAGGGGAAACCTATCAGTGGGCAATGGTGACGCTCTTTCATGATATGATTCATCATGAGATTGAAGTTTATGTTGATGACATGATTGCAAAGTCACAGACGGGGAAGGAACATCTAGTAAACCTTTTGAAGCTGTTTGAGAGGCTGAGGAAATTCAGACTGAGGTTGAATCCGAAAAAGTGCATTTTTGGTGTACGGTCAGGAAAGTTGTTGGGGGTTCATTGTTAGTGAAAAGGGAATCGAGGTCGATCCTGCAAAATAAAAGCAATTCAAGATATGCCAGCACCGAAAACAGAGAAAGAGGTTCGTGGTTTCTTGGGTAGATTGAGCTACATTGCTAGGTTCATATCTCACCTCACAGCCACGTGTGAACCCATGTTCAAGTTGTTGAAGAAAGATCAGGCGGTTGTCTGGATCGAAAATTTCCAAAGGGTATTTGATAAAATAAAAGAGTATTTGCAGGAACCTCCGATACTTATACCTCCAGTAGCTGGAAGACCATTGATAATGTATCTAACGGTTCTTGAGAACAACATGGGTTGTATGCTCGGTCAATACGACAAGACTGTAAGAAAAGAGCATGCCATATACTACTTGAGTAAAAAGTTCACAGATTGTGAGTCCAGGTACTCAATGTTGGAAAAGACGTGTTGCACACTCGCTTGGGCTACCAAACGCCTGAGACAATATATGCTAAATCACACAACCATGTTAATTTCGAAGATGAATCCGATTAAGTACGTCTTTGAAAAGCAAGCACTTTCGGGGAGGATTGCCTGGTGGCAGATGGTCTTAACAGAATACGACATTCAGTACGTCTCCCAGAAGGCTATCAAGGTGAGTGTTCTGTCGGAATATCTTGCTGAATAGCCGATTGATGATTATCAACCTATGAAGTTTGAATTTCCGGATGAAGACATCATGTTCTTGAAAATGAAAGACTGCGATGAGCCATTACCCGATGAAGGTCCGGAGAAGGGTTCCCAATGGCAAATAATTTTTGATGGTGCTATTAACTCTTACGGTAGCGGAATTGGGGAAATCATCATGACTCCCTATGGTTCTCATATACCATCCATTTCCAGGTTGACATTTCATTGCGCCAACAATGAAGCCGAGTACGAAGCGTGCATTATGGGGTTGGAAGAAGCCATTGATCTGAGGATCAAGAATCTAGATCTATACGGCGATTCAGCGCTAGTTGTTAATCAGATCAAGGGAGAATGGGAGACTCGACATCCTAACTTGGTTCCATATATGAATTATGCGAGGAGACTGTTACCCTTCTTTGACAGAATAGAGTTCCACCACGTGCCTAGAGCAAAGAATCAGATGGCAGACGCTCTAGCTACTTTATCCTCAATGTATAAAGTGAACTTTTGGAACGATGCTCCGAGAATTGTCATCTCGCACCTTGATAGACCGACATTCATATTCACAATAGAGGAAGCTTCTGATGGCAAGCCGTAGTAATATGACATCCAAAATTTTCTCAAGAATCAAGAGTATCCGCCTAGGGACTGGCCCAAGATAAGAAGACCTTGAGGAGGTTGGATGGAAATTTCTATCTGAACCAAGATGGTGTACTCTACCAGAGGAATTTTAACTTGGTACTGTTGAGATGTGTCGCAACTGCGAAAAACCACCGGCGGAAAAACAAAAGAGTCACCACTTTCGTTATTTATCGCAAAGAGAGGGAAAGGAAACGATCGGAAAAACCTAAAGAAAAAGGGAAAGACAAGGTCATCGCAACCATGTCTGGATTCGGGAGTCGGTTATGCAAGGGGAAGGTATTAGCACCCCTCACATCTGTCGTACTCGACAGGATCCACGCATTGTTGTCTATCTAAAAGGGTGTGTTGAAACTATCTAGCTAAAGGCTCAGGGACAAAAGAAAAAGAAAAGAGAATTGACTCGGTAGAGCATCGTCGCTCTGTGCCTACGTACTCCCTCGTACAATGGGAAAGTCAGAGTCAACGTAGTTCGACTAACTATGGGAGAAAAGGGGGGAAGGTTGCTCGCCAAGACATTGCGTCTCATGCCTACATACTTTCATCTGGTATGAAAGATCAGAGCAAACATAGTTCGGGCTAAAAGGACCACAGGTTGGTTCAAAAGTTTTTTAGGCCCGAGTGGGGTTAACAAGTAGTTCTAGCAGTTCGTGTATGCAGCTCGACCATTGGAGACTTAGGCGTTACCGTTTGCGGTAGAACTAAGAGTTAACGACACTCTTTTTGTGAAAAGATTTTCCTTGATTAAGAACCCCAAAGGGTGAAAAAGGTTTGAAGTGTTTTTGTGTTTTTTATAGAAGAAGTGTTTTGAATTTAAGTGTTTATAATGTATGTTGTACTAAAGTCTAAAACCTAGGATTGAATGCGTCGCATATCATCCTAAGGACGTATACTAAACACTCTAGGTAATTGAGAGGTGGCCCCTCAATCACCATTTCCCAAGTATAAGGCTCATGGCACAACATTCATTATTCTTATTAAGTATGTTAAGATTGTTTGAAGATGAGAAGAGAAGAAGGCACACTAATGGGAGACTAATCAATCCTAAAAGTTATCATGCAAAGTGGACCTAAAGTTGAGATTCAAAAGGGGACTACCTAATGTTATCATGCATGGTTAGGCACCTAATGTCTATCATAACCTGAAGAGGTTAGAGAACCTATGGGGAGCATGGCAAAGAAAAGCAAAAGAAGAAAAAGAAGAAGAATGCATATGCAAATGAAAGGATGTACACGTAGAATGCACAAGTAGAATGATAGTGGGAGGAAAATAGTGTGGGGCAGTAGCCACGACAAGCTCATCTCAACCAAGCATGCATATGGAAATGCAAGAAAAGAAAAGAAGAAAGATGCATCAAAAGCAAACAAACAAATGACAATAACATAAAGAAAAAGTCCTCAAGGATTCATCACTTTAGGTAAGCTTCAAGTTCCTCCTAAGGAGGGACCAAGCTACCTTAAATGACACTCCAAGGTCATTGGACAGAAGGGAGATGAAGAGAAGAGAGCTCAAAAGCAATATCAAAGCACAACAAGAAGAAATGCAAGTAAGAGCACAAAGGAAGCAAGCATACACCACTTAGGATTCAAGTTGAAAGCTCAAAAAGAAATGCATCAATCAACAAGCAATGAGCATAATTTTGACCTAAAAATTAACATACAACAAGCTCAACATGTCTAAAATGAGAAAAAAGAAGAGTTGAGAGCTTATTGGATCCACAAAGGTAATTTCCAATTCAAACTAGGTCATGCACTTGTGTGAGCTGTCCTATGAAATGACCTAACTTGCAAGTCATCTCAAAAATAGGAAAAAGGCTAAAAAAATACCAAATAAAATACACAAAGAAGCTAAACATGTTGGCAACAAGAGGCCAAAAGATCAAGACATATTCCCTTAAATCACCCTCAAAAGAAAATATTCATTTAGATGTACCACTTTGAAATGGGAGAAACAAAGGCAAAAAGAAAAGCCACAAAAGTCAACCCAAAAGTCAACAACCAGGGGCAAAATGGTCCTCATAAATTGATCAACTCATCATTGAGATGAGGATCAATTTTCAATCATCAGATCAAAAAGGAGGAAGAGAAATAAATGCAAGATTACACAAAGTTACAATTTAAACCATTTAAAACCACTCCAATAATTAATTCTTTTTTAAATTGAAAATAAAATCAAAAATAAAAATATCTAAAAAATATTAGACATCTCAAAGTTTATAAAAAATATTTTTGGGAAATTTTTAAAATATTGGAGCTATTTTATTTGATTTAAATTGAAATAGCATAAAAGAAAAATAAAAAACAAGAAAATAAAATAAAAAGAGAAACGTGTGGTGTGGGTAGCAACAAAATCAAGCACAAAAGGAGGTTGGGCCCATCAGGGGGGTGCGCCTAGCATACATGGTTAAGGCCCAAACAGAAAATCAAAACTAAAATAAAAAACCTGGCAATTAAGTGTGGCACGGTCAACTATGGTGCATCATGGAATTCAATCTAGCACGCATGATTAATTGGTAAGCAAATCAAGTGGCTGGCAGCTTGCCAACACATTAATGAGGATTCAAAAATTATTGCATACATTCAGTCAAACATGGCCTATCGTAGGTCTTAATCAGAGGCGTTGAAATCAAATGTATGCACATCGCGCGCCTCACAAGATGACACATCATCATCTTCTTCACAAAAACAAGGAGGGAAACCAGTCACCGGCCGGAAGTACTGTTCATCGTCTTCTCTGGCCGTCCCTCAACCGCGAACAGTGCAGCAACAACAACATGCACCAAAACTCAACCATTTTGGACGAATCTTATATCAAAATTCATCTAGAGATCACGAGGATCTCAAATCCAGCATCAAAAATCATTAATCATGCATAATAAACTCAAACCGAATCAAACAAGATTATGCATCAAAACCAAAAGTTCATCAAAATTCATCCAATTTGGTGTAAACATCATCTAGAGGTTATGTAGGTTACAGATCCACCAACAAACAAGAAAAAACACGCAAGAATAAGCCAATCCAAGTCCAAACAGTTTGGAGCACATAAACTCAATCATCACAAATGCCAGTTCGTTTTAGTTATTAACGATCTACATGTTTCCTAGGTCTCAAATATGCAAAAATGGCAATGAATCATGGCATATTGAGAGTGTAAGGTTGATTTGTAGTTACCTAGTGGAGAACTTCCACTGAGCCTTCAATTGGAGCTTAAGCTTGCAGAAAAATGTCCAGAATCGTTCAGTGATCTTCAATAGAACTTTTGCAATCCACAATTTGGCTTGAAACTTGCTAATTCTCCAAATTTGAATTTTGAATTTTCACCACTTTTTGAAAGTTGTTCTTGATCAATTTGCCTCCAATTTTCAGTTCTGATGATTTGTTCATGATCAAAATCTTATATGTGATGGATATTGAAAAGAATTAAGCCCAATGACAGCTTGTAGAGCCCAATTGAAAAATCCGTGGAATTGACTTTGGAGCTCTCTTACGTGGACGAAAATCCCTCTCATTTGGCTCCAAATTGGCTCAAAATGCTTGCTGGTAACACATGGAGTGTGAATGGCTGAGATTTGACCCTTGTTTAATCTCAATGGTTGATGTTTGTTGTGTAACTTCATGATGAAGTAAACATGGAAATGACTCATTAAAACTCATCAAACTCAAATTCTAAACTTGCCAATGTGCTTAAAATATGATTTGCACTCAAAATATGTACCTATTTGCACAAAATTGATCAAAAATGAATTAATTCCAATTTTGCCCTTTTAAGCTTTCTTCCATGAAAATTCACCCATCAATTCTTCATTCTAAGCCTATTCCATGACTTCTTAATGCTTGGTTAAACAAATAACACCATTTGGAGCGAGTTCGATGTTGGAAAAATCTTCATTTGAAGTGTGCAAGTTGGTGAAATGGACCTATAATTTTATGACCTATAATCTCACTTTACAAATTACCCCTGACTTGCAAGCCTCATGACTTGAGTTCTACAAATCAGATGAAAGACTTTTAGTACTTTTTTGAAAGCTAATACCAAGATCTACAACTTTCATGTTGCCCAAAAGTTGAGGAGAAACATCCTTCTAGGTCAAAAATGGCTTGGAAGTTGGTTGACTTTTGTTGACCAAAATCACATTCATCTGATGACCTGTAACTTGTCTGGATCATAACTTGAGTTCTATAAATCCAATCAAGGACTTCTAGTACTCAAAAGAAAGCTAAGAACATGCTCTACATGTTCCATATTGGTCAAAAGTTGAGATGAAACTTGTATCTTGAGATAGGTGGTCTTGAAGTTAGGCACTAAATAGGGGATTTTACCCTGAGAACCCTGATTTAGTAACTTCTCACACACTTGATCCTTGATGAATTTATCTTGAAATGACACCCCATATATCTTAACACAACATCCCATGACCATATAGACTTGGAATTGAGTTTTAATCTCCTCCAATTTCACAGTTGACTGAGGATTAGCCAGATGAAAACCCTAGATGCAACACCTTCAACAGTAACCCTTCACACTTAACACAAACACTTGGAAGAGCTACATAATGACCCTCAAGGCACTCAATGAGCTCTCTCAACATCTTATATCCATACTGATGATCTTGAACTAGCCTCCAAACTAGGAACTGACCCACATACATCCATCAATCCTTTCACAAGACCAATGCCCACTTCCTGATGGCTTGATCACCATTCAAACTTGAGTAACACCCCTTGTTTAGGCTCAAACCTCTGAGTAGACTCCTCTTGATAGGCACAAACTCTTGATACCCTGTTCAATGAAAAATTCTATGCAATGCAAATGCTAGAAAGAAATTAAATGAAACATAAACCAAGTTAAGAAAAGGTTGGGAAAATTTTGGGGTGCAACAGCCGCCCCTATTCAAACGACTTGGACCTGAACGAGTGAAAAGCGAACGACTTTTACTCAATCAAGGTAAAAGACGATTGAATACCAAAGAACCCGGAAATTTACCAACTGCAGAAATAAAACTGCAGACCCCGACCGGGGGTAAAATCTCTAGAAAGCTGAATCCGAGAAAACAAAAATGACACACAGTCTGAAGAGCACATGACCTCGTCGTCAATTATCTGCATTAAATTCCTCTGACATTGCCGTCAGACGTCTGACCTCGCCGCCAGTCATAGACATTAAGTCTATAATAACAGTTGACATCACCGTCAATCTTCTACTTCAAGTCGGTAGAATAACTAACATCATCGTTAGACCTCTGTTAGATAAAACAGGTATAAAATCCCAAGATACGATTCTCTGACATCGCCGCCAGTCATTCGAAGAAACCCAACTAGTAACTCACACCTGACCTCACCGTCAGTAAAAATAAGCGCCTGACATGGCCGTCGAACAACCGCAATGTTAATTAAACCATTGACATCGCCGTCAGTAACCAAAACATCTGACATCGCCGCCAGAAACCAACATATCTGACATCGCCGCCAGTAACAACATCCAACATCGCCGCTAGAAAACCAAAAGGCACCTGACATCACCGCCAGTAACAACATCCAACATTGCCGCTAGAAAACTAGAAAGCACCTGACATCGCCACCAGAAACAAACATTGAACATTGCCGTTGGGAAAACAAAAATCACCTGACATCGTCGCCAGAAACAAACATCCAACATCGCCGCTGGGAAAACAAAAATCAATTGACATCGCCGCCAGAAACAAACATCCAACATCGCCGCTGGGAAATCAAAAATCACCTGACATCGCCGCCAGAAACAAACATCCAACATCACCGCTGGGAAAACAAAAAACACCTGACATCGCCGCCAGAAACAAACATAAATCCAATAAACATCTGACAGCGCCGCCAGCTAACCATAACTCTTAGAAACACCTGACATCGCTGCCAAGTACCTGTGGGGATAAAGAACTCTAACATTGCCGCCAAGTACCTGTGGGGAAAAAGAACTCTGACATCGCCGCTAGACAACTACGGTGATAATAAACCTCTGACATTGCCGCCAGACAAACATAAATCTGACAAGCATCCAACATCGCCGTCAGATAACCATAAATCTGATAAGCATCCAACATCGTCGTCAAATAACCATATTCCTCAGAAACTTCTGACATCGCTGCCAGACCTTCGCTAAATAAAAGCGAGCATCAAAATCCACATGAAGTTAAGATCACCCACTGATAATAATCACGGAGAAACTTCATTGGAGAAATGACATGAGTTGGGGTTCAGCCACCACACGGGCAAAGACCCATCACCTGCGAGATTCACCTGAAATAAAGAGATAACAACCGGGCTTATGTTTCACATGCATATGTTTGAAAATGGCGTAATTCTCCATACGAAATGGAAATGCTACGCGTTTGGGTAGATGCTATGCATGCATGCAAATGCACCGGAACTGAATCAGCAAAATAAATGCTAGAGATACAGAAAACATCTTGACGGGGCAAGAAACTAACGTTGTTGGGGGAATCAACAATTCTGCCGGGGATAGAGCACAAACTGCTCATGCCAACAACAATTGGACTTATGCCGGAAAACGGGCCTTTGCTGGCCTTTTGCAGAGAAAATACCGATATGATAACATTCTTCTATCCTGCTGAGGAAGAGAGAACAACACTACTGGGGAAACCATCCCTTTCCATTTTGCCGAGGATTGCTCCGCCAGGGAACGAACCTAACCAGGCTGCAAATTACTCTGTGGGGGGAAAACCCAATCACTACCCGTTGGGGAGTGCCTACAAGCATGCACCTTTCGGGGATCAAATGTGCAACGAATCCCGAAAAGGAGAGCGTACACGCTACCTGCTCACTCGAAACTGCATACAAACCCTACTGGGGATAGAGATACGAACTTCACTGATTGGGGAAAGACTCAGGCTGGTAATAAGACGACCTTCATCCACACCTCTTTGCCCCAAGGGTAACGACCCTGCAAAACTGAACAAACAGACAAGATATCCTACGCAACGGAATCATCTTAGTCATCATTCGTGACGTTCAATTAATTCAAAGTTTTAACAATCATTGGCCAAGGCCTGCAAGTTTATGTTAGCACAAGTTCATCAAAACATCGGGCATTTTCACAAATAAAACAGTAAAAGTTAAAACAAAATACACAGATCAAGTAGTATATGTTTATTGATGAATGGCCTGTAAATAGGCAAAGTTTTACAACAGATGCAACTCATGAAAAGAGGAAGCTGCACAAAACAAATATAGATATGTACATGAAATATACAAAAGTGTACAACATGTCGGCAACATGGCACAGACAAACACCATGAGCTGATCCCTCTATGACTCGCCTGACTCTGACGCTTTCCCGACGCTTCATCTTCAAAAGAGATTGATTCGGATAAACACAGCCCTTAGGTTCTCCAAATCCACTAAGCAATGAAGTTCCAACGCACACCGCAGTCATTTGCTTTTTCAATCCCTAACTTTTGCCTGAACCGCCCTTTCGGGTTTTCGATTCATCGGGATACCCATTTATGCCAAAGTCTCCCTTTCAGGTTTTCGACTTTGCGGGTTTACATCTTTTCATTTTTATCCCTAATTTTTGCCCGAACCTATTTTCCTTTTTTATGGTTCGCCGGGATGCCCGATTTTTGCCTGGACTTTTCTTTTTGTGTCCAGCGGGTCTCTTTTAAGCAAAGTATTTTTTAATTGCGTCTGCATTCACAGGGGATGTGAAATCCTCACCATCCATGGTGGCTAACAACAAGGCTCCTCTAGAGAAGACCTTTCGTACAACATATGGACCTTCATAGTTGGGAGTCCATTTGCCCCTGTGATCTGACTGTGGTGGGAGAAACTTTTTCAACACAAGATCTCCCGTCTAAAAGCTTCGAGGGCGCACCTTCTGATTGTAAACTTTCTTCATCCGGCTCTGGTACAAACGACCATATGCAATTGATGCTAGCCTCTTTTCATCCATCTGGCTAAGCTGATTCAACCGATTCTTTATCCACTCTGCCTCATCAAGTTTCACATTGACCAAAACTCTTAAAGAAGGAATCTCGACCTCTAGCGGTAGGACAGCTTCCATACCGTACACTAGCGAGAAAGGAGTTGCCCCGGTTTATGTGCGTACCGTCGTACGATAACCGTGAAGAGCAAAGGGTAACATTTCATGCCAATCTTTGTAAGTGACAACCACCTTTTGCACTATCTTTTTGATATTCTTGCTATCCGCTTCAAAACCACCATTCATCTTCGACCGATAGGGCGATGAGTTGTGATGTTCAATCTTGAAGTTCTGGCATAACTCCTTCATCATCTTGTTGTTCAGATTTGAACCATTATCATTAATGATTCGCTCGGGAATTCCATATCTACAAATGATGTCCTTCTTTATGAATCTTGCTACCACTTGCTTGGTCACATTGGCATACAAAGCTGCTTCAACTCACTTGGTGAAGTAATCGATGGCTACCAAGATGAAACGGTGACCGCTGGATGGAGTTGGCTCAATCTTGCCAATCATATCAATGCCCCACATGAAGAAAGGTCATGGGGATGCGATAACATTCAATGGGCACGGCGGTACATGTATCTTATCTGCATAAATCTGGCATTTATGGCATTTCTTCGCAAATTTGAAACAATCTGACTCCATAGTTAGCCAATAATACCCTGCTCGTAAGAGTTTTCGAGACATGGCATGTCCGCCGGCATGCGTACCGAAAGTACCTTCGTGGACTTCTTCCATAAGCAACGTTGCTTCTTTTTCATCCACACATCTCAACAGCACCAAATCATGGTTCCTTCTGTAAAGCACACCATCTGGGTTTAGGTAAAAGTTGCCAGACAACCTCCTCAGCGTCTTCTTATTCTGGGTCGAAGCCCCTGGTGGATACTCTTGCTTCTTGAGGAAGTTCTGTATATCGTAAAACCATGGCTTGCCATCAGCAGCCTCTTCAATGGCGAATATGAAAGTGGGTCTGTCCAAGCGAGAAATGGCTATTCTGGGAGCCTCATTCCAGAAATTCACTTTGTACATCAAAGATAGAGTTGCCAAAGCATCAGCCATCTGATTCTTTTCTCGCGGCACATGGTGAAACTCTACCCTGTCAAAGAAGGGTAACAACCTCCTAGCATAATCTCTGTAAGGAATTAGATTCGATTGACGCGTTTCCCACTCTCCCATGATTTAATTAACCACTAGCGCTGAATCGCCATATACATCCAAATTCTTGATTCTTAAATCAATAGCCTCTTCCAGACCCATGATACATGCTTCTTACTCAGCTTCATTGTTGGTGACTGGAAACGTCAATCTAGCAGTGAATGGGATATGAGTGCCATGAGGAGTTGTAATAATTGCCTCAATTCCGCTACCATAAGAGTTGACAGCACCATCGAATATCATTTGCCATTGAGAATCCTTCTCTGGACCTTCACCGTGTAATGGTTCTTCACAATCTTTCGCTTTGAGGAACATGATATCCTCGTCAGGAAATTCAAACTTCATCGGTTAATAATCTTCGATTGGCTGCTCAGCAAGGTATTCTGACAGAACACTTCCTTTGATGGCTTTCTGAGAAACATATTATATATCATATTCTATCAGTACCATTTGCCACCTGGAAATTCTTCCTGAAAGCGCCTGCTTCTCGAAGACATACTTAATCGGATCCATTTTCGAAATCAGCATGGTTATGTGATTGAGCATATACTGTCTCAAATGTTTGGCAGCCAAGCAAGTGCACAACACGTTTTCTCGAGCATTGAGTAACGGGACTCACAATCTGTGAACTTTTTACTCAAATAATAAATCGCATGCTCCTTTCTTCCAGTCTCGTCATGTTGACCGAGAACACAACCCATACTGTTCTCAAGAACCTTTAGGTACATGATTAAAGGCCTTCCAGCTACTGGGGGTATCAATATCGGAGGCTCCTGCAAATACTCTTTTATTTTATCAAATGCTTTTTGACAGTTTTCGTTCCAGACAACCGCCTGATCTTTCTTTAACAATTTAAACATTGGTTCACATGTGGCGGTGAGATGAGATATGAACCGAGTAATGTAGTTAAATTTCCCCAGGAAACCACAAACTTCTTTTTCTGTTTTCGGCGCTGGAATGTCTTGTATGGCTTTTTATCTTTACAAGATCGACCTCAATTCCTTTTTTGCTGACAATAAACCCCAATAACTTTCCGGACCGAACTCCAAAAGTGCACTTATTTGGATTCAACCTCAGTCTGAATTTTCTAAGCCTCTCAAACAGCTTCAACAAGTTAACCAGATGCTCCTCCTTCATTTGGGATTTAGCAATTATATCGTTAACATAAACCTCAATTTCTTTATGCATCATGTCATGAATGAGCGTTGTCATAGCGCGCTGATATGTTGCTCCGACATTTTTCAAGCCAAAAGGCATTACCTTGTAGCAAAACATTCCCCACGGTGTAATGAAAGTTTTTATCTCCATGTCCTCCGATGCCATCTTTATCTGATTATAACCCGAGAAACCATCCATGAAGGAAAACACCGAAAATTGAGCCGTATTGTCGACCAATACGTCAATGTGAGGGAGCGGGAAGTCATTTTTAGGGCTCGCCTTGTTCAAATCCCGATAATCAACATACATCCGCACCTTAACATCCTTCTTCGGTACAGGTACGATGTTGGTGACCCACAGAGGGTAAGTAGTCACGGCTAAAAATCCAGTATCCCATTGCTTTTGGACCTCTTCTTTGATTTTTACCGCCATATCTGGTCTTGTTCTTCTAAGCTTCTACTTGACCGACGAACATTCCTCGCGCAACGGTAAGCGATGAACCACTATGTCAATATCAAGCCCGGGCATATCTTTGTACGACCAAGCAAAGATGTCACTATACTCTCGAAGCATCTCGATCAGTCTTTGCTTGATGTCGCTCTGTAGCGTAGCCCCTATCCGAACATTTCTGACAACTTCTTCAGAACCCAGATTAATGACCTCAATTTCCTCCTGATGAGGCAGAATGATTTTCTCTTCTTGTTTCAAAAGTCTGGCTAATTCCTCAGGCAAGTCTTCATCCTCATCAATCTCT
Organism: Lathyrus sativus; assembly: GCA_963859935.3. Lineage (NCBI taxonomy): Eukaryota > Viridiplantae > Streptophyta > Magnoliopsida > Fabales > Fabaceae > Lathyrus > Lathyrus sativus. The sequence goes on along the minus strand of OZ012740.1, from coordinate 316,460,539 downwards.
TCTTCAGCTTGATATATCGGTTGATCAAAGTCGAAGCGAGTCATAGAAGGTTCTGGATCGGTGTCATCTGCAATAGGAATCCTGCAATGAAAATGGTTAAATGTTTCAAACAATTTGCAAACAAGAATAAGCCACGTTGCCATTTCATTGTGAAAGATAAAAATAAGAAAAACAGAGATCATAAAATTTGAATGAGAAAACGCCCTTTGATTAATTGATAAACAATGTTCAGACATAAACAAATAAGGCCCTGAAATAAAATACTGCTATGCCCCGGGTAGGACATAGGGTAGTACAATAACTGGAAAAACAAAGCACTACTGTTCTGTCGTCACTTGAATGAATTCTTCAATTGACCAGTTGTGTAGGCTCTGTCCCGGAATACATGGCTTGATCCAGGAATCCATATCGCAATCACTGTCTCCGTCTTCGTCAGATACAACATTGATTCTCTCGAAGATGACTCCCCCCTTGGTGAACTGCACGGGCCCTTTATAGCGCGGCGCGCTCTGCGAGGCTGAAGGAGAGGAGAATGACGGTCGATACCCTAAACCAAATTTGTCTTGCTTGTGGGGAATTTCCAACACATGGCCCCATCCCTGTACTGCCCCAGTTTGCACCACCGCTTGAGCTTCTTTAAATGAGGACATAGCCACTTCAGGCTCTTTACTCACAATCGGAGACTTGTCTTTAATCTTGACCGCTTCGAAGGCTTTGCAAAGAGTTTCGTGGATCTCTCCATCCACTTCAACATACTTAAAGGATGATAAATGGCTAACCATGATATCCTCCTCCCCGCATACCGTAACAACGCTACCACCAACCATGTATTTCAGCTTCTGATGTAGAGTTGATGTAACGGCTCCCGCTGAATGAATCCAAGGGCGACCTAGTAAACAACTGTAGGCCGGCTAGATATCCATGATGTAAAACAAAGCATCAAAGACTTCAGGTCCAACCTGAATCGAAAAAGTTACCTCCCCAAACACAGATCTTCGGGTTCCGTCAAACGCACGCACCACCAAATCACTTGGCGTGCAGATCAACCCCTTCATATCTAACTTCATTAAAGCCTTCTTTGGAAGCACGTTTAAAGAAGATCCTGTATCCACAAGCACGTGAGACATGACAACCCCTCGGTATTCCAGAGATATGTGCAGCGCACAATTATGGTTTCTGCCTCTGGGTGTCAGATCCAGGTCCATAAAGCCTAAGCCATTTCCTGCGTTTACGTGCGCCACCACTCCCTCAAGTTGATTGACTGAAATTTCCTGTGGCACGTAAGTGTTTAATATTCTCAACAATGCATTCCTATGCGCCTCCGAGCAAAGGAGCAATGACAGGATAGATATTTTGGAAGGAGTTTCCTGCAAGTGATCGACTATCTTATAGTCGCTTTTCCGAATCAGCCTCATGAATTCCTCCGCGTATTTCAACAAAGATTCTTTTTCCCCAGATTGAGAAGTCTCCTCCACTACTGGTCTTTTCCCCTTGTCCACCTTATCAGCAATCACCTCAGGCGACGAAAAAACTCGTCCACTGCGAGTAATACCTCCTACTCCCACGAGATTGTCAACTGAACTTGCAGGGGGATCATTCAAGTTTATCTTCTATCCATTATAGTACACTTCGGCTCCGTAGTTCCACAGAATAGCCTTAGTGCTCTCAAACGGCATAGGACCTGCTTTGGTGATAGTTATCGTTGGCGGCTTTGGTGCATAGATAGTAACAGTCTTATACGGGATGGAGATTGTCGCAATCTCATCCTTTTCTTCCGCCACTACATCCTCAGATTCTCTTCCAACAGAACGGTCAAATTGTAAAACTCCGTCATCCATCATCTCCTGGATACATCTTCTCAACAGTCCACATCCTTTCTCAGGATCAGCAGAACATTCAACACAGTGTTCAACGCATCCCGGGAAAATACCCCCCTTTAGCAATCTGGATTTCACAAAGCTTAAGGGTGTTTTTAGTTCATCAACATCGGTCACCAAATTCAACACCTCTTCCTCGACAATTGCATTAACCCCAGCCTGCCCGTGATTCGGCATGGGATTTTGCACCACATTGGGAACATCATTAGAAAAATTGATAGCCTTACTGTCAATCATATCTTGCACTTTATGTTTGAAGGCTTTACAATTATCAATATTATATCCTGGAGCACCCGAATGAAACTCACAGTGGGCATTTGCATCGTACCCAGGTGGAGGAGGCCCGGTTAAAGGAGCCATAGTACTCTTTTGAATCAATTGGAGTTGTAGCAAAGCTTGCAATAATTGGGAGTATGGCATGGGAAGGGCACCAAAATGTCTGTTCCCTGCTGCCCGGCCCGTATCTTGGTATCTTCTGTTCCCCTGTTGATTCTGCTTAGGTTGCTGTTGTTGCTGACGTTGTTGTTGATGTGGTTGTTGAACTGCTGGAATAGTGATGCTAGCAATCAGCTGATTCTGCCGATTCCGACCTCTATTTCTTCCCCATGAACTGGATACAGAATTAGTATCTCCCTCTCGCCTTTTGTTTCCAAATACCTTTTTATTTCCTCCTCCTGCCGAGGACCCTTCACCGACATTGATCTTTCCTATCTTAATTCCATTCTTCACCCTCTCTCCGGTGATAATCAGATCAGAAAAGCTTCCAGACATGTTGCCGATGAGTTTCTCATAATAAACACCTGGCAGGGTAGCAACAAACATATCCACAAGTTCCCGTTCTACCATTGGTGGTTGTACCCTAGCAGCAAGCTCTCGCCACCTCTGGGCGTATTCTTTAAAGCATTCATTGCTCTTCTGAGAAAGATTCTGTAGCTGAACTCTATTTGGATCAAGGTCACTATTGTACTGATAGTGCCTTACAAAAGCTTCGGCTAGGTCTTTCCAGCTACAGACATTAGCAGGCTCCAAGCTCATATACCATTCTAGCGAGGGACCGGATAAACTATCCTAGAAGAAGTGCATAAGTAGTTTCTCATCATCAGAATGCACAGACATCTTGCGATAATAAGACCTTAAATGAACCCTAGGGCAAGTGGTGTCCTTGTACTTATCAAAATCCGGGACCTTAAACTTTGGTGGTACCCCCAAGCCTGGGATCAGCCCCAGATTAGACATATCCAGCCCCATAGAGTTTTGGCATTCAAGAGACTTCATCTTCTCTTCGATCATCTTAATCCTTCTATCAGCCTCAGAAGGTACTTCAGGAGCTACAATCCTTGGAGAAAACACATCCTCCTGCCTATCCTCATTCCAAGTGTGGTCCATGCTACCATGTATGGCACACGCAGTATCGAGACCATATCCATTTCCGTTACCATTACCACCATTAGCAAAACCAGCATGATTAAAACCTACCGTATTTCCAGCACCAACAACGTAACCACCCCCTCCAGCAGTAGGGATGACTAAAGTTGGCATAGAATTGTTTGCCCGAGGAGTTTCAATGTGAGGAGGGTTAGAAGCAATCCCACCGTGTAACACACCATCACCATCCACACGCGCAATCAGAGGTTGCACCAAAGTATGAAGTTGTGCCTGACCACTAGCAACCCCTTGCATGATCTCCATCAGCTGTGCCATCCGATCTCTCATCTCTTGCATTTCTGCCTGCATCTGATCCATCAGTCTTTTCTGGTTTCCTCTGGTACCGTACCGGTGAGTTGTCACGTCAGCAATCCTGAAACACTAGTAAACCACAGGAAAAATAAGGATAACAATTCTGGTGCACTTGCAAATGCGAGAAACAGGCTAAAATGCAGACATGTATTCATGCAACAGGGAAATTCCCCCTCGATTCTAGTTTCCAGGAAAAACATAACAATGGAGAACCCTGCGGACAAGCATAGAATTCCAACTCCTCATATATAGATCAAAAGCCATCAGGCAAAGTACAAACTACAGCTGAGTACAAATAAGGAAAAGACCTCAGCCAACAAGCCTGACGATGGTCAAATACAACAAATAAACAACAAAAACTACAACAGAAATAGACAAAATAAGTCAAGCAGGGTGACGCGATCGGAAGTCCTCTAACAGCCTCAACGTCTCAGGATGATCCGGCCTAGCAAGTAGTCCCTAAATAAGCAAATCCTGCTGGCTAACAGTATGCTGTAGGCTATTAACATGATCCTCCAAAGCTTCCTCCCCGAAACAAGCCTCAAGTCTGCGTCTCTTGGAGTCAGCTCTCAACCTGAGATCCTTCAAGTTTGCGATCGCTTCATTCAACCTGTACTCGCTGTCTCGTCTCAGTGACGCTTCCGCTGCAATCTCCCCATCTTTGGCATTAAGCTGAGCATTCAGCTTTAACCTGTCTTCATGCTCCTTGTTGTTAGTGAGCGTGGCATTCCATATTGACTCAAACTTGGAGATCCTCAAGTAAGCCTTATCCAACTCTTCCTTCTTAGTGGCAATAACACTATAAGCGGCATTCAAGTCTCGGCCTGTGCGCTCTCTGTCATTAGTCTCCTTAGTCAGGTCCGTACCCAGTTTGTTGACAAGCTCGGTCTGTCTCCTGAAAGAATGAACTGCATCCATCTTCTCGCTTCGGAGCTGGATGATCTATTTCTCCAATTCTTCATTCTCTTTTCTCAGCTCTTCCTTCTCTGCCAATACCTGATTATATTTCTGGATATTTACATTAGTGGGTTCCTCTATCATAAGAGGATATAGAGGTGCAACTGAAGGATATGGCATCAGAAACTTCACAGCTCTAGCACGAATCCAAGTCAAGTAAGGGTCATACGCTCGGCTGTTACTCTTCCCCAAAGCTAACTTCCCTTTCCGATGAATGTTATTCCATGCATGCTTAAGTCTGCCCAGAGCCTCGCCCTCCAATAAGCCAGTAAGATACAGAGATTTCTATATCTCCTCTTCTCTAGGAGGCTCCCTCAATGCATACCCGAACTGTCTCACCAATAAAGAAGGATTATAGTTGGTGCAACCTTTCCTTCCGATCAAAGGAACGTTAGGAAAACCACCACAACTATAAACAATATCCTTACCCAGCAAGTCTCAATCAAACCAAACAATATTCTCTGCAGATAATCCCATCAACCTTTCTGACCATTCTGAAGTACTGGCAGTGGCAACAAACGGACCCGTCTTGGGTAGATGACTAATAAACCAAGCATACAACAAAGGAACACAACAAGCTACATTCTTTCCCCTTCGTTTCTCATTCTTGTAGTGCACAGAATGATAAACATCTCCAAGTAAGGTGGGAACTGTGTTGCCTGAGGCCAAAATATAGAACGCATCGACATCTACAAAGTCTGGAAGATGAGGAAATAGAACAATACCATATATACAAAGAGCTAGGATGGCGCTAAACACAATCCAACAGCCATCCTTAGCGCACTGCTGAGCTTTCTCAATCAAGCAAGGCAAAGGAAAACCATACATCCCAAGTCTCCGGATCATCTTCCCATCCAATTCTAAAGCCTCAAGGTGCAAAATATCGACGAGCTCGGCCAGATCAGGCTTAGTATCAACATGGACAAACGGCATCCGGCTCCGAATGGGTACTCCTAACAGCTCAGAATATTCCTCTAATGTAGGAGCCAAGACATAGTCAGGAAAAACGAAGCATCTCAACTAGGCATCGTAGAACTGTAAGAGAGTATAGACACCACTAATCTCATATTCAAAAGGCTTACAGACATATCTCAATAATCTCCCATAAGACTTTCTAAAATCTTCCATTACTGCTTTCTCACCCAAGGCAATCAGACCAGACAAAGTACTAACATCTGGAACTGGAAACCTGTAGGCCACTGTACTCTTCAGGGACTCCATATCAGCAATGAGGGCAAAAATCACTAGAATCAAAGGAGAAATATGCACCTGCAACACAAATACATGTTAATGAAATGCAGATGAAAATGCAAATGCAAATGCAAACAAGGGATCAAGACTGTTGTGCTATTGGTCGAGAAAAACCAGAGCTTCACCTTAGCAAGAACAAAGTACCGACAGTAGGATCCACTGATATCAGGAACACAGATTCACACTTATAAAGAACCAGGTAATCTGAAAGCTAAGGTTTCCTGCACAACCCCATACCCCTCACAAGTGTGAACCTATCCACTAACAAGGTTCGGCATCCTATGCGTTCATCAGCGTCATAGACTTTCAAGAAATGATGATACGATCACCATTGCTGGTTTGGCATCATCATCTCTTGAAGACGCCTCACTTAGCTGACTCACAAATGATCGGTTCCCAGAGTCGACAATTCTCAAATCCAAAATCCCAACCGATCCTAAGGATCTGAAGGAAAATCATCAAAGAAAATCTCGTCCGAGTGTGAATTTCATGGGGAACTGTATCTGCTAAGCAAACAGACCCCCCACTAGTCTCCACTACTAATACTTGGTTTGTACTCAAGCCCGGGTCCGGCTTATCACTCAATGGAACTTCCCTCCCCACAACACAGCAGTAATGATATATGATGCGGGAAAGTAAAATGCGAAAGTAAATAAAGCACATATATACAACATCCAAAGATAAACAGACAAGCGCTAGGATTGACTCGCATAGGGAACCAGAGTCCCCAGCAAAGTCTCCAGTTGTCGTAACTGCGAAAAACCACCGGTGGAAAAACATAAGAGTCGCCACTTTCATTATTTATCCCAAAGAGAGGGAAAGGAAACGATCGGAAAAACCTAAATAAAAAGGGAAAGACAAGGTCATCGCAACCATGTCTGGATTTGGGAGTCGGTTCCGCAAGGGGAAGGTATTAGCACCCCTCACATCCGTCATACTCGACGGGATCCACGCATTGTTGTCTATCTAAAAGGGTGTGTTGAAACTATCTAGCTAAAGGCTCAGGGACAAAAGAAAAAGAAAAGAGAAGTGACTCGGCAGAGCATCGTCGCTCTGTGCCTACGTACTCCCTCGTGCAATGGGAAAATCAGAGTCAGTGTAGTTCGACTAACTACGGGAGAAAAGGGGGGAAGGTTGCTCACCAAGACATCACGTCTCGTGCCTACGTACTTTCATCTGGTATGAAAGATCAGAGCAAACGTAGTTCGGGCTAAAAGGACCACAGGTTGGTTCAAAAGTTTTTTAGGCCCGAGAGGGGTTAACAAGTAGTTTTAGCAGTTGGTGTATGCAGCTCGACCATTGGAGACTTAGGCGTTACCGTTTGCGGTAGAACTAAGAGTTAACGACACTCTTTTTGTGAAAAGATTTTCCTCGATTAAGAACCCCAAAGGGTGAAAAAGGTCTGAAGTGTTTTTGTGTTTTTTAGAGAAGAAGTGTTTTAAATTTAAGTGTTTATAATGTATGTTGTACTAAAGTCTAAAACCTAGGATCGAATGCATCGCATATCGTCCTAAGGACGTATACTAAACACTCTAGGTAATTGAGAGGTGGCCCCTAAATCACCATTTCAAGTATAAGGCTCATGGCATAACATTCATTATCCTTATTAAGTATATTAAGATTGTTTGAAGATGAGAAGAGAAGAAGGCACACTAATGGGAGACTAATCAATCCTAAAAGTTATCATGCAAAGTGGACCTAAAGTTGAGATTCAAAAGGGGACTAACTAATGTATTCATGCATGGTTAGGAACCTAATGTCTATCATAACCTCAAGAGGTTAGAGAATCTATTGGGAGCATGGCAAAGAAAAGCAAAAGAAGAAGAAGAAGAAGAAGAAGAATGCATATGCAAATGAAAGGATGTACACGTAGAATGCACAAGTAGAATGATAGTGGGAGGAAAATAGTGTGGGGCAGTAGCTACCACAAGCTCATCTCAACCAAGCATGCATATGGAAATGCAAGAAAAGAAAAGAAGAAAGATGCATCAAAACCAAACAAACAAATGACAATAACATAAAGAAAAATCCTCATGGATTCATCACTTTAGGTAAGCTTCAAGTTCCTCCTAAGGAGGGACCAAGCTACCTTAAATGACACTCCAAGGTCATTGGACAGAAGGGAGATGAAGAGAAGAGAGCTTAAAAGCAATAGCAAAGCACAACAAGAAGAAATGCAAGTAAGAGCACAAAGGAAGCAAGCATACACCACTTAGGATTCAAGTTGAAAGCTCAAAAAGAAATGCATCAATCAACAAGCAATGAACATAATTTTGACCTAAAAATGAACATACAACAAGCTCAACATGTCTAAAATTAGAAACAAGAAGAGTTGAGAGCTTATTGGATCCACAAAGGTCATTTCCAATTCAAACTAGGTCATGCACTTGTGTGAGCTGTCCTATGAAATGACCTAACTTGCAAGTCATCTCAAAAATAGGAAAAAGGCTAAACAAAATACCAAATAAAATACACAAAGAAGCTAAACATGTTGGCAACCAGAGGCCAAAAGATCAAGACAAATATTCCCTCAAAGCACCATCAAAAGAAAAGATTCATTTAGATGTACCACTTTGAAAAGGGAGAAACAAAGGCAAAAAGAAAAGCCACAAAAGTCAACCCAAAAGTTAACAACCAGGGGCAAAATGGTTCTAAAAAATTGATCAACTCATCATTGAGATGAGGATCAATTTTCAATCATTGGATCAAAAAGGAGGAAGAGAAATAAATGCAAGAGTACACAAAGTTACAATTTAAACCATTTAAAACTACTCCAATATTTAATTCTTTTTTAAAGTGAAAATAAAATCAAAAATAAAAATAAAAATATCTAAAAAAATATTAGACTTCTCAAAGTTTATAAAAAATATTTTTGGGAAATTTTTAAAGTATTGGAGCTATTTTATTTGATTTAAATTGAAATAGCATAAAAGAAAAATAAAAAACAAAAAAATAAAAGAAAAAGAGAAATGTGTGGTGTGGATAGCAACAAAATCAAGCACAAAAGGAGGTTGGGCCCATCAGGGGGGTGCGCCTAGCATACACGGTTAAGGCCCAAACAGAAAATCAAAACTAAAATAAAAAACCTGGCAATTAAGTGTGGCACGGTCAACTACGGTGCATCATGGAATTCAATCTAGCACGCATGATTAATTGGTAAGAAAATCAAGTGGCTGGCAGCTTGCCAACACATTAATGAGGATTCAAACATTATTGCATACATTCAGTCAAAAATGGCCTATCGTAGGTCTTAATCAGAGGCGTTGAAATCAAAAGTATGCACATCGCACACCTCACAAGATGACACATCATCATCTTCACAAAAACAAGGAGGGAAACCAGTCACCGGCCAGAAGTACTGTTCATCGTCTTCTCCGGCCGTCCCTCAACCGCGAACGGTGCAGCAACAAGAACATGCACCAAAACTCAACCATTTTGGACGAATCTTATATCAAAATTCATCTAGAGATCACGAGGATCTCAAATCCAGCATCAAAAATCATTAATCATGCATAATAAACTCAAACCGAATCAAATACGATTATGCATCAAAACCAAAAGTTCATCAAAACTCATCCAATTTGGTTTAAACATCATCTAGAGGTTATGTAGGTTATATATCCACCAACAAACAAGCAAAAACACGCAAGAATAAGCCAATCCAAGTCTAAACAGTTTGGAGCACATAAACTCAATCATCAGAAATGGCAGTTCGTTTTTGTTATTAACGATCTACATGTTTCCTTGGTCTCAAATATGCAAAAATGGCAATGAATCATGGCATATTGAGAGTGTAAGGTTGATTTGTAATTACCTAGTGGAGAACTTCCATTGAGCCTTCAATTGGAGCTTAAGCTTGCAGAAAAATGTCCAGAATCGTTCAGTGATCTTTAATAGAGCTTTTGCAATCCACAATTAGGCTTGAAACTTGCTAATTCTCCAAATTTGAATTTTGAATTTTCACCACTTTTTGAAAGTTGTTCTTGATCAATTTGCCTCCAATTTTCAGTTCTGATGATTTGTTCATGATCAAAATCTTATATGTGATAGATCTTGAAAAGAATTAAGCCCAATGACAGCTTGTAGAGCCCAATTGAAAAATTCATGGAATTGACACTGGAGCTCTCTTATGTGCACTTGGCTCCAAATTGGCTCAAAATGCTTGTTTGTAACACATGGAGTGTGAATGGCTGAGATTTGACCCTTGTTTAATCTCAATGGTTGATGTTTGTTGTGTAACTTGATGATGAAGTAAACTTGGAAATGGCTCATTAAAACTCATCAAACTCAAATTTTAAAATTGCCAATATGCTCAAAATATGATTTGCACTCAAAATATGTACCTATTTGCACAAAATTGATCAAAAATGAATTAATTCCAATTTTTCCCTTTTAAGCTTTCTTCCATGAAAATTCACCCATCAATTCTTCATTCTAAGCCTATTCCATGACTTCTAAATGCTTGGTGAAACAAATAACACCATTTAGAGAAAGTTTGATGTTGGAAAAAATTTTATTTGAAGTGTGCAAGTTGGTGAAATGGACCTATAATTTTATAACCTATAATCTCACTTTCCCAAAATACCCCTGACTTGCAAGCCTCATGACTTGAGTTATACAAATCAGATGAAAGACTTCTAGTACTTTTTGGAAAGCTAATACCAAGATCTACAACTTTCATGTTGGCCAAAAGTTGAGGCAAAACATCCTTCTAGGTCAAAAATGGCTTGGAAGTTGGTTGACTTTTGTTGACTAAAATCACATTCATATGATGACCTGTAACTTGTCTGGATCATAACTTGAGTTCTATAAATCCAATCAAGGACTTCTAATACTCAAAATAAATCTAAGAATATGCTCTACAAGTTCCATGTTGGTCAAAAGTTGATATGAAACTTGTATCTTGAGATAGGTGGTCTTGAAGTTAGGCATTAAATAGGGGATTTTACCCTAAGAACCCTGATTTAGTAACTTCTCACACACTTGATCCTTGATGAATTGATCTTGAAACGATACCCCATATATCTTAACACAACATCCCATGACCATAGAGACTTGGAATTAAGATTTAATCTCCTCCAATTTCACAGTTGACTGAGGATTATCCAGATGAAAACCCTAGACGCAACACCTTCAATTGTAACCCTTCACACTTAACACAAACACTTGGATGAGCTCCACAATGACCCTCAAGGCACTCAATGAGCTCTCTCAACATCTTATATCCATACTTATGATATTTAACTGGCCTTCAAACTAGGAGTTGACCCACATACATCCATCAATCCTTTCACAAGACCAATGACCACTTCCTGATGGCTTGATGACCATTCAAACTTAAGTAACACCCCTTGTGTAGGCTCAAACCTCTGAGTAGACTACTCTTGATAGGCACAAACTCTTGATCCCCTATTCAATGAAAAATTCTATGCAATGCAAATGTTAGAAAGAAATGAAATGAAACATAAACCAAGTTAAGAAAAGGTTGGGCAAATTTTGGGGTGCAACAAGATGCGTGGACGAGAAAGAAGCAAGTATGCTTATGGAAGAAATCCACGAAGGTGTCTTTGACACGCATACCGGTGGACATGCCATGTCTCGAAAGCTGTTATGAGCAGGTTAGTATTGGTTGACTATGGAGTCTGATTGCTTCAAGTTTGCAAAGAAGTGCCATAAATGCCATATTTATGCTGATAAGATTCATGTGCCGCCGAGTCCTATGAACGTCATGGCCTCGCCTTGGCCCTTTTCGATGTGGGGCATTGATATGATTGGCAAGATTGAGCCAGCCACATCCAATGGACATCACTTCATCTTGGTAACAATTGACTATTTCACCAACTGGGTCGAAGATGCTCCCTATGCGAATGTCACAAAGCAAGTGGTAGCCCGGTTTATCAAGAAGGACATCATCTGTCGTTATGGAGTGCCAGAAAGAATCATTACTGATAATGGTTCGAACTTGAATAACAAGATGATGAAGGAATTGTGCCAGAGTTTCAAAATTGAGCATCACAACTCATCTCCCTATCGTCCGAAGATAAATGACGTTGTTGAAGCGGCCAACAAGAATATCAAGAAGATAGTGCAGAAGATGGTTGTAACCTATAAGGATTGGCATGAGATGTTGCCCTTTTCTTTTCATGGATATCGTACTACGGTACGTACTTAACTAGGGCAACACCTTTCTCGCTGGTATATGGTATGGAAGCTTTCCTACCATTGGAAGTCGAGATTCCTTCTTTGAGAGTTATAGTTGACGTCAAGCTTGATGAGACAGAATGGGTAAGAAACAAATTGAACCAGCTCAACCTGATGGATGAGAAGAGGTTAGCATCCATTGCGTATGGTTGTTTATATCAGAGCCGGATGAAGAAAGCTTTCAATAAGAAGGTGTGTCCTCAAAGCTTTCAGGCAGGCGAGTTAGTATTGAAGAGGATTCTCCCTCCACAAACAGATCACCGGGGCAAATGGAATCCCAACTACGAAGGTCCATATGTCGTGCAAAAGGTTTTCTCTGGAGGAGCCTTGCTGTTCTCAACCATGGATGGTAAAGATTTCACATCCCCTATGAATGCAGACGCAGATAAAAAAATACTTTGCTTAAAGAGACCTACTGGAAAGAAAAAGAATATCCAGGCAAAAATGGGGCATCCCGCCGAACCATAAAAATAATGGGTTCGTGCAAAAGTTAGGGATAAAAAGGAAAAAATGTAAACCCGCAAAGTTGAAAACCTGGAAAGGCGACTTTGGCAAAAAAAGGGTATCCCGTTGAATTGACAACCCGCGAGAGCAGTTCAGTCAAAAGTTAGGGATTTGAAAAGCAAATGACTGTGGTCTGTGTATTGATCTTCAGAGTATAATGGACTAAGGGAGGACCTGAGGTCCGTTTATCCGAATCAATCTCTGCAGAGGATGAAGCATCGGAGGGGCATCGAAGTCAGGCGATTCATAGAGGGATCAGCTCATGGTGTTTGTCTGTGCCACATTGGCAACATTTTGTATATTTCTGTGCATTTCTGTAAATTTTTGCACAGCTTGCTCTTTTTAGGGGTTGCATCTGTTGTAAGATCTACCTATTTACAGGCCTTTTGTCAATAAAGCATATACTATTCAGTGAATTGTTGTTTTCGCTTTAGCCTTTACTATTCTGTTTGCGGAAAAACGCCCGATGTTTTGATAAAATGTTGCATACATAAACTGGAAGGCTTTGTCGATAATCATTAAAACTTTGATTTATTTGAACAATGTCACGGATGACAACCGAGATAGCTCCCTTTTTGCAGGATATCTTATTTGTTTGTTCATGTGCAGGGTCGTTACCCTTGGGGCAAGTTTCCAGAGGTGTATCCCTGGTAGGATCACCATCCCTACAGAAAGAAGACGCGTAGTTGAGACTTGTTTTTCCTCGGAAAGGGTCTGTTTCTACCGGTTGAGTGCGCGGTTGAGTGTGTACACGTATCCCCAGCAGAATGTCTGTATGCACTCATTCTTGGGCAGTTCAAGATTGGCTTATTCGGCCTAGTAAGTCATCTCCAGAAGGTCGAGATTGATATACCCCAAGCAATTCAGGTAGGTGCCCGTATCCCCAGCAGATTGTAAGTATACACTTACTTCCCATCCAGTCGAGACTGGATTTCTCTCCATCAGGCAAGTTTGGAACTTTTCCCAGTGGCGGAGTAAGGGCAAAATTTTGTTTTCCCCACAGAGTCCAGATTTGTGAGTTTCTATCTACTCAGAGATTAAAGTGGTGATTCCGTCCCCAAGCAGAGCTCGAGGTTGTTTTCCCTCTTGCTTAATTCCCCGGAGAAGTCAGCAGAGCAGTTATTTCTTCCCCGCGGATTAGGGTTGATTGCTACTCTCTATCCTCGACAGAGAGAGTTTGGGATAGTTCCTCGATAAATCTTGTTTGGTTATCCCTAACTGAGTAATCCCCGGTAGGTTGGATTTTTTGATCTTCAGCAGAGCGGAGTTTGCTCCCAGATGCGTGTTTTGTACCCTAGAAGGACTTCGGTGTTCTAGGAGGTCATTCAGGGTTGATTTCCCCGGTGAAGCGAAATTAATCTCAGTGGTTGATTGTTATCCCCTGCAGAGTCGTTGATTTACCCATTAGGTTGGATTTGATTCTAGTTGGTGGAGTGTCTTTCCCCAGTCAGGTCATCTATTCCCTATAAGAGTTGTACTCTGGAAGGCTGTTCAGGGCGTTTTCCTCATCAGGTTTTGAGTTAATCCCTAGTGGAGTGGATTTTTGTTCTCGTTAGAACAATGTTACCCCGAAAATTTTTGTTCTAGGGAGCCATCCAGGGCGTGTTTTTTCCAGCTTAAGTCGAATCATACTTGGCATGTGTTACTTCTCCCCGACGGAGTTGGCTTTGTCTTTTCAGTATTTATTTTGCTGATACGGTGTTGTGGCATTTTGCATTGTGCATAGCATCCACCAAACGCGTAGCATTTCCATTTCGTACGGAGCATTACGCCATTCAAACATATACATTTGAAACATAAGCCAGGTTGTTATCTCTTGCTTTCAGGTGTATCTCCAACCAACAATGGTTTATCTTGTTAGCCCGTGTGGTATCCAGACCTCGGCTCTCACCGGTTTATTTCTGTAGCCCATGTGGTATCCAGACCCCGGCTCACTGGTTTGGTTTTATTAGAATGTGTGGTATTCAGACCTTGGCTAGCGTTTATGTCATTAGCTGGCGTGGTATCCAGACCCTGGTTAGTGATGATGTTTTCCTTTTCTCGTGTGGTACCCAGACCCTGGCAAATTATGGTTTTTTCTCAAGCCCCTGTGGTATCCAGACCCCGACAAGAGTTATTGACAGATGTGTTCATATTACTGATATATTTCTTTAGTCCGTGCGGTATCTAGACCCCGACTCTCACAGGTGCTTTCATTAGCTGGCGTGGTATCCAGACCCTGGCTAGTGATGATGTTCCAGTTAGCCTGTGCGGTATCCAGACCCCGGCTTCCTCTGGTTTTTTCTTGAGCCCGTGCGGTATCCAGACCCCAGCTCGCACCGGTTTATTTTCGTTAACCCGTGTGGTATCCAGACCCCGGTTAATGACTTTCTTGAGCCCGTGCAGTATCCAGACCTTGGCTCACATCAGATCATTCCGTTGGCATGTGCGGTATCCAGACCCTGGCTGATGTTGGTTTTTCTTGAGCCCGTGTGATATCCAGACCCCGACTCACATCGGATTGTTCCATTAGCATGTGCGGTATCCAGACCCTGGCTGATTTTGGTTATTTCCCGAGCCCGTGTGGTATCCAAACCCTAGCTCCCACCAGTTCACTCGTTTTTCCTGTATGGTATCTAAACCTTGGCAGATTATAAAATCTTCTCTCACCCGCGCGGTATCCAGACC
The DNA here is from genome assembly GCA_963859935.3 of Lathyrus sativus. Taxonomy (NCBI): domain Eukaryota; kingdom Viridiplantae; phylum Streptophyta; class Magnoliopsida; order Fabales; family Fabaceae; genus Lathyrus; species Lathyrus sativus. The sequence continues at coordinate 316,445,345 of OZ012740.1, read as the reverse complement.
CCGACAGATGGTGATGTGTTCATTTCACCATTTGTTCCCCAACAGAGTTGCTTGTTTAAGTTTTTCTTTCCCCAATGGAGGTTTCTTGTGAATTGTTTTTATATTCACTTCTCAATTTCGGGTTGATCCGGCCTTTGGGTACGATGCTCACTTTTATTTAGCGAATGCCTGCTGGTTAGCAGATGTTCTCAATTTCGTGTTGAGTCGGCCTGAGGGTTCGATGCTTGTTTGTTTAACAGATGCCTGATAGTAAAATCAGATGATCTTTCCGACTTAATGTCATTGCCTGCATGTTAGCAGATGTTTCTTCCGACTGCGTGTCGATGATTCCAAATCAGTAATCAGTTAGCTTATTGTCGTTGCCACTATTAATACAGTTATTTCCGTAGATTTTATCCTAATTACAGTTTGCAGTTCTTTCCTGCGGTTGGCAAACTTCCGGGTTCTTTGGTATTCAACCGTCTTCTATCTTGAATGTTTGAAAGCTGTTCGCTTTTCATCCCTTCAGGTCCAAGTCGCTTGAATAAGGGCAGTTGTTGTACCCCAAATTTTGACCAACCGTTTCTTGTACTTGGCTTATGTTTTCTTTGTATTTTTGCATTTCTTCATATCATAGCATTTGTTCATGAGGCAGGGGATCAAGGTTTTCCTGTGGCTCAGAGTCCGTTTTAGTACAAGAGTTCAAACAGCGAGCATCAGAAGCTCCGACATTTATTTTTCCTGGCGATCGAGCGGTCGATTTTATTTTATTTTGCAGGTTATTTTTAGCTCAAAAGGCACCATTCAGGCTATCTCCAGCATTCTCATAGTTATAGTTTTCAACGGCAAGTTTCAGAGGCTGAACAGGGCTTAGAACGAATGAAAACGGGCAAATGTGCAGATTTCCCTCCAGAAGGCGCCAAAATTCAAATTTTTAAGGTGTTAACCGATTAACCAAGTCAAAATCAGGTCAAATTTTAATTTTTGAAGGTGTTAATCGACTAACCTATATGGTTAACCGATTAACCAAGGCAAATATCCGCTTTGTAGGTTGGAATTCTAGATCTGATTCTGTTTTTGAGCTTATTTGCATAATCATCATGTTGATCTTCATTTTTGATTGATTTGGTTAATTTTGATTCATGTGATTGGAGATCTTGTTCTTTTAATGTGTTCACATGTTAATTGGATCTCTGTATTCTGGTTTAATTTTGTGCATAATTGATTATGTGATCATCTGGATTATTGGAGAAGTGATTAATTGCTGAAAAGTGCTTTTGAGCTGTTGTTTTCTGCCTCTGGTACAGTGTTAATCGGTTAACCAGATGCAGTGCAAACTGGTTAATCAATTAACCAGTACGAATATTCAAATTTTCAAACATTTTCAACTGGTTAATCAGTTAACCCCTGGTGTTAACCGATTAACACAGTGCCAGCAGGCCTGTTTTGTGACATTTCACTTTGAATTCTCATGGATCAATATGATGCATTAGGAGTGAGATGTTTTGGATATTGTGTCGTTGTTCTTGATTGTTTAATCATGACTTCTTCGACCCGCGTGTTCGATTTCCACTTGAATTCATACTTTTATAGATGTTGTTCAAAGTGACGAGTGTTCTTTTGTTTTACTTGAGTTTGAAGAATTATTTGGTTGAGATGTGCTTGTGGTGGCTGTTGTCCCACACTTTTTCCTCCCACTTTTCTTCGGTGATTGATGGTCGATGGCCGTAGGAGCTCGCTTCTCCCATTTCATCTCACTTTCGCTTGGGTTTGTTTACATTCTTTTGCTTGCATTCTTATTTTGCTTTGCATCTCTTTGCTTGCATTCAAGAGGTTGAGATGTGCTTGTGGTGGTTGCTGCCCCACACTTTTTTCCTCCCTCTTTTATTTGTGTTGCATTTCATGTTTGCATCTATCTCTTTCATCTCACTTGTGATTGATTCATCTTGTGTTTACTTGGTTTCCTTTGCCATGATCCCTTAGGATTCCTAGTCCCTTTTGGGAGTAGGAGAGACATTAAGTGTTCAATCCAAGCATGCTAACATTAGGGTAGATTTTCCCCCTTTTTAATCTAAATCATAGGAGCACATTGCATGATAACATTAGGTTTGAGTTAGTTTCCCATTAGTCTTATGTCCTCTCTTCTCATCTCAAAACTTCTTCAAAACATCTAATAAAGGATAATGAGCTTTGTACGCTACGAGCCTTAAGCATTTGGGAAATGATGATTGGGGGGGCTCCTCTCATACCGTCTAGAGTGTTTAGCGTATGTCCTTTGGATGATATACGACACATTTTCTCCTAAGCCATAGTCTTTAGTGCAACATGAATTACAAACACAATTCAATTCACTTCTTCGTAAAAGACTTAAAAAACAAACATCAAACTTTTTTATCCTTCGGGATTAATTGAAAACCATTTTCAAAGAGAGTGTTGTTAACTCTTGGTTCTACCGCAAATAGGTAACACCTAAGTCTCCAATGGTCGAGTAACAATACGCCTAACTGCTAGAACGAAGGTTTAACCCTACTCGGTTAAAACACTTGAACCCATCTATGGTCGTGTCAGCCTGAACTACGTTTGCTCTGATTTCTCATACCAGATGAGGATACATAGGCACAAGACGACGATGTCTTGGCGAGCAACCTTCCCCCACCTTCACCCGTAGTTTTCCGAACTACGTTGACTCTGACTTTCCCATTGCACGAGGGAGTACGTAGGCATAGAGTGGCGATGCTCTAACGAGTCTTATTTATTTTCTTTTGTCTCTGTGGCCTGTAGCTTAGATAGATTAACACCCTTTAGATAGATAACAAGCATGGATCCCGTTGAGTACAACAGACGTGAGGGGTGCTAATACTTTCCCCTTGCGTAACCGACTCTCGAACCCAAGATTTGGTTGCAATGACCTGTCTTTTCCTCTTTTCGTAGGTTTTCTATGATTGTTTCTTTTCCCTCTCTTTGGGATAAATAACGAACGGTGGCGACTCTTCTGTCCTTTCCGACCTATCTTCGCAGCGATGCGAGAGTATGATGGGCTTCCTTCAAGCCTACATGATTCCTCCCCTTCCGTATAACACACACATCTATTTAATTCAGTACCCCCTATTAGTAACAAGTTTTTATCATTTAATTGATTTGGGTTTCTCTTAATGATTATCATTTCTATTTTTGCTTTGATTTTATTCTTCGATTATTATTTTCTTTTCATTTTTGGTCGATGAAGTCTTTAGAACCACGAATGTCGATTGTTGAGGTTGTTTAATCTTCATTATTTCAAATCTGTAGTGAATGATCATCGAGATCATTTTCTATACTTTAGGATCATGATAGGTTACCTTCGATTAATCAATGCAAGTTTGTGATTAAGACGAGACCGTCCTCTTTTCTTTTCGTGTGGCACAATTCTTGGAGAATGATCTACATATCATTTTTCTATCATGTTTTAACACAAATGTTGTTGTTGAACGGCCTCCTATAGCATGATATTCCTCATAGATCGTGCTACGATGGTTTAGCACTAAAATGGACCTGATTCATTCGATCGATGATTGTTAACAATTAACGACTATCTAGTGACTTTAATTTCTGTTCAATATACTCTTGCTTTATTTTTCTGTAAATATATCTTGTTCATACTATTACTATTCATACTATATTGCTCATACTATTGCTCATATTATTATTCATATTATCATATTGTCATCTTATTCATATCTTGTTCATCATATTCAAAAACACAAAAACACAATAAAATTATTGACACCCTAAAAAAATTTCAATTGGTGGATTGTGGTTACTATCCCGAGCATTGGAGTTTGGACTTGTACGAAAACCCTTGCGTGGAGATTTTTTGTCTGGACTCTTGTTCATTGCTTAGTTTAGGACACCTTGCACACACATGACTTCCTCTTGGACTACCTTACAATGATACCCTTTATTTCTTGCAATCCTGTGTACTTTACATGTACCCCGCTCCCTTTCCGATGTATGCACTTTACTTTCTTTTCTTTGATTATGGTTGTGTTTACTAGGAGCACCCCTAGGGACTAGGATAGACTAAACCATTTTCAAACTAATTCTTGATTCAATGTCGAGCCACTTTTCAAAAAACCTTTGTAATTCGATTGCTCTTTAGCATCACCATCAACTTAATACACACACTCACACCTCTTCGTTGTGGTTTCGTTACTAGGAGCACCGTTAGGGTCTAGGATCGATCCAAACCCTTTTTCAAACCCTTGATCCAACATCAAGTGGATTCTCACTGAACCCTCTGAGTCCTCATTCCCTAATGAGGATACGTAGGCACAAGGATCTCTATCCTTGGCGAGCTCACGAACAACTAACAAATCTTTTCTCTCGCCCCCGTGCGATTGAGACCAACTAGACATAGTCTCATGAACTACAGATGCTCTGATTCCCCATTCCCTAATGAGGATATGTAGGCATAAGGATCCCTATCCTTGGCAAGATCACTAACAACTAACAAACCTTTTCTCTCGCATCCGTGCGATTGAGACCAACTAACTGTATTTTCATGGACTACGGATGTTCTGATTCCTCATTCCCTAATGAGGATGATCCATATCCTTGACGAGCTCACTAACAACTAACTCCCCTTTTCTCTTGCCCCCATGCGATTGAGACTAACTAACCAAACCTTTTCTCTCTCCTCCATGCGATCGAGACCGACCACGAACTACGAACGCTCTGACTTCTTCATTCTCGCCCGAATGAAGATTCGTAGGCACAAGACAATGAAGTCTTGGCGATAACCCTTCTCCCTTTTTCATCTGTAGTCCTTAGAACTATGTTGACTTTGACTTTCCCATTGCACGAGGGAATACGTAGGTACAGGACAGCGAAGTCCTGACGAGTCTCCTTTTGTTTTTTGCTTTTTAGTTTCCGTTAGCAAGTAGGCTTTATATATACACACCCTTTGACTAGAACAACAAGAATAGATCCTGTTGAGTACAGAGGATGCAAGGGGTGCTAAGACTTTCCTCTACGACTCCCAAACCCAGGATTTGGTTGCAAGACCATGTCTTCTCCCTTTTTAAGGTTTCTTTGATCGTTTCCTTTCCCTCGCCGGGATAAATAAAGTTTGGTGGCGAATTTGTTTTCTTCCGGTTATTTTTCACATTGCGATACAATGCGACTCACTTGATCAAATTGGTCACATGAGTGGAAATAAGGGTGCATGGTGAGCATGATTGAAAGTGATGTAATGTAGCAAATGCAAGTGGTGTCTTGAAGTGTCTAGAATATTCCACATAATGCTTGAATAATATAGACCCAAAAGAATGAGATGTGAGTTGCTGCAGTGTTACAAAACAACTGAAAATTTATAAAATTATGATGATGTAACTGGTTACATCATGAGGTAACCGGTTACCTCAGGCTGGAAATGACATTCTGGGCTGAAAAAGGGTGATGTAACTGGTTACTTCACGAGGTAACCGGTTACCTCAGGTAAGACTTCACTTTTTTAGCTTGAAATGGAGTGCTTTGGTCGTGGTTCCGCATTTAAACATTGTGCTTTGATATATAGACATAGAAACCCCTCTATTTGGCTCGTATCGAGGATGTGATGACTATGTGGGGATGTGATTAATTATGGCTTTGAAACTTTCCGAAATTCTGGATATGCCTGCAACAAAACCACAAAAATGGTAATGCGTATGCTGGAAATGAAAGTGCACATGCTTATGCAAAAAAGGCAAAAAGGGGAGGTCAAATTTTGGGTTACGATAATTGCCCATATTTAATCCTCTTGGACCTGAATATACGAATTGTGATATTTTTTCCAGTATTCGAGGTGGAAGGGGATTAAATAAAAAGAGTAGCTCTAAAATTTAGCTGTCAACAAAGGTAGTGTATGGAAAGATGAATGTGTGGAGAGTTTGATTAAGTGGGGAATTTGGCTGAGTATCTACTGGGGAGATTAATCAGTTAAAGGGGAATATGTTTGATGCATATGAAAAATGTAATGTATGCTTAGTCTTACATGATGTGTGAGATTATGCTATGCAACGATGAAGGTTATGGTATTGTATTGTAGGTAGGTAAGGATTGTAGCAAAACAGACTCGACATCGTCAAATGAGGAAAGAATACCACAACAGATGACATCTGCGCTGGGGAATGAGTTTAGAATCTTAGATTTCCAAACCACTGCCATCATTGTTGCTAGGGATAAAGGAACTTGGACGATCTTCAAACAACAATCATTGTTCGTGGAAGAATGATGCTAGGATGATCCTTGGACTATCACCACCGCTGGGGAATGATACTTACGACCTGCTAGGAACGTTGCGAGGATCCCACACTTGCTGGGGAAAATGGGCCAAACATGATTCTGCTTGAGAAATATGACTCTGCTGGAGACCAAGCATAGCTCTGCTAGGGAAGCGGAAGCCAAACAACCATAATGGCACTCGTCGGGGATCAAGCTTGCAATGGGGACTACCGATCATCCCTTAGGTATTTCTGGTAAATCATGCAATGCATAATTCTTTCTATTGATTTAGCTTTTCATTATTCTCAATGCTTTATGGTATTATGTGATCACTAATAATCGTTTATTTTGCAAACAAAATACTGAAAGAGATAATTGAGAAATCAAATGATGAACTTTATTGAATATGAAAAAATTTATACATAAGGTGTGTACAGGGATGCAAAAATCCTTGATGTGGAAATTTGCAATAAATTGAAAAACAAAGATAAATGGCAATGGGAAATCATATTTTGCATTTATTACAACATTGGCTACCATCCACTGTAAATCTAGGTTCCAACACCTTGCATCCGTTGACGATGATTTGATTGCTCGTTTACCGTCTGAGGTCCAGCTATGATGAAGATAGGCTGAAGTGTTCACAGTCAAATTCCTTTATCCCTAATATTTTTCTGGACTTTTTCTCTTCTTAAGTCACCCTTTTGAGTTTTCAAGTTAGCGGGCTATTATTATTTTTTTGCTTAAGTCACCCTATGCAAAAATCCTTTTTTTTCTCTTCTTAAGTCACCCTTTTGAGTTTTCAAGTTAGCGGGATATTATTATTTTTTTGCTTTGTCCCTAACTTTTGAAGAAAAATTTTCTTCTCTTTTTTTTGGGTCCATCGGGACACCCATTTTTGCCTAGATTGTCTTCGAAGATGTCAATCTAGTGGGCTCTTTACTCTTGTTTTATCCAGGAATAATATTTCTTAACTGTGTCGGAGTTCACGAGTAGTGGCAACTCCTCCCCATCCACGGTGGTGAGGATCAGGGCTCCGCTTGAGAAGGTCTTCTTGACAAAAAAGGGTCCTTCGTAATTAGGAGTCCACTTGCTGCGTTGATCCGAATGTATATGATAGTATCTCTTGAGCATAAATTCGCCTTCTTTGAACGCTCGAGGGAGAACTTTATTGTCAAAAGCTCGCTTGAGGAATCTCTAATACAATTGACCATGGAAGACGACTGTCAGACGTTTCTCTTCAATGAGATTCAACTGGTTGTATCTGGATTGGACCCATTCAGCTTCATCGAGGTCTACTTTCATGATGACTCTGAGTGGAGGGATTTCGACTTCAATGGGTAAACCAGACTTCATACCATACACAAGAGAATACAAAGTTTCCCCAATGGAAGTACGAATTGAAGTTCTGTAGCCATGTAATGCAAAGGGAAGGATCTCATGCCAATCCTTGTAAGTTTGACCATTTTCTGAAAAATCCTCTTGATGTTTTTGTTTGCTTCTTCGATGGCGCCATTCATCTTAGGCCGATATGATGGAGAGTTATGGTGCTCGATCTTAAATTCTTGACACAACTCCTTCATCATCTTGTTGTTCAGGTAGTTAGCATTGTTAGTGATAATGCCACTAGGAATACCATAGCGATAAATTATCTCTTTCTTGATAAATATGGCAATCACTTGTCGTGTAACGTTTTCATAAGAAGCAGCTTCAACCAACTTGGTGAAGTAATCGATAACAACTAGAATGAAGCGATGACTGTTGGAAGCTTTCGACTCTATCATTCCAATCATATTAATACCACACATAGAGAAGGGCCAAGGAGAAGTCAAAATATTCAATGGAGTTAGTGGCATATGGATCTTGTCACCATAGATTTGGCATTTGTGACATCTTTTGGCAAAGTTGTAACAATTGACCAACATTGTTGTCCAGTAGTAACCATCTCGAAGGATCTTCTTATCCATGGTAGGCCCTTTGGTATGTACACCCTCACAGCCCTCATGTATGGACCTTACGATCGTGTTTGCTTTGTGTCTATCTACGCATCTGAGCAACACAAAGTCATAATTCCTTTTGTACATTACACCACCACTCAAGAAGAATTTGGCATAGAGTCGTCTGAGAGATTTCTTGTCAGTAATAGTGATACCCTCGAGATACTCCTGTTTTTCTAGATATCTTTTGATGTCGTAGAACCAAGGTTTGTCCTCAGACTCGTCCTCGATTGCTAAACAATGTGCTGGTTCGCTCAAATGATTAATGCGGATAGCAGGAGCTTTGTTCCTCTACTTGACTTTAAATATGGATGCCAGGGTGGCAAGAGCATCAACTAGTTGATTCTCTTCCCTAGGAATATGATGAAAATTGATTTCAATAAAATAAGGGATCAATTTCGCGATGTGCTTTTGGTACGAAACCAACTTGGAATCCTGAGTCTCAAAATTCCTTCTAACTTGGCCAATCACTAGAGCAGAATCTCCATAGACCTCAAGAATCCTAATCCTCGTGTCAATGGCCGCTTCAATCCCATAGATACATGCTTCATACTCAACCATATCATTGGTACATTCAAAGCATAATATGGAGGTGAAGGGAAGATGAAAACCTATCGGAGAGATGAGGATAACACAAATTCCACGACCTCAAGCATTGGAGGCACCATCGAACATGAGCTTCCATCGCGCCCCTGGTTCAGGTCCTATGCCAGGGTCTGGAGTTTCATAATCTCTCATAAATAAAACGTCCTCATCTGGAAAGTCAAACTTCAATTATTGATAACCCTCCACATGTTGATGAGCGAGGTAATCAGACAAAATACTCCCATGTATAGCTTTTTGGGTAAGATGGTGGATGTCATACTCAGTTAACATCATTTGCCACCGAACAATTATTCCAGAGATAGGATTTTCGAATATGTACTTTATCGGATCCATTTAGGATGTCAATAAAGTAGTATGGCAAATCATATATTGTCTTAGGCGTCGAGCGGCCCAAACCAGAGCGCAACAAGTTTTCTCCAAGAGTGAGTATTTGGTCTCACAATCGGTGAACTTCTTGCTCAGATAGTGAATTGCGTGTTCTTTCCTGCCAGTGTCGTCATGCTAACCTAATACATAACCCATATATTCATCAACAACAATGAGATACATGATTAAAGTCCTACTAGGATCTGGTGGTACTAAGATCAGTGGTTCTTGCAAATATTTTTTTATCCTGTTAAATGCTTATTGATGATCATTGTTCCACTCAACCAATTTATTTTTTCTTAGAAATTTGAATATCGGTTTAAAGGTAGCCATTAAATGAGAAATGAATCTAGAGATGTAATTAAGTCCGCTCAAAAACCCTCGGACTTCTTTTTTAATTTTGGGAGGTGACATGTCTTGAATTGCTCGAACTTTGTCGGGATCGACTTCAATTCCCTTCTGACTTACAATAAAGTCCAACAGTTTACCAGATCGGACCCCAAAGGTGCATTTTGCAGGATTCAACCGCAATCTAAACTTTTAGAGTCTGTCAAATAGTTTTCTCAGATGGTCCAAGTGACCGTCTTCGGTCTTGGACTTGGCAATCATATCATCCACGTAAACCTCAATCTCTTTATGGATAATATCGTGAAAGAGGGTTGTCATAGCACGTTGGTATGTTGCCCCTTCATTTTTCAAACTGAATGGCATGACTTTGTAGCAATATGTACCCTAAGGCATGATGAAGGTGATTTTCTCTATATCAGCTGGGGACATCTTGATCTGATTGTACCCTAAGAAACCGTCCATGAATGAAAAGACATAGAACTGCGCAATGTTTTCCACCAAGATATCAATAGAAGGCAGAGGAAAATCATCTTTTGGGTTTTCCTTATTGAGGTCTAGATAATCCACACACATTATGACCTTCCCATCTTTCTTAGGAGCCAGAACGATGTTATTAACCAATTTAGGATATTCAGAAGTGGCTATGAACCCAACATCAAACTGTTTCTTTACCTCTTCTCTGGTCATAAGTGCCATGTTAGGTCTGGTCCTTTTGAGTTTTTGCTTGACAGGAGGACATTCGGGCTTGAGCGGAAAGTGATGTTTAACAATGTTGGTATCCAACCCAGACATATCTTGATAAGACCAGGAAAAGATATCAACATACTATTGCAATAACTTGACCAACTCGAAGTGCACATGCTTAGCAAGAGATGCCCCAACCTTGAATTCTTTTCTGACATCATCAGTACCCAGGTTGATGACTTCCACTGGCTCTTTGTATGGACGAGTCTCTTTCTGCTCATGCTCAAGAAGGCTTTCCAGTTCATCCGGTAATTCACAATCTTTCTTCACCATCTTCTTCGGCTCGGTTAATTGGAATCCCAGAGTTACAATGGATGTTTGCCATGTTGTTATCAATGCATTTATTTTCTCTACATTTTTATGAACTTTGCTTAGAATGAGCTATTTTGAAAGGTGAAAATAAAAGAAACTTTTTCCATTTGTTATTTGTGAAAAATAAAATAAAGAAAGGAAAATAGCATGATTTGAATGCAAAAAACTTTTATTTATTGATCACATAATACGTCAAAAGCAGGAGGCCCTTTATGAGTTATCCTCTCGTCTCGGGCGAGGACGAAGGAGCATGAAAGCAAAATGCATTACATGTTTGCAGGAAAGACCATGGGAACCACGATAGTCATCCAATTATTGAGCTTGAAACCGAGAGGACACTTACGTACAAATCTTACATTCTGGTTGCTAGGACCAGCATCACCAATGACAACCACAATATCACCTTTCTAGAAACTAGCACTATTGAACTTGATCAGATTACACATTTTTACCACATGAGTTGACTTGTTGGTCAGGATGATAACCAGTCTAAAATGATCATGTTTCTCTACCACATCCAACACATGCCCCCAACCAGGAAGAGTGCCTTTCTCGAGAGTTTCTCTTGCACTCTTGGCAGATGACATGGTCATTTCTGGTGATCTACTTCGATTGATAAAAGTGGAGCTGACATCTTCGAAATAAAGACATTTCAACGACACCTCAATTATGCCCTCATCAGTCTCGACATATTGGAAGGACGATAACTCGCTTACTAGCAAATCCTCTTCACCACAAACAATAACCAATTGATCGTCATATATGAATTTGAGCTTCTGATGCAATGTGGAGGTAACTTCCCCAGCAGCATGGATCCAAGGTCTACCCAATAAGCAACTATAGGCAGGATTAATATCCATCACTTAAAAAGTAATGGTGAGCAAATAAGGTCTGATCTTAATAGGCAGATCTACCTGTCGCTACTCGAAAAATGCAACGACGGAGAGACGAGAAAGGAAAGACAGAAGAGTCACCATCGAACTTTATTTATCCCATGAGGGGAAGGGAAAACATCTAGAAAACCCTAAGAAAAGAACGGATAAGATGGTCTCATGACCAAAGAATGGGTCAGAAGTCGGTTATGTGAAGGAAAGGTATTAGCATCCCTCGCATCCATCGTACTAGATGGGAACCATTTATTTGTCTACGTGTGAAAATATCTGATAAAAGTTTAATGTTATAAAGAGTGTTCCAAGTGATAAAAAGAATCGTTAGAGACAGAGAAAGGAGAGACAAAGGGGGAGAAAAGACTCGGTAGGACTTCGCGGTCCCAGGCCTATGTATTCTTAACAGATATGAGAAAGTCAGAGTCAATGTAGTTCAGGGAACTACGGGTAGAAGGATATGAACGTGCTCGGTAAGGATTGGGGCTCTTATGCCTACGTATCTTTACTTAAAAGAAGCAAAGAATCAGAGCAGCCATAGTTCGGCCTACTACGGATGAAAGGTAAAAAAAGTGCGCTCGCCAAGACATCGTCGTCTTGTGCCTACGTATTCTCATCTGGTATGAGAAATCAGAGCAAACGTAGTTCGTGATACGGTTAACTAGTATTTTTGCGAATGATGCTATCGTGCGCATTCTAGCAGTTTAGGTGTATTGTTGCTCGCTCGTTGGAGACTTAGGCGTTACCTGTTTGCGGTAGAATGGACGTAACATATCCTTTTTGAAAAGATTAGTTTTTGCCTTCAAGGCAAGATGTCACGTTTGATTTATGAAAGTTGTTTTTAGGGGTGAAATAGATCCTCGGATAGTAACCCCTTGCAGGTAGTACCCAATTCTTTATTTCAAAGTTTTGTTGTGAATAGGTGTGGAAAATATAGTCGTGTCTTCGTATTAAAAGATGAGTATCGAGACCAGACACTCTACAGTGAGTATCCTGACACTCGGAGAGGAAGAAGTCTACACTCAATCCTCTCTCATTAGTTCAATACAAAGAGAACTTCATTCTCTTATTAAAGATGTATTTGATCTTGAGTGGTAAGTGCTTTGCGACAGTGAACCCTAAAGGTAATGTCAAGCACTCGGGATAGGAGAAGGCCTACGCCTAACCACTCCATGACCATTCAAGTTTTATTTAGGAAAAGAGTTTGAAAATGCACTCAGTACGGGACCGGGGTTTTAGGAGAAAAGTTGTAAAAGAGAAGTTTTGAAAAGATTTGGAAAAGATACGAATATATACAAGATACAAATAATGTACATGATATATAACCAACAGTCCACCAATTTTAGGGTTTTATGGTTATGATAGTTTATTAGGTGTTTTGAAAGAATGTACAAGTTAGTTTGAATATTTACAAGATATGAACAATATACAGGATATATAACAATATATACAAGAATATAATGACTGAATTTAAAGTAGTTGATATTTGACAGAAAGTAAAGTTAGTGGTTAGTTTGTTAGTGCATTGAATCGGGATGAAATGTGACGTTAAACCGTCGTAGCTCGACTTATGATGAAAGTCGAACTATAGGAGGTCGCGTAGATTGATATTCGTGCAAAAGACAAGATAGAGAAATGATATTGAGAATCATTCTCCGATTTAATCGTGTCGCACGGGCCAAAGAAAGGTGAGATCTCGTCTTAATCGCAAACATTATGTCGATTAATCGAAGGTAGCCTATCACGACCCCAAAGTAAAGAAAATGACCCAAATGGTCATTTTCCATAGATTTTAAATCAAGAAGGTTATTGACTTCGATAAGCTAACGCTTACGAATCGAAAGACATCACAGATCGAGAAAATTTAAATAAAATCGAAAAATGAAGTAGAAATGAGGAGAGAAAGAGTGAGGATCTCAAATCCATCATTATTCAACAATAGTTTGACTAATAACGATTTTCGGAGGTCTCGTCATTGACCAAAAAGAAAGATAAAATGAATAAAAATCGAAAATGAAAAGTTGTAAATAAAATTGGTCTCGGACTTATTGCTATTCGTCAATAATTTGACAAACTTCAACTTGGAGGTCTCTTCATCGATTCTAAAATGAAACTAAAATAAATCCAAGACAAGGTGAAGAAAATGGTTTAAAAGAACATCAAGAATGATCTAATGAACAAAAGAAACTATTTAGCAAAGCGTTTTTCTTTATTGTAAAAAGTCATAAAATAAATTTTAGGATTCTAAGAATTTATTTAAACTCTAAAAAAAACTAAATTAGAAAAAGTATCAAAACTTCTAAAAACTAAATTTTAAAACTCTAAAAAGTTTATTTAGAAAAACATAAAAGACTTTAAAAACTTAATTAGAAAAAAAATATTTACAATTCTAAAAACTATCTAGAAAAATATTAGAAACTCCAAAAATTAAGATTAGAAAAAAAATAAAAAAAGTCTCTAAACATTTAATTAGAAAAAATATATTAACAACTAAAACTGGTTTTAGAAAATTGATTAAAAACAAGAAGGGGGTGTTTAATGGAAATGGGCCAGGGAATTTACATGGAGTTCAGTGGCCTAAGTCCCCTTCCCAAAACGGATCGTGGGTTTAGCAAAGAACACAAGTTTGGATGACCCAATGTGATCTCAAATACACAAAGCCTAAACCTGTAGGTAGAAGAAAACAAACAGTCGTTCAAGAGGGAAACAATATCTTGTTAACTTATTTCACGTGAAATCGAACGAAAATTGAAAACCAAATTGCTTCTCAGTTTATATTTTTTCTTCTGCTAATCGTTTGTCTTGCTCGCGAATTCTCTCTTCTCTTCCTCCCGCGATTATGCTCGCTCATCTCTTTTCCAATTATGTGTTCTGGTTTTGTAATTGTGGTGGGTTTGTTGAAAGAAGAAGACGCGTTTCAATTTAGGTTCAAGAAATCAGAAGGTTTGTGAGGGTTTGGTCGAGCGAACGACATCGAGAGGGTTGCGTTTTCTGCTACCTCCTTCAAGTGTCTACTGTTCCTCTGTTTTATAAGAGTTTTGGGAGGGATTTTATGGTTTGTTCTGGGTTGTGGTTGAAAATGGGAAGTTCGAAGTTTGGTTCGGTTGGGTGAAAATGTGACGGAAGGGATGGAGAGGAGAAGGTTGGAGGAGGCGCGGTTGGGAAGAGGAAGAGGCGGCTGATTTTGAAGAAGGGGAAGATGAACAGGAAAGAGGGGCGGCTAGGGTTCCTTGTGTAGAATAAGATGAATAGTGCCAGCCATATATACTGAAAAACACGTGTCCTTTTTTCTTTTTCTTTTTAATTTCTTAACTAATTAATTAATTATTACATTAACATAACTAACTCCTAACTTAATTACTAACTATTAAAACTAATCTTTCCTAATCTATCCTAATTAATTAAATCTATTCAAATTTTAATTAATTAACCCTATTTCTAATTCTAATTTCTAATTAAAACCTATTCTAAAAAAAATATAATCCAATTTTTTAAATAAAAGTCCTAATTCTATTTGAAATTCTAATTAAAATCTATTTTCTAAATCCTAAACTCTAATTCTAATTCAAAAAAATTTCTAAATTCTAAATAAAATCCTAATTCTATTCCTAATTAAATCTAATTAACTAATAATTCTATTCTAAAAAATATAATTCTAAAAAATCTATTAATTAATCTATTTTCTAATTAATAATCTAATTAAAATTCTAATTAAAAACTATTTTCTAATTCCAAATCTAAAATTTTATTCTAATCTAAATTCTAAATTAAAAATCCTAACCTAATTTCTAATTTAATTCTAACTAATAATCTTACTATTATTACTATTAACAAACAAAAAAAATATATGTACAAAATATTAATATTTGAACAGAAAGGAAAAAAAAAAAGAAAGGAAACTAAAAATTGAATTAAAATTTACAAAAATAACATCCATAAGCCACGTGTCACACTCTCATTGGGAAAAATAACAGAGATTCAGAAAATCATTCAATTGTGGGTGGACACGTGTCTAAATGGCATGAAACTCGATGATTTGATTCAGAGAAAACTCATATTCCCTTGTCTTAAAAAAGTAATGCAAAATATGATTACGAACTATGACCTAATGAAATTGCATATGAGTGCGAAGCAAAAGCCAGTCAAAGTTAGAAAATGCGAGGGTAAATTTTGGGGTGCAACAGCTGCCCCTATTCAATCGACTTGGACCTGAAGGTATGAAAAGCAACCGCTTTCATAAATTCAAGGTAAAAGGTGATTGAATAAAAAAGAACCCAAAAATTTGCAGTCTGTTGGGATGTACGCAATTGGAGCCCGATCATACGTCGTCAGAAAGAAAACATACCTAAAGAAAACACATCGTCAATGGGAATTGACGGAAAGAACACCATATTCAAAGATCCACCACATCGTCAATAGGAATTGACGGAAAGAAAACGTATCCAGAGAAACACATCGTCAATAGGAATATACAGAAAGAAAGTGATAGATCATATCGTCAATAGGAATTGACGGAAATAAAACTATATCCAAAATTACATCGTCAATAGGAATTGACGGAAAGAAAACCATCTCCAAGATCACCTCGTCAATAGGAATTGACGGAAAGAAAACCATATCCAAAGATCACCTCGTCTAAGGGTAGACGGGAAGAAAACCATCTCCAAGATCACATCGTCAATAAGAATTGACGGAAAGAAAACCATCTCCAAGATCACCTCGTCAATAGGAATTGACGGAAAGAAAACCATCTCCAAGATCACCTCGTCAATAGGAATTGACGAAAAGAAAATCATATCCAAGATCACCTCGTTAATAGGAATTGACGGAAAGAAAGCCATATCCAAAGAACCACCTCGTCAATAGGAATTGACAGAAAGAAAACCATATCCAAGATCACATCGTCAATAGGAATTGACGGAAAGAAAACATATCCAAAGAACCACATCGTCAATAGGAATTGACGGAAAGAAAACCAAATCGGAGAAACACCTCAGTGAATCCCAAAGCCACATCGTCAATAGGAATTGATGGGAAAAAAACTAAATCTAAAGAAACACCTCAGTGAATCCCAAAATCACCTCATCAATAGGAATTGACGGAAAGAAAACCAAATCCAGAGAAACACCTCAGTGAATCCCAAAATCACCTCGTCAATAGGAATTGACAGAAAGAAAACCTGCTTGGGGATGTCATTATCAGAGGGTTGATGGACAAAATATGGCCGACGTATGATCTGAACCCAAAAGAAAGTAAGCAGATGAGTTGACCAAAAAAATCTGCTGGAGACACATCACTGTCTTGATTGAAGGGTGATTCGGGTTGCCATGAAAGGTAACAAAACTGGCCTATGCTTTGCATGCATATATTTGATATTTTTTTAGGGCATAATGCTCCACACGAAATGGAAATGCTACGCATTTGAGGATGCAATGCAGAAATAATAACTATATGCAGAAATGCAGATGTAGGCTCGGGCTGCTAGGGGAAGAGAGATGCCCTAGGTATGATTGGACTTTGCTAGGAAAGACAGGTGAAACCTGATGGTGATTGATTTTTCGAAGGTGAAATTTTTCTGGGTACTAATGGGGATTGAATTTTAGAATGAGGCGCCAATAGGGATTGTACTTTCTGGTGGTTGCCAATAGGAATTGGAATTTAGTAGTTTCCAATAGAAATTTTACTTTAGGTTATCTGTGAGGGGTCTGGTACAGCTGGCGCTAAAAAATATCTTGTTTGGATATGAGGTTTATGGTTGAAGGGTCAGGGAATGGTTAACATGACTTCTCGACATTCGTCTTGAACTTGAAGGTTGACTGAATCCACTTGAATAGCTCTGAGAAGCTCTGAAAAACATGGAGGGGAAACGCTTCTCTGTCTCCAGTTTTGCCCCAACCTGTGGGATCTCTATATAAATCTTCCTCGAAAGGAGACCAGAAACCTCTGTACCCTGATGGTTTAAGATGAACTGTCTCAGCATTTTGAACCTTAGAGAGGTGCTTCGGATTAAATACCTTTTGGATAAGGAGTTGTGCTCTTGGGGTGGCCCGCCCCAGCCTTGAAGTGATGTTGCCCCTGACTGGCTGATTATGACCGAGTGTCCCTGACTGATCTTCAAGAGATTTATCGAATCTCGACCTGGTTGCCCCAGATTAACTGACTTTTGGATGGCTGACTCCCCTGGTGAGACTTGCCCCTGCTCAACGGAGCACTCAGGCGCTTTGTATCTTATCTCAATCAAACTTTCCATTGTGGAAACTCTCTTGATGTCAAGTGCTTACTAGTAAGTAAAACAATTCGTTTTGGAAATGATAGTTTAATGCAATGCATATGACAATTTTGAAATCCAAATCTGTTCACTGGAAAAAGTTGTGACATATAGTGAATGAATCAATTATCAAAATGTCAACATTAATACCGAAATGGTAAGAAAATCATTTTAGGAGTCAGTTTAGACGTGATCTTTACCGAAGTATGCTTTCGAAATAAACCTGCTTTAATTAGTTTTTTTGAAGGTTGTAACGTGGTCTGGTTCACAGTTACAGAAAAAAAGGATATAAGGCTCAAAGTTTTATTTTAATCCACCCATTCTCTTTAATGTTCTCCAATCATATGCTCAGCTAATTCGACACAAGCACTCACCTTTCAAAGGTTGGATGACACGAGTGATGGTTAAGGAAACCACAAGTTTTCGGACTGACAGTCACTCGCTTTTCGTCTTTGGTGTATGGAGTCACACGACTTGTTTTTCATCATTTTTTTTATTTCCCTATTTTTGCCTGGACCGACTTTTTTGAATTTTTCGATTTTGAAGTCCAGCGTGGTGCCCTAATTTTTTCCTAAGCCACTTGCTTTCAATTTATCAACTTAGCGGGCTTCTTATTTTTTTTCTCTTTTTTTATCCGGAACAAATCGTGTGACACTGACTCATCTGACTTGTTTGAAAGGGTTGTGACTATCTCACTCCTTGGTTGGTGATGGATAATCACTGTAAATTTTTTAGGTACGACTTCTACAGGTGTGATTGATCCTTAAACGGGAACACTCCTTTCGCAATTCGGATGCTCGGTCAAATTAACTGACACCTACCCTGCCCCAGGTTAAGATTCCGGGGTTTTTCGTTTTCTGAAAGAAACTCCTACTACTAGGCTCAAAGGGGTTTGACAAGGGATTATCATCCTTATATCTCCGGTGTTTAGGAATTTGAAACAATGCTTGTACATCATCAGCAGAGGTTTTATTCAAAAGCATACAATCAGAAGTTTGTGTCTTTCAACTTCGTCATCCTCCCTCGGATTTTGCTTAAACAAGCGTTTGACATCAATAAAAAAGTATTGAGTGAACACGAATGGATTTAATCAAAACATGCACATTCATTTCATTATCATTATCAATTCAAAACAAATAAGTTATATAGATAAAATTCGCACTTTAACAAAAAAGAAACTACAAATGCAAATAAATGACATGATATATAAAGGATTGCTCATCTAGGAACCAGACTTTCCAATCTTGATTTGCTACTGAGCTAGCCATCTTCAGAATTGCTCGTCGAAGTCAGCTTGATACTCTTCTGAACATCTGCTCTCGGTAAATTCCTCCATAACATGAACTGATGAATCCACGTGACTAGATGAAGGAGGATTACTGATCTGGATACCCTGAGGTGTGATTGAGAACATATTGGACAGAGAGTCTGAATCTTGCTTTTAAGCACTTTACAGTCTTCGGTTGAATGCCTCTATGCCCCAGCATGGTAATCACAACGGGCGTTGACATCAAAACTTGGCGGATATGGAGGAATTACTGGATTAATCTCCTTCGACACTATCAATCCACCTTTCATCAAATCTGGCAACATCTGACTGTACGACATCGGCAACTGAGTGAACTGCTTCTCTGGCTTCTTTGGTCTTTGTCGGGCATGTTGACGTGTCTGATGACGGTATGACTGCTGACTCTGGAGGGGAACAAATATCTGATATATAGACCCAACAGGTTGCTGACTCTTAACAGCCAAAATGTCTGAAAACTGAATCTGAGGTACTGGGGATTCCTGGATGGAATTACTTTCTTTCTCCCGTTCTCCTTGTGAACTGACAACTGATTCGCTTTCATAAACTGAGATATATGAGGTGTCCGGAATATTTCCACTCTTAAGTCCGCTCTTGATACGTTCCCCAATTATTATCAAGTCAAAAAAGTATAATGCCCCACTACCAATCATCTTATCAAAGTAAGGACCTTGCAAAGTATCCATGAACGTGTTAACCAATTCTCTATCTAGAAGTGGTGGTTGAACACGAGCAGCTAACTCTCTTCATCTCTGCACATATCCTCTGAAGGATTCATTGTCTGCTTGAGATAAGTCTTGCAATTGCATACGACTAGGAGTCATGTCGAGATTGTAATTGTATTGCTTCACAAAGGCGTTGGCTAGGTCTAACCATGATTGGATGCAACCACTCTCTAACTGTATATACCAATTTAACGATGCCCCACTCAGACTGTCTTGGAAACAGTGAATCATAAGCTTGTCGTTATGGACATATGAGGTCATTCTTCTGCAAAACATCACCAAATGCTGCTTCAGACAACTATCCCCTTTGTACTTCTTAAAATTTGGCGTTTTAAACTTCGGCGGCATCACGAGGCCTGGAACCAAACACATGCTTGAAGCATTCAGATTAAGAGTATCATGACCCATTAGGGCGTCAAGCTTTTCCTCCAACAAACGATATCTTCTCATAAACTCAACAGTCTGTGAGTCCTTAGGATTAATCTTTGGAACATCCCCTTGAAGATCTGGCACAGAGAAAGTGAAATTCTGATAGTCTGTGCCATTGAGAGAAGACGAATGTCTATCTCGGAAAATGGTACGCTCTTGTATAACTTGATCTTCAACAGAAATCTGCACAGGCTGAGCTTGAGCAACATTGTTCACTAAAGATGGAATAACATCCTCATTAACTGGAGTCCTCTGAACATTGGCCTCTTGTAACACCCTTTTCTACCCCACGATTAAAAGGCACATTTTTCACATAAATCAGAGTAAAATATTAAACTCAATAAAAGCCACTTCAAAAGGGCGTACGTTTCTCAAATCCTCAAAAATAGGTCAAGGCTCCGTAAACAACAGGTTTTCTCAAAATACATCAAATTGCACAAAGCAGCGGAACTCAAGGGCATAAATCAAGGTTTTCCTCATCAGGGAAGATAATCAAAATAAAGTCAAAGTAAAACATAGTTTAACTCAAAAGAATCCAACCCGATGTTACATATCAGAGCAAGACCCTCTAAGCTAACCAAAAAGGCTAACAACTCAAAAACTTCAAAAACATCCTCGACGGCGTCCACGGCTAAACCTGGTCATCTGGATGCTACCCACGTGGAGGTAACATTCAAACAGGCAGGGTGAGTAAAACAATTCATAATAATAAATGTATAAAAATCAACATATAAATGGCATCATAATCATATTCCACACATTCATATCCTTCAATATGCCTCAAAGGCCACAACGTCATAATTCATACACAAAGACCCATAAATGCAAATGTAACAAGACTCAATGCATATGGTACCAATCATCATAGCCCGATGGACACTGGGCCATCAACCCTCCATAGATCCCCATCAATAGGATTGATTCTACTTGAGAACCGGAGCACATCAAAACACTTCACATACACACAATGGGATTGAAGCCAAAGTAATTGAGGTCCTAAACTGTAGCCCGGATGCACATGAATGCATGATGCACACGTCACAAATCATCCTCATAATAACATCATAGGTGCATCATCACTCATCATATTCATCATCATCAAACGTCATAGCTCATCATCATAATCATCATCACACGTCACGTCATCATAATTCATCATAATAATCCTATTCATACATCATCTCATCATATCTCATCATAATAATCATCATACATCACGTCATCATAATTCATCATAATAATCATCACCATACATCATAGAAAATCATCATATAATAATGTACAAATCACATAGCGCTCGCAATCATACTCATATCAATTCATCATATTATCACATATTAATTCATAATTAAACTCGCGGTAATCTTTATACTATCGACTATTAATCACACAAACCTCACTGTCATACTCATGTTAACTCATCATAGAAATCACAGAATCAAACATCAAGGCATCGCTGCACACGATCAACATTCACGAAACTCTGCTACATTCGTCGGCATGTTCGCCAGGCGAGTCTGGGGCGATTTTCTTTGCTAGGCGAAGGATTCTTCACTAGGCGAGTCTGGGAACAACATTGTTCGCTAGGAGAACTGTGCGATGATAGCAAATTCTGCTACACACTAGAACTCTAAATCACTCAAAAAGCTCTACGATTCACGTACTCAATGCCTCCAAAACATCCCTAAATCATCCCTAAGATCTTACGGCGATAAAGGCACAAAACCTACGTTTTATTAGGCCAATCCCAGAACATATTCATGTCCTAAATCATAATTTTTCCTTCAATTACACCCTAAGGCATTAGATTTACTCACATTCAAATATTCCTATTCCCTTCAGGGTCAGACATTTAACAATTTAATGTTTAGGCCACGAAGGTCTACCTTTCCCTTTTCCCCAAGGATTCCACGGTTAGATTCACACTAACAGGTTTAGGCCACGAAGGCCAAAGATCACTATTTCTCATATCTATGCTCAAACAGTCAGGAATACATACCACTACACCACAACTATCAGGGTCCTCACTATCAATTTCCTCTTTTCCCACAATTAAACCCAAAATCCCTTAAACCTTAAATCATCCATAATTACATTGAAAGGTATATATGGAAAATCATGAAAGGTTATACTCCTCATACGTTAATCGTCGATCAAAGGCTTCACGAATCTTTCAGGGAATCTTTCGAAACTTTTGCCTTCAAATATTCTCCTCAGAGCTCTGGCCACATTTCCTTTCACGGTCAACAAAATGAATCCTAATTCCCTTCAGAATTCCTTTTTGTCAAACCTAGTCTTGGGCCACAAAATTTGGCTTTTTCCATAACACCCTTACTAACTCCTCTTAATGCCCAAATTACCCTTATTTCACTTATATTTATTTTAACTAATAATAATACTAATATTTCCATATTGTATATTATTAATTAAATAAATAGTCCAAAAATGCATAATTCCCAATAATCCACAAAACCACCGAAAGCCACCAAAATACGAATATTCTCAATTAAATAAATTAATTAAAATATTCCAATAAAATTTGGGGTGTTACAACTCTCCCCCACTTAAAATAATTTTTGCCTTCGAAAATTACCTCAAGAAAACAGAGTCGAATACGACTCCCTCGTCTGATCTTCACGCTCCCAAGTCCAACCTTCTCTAGCTGGTCCTCCCAAAACAACTTTTTTCCAAGGAAATCTCTTTACCTCGAAGTTGCTTCTCGTTCATCAATCCAAACTGGCAATGCCTCAACAGTAAAATCACCTCTTACTTGTACATCATCCATCTGAATCACATGCGATGGATCTTGAATGTACTTCCTCAACTGAAACTCATGAAACACATCATGCAATTTCACAAGCGACAACGATAAAACAACATAACATGCTACTTCTCCCATGCTTCCGCTGCGCCACTCTGATACAGACCAACAAAACGCGATGTGAGCTTTCGAGACTTCAAAGCTCGGCCAACACCCGTTACCATCGTAACTCTCAGAAACATGTGATCTCCCTCTTGGAATTCAAGTGCTTTCCTCCTCTTATCATGGTAACTCTTTTGACGACTCTGCGACACTTTCATCTTTCCTTGGATCATCTTGATCTTTTCAATCGTCTCTTGCACAATCTCAGGTCCGAGTACCACACTCTCGCCTGACCCATACCAACGCAAAGGATTCCTACACCTCCTACCATACAAAGCCTCATACGGTGCCATTCCGATACTAGAATGGTAATTGTTATTGTACGTAAACTCAATCAACGACAAATTACTGTCCTACAATCCACCTTGATCCAACACACAAGCCCTCAACAAATCCTATAAAGACTGGATAATTCTCTCTGTCTGTCCATCCGTCTACGGATGATAGGTAGAACTCAACCTCAACATGGCATCCAAAGCGTCTGCAACTCTCCCAAAATCTTGATGCAAATATCAGATTTCCATCTGACACAAAATTCAACGATATCTCATACAACTTCACAACTTCCTCAATGTATATCTCAGCTAGCTTCAACATAGAATGGTTAATCCTCATTGGTATAAAATGAGCTGGTCTAGTCAACCTATCCAAAATCACCCAAATTGAAACATATCCCTCTCACAGTCTTCGGCAAAACCAACACAGGATCCATGGAAATACTATCCTATTTCCACTCTAGAATATTCAACGGCTGCATCAGACCCAACAGTCTCTGATGTTCAATCTTCGGCTTTCGACAAGTCTAACCAGAATATACAAACTTAACTACTTGTTTCTTCATCCCTGGCCACCAAAAAAATTTCCTCAAATCCGAGTACCTCTATATCGCACAGGGATGGATACCCAGTCTACTTCAACGTCCTTCTTCAAGAATACACTTATTCTACTCAACAATATCAGGAACACAAACTCTATCATGACACCTCATGATACCATTTCCATTAATCTGAAAATCAGCTCTTCGACTTGGATCCATCAAATTCAACCGATCTACCAACTCAAATCAGATTTCTGACCTTCTCGATTCTCATCAAGAATACCACTAGTAAGGTCCAACATACTAAGCTTAACTCCATAAGAACTCTCTTCAAAAACCAAACTCATATCACAAAATTGCTCAATCAGCTCTAACTCTCTTACCATCATCATCGGTATATGCAAAGATTTCCAAATCAATGCATCAGCTACCACGTCTGCTTTACCCGAATGGTAATTCAACCTAAAACCATCATCCTTCAGAAGTCCCAATCATTTCCTCTGCCTCCTATTCAAATCTTCCTAATCAACCAAATACTTTAAGCTCTTATGATCACTAGACATCTCAAATCTCGAACCAAACAAATGAAGCCTCCAAAGCTTCGGCACAAACACAACAACAACCAACTCTAAATCAAGCGTCAGATAATTCCTCTTATGCCCTTTAAGTTGCCTTAAAGCATAAGCTAAACTTGTTGATGTTGCCTCAACACGCTTACCAATCCCATCAACGAAGCATCATACTATACGACAAGTGGTTCTGCTGGATTTGGCAAAATCAAAACATGAGCTGCCGTCAGCCTCCTCAAAAGCTCTTGAATCTTTCTTCATACTTTGCATCTCAAAACAAAAGCTTGAACCTTCCTAGTCCACTGCGTCAATAGCAAAGATGACTTGGAAAAATCCTCCAATGAATTCTAATAACGATCTTCCAACACAAGAAAACTTCTAATCTCAAATACAGGTTTTTAGAGCTTCCCATTGCTATACAGCTCCAACCTTCGTCATATCAACCACAAACCTGCCCAAATAAGTATGGAAAATCCTGTTTATACTCTACAAACCCACAGGGTGAATTAGTCACTCCAATTGGCATCACGAAATACTCATAATGTCCATACCTTGTTTTAAAAGTATTCTCTTGAATATCTTCAGCCTTCACACGAATCTGATGATACCCAGTTCTCAAATCTATCTTACTGGACACATTTGCAACAACCAACTGTTCCATCAAATCATCAATCCTTGGGAGTGAACACTTATCCTCGATAGTCACCTTGTTAACTTATCTAAAATCCACCCAAAGCCTCACAGAACCTTCTCAAGCAAATCTTCAAGTTGCCTCTTCAACTCTTTCAATCCCAATGCAGGCATACGATATGGAGCCATCAATATCGGGCTAGTTCCAAGAACTAAGTCGATCGCAAACTCCACTTTGCGTCCCGGCGGTAAATCACTTATCTCATCAGGAAAAACTTATGGTCAATAACAATTAATTAGAAACCCATCAACTTCCCCACTTTCATTAACACTCAAAGTTTCCATCAAAATAAACATCTCCACACCATCCTGCACCGACTTATCAAAATAATCTGTAAGCACTTAGCTTAACTCAAAGCAATTCACTGCTCACGCCATCCAAGCTTGCAAGACACGTCTATCCCATCCAACATGACTTCGTCAACTATCAACAAGAGATTAAGGGTGATCAGTCCCTCAAGTTGTCAATAGACAGTCGAAAATCATGATGGGGCATAAACCATCTTTACCAAACTATAAGAGCGTTCATCGACAAACTAAGCCACCACTCCAAACTTGCAGCATCCTGGAGAAGCACAGCTTCTCCCCCACTTATTTCATTTCCACTTCTGCAGATAAAGGTTAGAAAACAAAAGTGTACCGACAGTGTTTCACACACATGTCGCATACAAGGGAACAAATAACATTAGACGACTTGGCCGGACGGACCGACCAGCTCTGATACCATTAATGTAACACCCTTTTATACCCCACGATTAAAAGGCACATTTTTCACATAAATCAGAGTAAAATATTAAACTCGATAAAAGCCACCTCAAAAGGGCGTACATTTTCAAATCCTCAAAAATAGGTCAAGGCTCCGTAAACAACGGGTTTTCTCAAAATACAACAAATTGCACAAAGCAGCGAATCTCAAGGGCATAAATTAAGGTTTTCCTCATCAGGGAAGATAATCAAAATAAAGTCAAAGTAAAACATAGTTTAACTAAAAAGAACCCACCCCGATGTTACATATCAGAGCAAGACCCTCTAAGTTAACCAAAAAGGCTAACAACTCAAAAACTTCAAAAACATCATCGACAGCGTCCACGGTTAAACCTAGTCATCTGCACGTTACCCTCGTGGAGGTAACATTCAAAAAGGAAGGGTGAGTAAAAAAATTCATAATAATCAATGTATAAAAATCAACATATAAATGGCATCATAATCATATTCCACACATTTGTATCCTTCAATATGCCTCAAAGGCCACAACATCATAATTCATACAAAAGACCCATAAATGCAAATGCGACAAGACTCAATGCATGTGGTACCAATCATCACAGCGCGATAGACACTTGGCCATCAACCCTCTATAGATCCCCATCAATAGGATCGATTCTACTTGAGAACCGGAGGACATCAAAACACTTCACATCCACACAATGGGATTGAAGCCAAAGTAATCGAGGTCCTGAACCGAAGCCCGAATGCACATGAATGCATGATGCACACGTCCCAAATCATCCTTATAATAACATCATAGGTGCATCATCACTCATCATATTTATTATCATCAAACGTCATAGCTCATCATCATAATCATCATGATACGTCATGTCATCATAATTCATCATAATAATCCTCTTCATACATCATGTCATGATATCTCATCATAATAATCAGCATACATCACGTCATCTTAATTCATCATAATAATCATCATCATACATCATAGAAAATCATCATATAATCATGTACAAATCACATAGGGATCGCAGTCATACTCATATTAATTCATCATATTATCACATATTATCACATATTAATTCATAATTATACTCGCGGTAATCTTCATACTATCACCTATTAATCACATAAACCTCACTGTCATACTCATTTTAACTCATCACAGAAATCACAGAATCAAACATCAAGGTATCACTATACACGATCAACATTTGTGAAACTCTGCTACGTTCGCAGGCATGTTCGCTAGGCAAGTATGGGGCGAGTTTCTTTTCTAGGCGAAGGATTCTTCACTAGGCACGTCTGGGAACAACATTGTTCGCTAGGAGAACTGTGCGATGACAGCAAATTCTGCTATGCACCAGAACTCCAAATCACTCAAAAAGATCTACGATTCACATACCCAATGCCCCCCAAAACATCCCAAAATCATCCCTAAGGTCTTACGGCGATAAAGGCACAAAACTTGCGTTTTATTAGGCCAATCCCGGAACGTATTCGTGTCCTAAATCATAGTTTTTCCATCAATTACACCCTAAGGCATTAGAGTTACTCACATTCAAATATTTCTATTCCCTTCAGGGTCAGACATATAACAATTCAAGGTTTAGGCCACGAAGGCCTACCTTTCCCTTTTCCCCAAGGATTCCACGGTTAGATTCACACTAATAGGTTTAGGCCACGAAGGCCAAATATCACTATTTCTCATATCTGTGCTCAAACAGTCAGGAATACTTACCACTACACCACAACTATCAGGGTCCTCACTATCAATTTCCCTTTTTCCCACAATTAACCCCAAAATCTCTTAAACCTTAAATCATCCATAATTACATTGAAAGGTATACATGGAAAATCATGAAAGGCTATAGTCCTCATACCTTAATCGTCGATCAAAGCCTTCACGAATCTTTCAGGGAATCTTTCGAAACTTCTGCCTTCAAATCTTCTCCTCAGAGCTCTGGCCACAATTCCTTTCACAATCGACAAAATGAATCCTAATTCCCTTCAGAATTCCTTTTTGTCAAACCTAGTCTTGGGCCACACAATTGGGTTTTTCCCATAACACCCTTACTAACTTCTCTTAATTCCCAAATTACCCTTATTTCACTTATATTTATTTTAACTAATAATAATACTAATATTTCCATATTGTATATTATTAATTAAATAAATAGTCCAAAAATGCATAATTTCCAATAATCCACAAAACCACCGAAAGCCACAAAAATACGAATATTCTCAATTAAATAAATTAAAATATTCCAATTAAATTTGGGGTGTTACAGTCTACAGTGAGTATCCTGACACTCGGAGAGGAAAAAGTCTACACTCAATCCTCTCTCTTTAGTTCAATACAAAGAGAACTTCATTCTCTTATTAAAGATGTTTTTGATCTTGAGTGGTAAGTGCTTTGCAATAGTGAACCCTAAAGGTAATGTCAAGCACTCGGGATAGGAGAAGGCCTACGCCTAACCACTCCACGACCATTCAAGTTTTATTTAGGAAAAGAGTTTGAAAATGTACTCAGTACGAGACCGATGTTTTAGGAGAAAAGTTGTAAAAGCTAAGTTTTGAAAAGATGTGGAAAAGATACGAATATATACAGGATACAGATAATGAACAGGATATATAACCAATAGTCCACCAATTATAGGGTTTTATGGTTTTGATAATTTATTAGGTGTTTTGAAAGAATGTACAAGTCAGTTTGAATATTTACAAGATATGAACAATATACAGGATATATAACAATATATACAAGAATATAATGACTGAATTTAAAGCAGTTGATATTTGACAGAAAGTAAAGTTAGTGGTTAGTTTTTTAGTGAATTGAATCGGGACGAAATGTGAAGCTAAACCGTCGTAGCTCGACTTATGATGAAAGTCGAACTATAGGAGGTCGCGTAGATTGATATCCGTGCAAAAGACAAGATAGAGAAATGATATTGAGGATCATTCTACAATTTAATTGTGTCGCACGGACCAAAGAAAGGTGGGATATCGTCTTAATTGCAAACATTATGTCGATTAATCGAAGGTAGCCTATCACGATCCCAAAGTAAAGAAAATGACCCAAATGGTCATTTTCCATAGATTTGAAATTGAGAAGGTTATCGACTTCGATAAACTGACGCTTACGAAATTTAAATAAAATCGAAAAATGAAGAAGAAATGAGGAGAGAAAGAGTGGTGGTCTCAGATCCATAATTATTCATCAATAGTTTGATTAATAACGATTTTCGGAGGTCTCGTCATCGACCAAAAAGAAAGATAAAATGAATAAAAATCGAAAATGAAAAGTTGTAAAGAAAATTGGTCTCGGACTTGTTGCTATTCGTCAATAATTTGACAAACTTTAACTTGGAGGTCTCTTCATCCACCCTAAAATGAAACTAAAATAAATCCAAGACTAGATCAAGACAAGGTGAAGAAAGTGGTATAAAAGAACATCAAGAATGATCTAATGAATTAAAAAACAAAACTATTTAGCAAAGAGTTTTTCTTTATTGCAAAAATTCATCAAATAAATTATTTGGATTCTAAGAATATATTTAAACTCTTAAAAAAAAACTAAATTAGAAAAAGTATCAAAACTTCTAAAAACTAAATTTTAAAACTCTAAATAGTTTATTTAGAAAAACATAAAAGAATTTAAAAACTTAATTAGAAAAGAATATTTACAATTCTAAAAACTATCTAGAAAAATATTAGAAACTCCAAAATTAAGATTAGAAAAAAAAATAAAAAAATCTATAAACATTTAATTAGAAAAAATATATTAACAACTAAATCTAGTTTTAGAAAATTGATTAAAAACAAGAAGGGGGTGTTTAATGGAAATGGGTCAGAGAATTTACATGGAGTTCGGTGTCCTAGGTCCCCTTCCCGAAACGGGTCGTGGGTTTAGCAAAGAAAACCGGTTTGGATGACCCAATGTGATCTCAAAAACACAAAGCCTAAACCTGAAGGTAGAAGAAAACAAACAGTCATTCAAGAGGGAAACAAGATCTTGTTAACTTATTTCACGTGAAATCGAATGAAAATTGAAAATCAAATCGATTCTCTGTTTATATTATTTCTTCTACAAATCGCTTGTCTCGCTCTCGAATTCTCTCTCGCTCGCGAATTCTCTTTTCTCTTCCTCTCGTGATTACGCTCCCTCATCTCTTTTCTGATTCTGTGTTCTGGTTTTGTAACTGTGGTGGGTTTGTTGAAAGAAGAAGAGGGGTTTCGGTTTAGGTTCAAGAAATCAAAAGGTTTGTGAGGGTTTGGTCGAGCGAACGGCGTCGAGAGGGTCGTGTTTTCTACTAACTCCTTCAAGTGTCTACTGTTCCTCTGTTTTATAAGAGTTTTGGGAGGGATTTTATGGTTTGTTTTGGGTTGTGGTTGAAAATGGGAAGTTCAGAGTTTGGTTCGGTTGGGTAAAAATGTGACGGAAGGGATATAGAGGAGAAGGTTGGAGGAGGCGCGGTTGGGAAGAGGAAGAGGCGGCTGGTTTTGAAGAAGGGGAAAATGAACAGGAAAGAGGGCGGCTAGGGTTCCTTGTGTAGAAGAAGATGAATAGTGCCAGCCATATATACTGAAAAACACATGTCCTTTTTTCTTTTTCTTTTTAATTTCTTAACTAATTAATTAATTATTACATTAACATAACTAACTCCTAACTTAATTACTAACTATTAAAACTAATTTTTTCTAATCTATCCTAATTAATTAAATCTATTCAAATTTTAATTAATTAACCCTATTTCTAATTCTAATTTATAATTAAAACCTATTCTAAAAAAAATATAATCATATTTTTTAAATAAAAGTCCTAATTCTATTTGAAATTATAATTAAAATCTATTTTCTAAATCCTAAACTATAATTCTAATTGAAAATTCTAATTTCTAATTCAAAATTATTTCTAAATTCTAAATAAAATCCTAATTCTATTCCTAATTAAATCTAATTAACTAATTATTATATTCTAAAAAATCTAATTCTAAAAAAATCTATTAATTAATCTAATTTCTAATTAATAATATAATTAAAATTCTAATTAAAAACTATTTTCTAATTCCAAACCTGAAATTCTATTCTAATCTAAATTCTAAATTAAAATTTTTAACCTAATTCCTAATTTAATTCTAACTAATAATCTTACTATTATTACTATTAAAAAAGAAAAACAATATATATACAAAATATTAATATTTGATAAGAAAGGAAAAAAAAGAAAGGAAACTAAATATGGAATTAAAATTTACAAAAATAACATCCTTAGGCCACGTGTCACGCTCTCATTGGGCAAAATTAAAGAGATTCGGAAAATCACCCAATTGTGGGTGGACACGTGTCTAAATGGCATGCAACTCGATGATTTGATTCAGAGAAAACTCATGATCCCTTGTCTTAAAAAACCAATGCAAAATATGATTACGAACTATGACCTAATGAAAATGCATATGAGTGTGAAGAAAAAGTCAGTCAAAGTTAGAAAATGCAAGGGCAAATTTTGGAGTGCAACACTACCTCGCCGATAACTTGCCTTCTTGAACCGATAAAGGCTCGGACAATCAAGGCCTAGCCCTCATCTCACTCCCTTCTATCAATAATTGACTCAACGTGCCCTTAGGTGTAACACCCTTTTCTACCGCACAAATATAATGGCAAATCAATCATATTTATCAGAGTAAAATATTGAACGCAATAAAATCATCTCAAAAGGGCGCACATTTCTGAATAATTCAAATATAGTCAATGTTCCGTAAACAACAGGTTTTTTCAAAATTACTCAAAAATTGCTCAAAAGGCAGCGAAACTCAAAAGGCAAAATCCAAAGTTTTCCTTGCGCAGTATCTTAATCAAAAATAACAAAAATCAATAAAAATGGTTTAACTCAAAGACCCCAACCCGATGTTACATTATAAGAGCAAGACCCTCTAAGTCAACCAAAATGTCAAAAACTCCAAAAAGTCCTCGACGGCATCCACGACTAAACCTGGTCATCTGCATGTTACCCACGTGGAGACAACATTCAAACAGGAAGGGTGAGTAAAACGATTCATAATAATCAATATAAGAATCAATATATAAAATAGCGTCATTTTCATATTCAACATCATCATAATCATCAAGGAACATCAAAGGCCACAACACTATAATTTATACCAAATTGTCACATAAATGCAAATGCAACAAGACTCATGCATGTCGTACCAATCAACAAAATTTGATGGACACTGGGCCATCAACCCTCCATAGATCTACAACAGTATGATCGATTCTACACGAGAATCGAAGCATAACAAAATGCCTCACATCGGCACAATGGGACTAAAGCCACAAGAATCAAGGTCATAGACCGAAGCCCGGAATGCATATGAATGCATGATGCACACGTCAATATCATCCTCATAATAAACTCATTAGGTGCATCATCATTCATCAAAATAATCATAAGAATCACGTCATCATAAAATCCTCAAAACCTCATGGAATCAATGTCACAAATCATCATAGTTCCTGATGAGGATTCATCATGTAATCATGTATTAATCTCATAAGAATCATAATTATACTCATGGGTACTCATCATACGGTCATTTATTAATCATATAAGAATCACAGCTATACTCATAGTAATTCATAATACATTCATTTAATCACATAGGAATCACAGCTATACTCATAGTAATTCATCAGGAAAATCACAACATCAAAACATCAAGACATCACTGAACCAGAACATAATTCGCGAAACTCTGCTACGTTCACTAGAGAGTTCGTTGTGCGAGTCTAGGGCGAATATTCGCCATGCGAACTCGCGATTATAGCAAATCGCTGTTACGCACCAGCACCAAAGCCAACCCAAAAACCTTTGCGATTTCCTTCCCTAATGCCCTAAAAACATCCCTAAATCATTCCTAAGGTATTATGGTGATAAAGGCACAAAATCTATGACTTATTAGGTCAATCCCGTATCCTATTCACGCCTCTAATTCCCATAATTTCTTACAAATACCCCACAATCATTAAAGTTCTCATAATCAGTTATCCTATACAGTTAAAACCTCAACAACAAATTTTGGCCACGAAGGCCTAATTTCCCTTACTCCAAAATCAGCCTCAAACCTATCAGACCATCAGTTCAAATCCCTCAAACTCATTAAACTCATCGTAAAGGCAACAACAATTCAAGACTCAAAATCCCAAAACCCTTAAATCAAATTTAAACACATTGAATCACATATTGAAAACAATGAAGGCAATACTCCCCATACCTTAATTGCCGACTCTAAGCCTTTCTCCTTTGATTCTCGGAAACCTCGCGAAGCTTTGCCCTAATCCTTTTTCTTAAAGCTATGGCCTCTATTTCTTCCCTTTTCACGGTCTAACAAGAATGAGTCCTAACTCCCTCAAAATTCCTTTTTGTTAAACCTAGGGTTTGGGCCTCAGAATGGGCTTTCCAATTTCACCCTCACTAACTCCTCCTCAAATGTCCATTTTTCCCTTAATTCAGTTATATTTATTTAAATTAATAACAATACCAATATATTCATATTATATACTATATATAAATAAATAACTCAAAATTAATAATTCTCAATACTTCATACCAACCACCGCAAATCACCAAAAATACGAACATTCCTATTTAAATAAATTAAATAAATATTCTAATAAATTTGGGGGGTTACATTATTTAAGTGCTCTTGATTGGCTGCATTTTATGGCAAATCATTAGAGTATGTATGTATGTTATAACTAATGGTAGTACATACATAATGTGGGTTGTGCAGGGTAAGTTAACTTAGCTAAATGTTAGTTAAGTTGAATGTCATGACTCTGATCGTAAGACATCCAGCGAGCAGATTAGTTTTTTCTGGTAGATAGAAATCAGGAAACTTATTAGAAGCTCAAGCTGAAAGACAGGAGACATTTTAGAAGCCCTAAAGCGAAACAAATGCTCCTGAAATAAATGGCAAGCGTGCAGATTATTGAAGAAAGGTTTTGTTATGATTAAACCTAATTTATGCACCCAGGCCCAAGGATTAACTGCTGCTATAAATAACAGAAGGAGCAATCCTAGAAGAGCAGCTCTTAACAGAAGATTAGGGAGTGCATATTAAGAGTCCTTGTGAGTGAAGAAGGTTGGTCTTCACGTGTGAATTGTGTCTTAGGAATACTTGGTTACCAAGCAACTGTATGCTGCATTGGTTAGGTAGGTTCTAAGTTGTGTCTCACTCAAAGCTGTTAAGCAAGAGTGTGTGATTCTTGATCAAAGCTTTGAAGCAAGATCAAGGTGTCTATGAAGTGTTTCTTCATCTTTATTTTATAATTGTGAATTGTATATCACTGAGGTGATTGAGGGGGAGTGAGTGGGTATACTCAGGTCTAGACTGTCTCTAGGTTGAAGTGTCATTGGATAGGTTTTAAGTGAGGAGTGTAAACTGGAGGTTTAACTCTGAATTAATTATGCTGATAGTGAATTTTCTCCCTGGCTTGGTAGCCCCCAGATGTAAGTGTTGTTGATACTGAACTGGGTAAACAATTACTGTGTTATTTACTGACTTTCTATTTACAACTTTTTAATTATTCCAATAGTCTGTGTTACAGTGGATGTCATAACATCTGTGATAACATCCATCGTGTGCTTGCCAGAATTTTCAATTGGCATCAGAGCAGGAACCCTGCCTGTTATTTCTGGGTGAGATCTAGGGAAGATAAATTTTGGTACTATGGATAAAGGCATAGGATTCACAAATAGACCTCCAATTCTGGATGGCTCTAATTATGACTATTGGAAACCTAGGATGATTGCCTTCTTAAAGTCTTTAGACAGCAAGGCATGGAGAGCTGCAAATTTAGGATGGGAACATCCAGTGAAGACTGACAAGGATGGAGTATCTGTGTTAATTCCTGAAGAGGAATGGAACAAAGAACAAGAGGCTTTGGCTCTTGGGAACTCTATGGCATTGAATGCACTCTTCAATTGTATAGACAAAAACATCTTCAAACTAGTACACCATTGTGAACTGGCTAAAGATCTTTGGGATACTCTTAAAACAACTCATGAGGGAACCTCAAAAGTTAAGATGTCTAGACTACAAATGTTGACCACCAAATTTGAAAGTCTTAGAATGAAGGAGGATGAGACTATTCATGAGTTCTACATGAACATTCTTGAACTAGCCAACACCTTAGGAGCTTTGGGAGAAAAGATGGCAAAAGAGAAATTTGTGAGGAAGATCCTCAGGTCTCTGCCTAGAAGGTTTGCAATGAAGTTTACTACCATTGAAGAAGCCCAAGACATATGCCACATGAAGGTGGATGAACTCATTGGTTCTCTCCAAACCTTTGAGATGGGAATGTGTGAGCAGGCTGTGGAGAAAAAGAACAAAAGCTTAGCTCTTGTTTCAAACACTGTAAGTGATTCAGATGGTGAAGATGGTGAAAATAAGGAGATTCTATCAGAAGCAATAGCCTTGCTTGGAAGACAGTTTAACAAATTGGTCAAAAGGATAGATGATAAGTCTAAACCTTATACCAAAAGCATGCCTACTGACAAAGAGAAATCTAAAGATAAAGTCAGCCAAGGCAGAGGAGTTCAATGTCATGAGTGTGAGGGATATGGACACATTAGAAAGGAATGTCCCACATATCTCAAAAAGAAGGGAAAAGGCTTAACAGTAACTTGGTCTGATGGAGATTCTGACAGTGGATCAGAAGAGGAATCTGCCAAGCATGTCACTGCCCTTAACAGTGTGTGTATATCTGATGGTGATTCAAGTGAAGAAGAGTTAACCTTTGAGGAACTTGCAGCCTCATATCAAAAGTTTCACATCAGAAGTACACAACTATATCAGCAAGGAGAGCATTAGAAGAAACTCATCAAGGAGTTAGAATCTGAAAAGAGGAAGCATCTAGTCACTATTAACTCACTCAAGAATGAGGTCAATGAGTTAGAGTCCAAAATGGATCAAATGTCAAAATCCATAAGGATGTTTAATCCTGGAACTGACACCCTAGAAGAGATTCTGCAGAATGGTTAGAAGTCAGGAAATAGGTCTAGACTGGGATTTGTTGATAGACAAAATCTTGTTTTGAAACTCAAGAGATTACAACCTGAGATTCAGAAGTTAAAGAGGATGTCACGACCAATGTCACAACATCCACCACACAGAAACTGGAACAAAGTCAAGAGTACAAGTGTTACCACTATGGAAAACTTGGACATATTAAAGTTGTGTGCTTCTGGCTGCATGGATTCCCTAGCCAAAGAAAAACCAAACAGGGTACTCATGTCAAGAGGCAGCATCATGCCAAACCCAAGAAGGAGGTTCCTAACAAGCAAAGGTAATGGGTTGCCAAGACTGTTGCACTAGTAGCTCACACTTCCCTAAGAATGCCAACCAAAGAGGATTGGTACTTTGACAGTGGCTGCTCCAGACATATGACGGGAATTGAGGATCACTTGATAAAACTCAAACCTCATTCATCTAGTCATGTAACCTTTGGGGATAGAGCTAGAGGAAAAATCACAAGTGTTAGACAACTTGACAGTCCTAAATCCCCAGAATTGAGGGATGTCTTGCTGGTTAAAGGGCTGACTATTAACCTAATAAGCATAAGTCAACTATGTGATCAAGGTTTAAAAGTCTACTTTTCCAAGGATAAGTGTATGGTCATCGATGAAGAAGGTAAGGAAGTAATGAGGGGGATCTAAATCCCAGAATAAATGTTACTTATGGGAACCCAGAAGTAACATAACTGGTTTGATCAATGAAGAAAAGAAGGATCAAATATGGGAGGATAAAAGCAGACATTCTCAAAGGATGAGGAAGACCAGAGTCAAAGAATCAGGAAGGGGAATTCCAAAGGATCGTCTAGAAAGAAGAACAGGATATGGTAAATGGAAGGATGACAGGCAAGCTAAGGTAGCATATCCAAAGAAGGTACCTCAAGGAAATCTGGACCTGCTCTATTGGAATATGATGGAGTCCATGAAAGATGGCTTGCATAAAGAAAGAAATGTCACTCATGATGTCATGACCTTGTTCTGTGACATCAAGAGTCTCATCTCTATAAGCTCCGTTGAGTTCAAGAGAGCCATGCTCAGGGATAACAGGGTTCAATGTCAAACGGCTTGTGTAAACCTTTGGGATGCTGACTTAAACAGTGCTGACATAGTTGCAAGAAGCGTCAAGGATCATCAATTTAAAAATTCTATACGGAAATTGAGGTCCTTTGGCACTGATGAGTTATAGCAATTAAAAGTAATATGGAATTACATTTTGAAATTAAATCATTTAATGATAAATCAAAAGGGTAAGTTCCCTCCTATTGGGAAATCGTACCCCATTACCACATATACGATACTTTCCCTCCACTATTGGTGCCATCACAAACTATTCATCTGCCATACCATTTCAAACAAGCACAGAAAAGTCTTCCTCTCTCAATCAAAGTCCCTAACTGTGTCGCAACATTCGAAACCAACCTCAAGAATGAACACTAGCGACGCTGACTCAAACCCTAATGAGGTTCTTGAAATAGCTCCATTACGCATGATAACACCAGAAGGATTATTGGTGAAGAAACCTAGAAAGTTGCATGCAAGAAGATCTAAAAACCTTGTTTCAGGTCAAGACCCTCCTGCTGCTACATCTGATGACCTAAATAAAGAGGAAGCTAGACGAACCCACCTTAAAATTGCAAATATGGTAGCTCGCGCACTCAGCATACCCACTCCATCTACCACAAAGAAGACTGATCCTAACCAGAATGATCAAGTTGATGTCTCTCACAATGTCAAAACATTGAAAGACCACACACCATAAGGCGAGAACAAGGGTGAAGAGTCTGACAAAATAAATGATGATATGCAAGGCACCAAAGAGGCTGAGTTGGTAGACCTAGACGAATATTCTGACAATGATCTAATAGCAAAGATAAATCCTAGCATAACCAAAAGGCTTATGAATAGGAAGGGGAAGAAGGTTTCTGATCAAGTTATTGGTCGAAGTTCTCCGAACAAGAATGCTGCTAATCAAAGTTCACCAAAGAAGAAGGGTGTTGAGAAGGCTTTTGAGCAGAATACTCTCTCAAAAAGGGCTGGAACTAAAAAGACTCAGGTTGGACCCTCCAAAGGTTTGAGCAAAGTGGCCACAAAGAAGAGGAAGGTTGAAGCTAGCTCAGAACCAGAGACAGAGTCTGATGTTGCTGTTGATGTCACTGACATCCAATCTAAGAAGAAACCCTCTACCAGCAAACTAGCTGCAAATGTCCCTAAAGTGCCAATTGACAACATCTCTTTTCACTATCCATCGTGTGTTAACAGATGGAAGTATGTATATAAAAAGAGGTTGGCCCTGGAGAGAGAGCTTGCACAAAATGCTCTTGAAAACAAGGAGATCATGGCCCTCATCTGTGATGCTGGTTTGAGGAAAACTGTAACTCATTTCTCCCAATGCTATGAAATTCTGGTCAAAGAATTCATAGTAAATTTATCAGATGAATGTGCTGATAGAAAATCCACTGAGTTTAGGAAATTCTATGTTAGAGGAAATGGTGTCATCTTCACTCCCACTACCATCAACAACTTCCTTGGAAGATCAAATGAAGCCCATCCTGAGTTAACCATCTCTGACAATAAAATGTGCCAAGTAATTACTGGAAATCAAGTCAGAAAGTGGCCATCAAAAGGGAAGCTTGCTGCCAGCAAACTAAGTGTGAAATATACTGTGCTGCACAAGATTGGTGCTGCAAAATGGGTGCCCACTAATCATAAATCATCAGTGGCCACTATCCTGGGGAGAGTTATCTATGCTGTTGGGACCAAGACCAAAATGGATTATGGCACCTACATCTTTGATCAGACCATGAAGCATGCTGGTAGCTATAGCGTAAAAGGACCCATAGCATTTCCTTCGCTCATTTGTAGAATTATATTAGCACAATTTCCAAATATCCTCAAGAACAGTGATGTAGCAAGCAAAAGAGACATTCCCTTAGCCTTCCATCACAAGCTGTTTCAAGGGACTCATGTTCCAGATATTGTCATGACACCCAATGAGGCATCCAAAGGAAGTCCCAAAACAAGAAAAGCTAAAGTAATGGAAATAATCAAAGAAACATGCAAGGAATTGGATACGAGGAAACAGACACTTGAGAAACTACTGAAATCTCTTGAGCAAGAGGAGGATGCTGAACTCACTGATGAAGCCAATGATGAGGGTACAAGGGATGTTGATGGTCAGGAAGCTACCTCTGAAGAAGTTGCTACCAGTACAGAAGAAAGCAATGAACAATCTGAGGAGGACAGATCCAGCTCAGCTGAAGAAGAAGATTGATGTCTTGGCCTGCTGTGTAGCTCAGACTACTGAGTACTGAGTTATTGCAGGAAGAGGTGCTGCTGCTGGTTTGTTTTGATTAGGCTTCTGTAGGAATTGTTTGACAACCTGAATTTTTGATGCTCTGTACGGGCAGTTTGTATAATTTGCCCCTAACAATTGGAATGTTACAACACTCTGATCTATGCTAGCTTATTAGTTGGATCTTAATTTGTTGCTAAAAAGGGGGAGAGAAAGATAGAGTGATAATAACATCAGGTGGAAGAACAGGTGGTGTGCAGAACAGGTGGATAGCTTGAAGAGCATATGGGCTAGCATATGTGCTATTGTGTGCACATGGTATAATCATGCTTGCAGGTGTGACCACAGGTGATACTGATAATATGTATGATAACAGCTGCCTAGTGTTGTTAGTAATGTGTTGATGCTATCCGTGTGTGAATTCCTATGGTGTATAGGAATGTATGTTAGAACTGGATGGTTGATTGTGTATGTTGCTAACCCTATGTGATCCTAGAAGTGCTTAATTGATCCTAGAAGTGCTTGGGAGTGTATGTGAATGTCTGCAGGATAGTAGCAGAATGTGAGTGGAGTGCATCTCTTCAGGGGGAGTAGCACAAGAGTGTGTAACTTCAGGATGTTATTCTGAAAGTCATGACATGCAGAACAGGTTGGATGTTTTGTGTGTGACTGCAGGGTGTGCAGGTTAGGTGTTCAGCTGTTGAGATGCATCAGTTGAAGGGGAGTAACCCAGTGTGTTACTCAGCAAAGTATAACATTTGTAGTGGTGACTAACAGATGGTTAACAGGGTAAGTTATAACTGTTGAGTAGCTAGTGACTATCCTGCAAGACAGGGCATATGATAAGTCTTCTGCTGTGTGTAAATCTCTGGTATAATAACAGAGTGTTTTAGCCAAAAATTTTCCAAAGAGGGAGTTTGTAAGTGCTCTTGATTGGTTGCATTTTATGGCAAAACATTAGAGTATGTATGTATGTCATAACTAATGGTAGTACATACATAATATGGACTATACAGGGTAAGTTAACTTAGTTAAATGTTAGTTAAGTTGAATGTCATACAGAATGTCACGACTCTGATCGTATGACATCCAGCTAGCAGATTAGTTTTTTCTGGTAGCTAGAAATCAGGAAACTTATTAGAAGCTCAAGCTGAAAGACAGGAGACATTTTGGAAGCCCTAAAGCGAAACAAATGCTCTTGAAATAAATGGCAAGCGTGCAGATTATTGAAGAAAGGTTTTGTTATGATTAAACCTAATTTATGCACCCAGGCCCAAGGACTGACTGCTGCTATAAATAACAGAAGTAGCAATCCTAGAAGAGCAGCTCTTAACAGAAGATTAGGGAGTGCATATTAAGAGTCCTTGTGAATGAAGAAGGTTGGTTTTCACGTGTGAATTGTGTCTTAGGAATACTTGGTTACCAAGCAACTGTATGTTGCATTGGTTAGGTAGGTTCTAAGTTGTGTCTCACTCAAAGCTGTTAAGCAAGACTATGTGATTCTTGATCAAAGCTTTGAAGCAAGATCAAGGTGTGTATCAAGTGTTTCTTCATATTTATTTTATA
This sequence comes from Lathyrus sativus, assembly GCA_963859935.3. Lineage (NCBI taxonomy): Eukaryota > Viridiplantae > Streptophyta > Magnoliopsida > Fabales > Fabaceae > Lathyrus > Lathyrus sativus. The sequence continues at coordinate 316,404,477 of OZ012740.1, read as the reverse complement.
ATTGTGACTTGTATATCACTGAGGTGATTGAGGGGGAGTGAGTGGGTATACTCAGGTCTAGAGTATCTCTAGGTTGAAGTGTCATTGAGTAGGTTTTAAGTGAGGAGTGTAAACTGGAGATTTAACTCTGAATTAATTCTGCTGATAGTGAATTTTCTCCCTGGCTTGGTAGCCCCCATATGTAAGTGTTGTTGACACTGAACTGGGTAAACAATTATTGTGTTATTTACTGCCTTTCTATTTACAGCTTTTTAATTATTCCAATACTCTGTGTTACAGTGGATGTCATAACATCCGTGATAACATCCATCGTGTGCTTGCCAGAATTTTCACATTAGGCATCACGTTGAGGGAAGAACCAGTTGTCGCACCTCGAAAAATCACGGAGACATTTCAGAGAAACGACCCTCGCGCGAAAGGCGCGGAAATGCGGTTCGACAGAGTCACCACCGAACTTTATTTTTCCCGAATAAATAGGGAGAGGAAAATATCGAGAAAACCTCTTAAAACGAAAGGATAGGAACAGGGTTGTCGCAACCATGTTCCGGGTTCGGGAGTCGGTTATGCAAGGGGAAGGTATTAGCACCCCTCACGTTCGTTGTACTCAACGGGAACCTCTTAAGGTATTTTGTGGAGAGTGTTATCTAGGTTTACTTGTTTTTCTTCTAGATGTTAAAGGCGAATTGGTAGGTTAAAAGGTTAAAGACGCTAAGGAGAGATGAGTGGTTAGAAGATAGGGTGCTCGCCAAGGATTGGGGCCCTTGTGCCTACGTATGCTCATTCGGACGGGAATGAGAAATCAGAGCTTCGTAGTTCGACTACGAGAAAGGTTGGGAATGTGTGGATGGAATAATGGAGAAAGATAGAAGTGTGCTCGCCAAGATCATCGCAATCTTGTGCCTACGTATCTTACATTTAAGAGTGAATGAAGAATCAGAGCAGTCGTAGTTCGTGGTAACAACCACGAAAAGGATACGGAGAAATGGGAGGTTGGATAGAAGGTAGGATGTTTTGAAATCGAAAGAATGAACTAATAACAACTTAAAGGCGTGCCTCGAGAGTTACTCATTCGAATATTCAAAGAATGCTAGATTCTAAGAATATCCCTCTTTCGTAAGTTAAAAAAAAGTGTTTTGTAAATATTGGGTCAAAAATGGAATGCGAGGCAAAAAGAGGTTGGTTTGAAAAAAATGGTCGACGACGAGTCAAGGAATTGATTAGAAGATAGAACCGACTTGACGACGTGTCAAGGGCTAGGATGATGAGAAACGATATTAGTCCCTAAGGGTGCCCCTAATATCGAAACCAAGAGGAATTGTGAAGTGTGTGCGAAATGTCGATGGTTGCAAATGCGTGCGAGCACTCGACTTAGGAGAATGTTCGAAAATGATTGAAAAAGTCGAAATATTGAATTAATAATAACTCAAAGGCATGCCTCGAGAATTACTCATTCGAAGATTCAAAGAATGCTAGATTCCAAGAACCTCCTTCTTTCGAAGTTTGAATCGAGAGAATGTCGAGAAAATGTTTTGAAATAATTTGAATCGAAATGAGGGTATAAAGATAAATTGTGTGTAAAAGGATACGAGATTGGATTTGAAAAGTATAGGAGAAATGACGATTATTTAGTAAATGAGACGTCGGCCTCACAACTAATCAATCGGGGTATTATCGAGATGCTAGATCTCGACGACACCTTTTTCATTCGGAAAATGTTTGGATGACAACGGAAACGCCACACAGAATGCTAGATTCTTATGATATTTCTTTGTCCAAAAGGGTGTACTAAAACGAAAAATTGAACTATACATTATTTACGGTGTACACCTCAATAATGATAGTTCAAAAAATCTAAGAAGTGCTAGACTTTAAAGATTTAGTTTTTTCGTGACCTGATTGAAAAATAATTTTAGTGTTGAAAAATATATTGAAATAGGATTAAAAATAATATCAAATATATTTTAGAGATAAGCTGAAAAATAGTTTGTAAGTTAAAAAAAATTGATTTAAGTTTAGAAAAAAAATAAATTAATCAAAATTTAAAAAGTAAATTTGAAAAAAAAGTTAAAGTGTAATTTTTTGAATTGTCTAGAACATGCTACTTACTAAAGCATATACAAATACAAAAGTTGAATTGCCTAATAAATTAATTATAAAAAAAAATGAATAAAAAATGTTTTTTTTAATTGGAGAACAATAAGTTAAATTTGAAATTCATATAGAGTTTTACATGTAATCACGGAACATCAATATTGAGCTACCGAATTCAAATGCCATGACAAAAATTAGTAATGAACCACAAATATTTACCTTAACACACTATTTGCAATAAAAATAATTATCAAACAAGATTATATATATATATATATGTCATTACACAAAAGATTAAATGGGAGTAGATTAGAAGAAAAAGAAATTCATAGAATAAAACCTATGGTCCAAGATTTAAATCACCTACAGTAAGAAAAACAGAGACTAATATCACGTCCATATTTTATACATTCTTCACAGAACAAAGTCTATGCAAATATTTTGAACCATATTATATTATAGACTTAGCATTATGCATATATTATATCCAAATTATTAAAATGAAAGAAGAAATATAACTTGGAAAAAAAACATGTTGCCAAGGAGAACCTACAGCATTTACTCTACATCATATAACAGAATAACATGTTATTGTATCAGGACTTCAATACCAGACCAAGACAAAACCAGTAGAAATATCACCAAATTCATAGCAGAATATCAGTTCAGAATTAAGCTTCTACCGAGACGGCAACCGCAACGGTCTAATGTCCACGCAATGCAACTGACAGCCTATCCGGAAACCGACTATGTTACAAACAGAACAGCGTAAAAGAATCAATGCTTGTCCACTAAAATCTTCATAACAGAACCTTTAAAACAACACCAAAGTTAAACTACAGCCAAAATAACAGACATCAATATTCGACTGTATCCTTCGCTCAGGTTTATGCGGTTCAAAATCACAGATACAAACTAAAAACTCATGAAAATCAAACAAGAATTCAAAATACAATTAGATATGAGCATCGCCAACACAGCAAAAATTAAATTCATGAACCCAGAAAGAGGAACAAAACCAACCAACCATGAGTTATCCACCCTGTGTTATCGCTAATTCATGAAACTCCTCGTCGCGCCATGTCGATGGTCTTAGGTGGATTACGATGACGCGCCTTGAACGAAAAACTGACGAAGTCAAATAATTGTTGCTGAATCAGAGTGAAGATGAGCCGATGTTGTCATTGTAGTGTGCGGAGCAGTCTTGCTGAGTCACGGCCGAAAATCAAGTTGAGGAGGAACTTCACAACATCGTCATCTGTTTCGCGAATGAAAAGCCATGCCGATGGAGGGTGATGACGGTTTGTGAAAGAATGGAGAAGGTTTTGTGAGAGGAGATAGTGTGTAGCGGAAAATTCTTTGGACGGGAAGCAGAAGTCTTCGCGGCGGCTAGGGTTTGGGGAATTGGGCGGCGGCCGTTTGGACGTTTTCAGATGGTGAACAATGTCTTAGGGTTTCTCTCTAATCAATTCCTCCTCTTTCCTTTTATAACCTCAGACTATCCTCCAGCCATCAATGGGCTTCACGACGGGCCATGTTCCACACTTTCAAAATCTGACCCTTTTCTTTAATTTTTTCTTTACCCTAGCTAATAATTACTACTAAATATTAACAAATATAATAAGTAAAAATTAGATTGATATATTAACATAAATATTAACAATAATCATTAAATAAATATTAAAAGAAATATAAAAATAGACTGAAATTTTAAAAACCAAAAAATAATTACTAAAAAATATTATTAGTAATATTTTAAAAAAAATAAAAAGTTTTAAGAAAATAATATTCACAAAAAGGTTGTTAGGCCACGTGTCACACCTTAATTGGTCATAAAGATAAATTTCTAAAAAATCGACCAATTGCGACCGGACACGTGTCTAAATAACAAGAAATAAGCAGACAACATAAAATAGAAAATAAAATCGAAAAGTGAAAATAATTGAAAATGGGTAGGAAAAATTTAGGGTATGACACCAGTAACCACGAGGACACGAGATAACAAGGTATCCATGCAAGTCACTGATATGTGTAAGGCTTTATTGTGTGTGGTTTCTTCAAGAGGCAATTCTGATTCGTTGAAACCCAAATATATGCTTGCGGTTATATTGGCAACCACGTCATTAAACTTCTCCACAGGGATGTCATGCATTACATGGGTAACATTCAATACTTTCAACAAAGCCAATATATGAGCGGGCGAGCTCATAATCAAGGACAAGATCAAAATCTTTGAGGCGGTCTTCCCCAACTGATCCATAATCTTAAAATCACTCTTCTTGATCAGCTTGAGAAATTTTTTACTTTCATCAGCAGTGACCTCTTTACCTTTTGTAATAACCACAGATGGAGCAACAGGTACTGATGTAGAGGTAAATTCCCCTTGTTGCACAATAGGGGTTGTTGAAACATCCTTCTCCTTAGAAGAGAAGACAACTAGCACTTGCACTGGCTTAGATGTGAACTTTGGAGCAAACACTCGTCCACTATGAGTCATACCTCCAACAACAATTATATTCACTATCTCGAACTCAGAAAACTGTATTTCGCGACCCCTAGAATACCCGATGGAATCATACCTCCAAGGCACATTTTTTGAACTCTAATAAGGGAATGACTTAGGCACATGAATAGTGATAGGCTAAATTTTCTTTTTAGGAGCTTCCACGAGAACCTTCCTATATATGATTGTGAATAGATCAATGGTAGCTACCTTTTCAATAGATTTGGATCTGGCAAACTGAACCACACCTTGATTCATCAGGACCTGAACACAACCCTTTAAGCTTCGGCACTGATTAGGATTATCATCACAAATATGGCACTTTTCATGAAGACGTTTCAATAACCCATGTTCATTCAACTTCTTGATCGCAACAGTCATCAAAGTTTTCACTTTGTCGACATCTCTGATTAACTCAGCCTCTTGATTATCTTCAACCATGTTAATTTCGGTCCATTATGAGTAGGCAAAGGATTAGTCTGCATATTGGGATGCTCTTCAGCAAGTTTTAGGATTTTCTGATCAATAAGCTCTTGTAATTTGGTCTTGAAAACAATGCACTCTTCTGTAGCATGTTCTATGTACCTAGAATGGTAAGCACGTGATGCATTCAGATTATGCTTTGGGCCATAAGGAGGAATTGCAGGCACGATCTCTTTTGGAACGATTTCCCCTTGATGGACGAGATAAGGAAACATTTCTGTGTACGACACCAGGATATTTTCAAACTTCGGATGCTTACAGTTGTTCTGATTGTTATTGTTATGTCTGTTCTGATATTGTTGATTTCTATTGTTTTGTAGAGATTGTTGATGTTGTGGTTGTTGATTCTGAGGAGCCTGGGCTTGTTGTTGTGGATGATATAGATATGGCGTTTGTTGATACTGGGCAACAACGACATAAGGATAAGGATAGTATGACATGGGTGCCATAGGAGCCTGATACTGGGGAGAGGCTTTTGCCATAATGACATTCGCCTCGCTTTCTTTCTTCTTCGAATGGCTGTTATGAGGTTTCTAGTTGGTTATTGACTAGCGGAACCAGCAATCCTACCAATTTTCAAATCGTTATCAATTCTTTCACCAATAGTCACAATATTATCAAGGTTTGAAGATGAACTGCCCACCATTTTCTCATAGTACATCCCTTATAATGTTCCCATAAAGATATTAACCAACTCCGTGTCAGAAACAGCAGGTCGCACACGAGACGCCATTTTGCACCACCTCTGTGCATATTCCTTGAAAGTTTCAGTTGTTCATTGAGACTGATTCTGCAAATATAGTCTGGTAGGAGCCAAATCGAGATTATACTTGTATTGTTTCAAAAAAGCTTCTAACAATTCTCTCCAAGAACGGATCTTTCTACGTTATAAAACCATATATGAATCCAAAGAAGCTCCAAACAAACTATCTTGGAAGCAATGAACTAGAAGTTCATCGTTGTCAATGTAGGATGCCATCTTTCTACAATACATGGTCACATCACTTCGAGGAAAACTCAATCCTTTGTACTTTGGCAACTTAGGAATCTTGAACTTCTGTGGCCGCACGACATTAGGAACCAAACACAAGTCTTTGGCATCCACTCCAAAAGCATAATAACCTTCAATAGCTCTGATCCTCTCATCTAAAAATTTATAGTTTGTAGATCTATTATGATCAGCAGGTCTGACAAGAGTCTGTGGATTCGAAAGTTGTGATGCAGCCGGAGCAGGCATTTGAGGAGAAGAAAACTATCACGGATGCACCAACCCAAAATTAACCATATGACCAGAAGTTTCTCCCATCTGAATACCACACGGATAACCATGAGGAGGTATCACAGCAGCTGAGGATGCCCTAGAGTAAGGCATTGCAGAATGAACATTCTAAACAACAATTTGAACATATTAAGATAAAATTGGAACACGAAGAGGAGGACCACTATACACATGCTCATCCTCATCAGAGGTCTCAAAATCTGTTGACACAGGAGTTTGGCGTGTCCATGCTTAAGGAATATCATGACCATCATTGTTCACCACAGGAGGTGGAAGCGGAATAGGCATGCCCCATAGGTATGCAGCAAAGTTCCCATTGGTCATGGGTACAACAAAAGGTTGATAAGGCACAAAAGCACCACTGTTGGCAATCTGAGGAGTGAAATTTGGAGGCATTCCCCACGGATAGGCAGCAGAAAGCCTACTCGGACCAGGATAAGAGCTTGGTAGATTAACAGCAGGTTGAATCATAGTCTCAAGTGGCGGTTCAACAATAACAGGAGAAGAAGTAACAACAGGGGTGACGATAGTTTCATCAGTAGTGGTTGCAACAACAGTAGCAGCATCAGCGACTTCCTTCTAAGCATGAAGGAACTCCATGATAACATCCATCTTAGTCTGGAACTGATCCATCCTACCTTGAAATTGAGCCAAGGTTTCCTTGTAGGCATCATTCTCGATTTCATAGTCATCCATGATATTAGACTTGCTTGATCGAGTGAAATAGCGATGTCGAGTCATCATCTTGCTACAAGGCGGAGATGAACGGTGTAAGCATTTTGTTTTTTTTGGATGAGCGACGTGCATACGTATGCATGAATGCAATGCAATTCATGTAAAAGTAAAGTTTTAATTCCAGGAATTCATGAGCTTTTATCTTTGTTAACAATAACCATAAAACATATAAGTAAAGATGCAAAGATAAAACTAGCAAGAAAACTCCTGATTCATTCAATAAAGGAAAAGAAGTACAAGTCAAATACAACTCAAAGATCTGCCTTTTGGGCTACAACAAGATCAGCCTAGATCCTATTGTCTGTTTTTCTCCTATGTTATACCGTTGGTTCATGTCTCACCTTTCACAGAAGGGTCCCTTCATTGAAGATACTGATGGCAGCTTGATCTTGTTTGTTGTGCTCCTATGTTCTACCGTAGGAACAAGATTCTTAGACAAGAAAATGCTAATGGCAACTTGATCCATAAAATCTTCCATGTTTGGAAACAAAATGATCCCATACACAAGTAAAACAAACACATCGTTGAAATCCTTCCAATTTCCAGCCTCAGCAAAAGAAATGGCCTTGTCTACCAGAAACTTCAAAGTGAACCCTTGAGTACTAACCTTAGTCTTGAGATTAGCTTCCACATCCTTCTTATCAATGCAAAGAGCTTCAACAATGAGGTGAGGCTTTGGACAACCGTTGGTGTAGATGAAGGGAACCTGGTTCTTGATCTCAACCCCCAAGATATGAGAATACTCCTTAAGTGTAAGGGCTAATTGATAATCTTGAAATGTGAAACACCTTAGTGGCGGGTCATAGAACTGAACAAGCATATAAATGGCAGTGACGTTGACTTCAGTGTTGAGGACGGCCAGAAGATTACCATAATCATCTTTGAAAACACCTCTGTTATCTTCAATCAAACGAGATGTTAAACCTCTCAAAGTCTTCAACTTAGGCTCCACTAACTTGTAGCTAAAGGTACATCTGTAACTAGTACTCATCTTCGATGATTATTTCAACAAAGAATAAGCCCTCGAATAACCTGGAAATGCACATGCAAAAATTAATTGACATGATGTAATGATATGCAACACAAGAATCAAGAAGCCAGCACAATCTGAATAATCAATTTTGAATAATTTGGATATCTGCATATATAATTCTATGTAGGTGCAAAGGTCTGACATGTGCAAGAGAACAAAAGGTATGAAGAGTCTTAGTTTCATGCAAAAACCTAATATCCTTTCACATGTGTGTTCTAGTCTTTCAAAGGTGGTTCCTAGAAGGTCTCCCAAAGTCATGGAATCAAGTGAAAATACCTAGCTATAGCGAATTCTCACAAGACGAAAGTATTCTCAAGTGAAACTAGTCTGGGTGTGGCTCTCGTGACAACCCAATGAGCGAAATGCAGGCGGCAAGACTATCTACAATTTTATCCTAGGTGTATGCTCAAGCTCGGGTATAAAGCTTATCTCTCAAGTAACATCAACCCATCCTAACAACAGTAGAAAATATAGCAGATATCTAGAGTAGGTTGTCGCTACTGCGAAAATAAGGTGCCGGCAAAACTGAAAAGGGTCGCCACCTTTCATTATTTATCCCTCAGAACGGGAAAGGAAACGATCGGAAAAACCTGACGAAAAGGTATAAGACAAGGTCATCGCAACCATGTTTGGGTTCGGGAGTCGGTTACGCAAGGGGAAGGTATTAGCACCCCTCACATCCATCGTACTCGATAGGATCCACGCTTGTTGTGTTTATCTGACGGGTTGATTTAACTATCTACGCTAAAAGTCTGGTCTGAAAAGGAAAAGAAAATGACTCAGCAGAACACAACAGTTCTATGCCTATGTATTCCCGTCTGGAATGAGAAATCAGAGTCAACGTAGTTCGGCTAACTACGGGTTACGGGGAAAGGTTGCTCGCCGAGATGTCGCATCTCGTGCCTACGTACTTTCACATGGCGCAAAAGATCAGAGCAAACGTAGTTCGGGACTACGGAACACAGGTTTGTTCAACTATTTTCATTCGAGTAGGGTTAACAGACGGTTCTAGCAGTTGGTGTATGCAGCTCGCTCGTCGGAGACTTAGGCGTTTACCGTTTGCGGTAGAACCGAGAGTTAACAAAACTCCCCTTATGAAAAAAGGGTTTAGAGGGTTAAAGTTCCAAGAGGACAAAAAGATATTGGATCTTTGTTTTCTGTCTTTTACGAAAGAAGTGTTTTTCATGGGTGTTTGTAGTTAGTACAGCTCTAGAGACTATGACCTGGGAACGAATGCGTTGCATATCGTCCAAAGGACGTATACTAAACACTCTAGAAGATTGAGGGGAGACCACTCAATTATCATTACCCAAGTAGCTTAAGGCTCATAACGCGTTTGTACTAACTCGCCTTTATTACGTTTTTTACTGTTGTTTTGAGATGAGAAGAGAAAGGACACACTAAAGGGGAACTGATCCAATCCTAAAGTTGTCATGCAAAATTGATCCTATGTTTGGGGTTAGGAGGGGGATACCTAGTGTTATCATGCATGGTTAGAACCCCATTGTCTGTCGTAACTTCTCTTGAAGCAGAGAAGTCAGAGTTCCTAAGGGAACATGGCAATGGTACACAGAAACAGACAAAGCAAATAATGTAAAGAAATAACTGTAAGTAAAATGCATGCAATGAAACAATACAAGCAAAAGGAGACAAACTCAACTTCTTAGCAATCAAGCAAAAAGAAAATAGTCACAACAAACAAGCAAAGGGAGACAGACTCAACCTCTAATGCAAACACACAGATAAAAAGAAAAAATAACACACAAGCAAGGGGAGACAGACTCAACCTTTAATGAAAACAAGCAGAGGGAGACCCACTCGACCTCTAAGCAGTCATGCTCCTAGCCTAAATATGCTAAACATGAATCTATTCTAATGCATCAATCAACCAAACAAAGGGGAGAGAAACCAAAATGAGCCACAGGAAAGTCATCCCATGCTACATCAGGTTGGAGGTGTATAAATACCAGAGTCCATCATGGGCTCAACCTCTTGAGGAATGCACAGAATCCAACCAAGGGAAGGATTAGGCTCTCCCAAGAGGGATCCTATGTCAATTGGACAGAAAAGACTGGGTATTAGTCTTAGATATCCATCTAAGGTAACTGGTATAGTGTATCAACACTGGATGCCCATCTCAGGCTCAACCTGTTGAGGAATGCACAGAATCCAACCAAGGGAAGGATTAGGCTCTCCCAAGAGGGATCCTAAGAAAAGGACTTTGAGATGGATGGCAGTATATAAACCAAGGGAATATACCATGCCATGAATGCCAATCTAAGGCTCAACCTCCTAAGGAATGCACATAATCCAACCAAAGGAAGGATTAGGCTCTCCCAGGAGGGCTCCTCATCAAGACTTGAAAGAGAAGGATAGTACAAACCAAAGGAATGTACTATACTGGGAAATGTCAATTCAGGGCTCAATCTCCTGAGGAATGCACATAATCCAACCAAAGGAAGGATTAGGCTGTCCCAGGAGGTCTCCTCATCAAGACTTGGAGAAATAGGGTAGGGCAAAGCCCAAGGAAGAAATCACATAGAGGGCAGAAGGCAACACAACACTTATAAGAAACCCTACAGACTAGCCACAAGGAACACCTTGACTAGGGGAACCTAAAGATCTAAAAAGGCCCTAATGAGGTATCCACCTTACTTCTATTCTATCAAGAGAGTATATGAAGGATAGAATCATCTAATGGTCACTATTGAGGTTCCACTAAAGTAAAGGTCATGCTAGAAGCATCACAAAGCTAGTCTAATTGTCAATCCTAAGAAAAATATGAAATCAAGTCCTAAAATTCTAGGGAATTTTCTAAGGGATCCTAAGAGGGTTAAGGGCTTATGGTATAAAATCCAAGGATTGAATCTAAAGGGACAGTCACCTATGAATTTCTAAACCTAAATTTATCAAAGGGGAACCCTAAAATGGAAGGTCATGGGAACCTAATTCAAAAATAGTCCTATTGTTTGCTAAAAATTATGAAATAAATCCTAGGGGATCATACACATCTATACTAACAGCCAGCCAAAAATCTCACTTAAATTCTATACCAATCAATCATACAAAAATCAGAAAGGAAATAGGCCAAAAATGCAATTTAAATGAAATATAAAAAATAGAAAAATGCCAATTAAATTGGAAATTGCATATAAATAAAATCTAAGCATACCAAAAAATCAGAAATAAAATGATGAGCATCCACATATTTTTATTTTATTTTTCTGATCAATAATGAATTTATTATGAATTTAAAATGACAAAAGCAATTAAAGAAATTATAAAAATCAAATAAGAAAATAAAATGTAAGGAATAATCAGGGCAGTTGGATCACGTGACCAAGTCTACCAATCCAAGGATCACCAGCGCGCCAACGCATTAATGAAACGCACACGTTTCATTTGGTCAAAGTCCAATCTCAGATTAAAACACAGGCGTACGATCTCATGACTAAGTCTTCAAATTCCACTGATCTAACGGACGTGGTTTATCTTCCTCGTTTGAACCTGGTTCTGGAGGGAATTCATTCAGATGAACCAGACGGTGGTTCCGGTGGCTGAGCCACCGTCTTCTCCGGTGAAGCAAAACTTACAGGTCATGAAAACAATGCGTATCTTATACCAATCTCTTTGTTTTCTCATGCTGAATCCAAATCCACCATTAGTTTCTCATAATTCCTCCTAGATTTTAAAACCCGATCAAGAATCCAAAATATGTCACATCCTGAATTCTCATCAAACCTCCAATTAAAGCCATAGATTTAATTTACATCTCACCAGGATCATCAATACATATTCAGTTCATGCTAAAACCTCAAGAACAGGTAGTTACAAGCTCTAACAGAAATCATGTCACACCTTGGATCATCACGAAACTTCAAAATTTCTAGCCTAAAATGATCTAATCATCTTCATAAACCTTAACCACAGTCTAAATCATGCAAGATAATCATAAAACTAGAGTAATTATGAGAGATAGAAACCTGGAATATAGACTGAAATTGAGGCAGTTATGGTGTGTTTCTTGCTCCAATCTTGTGCAGCTTTCCTCCTTGATCAATGATAAAGCTATTAGAAACCTCAATTTTCCTTGATTTGCTCTCAAACTCCAAACACGATTTTCAACTTCCAAGCTTCTTGCTCCAACTGCTCCAACTGATTCTTGCACCAAATGATCACCAAACTGATTTGAATTGGACCTTAGGCTTATATATAACTTGTTTGAGTGCTTTGGAGGCCCAAAGAAAGCCCAAACTGAGATATCCAATCCTCACATTTCCTTCCAAAATTCAATCATGGTGTACACGAATTCCATGCATTCTCAGCTCTAAGAAGCTCCACATGACTTGCACATGACCTATGGAACATGAATGGACAGGATTGAGTCCTTACTTTCATCCTATGGTGGATCTTGGAAGTGTAACTTCACCATGAAGTAACAAAGTGGAATGCCATGAATTATGCCTCAAGATGATTTTCTAACAATGCCAATGTGCTCCAAATGGTTTTTCTAGTCAAAATGAGTACTCATATGCGTTTGTTTGAACTCTTATCATTAAATTTGAATTTTTCATCTTTAATGCCTTTAAAAATGCCCTTTACCAAGTTCCCTCAAACCAATTCTTGCCCTAAGCCAAATCAAAGCCTTATGGAAACATGGTTGAAGTTAAAATCCCATTTTGAGCAAGTTTTGTGTTGGACAAAACTTCATTTGAAGTGTGCAAGATAGTGAAAATGACCTATAATGCCAAATGACCTATAATCTCACTTTCCCAAAATACCCCTGACTTGTAAACCACATAACTTGAGTTCTACAAATCATATGGAATACTTATAGTACAATTTGGAAATCTAAGATCAATACCTACAACTTTCATGTTGGCCAACAGTTGAAGGGAAACATCCTTCTAGGTCAAAAGTGCCTTGGAAGTTGGTTGACTTTTGCAGACAAAATTCACATTCATCCGATGACCTGTAATTTGTCTGGATCATAACTTGAGTTCCATAAATCCAATGGAGGACTTCTAGTACTCAAATTAAAGCTAAGAACATTATCTACAAGTTCCATGTTGGCAAAAAGTTGAGATGAAACATGTATCTTGAGATAAGTGGTCTTGAAGTTAGGCACTAAATATGGAATTTTACCCTGAGAACCCTAGTTTAACAACTCCTCACACTTTGAATTCTTCTTGGATTGATGTTGGAAAATCACCTCATGTATCTCAACATATCCTTTCATGATTATAAAGACTTATAATTGAGTCTTAATCTCCTCCAATTGCACAGTTGACTTAAGGTTACTCAGATGAAAACCCTAATTGCAACAACCTCAACTGTGGCTCTTCACACTTGGCATAATGACTTGACTGAGCTCCACCATGACCCTCAAGGCACTCCATGAGCTCTATCCACACTCCATACATGATCAAGACTCCACAACTCATTGATGGTCTTCTATTGGTCCTCAGGTTATGAGATGAACCCTATATAAGCAACCAAACTTCTCAAGAGCATAAACCTCTTTCTGATGACTTTGGTGACCTCTCAAGCTTGAATAAGACCTCTAGATAGGCTCCTCTTGATATACACCACACTTGATCCCCTGCTAAATGAACAATGTTATACTATGCGAATGCTAGATCCATGATATGGTAATGCAATGAAACATAAACCAAGTAAGAAAAAGGTTAGGCAAATTTTGGGGTGCAACAGCTGCCCCTATTCAAGCGACTTGGACCTGACTGGATGAAAAGCGAACGAATTTCAGCCAATCAAGCTAAAAGACGGTTGAATACCAAAGAACCCAGAAATTCTCTAACCGAATGAATAAACTGCACAAACTGCTTAGGGAACAAAATTCCAAACAATTGAATCTGGTTGTCACGACAACAACTGATCAATCATTTGATAAAGAACAGCTGATTTCAACATCAATCACCTGTGTGACGCCACAGGCGTTGAATCAACAATCAATCTTCAAATATACGCTACAATAAGCATGCACCGAGCCACAGGACCATATCAAAATATTATCCTTGACCTTCCATCTCCGAAGAAACGAGCAGGCACTACGTAAAAGTGTAAATCGTCATTATCTTTGACCTTCCATCTCCATAGAAACGGGAAGACGATAAATAAAAGCACGAACTGTCAATATCTCTGACCTTCCATTTCCGCAGAAACGGGCATACACTAAATAAAAGTGCAAACTGTCAATATCTCTGACCTTCCATCTCCGCAGAAACGGGCATACACTAAATAAAAGTGCGAAATGTCAATATCGACCTTCCATTTCCGCAGAAACGGGCATACGCTAAATAAAAGCGCGGATCGTCAATATCTCTGACCATCCATTTCCGCAGAAACGGGCATACGCTAAATAAAAGCGCGGATCGTCAATATCTCTGACCTTCCATTTCCGCAGAAATGGGAATACACTAAATAACAGTGTGAACTGTCAATATCTCTGACCTTCCATTTCCACAGAAACGGGCATACACTAAATAAAAGCGCGAACCGAGCATCTGAAGACTTGAACAAGTAACTCTGCGGGGAATTTCTGACATCAGCTGCCAGACATCCATCTTGAACAAAAATGGGTAACAACTTCGAAGGCATAATCCACGAGATCTTCTAACGCTGACGTAACAGCAATCCGAGGAAAACTCTACAGGGGAGATTCTGGCGTCAACTGCCAGACACTTACCTTGGCAACAGGTAATTACTTCAAAGGTATAATCATGACATCTTTCCTTTTAAAACGCTGACGCCACAACAATCTGAGGAAAACTCCGCTGGGGAAGAAGAGAAACTTAACCAAGCAACACTGATGAAGGAACACATGATAGGACGAACGTTGTCATCACATATCTCATGTCAACATTTGAATATTCGAAAACCATCCTGAACAAGAATTCCAATCTCCTGCAAGGAAAAACACCTGAAAACAAAGCGGTAACCAACCTGGCTTATGTTTCAAAATGCACATGTTTGAAAATGGCGTAATGCTCCATACGGAATTAAAATGCTACGCGTTTGGGTAGATGATATGCACGACGCAAATGCAAAGGGACGTTCCTGCAAAATAAATGTCGGAGGAACGAAACCAAACTTCCGATGGGGGAAGAAAAACAATCCTACTGGGGATATCTCGAAATATCCGGAGTTACGAACTCTGCTGAGGATGATCAACCCTATTGGAGGAAAGACAACCTGCTGGAGAACAGAAAGAACAGTCCTGCATGGGGATATCTCAAAATATCCGGAGTTACGAACTCTGCAGAGGATGAACAACCTATTGGAGGAAAGTTAACCTGCTGGAGAACAGAAAGAACAATCCTGCACGGGGATGATCCTTTCAAACCACTGACAACCTGGTTATACCCTGTGAGGTATTCACTGGGGATCAAATGTACACACGACCAACTGCTGGGAATGCACATCACTGTCTGACTGCTTGCTAGCTTGCATCCAACTCTTCCGGGGATAAAATGCGACTTCCATCTGCTGGGGAGGAATAAGATCGCCTAGAGCCTGCTCCTACGTTAAGGGACTCCAGCTGGGGAAACCCGATCCCATGGCTATTTGCTTTGAAGGTAACGACCCTGCAAAACATGAACGAAACAAGACATCCTATACAAAAGGAACTATCTTGGTTAATATCTGTGACAATTGTTCAGTTAATTCAAAGTTTTAACAATTATTGGCCGAGGTCTGCAAGTTTATGCACGTGCAAGTTTATCAAAAACATCGGCGTTTTCCACAAACAAAACAGTAAAAGTTCACACAAACAACAAACATCATGTACTAAATAGTATGCGCTTATTGATAACGGGCCTGTAAAATAGGCAAAGCTTTTACAATAGATGCAACTCCTGAAAAGAGGACGTTACAAAAAATAAATACAAATATGTACAGAGGTACAAAGAAATTTGTATACATGTCGGCAATGTGGTACAGACAAACACCATGAGCTGATCCCCCTATGACTCGCCTGACTCAGACGCTCTCTTGATACTCTGTCCTCGGAAGAGATTGACTTGGATAATCGACCCTCAGGTACTCCCAAAACACTAAGCAATGCAGTATCAAACTCGGACCGCAGTCATTTGCTTTTTCAATCCCTAACTTTTACCTGAATCGCCCTTTGCGGGTTTTCAATTCACCGGGATGCCCTTTTTAGCCAAAGTCGCCTTTTCAGGTTTTCGACCTCGTGGGTGTACATCTTTTCAATTTGATCCCTAATTTTTGCCCGAACCTTTTCTCTCTTTTTTTTGGTTCATCGGGATGCCCCATTTTTTCCTAGACTTTCTCTTTTTTGTCCAGCGGGTCTCTTTCAGCAAAGTATTTTTTTAACTGCATCCGAGTTCACAGGGGATGTAAAATCCTCGCCATCCATGGTGGACAACAGTAAGGCTCCTCCAGAGAAGACCTTTCGAACGATATATGGACCTTCATAGTTGGGAGTCCATTTGCCCCTGTGATCTGATTGTGGTGGGAGAATCTTCTTCAACACAAGATCGCCCGTCTGAAAGCTTCGAGGGCGCACCTTCTTGTCGTAAGCTTTCTTCATTCGGCTCTAATATAACCGACCATATACGATAGATGCAAGTCTCTTCTCATCCATCAAACTAAGCTGATTCAATCTATTCTTTATCCACTCTACCTCATCAAGTTGGACATCGAGCAAAACTCTCAAAGAAGGAATCTCAACTTCCAATGGTAGAACAGCTTCCATACCATACACCAGTGAGAAAGGTGTTGCCCCAGTTGATATGCATACTGTCGTACGATAACCGTGCAATGCAAAGAGCAACATCTCGTGCTAATCTTTGTATGTTACAACCATCTTCTGAACTATCTTCTTGATGTTCTTGTTGGCTGCTTCGACAATGCCATTCATCTTGGGCCAATAGGGAGATGAGTTGTGGTGCTTAATCTTGAAATTCTGGCACAATTCCTTCATCATCTTATTATTCAAGTTCCAACCATTGTCAGTAATGATTCTTTCAGGAATTCCGTAACGACAGATAATGTCCTTTTTGATAAACCGGGCTACTACTTGCTTGGTAACATTGGCGTAGGACGCTGCTTCGACCCATTTGGTGAAGTAATCGATAGCTACCAAGATGAACCGGTGTCCGTTGGATGCAGTGGGCTCAATTTTGCCAATCATATCGATGCCCCACATGGAGAAAGGCCACGGGGACGCCATAACATTCAGAGGGCTCGGCGGCACATGAATCTTGTCTGCGTAAATCTGGCATTTATGGCATTTCTTCGCGAACTTGAAACAATCTTTTTCCATCGTCATCCAATAATACCCTGCTCGTAATAACTTTCGAGACATAGCATGTCCGCCGGCGTGGGTGCCAAAGGTACCCTTGTGGACCTCCTCCATGAGCAGATTAGCTTCTTTCTCATCCACACATCGCAATAGCACCAAATCATGGTTTCTCCTGTACATAACACCATCTGGATTCAAGTAGAAGTTGCCAACCAATCTCCTAAGAGTCTTCTTATCACGGATGGATGCCCCAGTCGGATACTCTTGGTTCTTTAGGAAATTCTGGATATCAAAATACCACGGCTTGCCATCGGAAGCTTCCTCAATGGCGAATATAAATGCGGGCCTATCAAGGCGAGAGATAACTATTCTGGGAGCATCATTCCAGAAGTTAACTTTTTACATTGAAGACAATGTCGCAAGAGCGTCAGCCATCTGATGTTCTGCCCGTGGCACATGGTGAAACTCTACTCTGTCAAAGAAGGGCAACAACCTCCTTGCATAATTCATGTACGGTATCATATTAGGCTGACGAGTCTCCCATTCTCCCTTGATCTGGTTCACGACTAGCACGGAGTCTCCATACACATCAAGATTTTTAATCCTCAAATCAATAGCCTCCTCGAGACCCATGATACACGCCTCATATTCAGCCTCATTATTGGTAACTGGAAATGTCAATCTGGCAGTGAACGGGATGTGCGTCCTATGGGGAGTCGTAATGATTGCCCCAATCCCACTTCCGTATGAATTAACAGCACCGTCGAAAATCAATTGCCATTGGGAACTCTGTTCAGGACCTTCACCATGCAACGACTCCTCGCAGTCTTTCGTCTTTAGGTACATGATATCCTCGTCAGGAAAATCAAACTTCATTGGTTGGTAATCCTCGATTGGCTGCTCGGCCAGGTACTCTGACATCATGCTACCTTTGATAGCCTTTTGCGAAACATATTGTATATCGTACTCTATCAGTACCATTTGCCATCGGGCAATCCTTCCTGAAAGCGCCTGCTTTTCAAAGACATATTTGATTGGATCCATCTTCAAAATCAGCATGGTTGTATGATTTAGCATGTATTGTCTCAAACATTTTGCAGCCCAAGCCAGTGCACAACACGTCTTTTCGAGCATTGAGTAACGGGATTCACAATCTGTGAACTTTTTACTCAAGTAATAAATCGCATGCTCTTTTCGTCCAGTCTCGTCATGTTGACCGAGAACACAACCCATACTGTTCTCAAGAACCGTCAAGTACATGATCAGCGGCCTTCCGGATACTGGAGGTATCAATATCGGAGGTTCCTGCAAGTATTCTTTTATTTTCTCAAATGCCTTTTGACAATTTTCGTTCCAGAAAATCGCCTGATCTTTTTTCAACAGTTTAAACATCAGCTCACATGTGGCTGTGATGTGAGATATGAACTAGGCAATGTAGTTCAACCTCCCCAAAAAGCCACGAACCTCTTTCTCCGTTTTAGGCGCTGGCATTTCTTGTATAGCCTTTATTTTTGCAGGATCAACCTCAATTCCTCTTTCGCTAACCATGAACCCCAATAGCTTTCCAGATCTCACCCCGAAGGTGCACTTATTAGGATTCAGCCTCAGCCTGAATTTCCTAAGCCTCTCAAACAATTTCAGAAGATTCACCAGATGCTCTTCCTCCGTCTGTGATTTGGCAATCATATCGTCAACATAGACCTCAACCTCTTTATGCATCATGTCATGAAAGAGCGTCATCATAGCACGCTGATATGTTGCCCCAGCGTTCTTCAAACCAAAGGGCATCACTTTGTAGCAGAACGTTCCCCACAGGGTAATGAAAGTTGTTTTCTCCATATCCTCCGGCGCCATCTTAATCTGATTATAGCCCGAAAAGCCGTCCATGAAGGAAAACACAGAGAATTGAGCAGTATTGTCGACCAATACGTCAATATGAGGAAGCGGGAAGTCATCCTTAGGGCTCGCCTTGTTTAGATCCCGATAGTCAACGCACATCTGTACCTTACCATCTTTCTTTGGTACAGGTACTATATTGGCGACCCAAGGAGGGTAAGTTGTAACAGCTAGAAAACCAGCGTCCCACTGTTTCTGCACTTCCTTTTTAATCTTTACGGCCATATCTGGTTTCGTTCTTCTGAGCTTTTGCTTGACCGGCGGACATTCTTCACGCAATGGCAAGCGGTGGACCACAATATCACTGTCTAACCTAGGCATATCATCATAAGACCAAGCAAAGATGTCACTATACTCTCGAAGCATTTCGACAAGTCTCTGCTTGATATTGCTTTGCAGCGCCGCCCCTATCCGGACATTCCTGACAACTTCTTTCGAACCCAAATTAACGACCTCAATTTCCTCCTGATGAGGCAGAATGACTTTCTCTTCTTGCCTCAAAAGTCGAGTCAGCTCTTCTGGTAAGTCGTCGTTCGCAACAATCTCTTCCTCGACTTGAAATATCGGATGCTCAAAGTCGAAGCGAGTCATAGGGAGTTTTTGATCGGTGTCATCTGAAATATGGATCCTGCAAGAGAAAGGGCTAAATGCTTCAAATGATATGCAAACAAAGCACACAACCACGTTGCCATTTTATTGAAAAATAGAAAGCGGAAAAACATGGATCACAAAATTTGCATGAGAAGAACGCCTTTATTTGATGATTAAAGCAAAGCATACACATAAACAAGTAGGCCCTGTAATAAAATCACTATGCCCCGGGTAGGACATAGGATTGTACAACAATCGAAAAAACAAGGCATTATTGTTTCGTCGTCACTTGAATAAAGTCCTGAATAGACCAGTTGCATAGGTTTTGTCCTGGCTCGGTGGGCTTGATCCATGAATCCATGTCACAGTCGCTATCTCCATCTTCACAGTCAGACACAGCATTAATCGTTTCAAAACTGACTCCTCCTGGAGTAAACACAATCGGCCCCTTGAACTTTGGCGCGCTCTGTGACGAAGATGACGACGACGGGTGATATCCCAAGCCAAACTTGTCCTGCTTAACAGGAATCTCCAGAACTTGACCCCAACCTTTAGTCTCCCCGGCCTGAACTACCGCTTGGGCTTCTCTGTACGAAGACATAGCCACCTCTGGCCCACTGCTTATGACAGGAGATTTGTCTTTGATCTGCACCCCTTCAAAAGCTTGGCATAATGTCTCATGAACCTCGCCATACACTTCGACATATTTGAATGATGACAGGTGACTTACCAGGATATCTTCTTCCCCACATACAGTGACACTGCTACCACCGACCATATACTTAAGCTTTTGGTGCAACGTAGGCATTACAGCCTCTGCAGAGTGAATCCAAGGTCGTCCTAGCATACATCTATAAGCTGGTTGTATATCTATAATATAAAACACAGTATCAAACACCTCTAGACCAACCTGGATTGGTAACGTTAATTCCCCAAACACGGACCTTCTAGTCCCGTCAAAATCTCTCACTACCAAGTCACTTGGCGTGCATATTATACCTCGGGTATCCAGCTTCAACAGTGCCTTCTTGGGCAAAACATTCAAGGACGAACCAGTGTCAACAAAGACATGAGACATAACAGTGCCCCTACACTCAACTGAAACATGCAACGCACTATTATGGTAGCGGCCCCTGGGTGTTAAATTAAAATCTGTAAAGCCAAGGCCATGCCCCGCGTTCACGTGCGCAATTACTCCTTCGAGCTGATTGACGGATATCTCCTAGGGTACATAGGCAGTGCCAAACGCTTTCAGCAAGGCGTTCCGATGAGCTTCATAACAAAGCAACAATGACAAAATCGAGATTTTGGAGGGCGTCTGCTGCAGATGATCAACAATTTTATAATCACTCTTCCAGATTAATCTCATAAATTCTTCCACATCTTTAGTCAAAGACTCTTTTTCCTTCTCTTGAGAAGGTCCTTCTTCATTGACTTTGCCTTTCCCCTTGGCAATTCTCTCAGCTTCTACTTCTGTTGACGCAAATATTCTACCGCTGCGGGTTATGCCCCCTGCCCCCACAAGGTTATCAACTGACCCAACCGGCGGGCTTTCCAGGTTAATCTTTTCTCCATTGCAGTAAACTTCCGCCCCATAGTTCCAAGGGATGGCTTTGGTGCTTTCATATGGAATGGGTCCAGCTTTAGTTATAGTGATGGTCGGCCTCTTGGGAGGTTTCGATATCGTGACAGTCTTAAACGGGATCGTAACCGTTGCAACTTCGCCCTGCTCTTCAACTATCGCCCCAATAGGCTTCTCTTCAGCAGTACGGTCGAATTGCAACGTTCCTTCATTAATCAGCCCTTGAACACCTCTTCTTAAGTTATCACAACCCTCAGGCCGGGCTAAACAGTCAGCACAATCTGTATCACAACCAGGGAAGACTCCCCCTTTCAGCAACCTGCTCTTTACACAGCCCAGAGGCGTCTTCAATTCATCTACATTCATGACCAAATTCAGACTGGCATCTTCCAAGATTGCACCCACCTATGCAGAACCGTGAGACGACATCAGATTGTTTTCAATGTTGCGTGCCTCATTACCAAAGTTTATAGCTTTACTATCTATCAAATCCTGCACCTTGTGCTTGAATGCTTAACAATCCTCTATGCTATGACCGGGTGCCCCGGAGTGGAATTCACAATTTGCATTGGCATCATAACCAAAAGGAGGCGTGCCTTTCGGCGGAGCTAGCGTCCTTTTCTCAACAAGCTGCAATTGTAATAGAGTTTGAAAAAGCTGAGCATACGGTAGTGGGGGCACATCAAATACTCTTTTCACGGCCCTAACCCGACCTTGGTGCCTTTGCGGAGTAGAATTCTGTTGTCCCTGTTGCTGTTGTGGCTGTTGTTGTTGCTGAGGTACAGGAATTGTCACACTAGCAACCTGCTGCCTGCGCCAATTCTGACTTATATCCCTTCTTCGATCGCTACATACCGAATTACTGTCTCCCTTCTTTTTATTCCCAAAAGCCTTTTTACCACCCCCAGCTGAGGTTGATTCTCCTGCTTGAATCTTACTGATCTTGATGCCGTTCTCTATACGTTCTCCCAAAAGTATCATATCAGAAAAACTATTTGTTGTACAATTGAGGAGCTTGTCATAATACAAACCAGAGAAAGTGCCCACAAAAAGATCCACTAACTCACGCTCTACCATGGTGGGTGCACCCTAGCTGCAAGCTCACGCCACCTCTGGGCGTACTCTTTAAAACTCTTGCCATTCTTCTGAGAAAGATTTTGGAGTTGGACCCTGTTCGGTGCAAGGTCGCTGTTATATTGATAATGCCTTACAAAGGCTTCCGCCAACTCTTTCCAGCTACCAATCTGAGTGGGCTCTAACCCCATATACCATTCCAATGACGGTCCAGACAAACTATCCTGGAAAAAATGCATCAGCATCTTTTCGTCATCAGAATAAGCGGACATTCTCCGATAATAAGACCGTACATGAACTCTTGGGCAAGTATCCCCCTTATACTTGTCGAAAGTAGGCGCTTTGAACTTGAGGGGCACCCTCAAGCCAAGAACCAACCCCATATTATCCATGTCCAACCCCATGGAATTCTGATTGGCAAGACCTCTCACTTGTTCCTCTAACATCTTGAACCTTCGGTCATTGTCAGTGGGCATCTCAAGATCCCTTCCTGGCAGAGGGAAAGCTTCTTCTTGACGATCCTCGCCCCAATGAGAATCCCCATTATCATACCCTGCGTAAGCAGCATTAGGACCAAAGCCAGTCTGATTGAACCTGGAACCATGCCCCACATTACCAAAGCCCTGATTAGCAGCACCTGGACCAAAGCCAGCATTGTAGAAACCCATCCCGAAACCGTTGTTGCTTGCGTTGCCAAAACCTGTATTGCCAAAGCCCTGATTGTCATAGCCTTGATTGGCACCACCAAAACCAGCATTGCCAACACCAATACCTACACCAGTGTTCCCAACACCAACACTAAAACCAGCATTCCCAGTTCCAACATTAAAACCAGCATTTCCAGCTCCAACATTTATGTTGGTTTCCACGTGCCCGTTACCGTTACCAGTCACATTCCAATTCCCAGCCCCATTACCGTTCTCAGTAGCATTGAGGACGACCACTGGTACAGCATCACCCGCTCGGGGAGTCTCGACTTGAGAAGGATTGGTAGCAACCCCACCATGTAGCACACCGTTACCATCGACTCGTGCAATCAGCGGCTGCACCAGAGTCTGAAGCTGCTCTTGGCCCTTGTCCACAGTTTCCATAACCTTCATGAACTGCGCCATCCTGTCGCACATCTCCTGCATCTTAGTTTGCATTTGATCCATGGCTTTCTTGCAGTTACTTCTCGTAGAATAGCGATGAATTCGCTGATCGGCAATCCTGAAACCTGCATCAACAGAGGGTTAGAAAAACAGCTCAAGGTACCTGTCATGCAAATGATTCATGCAAATGCAAACGTGTGTTTGTGCCTTGGGGATATTCCCCCCCCCCCCCCCACCCACCGATCCTAGTTTCCGAGACAAATAAAGCCCAACATCCAATCATGGAAAAGAAATCCTCGTATATATATGAAAAGCCCACGTGGGTAGCGTACAACTGTAATCACATACAACTGAAGCAAAAGGCATGATCCCAACCAACAGGCCTGGCAGTGATCAACATATCAATGCATAAAACGTACAAAGAAATATAAAGAAATCAAGTGCGGCTACGGGCACAGAAATCCTCTAGTAACTTCTTTGTAGTGGGATGGTTAGGCTGAGTGAGCAGGCTCTGGATCAACAAATCCCTTTGCCTGATGGCATCTGGAAGGTTCTTGGCAATGCTCCCACAAACACCCTCTTCAGAATGGTTCTCCACCCTACTCCTCTTAGCGTCAGCCCGGAGTTGACAATCCATTAGGTTTGCCTTGGTCTCAACCAACCTATACTGGACGTCTCTTCGGAGTGAGGCTTCAGCCTCTATCTGCTTGTCTTTGGCCTCAATCTGAGCTTCCAACTGGGTTATCCGCTGCTTCAGCTTTTCTTCCCGCTCTTTGTGGCTAGTCAAAGTGTTGTTCCACAACTTCTCGTACTGGGTCAACTTCCGGTATGCCCTATCCAGATCCTGCTTCTTGGTGGTCAATACCCCGTGCACTGCCTTCAGGTCCAACCCAAGACGCTCTCTGGAATCAGTCTCTTTGGTCAAATTAGCGCCCAGGTGGTTGATCATCTTTGTCTGCTTCTTGCAGGTGTAGACGACTTCGTTCTTTTCACTCCGGAGTTGGGCAATCTCTTTCTCCAACTCTTCATTGGCTTTTTGTAGCTCTTCTTTCTCTCAGAGTACCTGGTTGAACTTCTGGATATCAACTGTGGTAGGTTCTTTGTACACGGGGGGATACAAAGGTTCCACTGCAGGAAACGACATTAGAAACTTGGCGGCTCTTTCTCGGACCCAAGCCACATATGGATCAAAGGCCTTGTTGTTACTTTTTCCTAGCAAGACTTTTCCCTTTTGGTGAACTTTGCTCCAAGCATTCTGTACCTTAACCAAAGTATCACCTTCAAGCAACCCTGTGAGATACAGAGATTCATGTATCTCTTCTTCTTCAGGAGGACCTCGTAGTGCATACCCGAATTGTCATACTAGCAGAGAGGAATTATAGTTGATACATTCATTCCTTCCGACCAAGGGGACGTTAGGAAAGCCACAGCAGCTATGTACAATATCTTTGCCCAGTAGATATCTATCAAACCAGATAATATTGTCAACAGACAAACCCATCAAACGAGCAGACCAGGGTGACGACTCTGCGGTATCAATGAATGGACCCTTCTTAGGAAGATGGCTAGCAAACCACTTATACAGTAAAGGAGCACAACATGCCACGTTCTTCCCCTTTCTGTTTTCATTTTTGCTGTGGACTGAATGGTAGACGTCTCCGAGGAGAGTGGGTACTGGATTCCCGAAAGCAAATATATGGTAGGCATCCATACCTATGAAGTCCGGATGACTTGGGAATAACACGATACCATAAATGCAAAGGGCTAAGAAGGCATTGAATATATCCCAACGACCCTTCTTGGCAAACTTTCGGGCCTTTTCCACCAGGAAAGGCAAAGAAAAACCCTGAACTCCAATCTTTCTGAACACCATCCCTTTCAACTCTGAATCATCTACATGAAGAGCGGTAGTCAACTTACCCAGGTCAGGTTCGCCCTCAACACGGTAATAAGGCATCTGATTCAACAAAGGTACCCCCAGCAAGTCAGAATACTCTTCCAGGGTCGGAGCTAGGACATAGTCTGGAAAAACGAAGCATCTGAGCTGCGGGTCATAAAACTGCAGAAGAGCGTAGAGGCCGTTCAACTCATACGTAGAAAGCGTACACACAATACCCAAAAGTCTCCCATAACACTTTCTTCAATCCTCCATCACCATCTTACCCGCCAAAGAAATCAAAGCCCGTAACTCTCGGATGTCAGGTGTTGGTAGCTTGTAAGCCACAATCTTCTTCAGAGATGCCATATCAGCCATGAGGATCAAGATCACTAGAACCAGGGGAGAAATATGCACCTGCAACACAGACACACATTAATGATATGCAAATGAGGATGCAAAAATGCAAGATGCAATCATGCAACAGGGGATCAAGATGACTGTGCTGTTGAGGAGACCGAGGCTCTACTCTGTCAAGAACAAACATATCTATGATAATAAGGACCCTCTGATACCCACAATACTGATTCACTGTCAAGAAAACCAAGTTGTCTGAAGGTAAAGGTTCCCTGCAATAACCCGACCCTGCTCACAGGTATGAACCTAATCACAGAAAAGGTTCGGCATCTTATGCGGTCATCAGCGTCACAGACTTTCAAGAAACGATGATACGATACCCAGGAAGGTGTGGCATCATCATCTCTTGAAGCGGCCTCACTTAGCTGAATCCCAAATGATTGGTCCCCAAAGTCGACAATCCTCAGATCCAAAATCCCCTCGAGTCCAAAGGACCGATAGGAAGTCATCAAAGAGAACCTCGTCTGAGTGTGGATTACATGGGAACTGATGCAAGCAAAGCAAGAACGTCCACCACTAATCCACTCTAATGCTATGTATATGCTCTCAAGCCTGGGTCTGGCTTCTCACTCATCAGAGCCCCTCCCCACAACAGCATAATAATGATATCATACCGAAAATAAAGTGCGGAAAGTAAAAATGCGATAAGTAAATCCAACAGATAAACACGCAAGCGCTAGGATTGACTCGCATAGGGAACTAGAGTCCCCAGCAGATTCGCCAGCTGTCGCTACTGCGAAAATAAGGTACCGGCAAAACAGAAGAGTCGCCACCTTTCGTTATTTATCCCTCAGAACGAGAAAGGAAACGATCGGAAAAACCTGACGAAAAGGTATAAGACAAGGTCATCGCAACCATGTTTGGGTTCGGGAGTCGGTTACGCAAGGGGAAGGTATTAGAACTCCTCACGTCCATCGTACTCGATAGGATCCATGCTTGTTGTGTTTATCTGACGGGTTGATTTAACTATCTACGCTAAAAGTATGGTCTGAAAAGGAAAAGAAAATGACTCGGCAGAACACAACAGTTATATGCCTACGTATTCCCGTCTGGAACGACAAATCAGAGTCAACGTAGTTCGGCTAACTACGGGTTACGGGGAAAGGTTGCTCGCCGAGATGTCACATCTCGTGCCTACGTAATTTCACACGGTGCGAAAGATCAGAGCAAATGTAGTTCGGGACTACGGAACACAGGTTTGTTCAACTGTTTTTATCCGAGTAGGGTTAACAGACGGTTCCAGCAGTTGGTGTATGTAGCTCGCTCGTCGGAGACTTAGGCGTTTCCCGTTTGCGGTAGAACCGAGAGTTAACAAAACTCCCCTTATGAAAAAAAGGGTTTAGAGGGTTAAAGGTCCAAGAGGACAAAAAGATGTTGGATCTTTGTTTTCTGTCTTTTACGAAAGAAGTGTTTTTCATGGGTGTTTGTAGTTAGTACAGCTCTAGAGACTATGACCTGGGAACGAATGCGTTGCATATCGTCCAAAGGACGTATACTAAACACTCTAGACGATTGAGGGGAGACCACTCAATTATCACTACCCAAGTAGCTTAAGGCTCGTAACGCGCTTGTACTAACTCGCCTTTATTACGTTTTTTACTGTTGTTTTGAGATGAGAAGAGAAAGGACGCACTAAAGGGGAACTGATCCAATTCTAAAGTTGTCATGCAAAATTGATCCTATGATTAGGGTTAGGAGGGGGCTACCTAGTTTTATCATGCATGGTTAGAACCCTAATGTCTGTCGTAACTTCTCTTGAACAAGAGAAGTCAGAGTTCCTAAGGGAACATGGCAATGGTACACAGAAACAGACAAAGCAAATACTGTAAAGAAATAACTATAAGTAAAATGCATGCAATGCAACAATACAAGCAGAAGGATACAAACTCAACTTCTTAGCAATCAAGCAAAAAGAAAACAGTCACAACAGACAAGCAGAGGGAGACAGACTCAACCTCTAATGCAAACACACAGATAAAACAAAAAAACAACACACAGGCAAGGGGAGACATACTCAACCCTTAATGCAAACAAGCAGAGGGAGACCCACTCGACCTCTAAGCAGTCATGCTCCTAGCCTAAATATGCTAAACATGAATCTATTCTAATGCATCAATCAACCAAACAAAGGGGAGAGAAACCAAAATGAGCCACAGGAAAGTCATCCCATGCTATATCAGGTTGGAGGTGTATAAATACCAGAGTCCATCATGGGCTCAACCTCTTGAGGAATGCACAAAATCCAACCAAGGGAAGGATTAGGCTCTCCCAAGAGGGATCCTATGTCAATTGGACAGAAAAGACTGGGTATTAGTCTTAGATATCCATCTAAGGTAACTGGTATAGTGTATCAACACTGGATGCCCATCTCAGGCTCAACCTGTTGAGGAATGCACAGAATCCAACCAAGGGAAGGATTAGGCTCTCCCAAGAGGGATCCTAAGAAAAGGACTTTGAGATGGATGACAGTATATAAACTAAGGGAATATACCATGCCAAGAATGCCAATCTAAGGCTCAACCTCCTGAGGAATGCACAGAATCCAACCAAAGGAAGGATTAGGCTCTCCTAGGATGGCTCCTCATCAAGACTTGAAAGAGAAGGATAGTACAAACCAAAGGAATGTACTATACTGGGAAATGTCAATTCAGGGCTCAACCTCCTGAGGAATGCACAGAATCCAACCAAAGGAAGGATTAGGCTGTCCCAGGAGGTCTCCTCATCAAGACTTGGAGAAATAGGGTAGGGCAAAGCCTAAGGAAGAAATCACATACAGGGAAGAAGGCAACACAACACTTATAAGAAACCCTACAGACTAGCCACAAGGAACACCTAGACTAGGGGAACCTAAAGCTCTAAAAAGGCCCTAATGAGGTATCCACCTTACTTCTATTCTATCAAGAGAGTATATGAAGGCTAGAATCATCTAATGGTCACTATTGAGGTTCCATTAAAGGAAAGGTCATGTTAGAAGCATCACAAAGATGGTCTAATTGTTAATCCTAAGAAAAATATGAAATCAAGTCCTAAAATTCTAGGGAATTTTCTAAGGGATCCTAAGAGGGTTAGGGGCTTATGGTATAAAATCCAGGGATTGACTATAAAGGGACAGTCACCTAAGAATTTCTAAACCTAAAGTTATCAAAGGGGAACCCTAAAATGGAAGGTCATGGGAACCTAATTCAAAAACAGTCCTATTGTTTGCTAAAAATTATGAAATAAATCCTAGGGGATCATGCACATCTATACTAACAGCCAGCCAAAAATCTCACTTAAATTCTATACCAATCAAACATACAAAAATCAGAAAGGAAATAGGCCAAAAATGCAATTTAAATGAAATAGAAAAAATAGAAAAATGCCAATTAAATTGGAAATTGCATCAAAATAAAATCTAAGCATACCAAAAAATCAGAAATAAAATGATGAGCATCCACATATTTTTATTTTATTTTCCTAATCAATAATGAATTTATTATGAATTCAAAATGACAAAAGCAATTAAAGAAATTATAAAAATCAAATAAGAAAATAAAATGCAAGGAATAATCAGAGCAGTTGGATCACGTGACCAAGTCTACCAATCCAAGAATCACCAGCGCGCCAGCGCATTAATGAAACGCACGCATTTCATTTGGTCAAAGTCCAATCTCAGATTAAAACATAGGCCTACGATCTCATGACTAAGTCTTCAAATTCCACTTATCTAACGGACGTGGTTTATCTTCCTCGTTTGAACCTGGTTCTGGAGGGAATTCATTCAGATGAACCAGACGGTGGTTCCGGTGGCTGAGCCACCGTCTTCTCCGGTGAAGCAAAACTTACAGGTCATGAAAACAAGGCGTATCTTATACGAATCTCTCTGTTTTCTCATGGTGAATCCAAATCCACCATTAGTTTCTCCTAATTCCTCCTAGATTTTAAAACTCGATCAAGAATCCAAAATATGTCACATCCTGAATTCTCATCAAACCTCCAATTAAAGCCACAGATCTAATCTACATCTCACTAGGATCATCAATACCTATTCAGTTCATGCTAAAACCTCAAGAACAGGTAGTTACAAGCTCTAACAGAAATCATGTCACACCTAGGATCATCACGAAACTTTCAAATTTCTAGCCTAAAATGATCTAATCATCTTCCTTAACCTTAACCACAGTCTAAATCATGCAAGATCATCATAAAACTAGAGTAATTGTGAGATATAGAAACCTGGAATATAGACTGAAATTGAGGCAGTTATGGTGTGTTTCTTGCTCCAATCTTGTGCAAATTTCCTCCTTGATCAATGATAAAGCTATTAGAAACCTCAATTTTCCTTGATTTGCTCTCAAACTCCAAACACGATTTTCAACTTCCAAGCTTCTTGCTCCAACTGCTCCAACTGATTCTTGCACCAAATGATCACCAAACTGATCTGAATTGGACCTTAGGCTTATATACAACTTGTTTGAGTGCTTTGGAGGCCCAAAGAAAGCCCAAACTGAGATATCCAATCCTCACATTTCCTTCCAAAATTCAATCATGGTGTACACGAATTCCCTGCATTCTCAGCTCTAAGAAGCTCCACATGACTTGCAAATGACCTATGGAACATCAATGGACATGATTGAGTCCTTACTTTCATCCTATGGTGGATCTTGGAAGTGTAACTTCACCATGAAGTAACAAAGTGGAATGCCATGAATTATGCCTCAAGCTGATTTTCTAACAATGCCAATGTGCTCCAAATAGTTTTTCTGGTCAAAATGAGTACTCATATGCATTTGTTTGAACTCTTATGATTAAATTTGAATTTTTCATCTTTAATGCCTTTAAAAATGCCCTTTACCAAGTTCCCTCAAACCAATTATTGCCCTAAGCCAAATCAAAGCCTCATGGATACATGGTTGAAGTTAAAATCCCATTTTGAGAAAGTTTGGTGTTGGACAAAACTTCATTTGAAGTGTGCAAGATAGTGAAAATGACCTATAATGCCAAATGACCTATAATCTCACTTTCCCAAAATACCCCTGACTTGTAAACCTCATAACTTGAGTTCTACAAATCAGATGGAAGACTTCTAGTACAATTTGGAAAGCTAAGATCAAGACTTACAACTTTCATGTTGGCAAAAAGTTGAGGAGAAACATCCTTCTAGGACAAAAGTTCCTTGGAAGTTGGTTGACTTTTGCAGACACAATTCACATTCATCCGATGACCTGTAACTTGTCTGGATCATAACTTGAGTTCCATAAATCCAATGGAGGACTTATAATACTCAAATTAAAGCTACAAACATGCTCTACAAGTTCCATGTTGGCCAAAAGTTGAGATGAAACTTGTATCTTGAGACAAGTGGTCTTGAAGTTAGGCACTAAATAGGGGATTTTACCCTGAGAACCCTAGTTTAGTAACTCCTCACACTTTGAATTCTTCTTGGATTGATCTTGGAATATCACCTCATGTATCTCAACACATCCTTCCATGATCCTAAAAACTTAGAATTGAGTTTTAATCTCCTCCAATTGCACAGTTGACTTAAGGTTACTCAGATGAAAACCCTAATTGCAACACCCTCAACTGTGGCTCTTCACACTTGGCATAATGACTTGACTGAGCTCCACCATGACCCTCAAGGCACTCCATGAGCTCTATCCACACTCCATCCATGATCAAGACTCCACAACTCACTGATGGTCTTCTATTGGTCCTCAGGTTTGGAGATGAACCCTATACAAGCAACCAAACTTCTCAAGAGCATAAACCTCTTTCTGATGACTTTGGTGACCTCTCAAGCTTGAATAAGACCTCTAGATAGGCTCCTCTTGATATACACCACACTTGATCCCCTTCTAAATGAAAAATGATATGCTATGCAAATGCTAGATCCATGATATGGTAATGCAATGAAACATAAACCAAGTAAGAAAAAGGTTAGGCAAATTTTGGGGTGCAACATAGGCAGCATATGAATATTTAAAGCAATAAAGAAATGCAGTAAATAAAATTAAGATAAAGAAAGTAAAGCATAAAGATAAACACCCAAACAAACAATGAAAGAAAACAAAACTAGGCAAGGCTCCAACATGCAAGAGCAAAGACTCCTCAGTAGAGTTGCCAGCTGAAGCTAACTTCGCACACTCAAAGATACAACAGAGTTGTCACCGAACTTTATTTAGTCCCAAAGGACATGGAAAATATTGATAAAACCCAACAGGAAGAGAAACGGGTAAGGGAGTCGGTTATGCAAAGGGAAGGTAATAGCACCCGACACATCTTTCGTACTCGACGGAAACCATTCTTCTTGCTTTTAGCCTCGGATGGGTTATCTATCTAAAGGCTACTAGCTAAAGAGGGAAGGTAAAAGGGACGAAGGAGGGAAGGTAAAAGGAACGAAGGAAAGTGCTCACGGAGGATTTGAGCCCTCGTGTCTATGTATCCTCATGTAATGAGAATTTCAGAGCTTCGTAGTTCATGGAACCAGGGAAGAAAAAGAGAAAAAAGGAAAAAGATCGGAAGAAAGGTGAAAGAAAGTTGGAAGAAAGTTCGAAGAAGGTTTCTCGCCAAGATCTCACGATCTCGTGCCTACGTATCCTCATAGCGTAATGAGGAAGTT
This sequence comes from Lathyrus sativus, assembly GCA_963859935.3. Lineage (NCBI taxonomy): Eukaryota > Viridiplantae > Streptophyta > Magnoliopsida > Fabales > Fabaceae > Lathyrus > Lathyrus sativus. The sequence continues at coordinate 316,371,939 of OZ012740.1, read as the reverse complement.
AGAGCTCCATAGTTCGGGGAACCAAGATAGGGAAAGAAATGGAAATGGTGTCAAAACCAAGAGCAAGAAGCAAATGAATGGTGTTGAAACCAAGAGAATAAAGAAGCAAGGAAGCTGAATCGAGACAAGGTGGGACCCACTGGGGATTCGATATATTAAGTGATAAACAGTGGTAAACCGAAGAAAGAGAGAATGTAACCTTGATGGGGAAGAAGGAAATTGGTGTTTAACTGACAGATGGTGGTCAACCAAATAAATGGATATTTGACCAAGAGGTGATTAACCCAACAAGGAGAAGGGAAATTGGTTTTAATAGACAGCCTGTGATCAACCAAAAGGACAAGTGCAGAACCAAGCGAAGGTTATGACCCAAGAGAATGGGTGTCGAACCAAGCAAAGGTTGTGAATCGTAGGGGTTTGGTACATCAAATGAAAGGCGTGGGTATTCGAACCAAGAGAAGGTTACTAACCGAAACACGTGGGTATTCGAACCAAAAGAATGTCGCTAACCCACAGAGGTATTGGTTTTAACAGACGAACTATGATCAACCAAAGGATAGGTGATAAACAAAGAGGTGATTAACCCAAGGAATGTTGGTTTTAACAGGCGGACTGTGATCAACCAAAGAACGGGTGATGAACAAAGAGGTAATTAACCCAAGGAAGATTGGTTTTAATAGGTGGAGTATGATTAACTGAAGAAACGGGTGATTAACCAAGAGCTGATTAACCCAAGGAAAGATTGGTTTTAACAGATAGGTTGTGATCAACCAAAGGACGGGTGATGAACCAAGAGGTGATTAACCCAAGAGAAACTCAATATGTTCACAGACAGACTGTGGTTAATTGAGGGAAGGAAAACATTGATCTTGAACCAAGGAAATGGTGATTTATCAAAGAAAATATTGAAAAGGTATGAGTGATCAAGGATCAACTTTCCTGAGGATCAGGAGACACTATAGTCTAGAGATATAGACGATTATTCCAAGCACAGGGTCATTCTTCCCATACCCAAAATAACTAGAATGAATGTAGGAATTCTCCAATGCGTTATGCAGACCTCTACCTTAGCAAGATCAAGAAAGAAAGGCTCTAAAGAGATCCTAAAGAAGCAAAGAAAACCTGAGAATTCCAAGATCTAGAGCAATTTGTAGCAAGAAAATCGGAGAAAACATAATAAATGCTTAAAATTCGAATTTACACTGAAACTCTTGTAATGATCAACTTCCAAAACTTGATTTGAAGTAGAAGTTGTTGTTATTGCAGAATTCAAAGAAGAAATGTAGTGGAATGGAGGTCTAACTCAAAGAATAACAAGTTCAATGTGAAGCTTGCTAAGCTTTAATGGTGGAAAAGAGCTCTAGTCAGATTTGGTGAAGAAGATGAAGATGATTGAGAGAGAGAGAGAGAGAGAGAGAGAGAGAGATGCAGAAAACTCAGAGAGAATTGAGAGTGAAAAGTGAAAGATTGAGAATGAAAGTGAAGGTCAAGAGTGAAAAATGAGAGAATGATCAAGGGTCCTAGAAATAATGTGAAGGTTTGCTTAAATAGAGTATATGTTTGGAGTGGGTTAGGTTTGGAACTTGGTTTGGGGTTTGCTTTGGAGTTAGTTAGATCCAACTCACTGAGTTGAGATCTAACTCGGTTAGTTATTTCTTAACTCAGTGGGAGAATTCCAATGCAACTCACTTGATTAAATGGTTCACATGAGTGGAAATAAGGGTGCATGGTGAGCATGATTAAAAGTGATGTAGTGTAGTAAATGCAAGTAGTTTCTTGAAGTGTCTAGAATATCCCACACAATGCTAGATCAATATAGACCTAAAAGAATGAGATGAGACTTGCTGCAGTGCTGCAAAACAACTGAAAATTTGCAAAACTATGCTGATTGATGCGGTGGAAATAGGATATCAAACTATTAATTAGTTTGAATCACATTTTTAATTCACAACCGATCTTTGATTTATCCGAAGGAAAAGGTCAAATGAAGGAAAACCTATTTTTGCATCGTAAACAATACGAGGAGAGACCTAGTTAAGGGGTTGGTTAAGCTTAGGGGAGGTACTAGCACCCTAAACTTCTATAGGACTCTACAAGAACCTTTTGTTTATTGTTTACTATTTACTTTATTATCTGCTTGAAATATATACTGAGCTAAGGATTAAGAGTGACAAAAAGACCTAAGGGGTTAGTCCTAAGTTTACTCGGCAAGATTCACATCTTGTGCCTACGTATCCGAGGTAGGGAATGGAATCAGAGTAATCATAGTTCTCCTTGAAAGGGAGGTTAGAAACGTCTTGACTGTGGTCAAGGTTTCAAGGGGAGTAAGCATTTCTTAAGGAAACGCTCACGTGGAGTGCAACGACTCTTATCTCTATGTTGAAATTAGGGTTGACTAAATGTTCCACGGCGGGAAACCCTAAAATAGAGTACGACGACTCTTTGACCTAATGCTAGGGTAAAGGGAATTTTTGTCCACGGTGGGACACCTAGGCTCATTAGGGTTTTGAAACATTCAAAGGTTGGGGACTATTGACTCGGTGGTCAAACTGCTAGACCTAATCCTTCGGAGGGGACATAACGGTAAATGATGCAGATGAAAAGATTTGTTATATGGCAGAGTTAATGTACGAAAAATAAGGAAAGCGGTAAAGCAAAAAGCATCGTGACGATCACTCGCGTAAATTACAAAATCCAAAAACGCAAGAATAAATAACTGCGACAATGGCCTCACATAATTACAACCGAAAAATAAAAGACAAGAACAATAATTGCGACGATGGACTTGCATGATTACTATTGAAATAATTACAATACGAATAAAGGAAGGATTAATAAGCTGAAATGAACAAGAAATAATGAGGGTTAGACGAATGAAACAGCTAGATCAAAAGTTCATATTTTTGTGTTTAACAGGAGGAGCTACTTTAATTTTCATGTTTTAATTAAGAAAAATTTGTTTTAATTTTATTTAATTAAAGAAAATTGTTTTGATTTTAGAGTTTTAATTTAAAAAGGTTTGTTTTAATTTTATTTCATTTAAGAAAATTGTTTTAATTTTAATGTAAAAAAATGTTTTCTATTTTAAAGTGGGTTTAAAATTAACCTTTTAGATTTAAATTAAGGAAAATCATTTTAAGTTATAAAAAAATTCTTAATTATAAAAGAGGCTTAAGTTTTTAAAAATGGAGTTGGATTAAAAAAATGTTTGATTTACCAATTAAAATGTTATTTCTACTAACTAATTAAAAAAAGTTGTGTTAACTAATTAGAAAAATTATATTAACTTATAATACAACCAAAAATAAAATAAAAAATAAAAATAAAAATAAATTAAAAAAGGATAACAAAAAGAAAGGAACAAGTCAAAAGGGGGGGGGGGGGGGGGGCGAATGACTTCTTCATTTTTTAGGGTTTCTTTGGAAAACCCATCTTCTTCTCTCCCTCTGTGCGTCGCAGCGGTATCCCTGGTGCACTCGGAACCTCCATTAATGGCCTTTTTTAGCTTCCTCCGGTCTTCTTCTTTCCTTGCATGTTGGCGGATTTACCTCTATTTCTTGAAAAAACCATGAAAACAAAACCACGAATCAATTTTGATACCTTTCTTACGGAATAACGGCCGGATTCGAAGCTTCTATCAGACGATGATGGTGAATCTTTAAGATTCTCTGAGTCCGGAGACAGTGGTAGTGAGTCTCGAAACGAGCTCACGGTCGTCGCTCCGAAGTGTGTTGGGCTTCGCGGTGATGCTTGGAGTTTGTCCGAAAACTTCTTCCTCCTTCTTGAGCTCGCGGATGATGATGATGAAGCTACAACTTCTCTGAACCTTTCATATGATGATGATGAGGGGTCCTCGAGATTCTTCTGAGCCGCCGTTTTTGGTTTGCCTTAGGATTCTTTATTCTTGATGTTCATGATATTCCTTGATGGCTTTTATATGTTGATTTGTTTTGTGATATGGTGGGCTGGATTTGTGATTGCTACGACCTAGATGTTTGGTTTGCAGGAATTTCGGAGCTTAAAAGTTTGTTGTCGTTTGTTCGTCGCTTTGTTATGTTTTATTTGACTTATTTGGTGAACTTGTTGCTACTTTTTCGTTGTGTCCGTTGAGAAAGTGTTGTTGGCCTGTTTGATTGGTTGAAACTGAGATTTTCCGGGAAAATGTGTTAAGGCCATGTTTGGCAAAATCACTTTTCGGGAAAAATCATTTTTTCAAATAAGTGCTTTTCAATAAGCACTTTTTGATAATCACTTTTCTAGAAGCGCTTCCTCTCTCTCTTTCTCGGAATAATTCAAGAACAGAAATTGTTGGTTTTTGCCGAAGTCGCGAATCGAGTCGGGAGTTGGTTTCAGAGCAATCCGTTACCCTCCCGGCACGCCCGATGATGAAAATGCTCTGAGGGTGTCGGATAAAATTCTAACCGATAAAATTGTTCGTTTGTTGTTTGGCTTGCATGTCCGAAGAATCGGAAACTCGGAATCGGAAGAGTCGGACAAGTTTAGGAACTTAGGATTTTTTAGAAAAGAAAAATGTAAATTTATTTATTTATTTTTGGATATTGTAAATAAATTTATTTTTTATAAAATAAAATTACTCAATTTAGACTAATGAATAATATTATTATTACTATTTTTATTTTGATATAAAGTGAAAAACCATTATTAAAAATGCATGTTTTTGTTTTTTTATAAATGAAATGAAAATAATATTAAAACATGAAATAAAATCAATTTAAAAATGAAATGAGAACAATATTAAAAGATAATGAAATTATGTTTAGAATGAAATGAGAGCAAAGCATGAAAGAAAATTGATTTAAAAATGAAATAAAAACAAAAGAAATGAAATAAAATTGATTTAAAAGAAGAAATGAAAATAAATAAAAAATGACATAAAAATTATTTTTGTTATTTTTAATCTTAAAATGAAATGAAACACCAATAAAATTCTTTTTTTTTATTAATTCCCGAGTCATCCAATTCATCTGATTAATCTCGTCTTCGATACAACCTCCGGTAAATCCTTTTGGCAATTTAAATGACCAACCTTATCAGAATAAATCCAATTTGTTGGATTCAATTCAAATGACCCCACTTTTCCGACTAACTTTATCCAAATGAACTGAACTTATTTAATTCCACTGGCTCAAATCCTCATCGGCCTCCAATCACGCCAGTAAACTCCAATGGTTCAAATTCCCCTGATTAAAACTCAGATTCACAAATTGACAGCCGACTGCGAATAAAATGACCATTCTGCCCTTCATAAGCCAAATAGCGCATAAATGTGACTTTCATGCAAAATCAACCAACTACACAAACTTGTTAGTGACTGGTTACATGCAACGCAAAAATGCAATGGAATGCAAGATGCAACGACAAATCTTAGGGAAAATTTAGGGTATTACAGTTGCCTCTATTTAAATAACTTCACCGGATGATTTGAGCGACGTAGGCTCGAGAAATCACGGTGAAAGGGATTTAAATATAGTTAACCGAAAATGTTTCCCTTAGATGCAGTGATATGCAATGCTATGGACATAATGAAACAAGAGATAATTCTAACAATGCCACGAATATAGTATGATGTGTATGATGGAATGGTAAATCCAAAGATGCAGACGACTGTCGCAACTGCGAAAAACACCCGGCGGAAAACAGAAGAGTCGCCACCTTTTGTTATTTATCCCAGAGAGAGGGAAAGGAAACGATCGGAAAAACCTGACGAAAAGGGAAAAGACGAGGTTATCGCAACCAAGTCTGGATTCGGGAGTCGGTTACGCAAGGGGAAGGTATTAGCACCTCTCACGTTCGTCGTACTCGACGGGATCCACACTTTGTTGTCTATCTAAAAAAGGGTGTGTTGAAACTATCTACGCTAAAGGTCAAGGGACAAAAGAAAAAGAAAGGACTTGGCAGAGCGTCGCCGCTCTGTGCCTACGTATTCCCTCTTGCATTGGGAAAGTTAGAGTCAACGTAGTTCGGCTAACTACGGGTGAAATGGGGGAAGGTTGCTTGCCAAGACATCGCGTCTTGTGCCTACGTACTTTCATCTGGTATGAAAGATCAGAGCAAACATAGTTCGGGCTAACAAGAACACCGGTTGGTTCAAGATTTTTATCCGAGTAAGGTTACAAAACAGTTCTAGTAGTTGGTGTATACAGCTCGACCATTGGAGACTTAGGCGTTACCGTTTGCGGTAGAACTAAGAGTTAACAACACACTCTTTTATCTGAAAATATTTTCCTTGATTAAGATCCCGAAGGATGAAAAATATTTGAAGTGTTTTTGTGTTTTTTAGAGAAGCAGTGTTTTGAATTTGATTTGCAACTCATGTTGCACTAGAGACTATGACTTAGGAGCAAATGCGTCGCATATCACCCTAGGGGTGTATACTAAACACTCTAGGCAATTGAGAGGAAGCCACTCAATCACCATTCCCTAAGTAGCTTAAGGCTCATAGCGTACAACATATGTTATTCTTTATTATATGTTTTGAAACTGTTTGAAGATGAGAAAGAGAGACGCACGGAAGGTCTAAGGAAAACTTGGCCCTAATGTTGTCATGCAAAGTGGTCCTAAAGTTAGGATTAAAAAGGGGGAACATCTATCCTAATGTTAGCATGCTTGGATTGAACACCTAATGTCTCTCCTACTCCCATCCTAAACAGAGGGACTAGGAACCCTACAGGGATCATGGCAAAAAGCACAAGAAAGCACCAAGTAAATTCAATCACAAGTAAGATGCAAACATGAAAATGCACACTTAGAATGAAGGGAGGGAGGAAAAATGTGTGGGGAAGCAGCCGCCACAAGCGCATCTCGACCTTAACAGCGATGCAAGAATGATGCAAACATGGAAAAGAAAGCAAACAATGAAAACAAACGAACATGCAAAGAGTCATCACTTTGAACCACATCCATAAGTATGCATCCAAGTGGAAAATGAACACAATTATCGACAAAATCATGATCAACCAATCACAAACAATGACAAACATCAAAAACATTTCACTCCTAATGCATCATATCAATTCATGAAGATTCGAAGTGAAACGGTATGCAAACAATCAAACAAAACAGCAAAACAGACCTGCCAGCACAGTGTTAATCGGTTAACCCCCAGGGTTAATCGGTTAACACACGGTTAACGTTTAAAAAGTTTGAAAATTTGAACTGGTTAATCGGTTAAACATATGCGTTAACCGATTAACACTGTGAAAACTTTGAAAAATCTGGAAATTTGTGATGGTTAATCGGTTAACCATATGCGTTAACCGATTAACACTGTGCTAACAGCAAAAAACAGCAAAGCAGAATCACTTTTCAACAGCTTATCACTTCTCTAAACATACCAATGATCACATAAGCAGCTATGCACGAAATTAAATCATAAAGCCATGATTCCAACAGCATGTATACAGATCCAAACAACATCAACACATATCATATGAATCAAAATGCAGCAAATCAATCAAAAATGAAAATCATCATGGTGAACATGCGATTAAGCTAAAAATAGAATCGGATCAAGAATTTCCAACCTACGAAGCGAAGATTTTCTTTGGTTGATGTTGATTTGCTGGAAATGAGTCGATCGAAGCAAGAAACCCGAAATACTTCAAGATCCAAGCTAATCCTTGTAGTAGAGATGGAGATCCTTCAAGATTAAGCTAAATTGCTTCAAATAATCACTTCTAGCTTCACTCCAAATTTCAGATCTGAATTTGCACGAAAATTGAATGAAGAAACTGATCCAATAGAGATGATAGATGAAGGTTTAAGCTCAAGAATTAATGGATTCCAATGAGAATCAATTAATTCAATGGATGAAGAGCTTTGGTGAGGGTTTTGGAAATGATGAAATTGAGAGAGAATTTAGAGTAATTCTGAATTTGAAATGGGAATTATGAGAGTTAGATGAGTGTGGTTTGGAGTGAATCACTTAAGTACCCTTTTGGCTTGGATCCAAAGCAAGGTTTGGAAAGTGGATTGGAAAATTTGGAATGGAATTAGGAGTGGGAGTTTGGAGGGAATTGAATTAATTTGAAAACTAATCCAAATTTCAAAATGGTTCTAGATCCTTCCCAAATGTAAAATTGAATTTCCAAGTGACCAAAATTGGACCCCAAATGGCTCTGCATTGAAAAATCACGTACAGAGGCAAAAATTACATTGGTTAATCGTTAACCATATAGGTTAATTGATTAACACCCTTGAATTTTTGAATCTGGGCTGATTTTTCATTGGTTAATCGGTTAACCATATGCATTAACCGATTAACACCTTCAAAATTTGAATTTTGGCGCCTTTTGGAGGGAAACCTGCCCATTTGCCCGTTTTTTGTTGTTTCGAACCCTGTTAAGCTTCTGGAATGTGTTCTTGAATGTTGTAACCATGAGACTTCTTGTGATAGTCTGAATGCTACTTTCTTAGCTGAAAATAACCTGCAAAACAAAATAAAATCGGTCGCCCGACCGCTGGACAAGATAAACGTTGGAGCCCGCTGCTTTGATTGCTTGCACTGAAGGTGAATTCTGAGCCACAGGAAAACCTCGATCCCCTGTCTCAAGAACAAATGCTATGCAATGCAGAAATGCAACAGAATGTAATGAAAGAAAAGCCAAGTCAAGAAAAGGTTGGGCAAATTTTGGGGTTCAACAACGACACGACGACACAGGGGACAAATGCGACGAACAAACCACACGTGGGAATATGACGCACTCGGGAAACAGCACGACACGAGGAAACCTATTGTGATGGCCAACTAGTGCGAGATCGACCAATTGTCACTTTTAGAAAGGGAATGGTAAGAACGGGATCCTCAATGGAGATGGCATCGGTGAGACGGCATCCACTAGGGAATATCTAGGAGTAATAGTTCAACTGGTTCATGCGTGAACGGCTGATACTCTAGGATAAAATGATAAAACTGGATCTGCACGACTGTAGGATCAAGTAAACAGAATGCTGGAGTATTGAGCAAAGAATAACATCCGAGCTTCAAGAAACTTTCCTTGTGACGGGATCAAACGGAATTTTCAGGAATCCCTAGAAAATATACAGGGTAAAACCGGTTGTATGCCAAAAATAAATGGACTTTAATGGGAACCGACATGATAAGCTTCTCGAGATAGAACTGCCACTTATCATTGGAAGGGACTTATATGCCAAACTGGATAAGCTCTCAAATAAGGAGACTGTTGCTTATTTGGGGATAATAGATGAAATACTGATTGATAAGCTCCGCTGGAGGGACTGTCGCTAATCTGATAAATAAACCTCTTCATATTTAAGGTCGGCGCCCAGGAAACGATTCGGGTTCTTCTTTTACCAAAGGATAAATAAACTTCTTCATACTTCAAGGTCGGCGCCCTGAACATGATCTAGCTCCTTCTTTTACTAAAGGATAAAATGAACTTCTTCATACTTCAAGGTCGGCGCCCTGAACATGATTCAGCTCCTTCTTTTACTAAAGGATAAAATGAACTTCTTCATACTTCATGGTCGGTGCCCTGAACATGATTCAGTTCCTTCTTTTACTAAAGGATAAAACGAACTTCTTCATACTTCAAGACCGGCGCCCTGAACATGATTCAGCTCCTTCTTTTACTAAAGGATAAAATAAACTTCTTCATACTTCAAGGTAGGCGCCCTAAACATGATTCAACTCCTTCTTTTACTAAAGGATAAAATGAACTTATTCATACTTCAAGGTCGGCGCCCTGAACATGATTCAGCTCCTTCTTTTACTAAAGAATAAAATGAACTTCTTCATACTTCAAGGTCGGCTCCCTGAACATGATTCAGCTCCTTCTTTTACTAAAGGATAAAACGAACTTCTTCATACTTCAAGGTCGACACCCTGAACATGATTCAACTCCTCCTTTTACTAACGGATAAAAGGAACTTCTTCATACTTCAAGGTCGGCGCCCTGAACATGATTCAACTCCTTCTTTTACTAAAGGATAAAATGAACTTCTTCATACTTCAAGGTCGGCTCCCTGAACATGATTCAGCTCATTCTTTTACTAAAGGATAAAACGAACTTCTTCATACTTCAAGGTCGGCGCTCTGAACATGATTCAGCTCCTTCTTTTACTAAAGGATAAAACGAACTTCTTCATACTTCAAGGTCGGCGCCCTGAACAAGATTCATCTCCTTCTTTTACTAAAGGATAAAATGAACTTCTTCATACTTCAAGGTCGGTGCCCTGAACATGATTCAACTCCTTCTTTTACTAAAGGATAAAATGAACTTCTTCATACTTCAAGGTCGGCGCCCTGAACATGATTTAGCTCATCTTTTACTAAAGGATAAAACAAACTTCTTCATACTTGAAGGTCGGCACCCTGAACATGATTCAGTTCAAACCTCCCCGCACTTCAAGATGAAAAGGAAATGGAAAACAGCTTCTCGATGGAGATGGCCACTTGCTGCTCCTCATGACGAAGATATGATAAGCTTCTCAGGCGAAAAATATCGCTTATTTGCAAGAGTAGCAAGGATAAGCTTCACTGATGAGCATTGCTCGAGAGGTTGTAACATGTAATGTAAATTGTAAAGAGAGTTGTGATGATGATAATATCGAGATCACAGAGTGTAATGATGAGCTTCTTGTACGAGAAGATCAATTGTAGAGTGTTATGATAAACTATAAAGTGTAGTGTGATAATGATGATAGGCTTCTCGGGTGAGAACAGTCGCATACCGGTTGTTGTAAGATGTACAGATAGATTTCTCAGGCGAGAACTGTCGCATATCTGCAAAGGATTGTAACGGCTTTTCTTGAAAGATAGTGCAAAATAAATGCACGCCCAAGTAGGTTCGACGACCGACGGGCCCAAAGTTCGATCTAGAATTGGGCTAGATAGAACTAATAAACAAGACTCCATTGAGGAAACGAACTCGAATGGGGACTACCTTATCCTAGCGCGAAAAGGTAATAGAAATAACCATCGTCCACGAGGGTTGAACTCTGTGGGGAAACATGGAACAAACAAGTATTTTATGCCTAGGGCTGATGATCTACTTGGAGAGAGCGGACAAACCCTAGTTACTCGGCGGTAATGACAAAGGACGACGACAACTAGCAAACATGCCAATGCTAATACGTATGTCAATGTATGGGTAAATGAAAATGTAATGAGCATACAATGCTTAGGTTCACGCACATGCTGACAAAACAGACGAGAGAGGAAATGGGAGATGAAATAAACAACTCGACGGGGATACTCGATGACCTTTGCAACAGTACATCTATCAAGGGATAGGAAAAGTTGATGGCGGAACCAAATCTGGCTTCAAAGTTCTAACTTCCTTGGGGGAGAAAATAATCCACTTGGGGAAACGGCATCATGACCTCCTCATGGGGATACGAGCTCATGACTTCACTAGAAAGTATGATATTATGACTTCATTGGAGGAATTGCTATCATGAATCATAGTCAGCCAAAGAGAATCTTAGGATCAGAGACTTCCGGGGATAAAATAAATATTCGCTGCATGGGGAAGATATGGAGCTAGGCAGCTTTATGGAGATAGTGTAGCAACTTCCTAGGAATAGTACATCAGCTTCTCGGGAGAACGGTACATCCAACTGGGGGATAAAGTATATCAAACTTCCCTGAGGAGAGTTCGTCCAACTTACTGGGGAGAAATTAACAGACATCCCTAGGGAAAGTATCCTGACTTCTTGGAGAGAAATGGCAATCTCCTGGGGAATATTCCGGAGGACGATAAGGCAATTTCACTAAGGATAGATAATTCCACTGAGAATGGGTGTTCCAGAACATGTATCACTTGGAGGATACCAGGGATATCTCTACTGTTTTAAGAGTCACTGGGGATGACTGTATTCGTCCCAAAGTGTGGTCAGCTTAAAACCTCACTGGGGACTATCACTGGGGATGCTGGTAGGATCTCTGTAGTTTAGAAAATTACTGGAGATTACCGGCTCAGCCCAGATTGTTGTCAGCTTAAAGTCTCGCTGGAGACTGTGTCGGCTTAAAGTCTCTCTAGGGACTGTGTCGGCTTAAAGTCTCTTTGGGGACTATCACTGGGAAGATGCTGGTAAGATCTCTGTTGTCTTGGAGATCACCGGCTTGGTCCATAGTGTTGTCGGCTTATAGTCTCGTTGGGGACTGTGTTGAGGCAATGGTTTAGACATGTTTCTGCAATGATGAGATTTACTAGTGAATGAAGACCTCCGGGAGTAAAAATTTGTCGGGTATATGAAGAATGTTGTGAAAACACAGTAGTATTGATCTTAATGGACTTTGGGATAGTCGCCATTTTGAAAAATATCATGCCCCAGAGTACCTGCATTGTGAGAAAGTCATCTCGAGAGGATTTTACAGAGAACGTGGAGTCCAAGTGCCCCACTGTTTTCAAACTCTTGGAGAGATCTGTCAGATCTCGACGTAACTGGCACGGATCAACCGTGTTACGACTGAGTCTACAAGAATAGCTCTTAAGAACGTCAGGCTTGCATCATTAAGTGAATTGGAAACCGCCTTCCCCTGTTTAGAAAGATCTTCAAGCTCCATTGATTATGTCTGTATGTAAGTTTCTAAGATATCAAGCAAAAATTAACACGCATGAACTGCTAATCCTGAAATTATCAATGCAACATGTATATTTGTCTTGAAGTTTTGTTTTGAAAAAAGATATCGCAATAGCTCGTAACCAATATCACTAGCTAGGATATGAATTTTAATTTGTAGTGCCAACGGTAAATTGAGCATATCTCATAGGAGTCAGGAAACATTATCTCGTCAAGTGCGCTTTCGGAATGAACCCTACTTTAATTAGGTCTTTTAATGGTTGTATCGTGGCTTGGTTCACGGTTTAAGAAACAAAGGATAAAGGCTCAAGTTATTTTTACCCACCCATTCTTCTTGATGTTCTCCAATCCTATATTCAGTTAAGTGGACACGAGCACTCATATCTTAATCGGATTTGATATGGTCGAGAACTCATTAAGGCTTTGGACCTGGCAGTCACCCACCTATTTCTCTTGGTGTTTGGTCACACGACTTTGTTCTTTATTGGGGATTCTTTATGGTAACCCCTTGTTTTTATATTTTTCTTTTATTCCCTAACTTTTGCCTGGACGACGTCTTTTGGATTTTGACTTTGTAGTCCAGCGGGATGCCCTAATTTTGCCTAACTCTCCTTCATAGGTTCTGACTTAGCGGGCTCTTATATATATATATATATATATATATATATATATATATATATATATATATATATATATATATATATATATATATATATATATATATATATATATATATATATATATATATATATATATATATATATATATATATATATATATATATATATATATATATATATATATATATATATATATATATATATATATATATATATATATATATATATATATATATATATATATATATATATATATATATATATATATATATATATATATATATATATATATATATATATATATATATATATATATATATATATATATATATATATATATATATATATATATATATATATATATATATATATATATATATATATATATATATCTTTTTTTTTTAACGAGCCGTGGGACTCTTTTGAAAGGCTTGTGACTGCCCCACTCTTTAGGTAGTAGAGAGATAGTCATTGCATTTTTGGCTTCTAGCCTCCTAATATATTAAGGACAGATTCTCGAAGGTTTGCTCTTCCTTTTTGAGAGTCTGAGCACTCAATCAATTTAGCTGACAAACTATCCTGCCCCAGGTTAAAATAAGGGTTTTAATTTGGAAAAGAAGAAAACTCCTACTTCAAGGCTCAAGGGGGGTAAAGAGGGATTATTTCCCTTATATCTCTAGTGTTTGGAATTTGAAACAATGCCTTACATCATCAGCAGGTTTCAATCGAAAGCGTACGATAAGAGATCTGACGTTTTGGTTCATCATCCTCCTCCCAATTCTCTATCAAAACAAGAGATCGGGTAAAGTTGGCATTATAAATCATGAAAAAAAACTTTTGTGAGTGAATACGAATGGATTTATTTAAGAAAAACATATGCATTGCATTAATTAATCAAAAATAACAAGTTCATACATGCTAATTATACTTAATCAAAAGAAACAAAATATAAATAAGCAAAAATGAAATGTCTCAAAGTCCTTCAAAATGTGTTTATGAAATCTTCACATTCAAAGTCGACACCGCAATAATGGTTTCCTCTAGCGGAGCCTCACTAGAATGGGGAGTATGATCACTGCGAACCACCTTGCTTGCCCCAGCTATATCTGTCAATGCTTCAGTATCAGCCTTTGAATCTTCCTTCAGACTAACTTTCCCAGATTCTTGGTCGATTGGGGTCACATCATCTTGAGGACTGCTGAAATGAAATGGACTAGGCTTCTGAATAACTACCGGCTTTGGCAGATTCATCGAAGAAGTAACTGGCTGAGATACGTTGAAAACCTTGAGAGGAGTCGTGATCTTTGGATGAGGATCATCGAAAGACAATATCTTATGTTCCAACAAATCTCTGACGATGCTATTGAGCACGTAACAACCTTCCAAATCGTGACCAGGCGCAACCTCATGACATAAACAATGAGCGGTGATGTTGTGGTTAGCAGGCAAAGGATTGGGAGGTGGACCCAAAGCTCGGGTAGTAATCAGATCGCGTTGCACTAAGAAAGGATACAACTCGGTAAAAGTCATCAGAATCGGAGGACAAGGCTTGTACTGTCTCCTATTTAGACCATACTGACGAGGTGCTCGCTCCTCTAATGGTTGGTATACAGGAGTGTTAGGCACTCGTTGACAGTTGATAGGAGCTTGTGCCGGCTGATAAACAGGAGGATCTTGATAAACCGGATGCTGATAGACCGGAGCCGGTTGCACAAGTTAATAGGTAGGAAACTGAGGATTGACAGGAGTTGCAACAGTAGCCACATAGGGTTATTGAGCATACTTCACGGGATAACCTTGAACATAATTCTGCTGATGTTGCCAAGGTTGATGAGCAGCCATTTTGTGGTTATACCTGCTCGAGGGACTCCTCTGGCGTGTAGCACTTTCATGATAGTCAGAGCTCGGAGTTTTGAACTTTTGAGGACCACCTTGCTGAACTAGTTGAGCAATATGAGGATGCACCAAACTGGATTGAAGACCATGAGGAGGTATGTTCTCGACAGTAACAGCTGGTTGAGGATCTACAACAACATTGGTAGTCTCAGAGACAACAATAGGCTGACTATCCATCTTTGCATTAAGATCTTGTAGCATCTCCATAATCTGCCTCACACTTCCTCGAAGATCTTTGAGTTCGTGGCTAACATGGTCGATCTCTTGGATATGTTCTTCCATCCTTTTCCGAGCTTGGGATCTAGTACTGTACTGATGCGGAGGACCTAGGGTGACAGAACTGGAAGACGTGAGAACCTTGAATGAGAAACCGGGAGACACATGCAATGATGCTAAAATGTAGAATGCAAATAAAATGATCTCATGGAACTCAAATATTTACGAATATCGCGGAATATCAAAGGAGTTTTATTAATTTGAAAAGGGATTACAAATAAATATTCTTAAAAGTCTTAACAAAAGTAGCTAAATAAAAGCTAGTAAAGCCCTAAGGAAGCTTCGTATTCTGCTCCTTGATCTGCTCTTCTAGCTGGGCCTTTTTGAGGAGGAGCCTATCTTCAAAAGGTAGATTGAGGGTCAGGGGAAAATAAATCCTCCACTAGAACCAAGAAAGGGTACGTTGGAAAAGTCTCCACAATTGTTGGTGATTAATGTCCTTGATGTCGGATAACTTCGAACATATGGCTTTAGCAATGTCTTGTTCTTTAGGGTTCACCTCCAAGAAAAGGAAAGGGGATCCATCCAAAATAGGTAACCCACTAATTAAGAGTACTCTTCTAAAGTGGGTAATAGCTGATAATCCGGGAATGTGAAACAATGGTAACTATATCAAAACAGAGAGAAGTCTCTCGTCCACTTGAAGCTTCAACAGAGGTAACATCCTTCCATATTTGTTTCGGAATCCTCCTTGATCTTGGACTAAAGCTCCTAACTTCCTTAGGTCATCCAGCTTAAGACTTTTAAAAGAATATTTCAAAGTGTTTCTTTTTTCTACTGTAATCCATAATATCCTGAAATATTCATGAATAAAATTCGAATTCCATGAAATGAGATGTCACGTGATGCTTTATGGATGCAATGTACATATACAAAGTCCTAGGTTAAAGGTATATAAACGGAGTTAAGGTCTACCCATCCCCATAAGGTATGTACTAAGGTTAATTGTACCTGCAGAACAAGGGTTCTAAATCGGTGCCCAAAGTCATCAGTCCATCTTTCGGATATTATCAATTTCCCAATTGTCTCGATGGTTAATAATATTCTCAAGAGAACCTCTTTTGAGTGTAGTATCGCGTAGCAACTATTTTGGGATTACTCCCTCATAGTTCCTGCACTATGTCCTAGATAAGGCCAAGGTGATGTTAAGGTAACTACAGTCCCCAGTATCATAGGACCTCAACTGAGCGGTGATTCTCAAGCCAGCTTGGTCGGGATTCAACTCCCAATAAGCCTCGTATAATATATCACCTCCTATAATAAGTTCACTCAAGTCCGGGTGTAGGACTTATCTCACAACAAAATAGATACCCCGAGCAAGGTACAACAAGTATTATATATACAAGAAAATAAATAACGAATCAAATAGCAAAACTAAAACAAAATACGGGTAACCCTTAAAAATTATGGCGTCCCCAGTGATATGCACTAACTTTTGAGAATTATGCATTTCCTTCACAATTCCTGAAACAACTTTGTTAACTTTTGGAATATTAATTCTTTTGTGACTCAAAGAAAGTAATCTGCCTTATAATTACAAGAATGGCAGAATTTGATACATGCATAGAAAATAAATGAGACTGATATGAAATAAATGAGAAATAAGAAATGGAATTAAGTAGAAGGGGCAACACACTCTTTCTAATCCAAGAGAGAAAGATAAGCCTATGGATGAGGATCACCACAAGAAAAGGATTTCTTGATAAGATCAATTTTGCTCCAATCCAGAACCTAAGAGCAAATACTCTCACTTACACAATGTGTAAACTCGACAGAATTCATTGATCCAAAAAGAAGATACATGCCTCCTTTATATAGGAATGGCTTAAGATGATGAAATAAGTAAACATTAACTCCTAAGAAAACAAAAGGATTTCAGCCACTAATTATCATGATAGTGGGTTGAGTTATTACAAAGAAAGTGCAAAATAAAGAAGAGATAGTGGGGTTCTTGAAAGGGCATAATAATGGAAATTCTTTATTTACCACTTCTCTTTCAATTTTCGTCCATTATAGTGTGGTTATTGGTATTTCCTTTATTTTTATTTCTTTATGCATTATTGGGCCTTTTATCACATGCTTGGATGATAAGAATAAACTTGGGCTCTTTTTCTTCAATCTGGCCCATGCATTCTATTGACTTGATCATGAAGTGAACTAAAGCATCATTGACTCTTCTTGCACGTGCCCTTGTCATATGACCTCCTAAGCTTTGCATTGTATCATTTATGTCTTGGATTATGTCCTCATCATTCCCTCCTCCTTGAAAAGAATTCGACCTCAAATTTAGACCATCATCACCTACATCAAAAGGAGATAAATCAGTCACATTAAAAGTAGTACTTACCCCATACTCACCTGGAAGTTCTATTTTGTAGGCATTGTCATTAATCCTTGAAAGTACTTGAAATGGTCCATCTCCCCTAGGTTGAAGTTTGAACTTCCTTTGTGATGGGAATCTATCTTTTCTCATATGTATCCAAACCCAATCCCCAGATTCAAAAATAACTTTCTTTAGCCCTTTGTTTGCACTTTTTGCATAACTTTTATTTTTCTTTTCAATTTGGAATTTTACTTGTTCATGCAATTTTCTCACAAATTCAGCCTTAGCTTTCCCATCTTTATGCTTCAAAATAGATGTGTTAGGCAATGGTAACAAATCAAGAGGTGTTAAAGGATTAAAACCATACACAATCTCGAAAGGTGAATGTTGTGTAGTGCTATGGACATCCCTATTGTAAGCAAACTCTACATGAGGTAACCATTCCTCCCACATTTTTAAATTCTTTTTAAGAACAGCCCTAAGAAGAGTAGAAATAGTTCTATTTACTACTTCAGTTTTCCATCTGTTTGGGGATGACAAGTAGTGGAAAATAATAACTTTGTACCCACCTTTCCCCACAAAGTCCTCCAAAAATGGCTTAAGAACTTGGAGTCACGATCAGAGACAATGCTCCTTGGTAAGCCATGTAGGCGCACCACTTCCTTAAAGAACAAATCAGCAACATGACACACATCATCCACCTTTTTACATGGAACAAAATGTGCCATTTTTGAAAACCTGTCCACAACTACAAAAATAGAATCTTTGCCATTCTTTGTTCTAGGCAGTCCCAAAACAAAGTCCATGGAAATGTCAATCCAAGGAAATTCAGGTACAGGCAAAGGAGTATACAAACCATGAGGCATAACTTTTGATTTAGCCTTTTTACACACAATGCATCTTTCACAAAGCTTTTGAACATCAATTTTCATGTGAGGCCAATAGAAATGTTCTTTTAAGAATTCTAGAGTTTTAGAAACCCCAAAATGACCCATTAGTCCTCCCTCATGCGCCTCTTTTACAAGTAATTTTCTAATGGAACCTTTAGGCACACATAGTTTTTTTTCTTTAAATAAATAGTCATTGTGCCTAAAATACCCATTGAAGGCAGTATGCTCACAAGCTAAAAATTTTGAAGAAAATTCAAGGTCACTTTCATACAAATCTTTAATATGCTCAAGATCAAAAACTTTTGTTTCAAGAGTAGAAAGCAAGACATGTCTTCTTGAGAGTGCATCTGCCACAACATTAGATTTACCTTTCTTATGCTTGATTACATAAGGAAATTGTTCAAGAAACTCAACCCACTTGGCATGTCTCTTATTCAACTTACCTTGTCCTTTCAAATGTTTCAAGGATTCGTGATCACTATGAATGACAAACTCTTTGGGCAGCAAGTAATGTTGCCAAGTTTGTAGAGCTCTCACCAAGGAATATAATTCCTTATCATATGTAGAATAATTGAGGGCAGCCCCTTTTAGCTTTTCACTAAAATAAGCAAGTGGATGACCTTCCTGCAACAAAACAGCTCCAATTCCCACATTAGATGCATCAAATTCAATTTCAAAAGATTTAGAAAAATTAGGCAATGCAAGAATTGGTGCTTGGGTGAGCTTTTCCTTTAGGGCAACAAAGGCTTGCTCTTGTTTTTCACCCCATTTAAAACCAACATCCTTTTTAACAATTTCATTGAGGGGTGCTGCCAAGGTACTAAAGTCCTTCACAAACCTCCTATAAAAACTAGCCAACCCATGAAAGCTTCTTACCTCACTTACATTTTTGGGAGGAGGCCACTCTCTAATGGCTTTCACCTTTTCCTCATCAACATGGACTCCTTTAGAGCTCACAATGAAACCTAAGAAAATCACATGATCGGTGCAAAAGACCCATTTTTCTAGGTTGGCATACAAATTTTCATATCTTAGCACTTGCAAAACAACCCTTAAATGAATGCAATGATCATCTAATTTCTTGCTATAAATCAAAATATCATCAAAATACACAACAACAAACTTACCCAAGAACTCCCTTAACACATGGTTCATTAGTCTCATGAAAGTACTAGGTGCATTAGTTAATCCAAAAGGCATAATCATCCACTCATACAAACCAAATTTTGTTTTAAAAGCAGTTTTCCATTCATCCCCTTCCCTTATTCTAATTTGGTGATATCCACTTTTCAAATCAATTTTAGAAAATAAGCATGCACCAAACAATTCATCAAGCAAATCATCTAGTCTAGGAATAGGATGCCTATATTTAATGGTAATATTGTTAATGACCCTACAATCAGTACACATCCTCCAACTACCATCCTTTTTAGGGACTAAGATAATAGGGACAGCACAAGGACTTAAACTTTCTCTTACCCATCCTTTACTTATCAATTCAGCCACTTGTCTTTGTATCTCTTGAGTTTGTTGTGGATTGCTTCTATATGCTGGCCTATTAGGCAAAGATGCTCCTGGATTGAGATTAATATGATGTTCAATTCCTCTTATAGGTGGTAAACCACTTGGCACCTCTTTCGGAAATAATTCTTTAAATTCCTACAAAAGAGACTCAACATAATTTGGCAATTTTGTTTCATTAGAAATAGTGGTTAGTAAAGGCACCTCCTTGCAAAAGAGCAAGTACAAGGGCTGGTGTGACACAATTGCTTTCTTCACATCTCTTTTTTTTGCAATTAAACTTTGTTTCTTTTCTCTTTTATCATTCTTTTTCTTTTCATTCTTTTCTTTTTCTTTTTCTTTTTCTTTTCTTTCTTGATCATATTTTTCTCTCATTTTCTTTTGATCTTCTCTCACCTCACTAGGATTTAACGGTACAAGATTGATCTTTTGATCATGATACATAAAAGAGTACTTATTGGAGTACCCATCATGATTGGTTTTTCTATCAAATTGCCAAGGCCTACCTAATAACAAATGACTAGCTTCCATTGGTACTACATCACACAACACTACATCCTCATATTTTCCAATTTTAAAACAAATCTCAACTTGTTTATTAACAAGCATTTCTACACTTTCATTAAGCCATTGGAGTTTGTAATGCTTGGGGTAAGGTTTCGTTTCCAATTTTAGTTTAGAAACCAAACGCATGCTTGCAACATTTGTACAACTTCCTCCATCAATTATTAAAGAACAAACATTTCCTTGCATAAAGCATCTTGTATGAAAAAGGTTTTCTCTTTGACTTGTATCCTCCTCCTTTATTTGGCTTTCCAACATTCTTCTCACCATGAGTAAATCTCCACTAGGTATTTCTTCTTCAAACTCCTCATCATAATCACCATCCTCCTCTTCAACAATTTCTTCGTTTTCTTCCATAAGCATGGTTCTCTTTGTTGGACATTGAGATGCAATATGTCCTTGGCCTTGACACTTGAAACACTTAACACTTTTGTTAGTTGAAATACTTGAAGAAGATGTAATATTTTTACCTTTGTTTTCAACTATGGCTTCCTTAGATGATGAAGCACCCTCCTTCTTTGTTTTGTCCTTCCAACTTTGAGAATTGAAAGTGGTGGAATTTTTCCTTGCTTGGCTCTTTCTTTTGAGTTGTTGTTCCACTTTGATAGCTTGGTGTACCAATTCATCCATTTCAACATAGTGATGAAGTTCCACTATGTCACTAATGTCATGATTTAGACCATGGAGAAACCTAGCCATATTTGCTTCATCGTCCTCCTCTACATTAGCTCTAATTTTGAGAACTTCCATCTCCTTGAAATATTCTTCAACACTTTTAGAACCTTGAGTAAGTCTTTGCAATTTGTTGTGCAATTCCCTATGATAATAGGAAGGAACAAACCTTCTCCTCATGATTCTTTTCATCTCTTCCCAAGTATCAATTGGTCGTTCTGCATACCTCCTTCTATCTTTGATCAATTGATCCCACCAAACTAAGGCATACTCCTTGAACTCAATAGAAGCAACCTGCACTTTTTCAAAATTAGAATAATTGTGACAATTAAAAATTTGTTTAAGTTTAGTCTCCCATTCTAGATATGCATCAAGGTCACTCTTGTAACGCCCCGATTTCGATTGTCTCTTTTATCGAGTCCCTACTTAATTTAATTGGACGGATATTATTTTTGATATGGAATTTGTGTGGAAATATGTTAAGTTTACATATTATTCTATTTTAACCAATTTTGAGAGTTTTCGGGGAAAATAGCTTGGAGGGTATTTTGGACATTTCCTATTTAATGATAAGTGGGATATTTTATGGGATATTGAATTAATAGATGTTTTGGAGAAATAATGAGAAGGATATTAAAAGAGAAATAGAAGAGAAAAGAAACATAAGAGAAAAGGAAGGAAAGAAAAGAGGAAGAAGGAAAAGGAGGAGAAAAGAGAAGAAGAAGAAGAAAAGTGTGGGATCATCAAGAACAGCTCAAAGCTTCGATTAATCCAAGGTAAGGGTGTGAAATCTTACTATCTAAATCAATATGTATGATTATGTATGTGTATGGTTGATTGAGTTAGGGTTTTGGAGAGTTTCCTATAATTTCCGTTTTAGGTCGAAATTGATTCGATCGGTAGAAATCTAGCTTTGTTTAATGAAGATGAGAATAAGTGGTAGGATTTATGTCGGGAAACGTTAGGTTATGATTACTGGAGCAAGTGGGGAATTATCGGGTGAATTTATCGGCTGTTTCGAATTCTGAACAGTGGGGAGAAGTTCTGTTCGCAGACGCTAGCTAGCAGCTCGCGAGTGTTCGCTAGCAGTTTGCTAGGCGAGTGCGTAGCGAACGGTCCCAGACTTGGGACAGAATGGTATTGTGGACTTTCGCTAGTAGCGAAGGGAGTAGCGAAGAGCTCGCTGGGGGTTCGCTGTGGCGAACGAGGTAGCGAGCAATGTTTGGAGGTTCTGTTTGCACTCACTAGCAGTTCGCTAGGCGAGGAGGTAGCGAACATTCGCTAGTAACTCGCTAGGCGAGTGTGTAGCGAACGTAGCAGAACGAGTTTCTCTCCTGTTGTGTACTGTTGTAGCTTGGGACCCTGATTTCGATCGACCTTTCCTCGATTTAAAAGCGGGTATGCTAGCCCGTGAGGTGCTGTGGGTAGCCGAATGGCGTGAATCCTAGTTTATGGTTTGTGAAGCGTGAGTGTGGCCGATCGGCAATTTTATGCAATCGCTAGATCGAATAGGATTGCATGATGAGATGATCGAATTCGTTGCCGTCGGCATGATAATATGAATGTATGAGAACATAATGGGATTATGTGGGCATTGAGTAGTGAACGTAGTGTCGGAGTGGATTACACTAGGGTAGAATGATGTGATATCATTCCTAGTTGCGGGCTCATTAGGGTAGGACGACGTGATATCGTTCCTAATGAGGCACAACAACATTGTAGTGCGTTAGGAGTATTTCGAATGAGGTGTGATTGATGGGTGCATTAGGGTAGAATGATATAACATCATTCCTAGTGGTTGTGTATTAATATTTGATCCCGTGTAGGATCTGCAGAACCTCGCTTGATGCGATGGTTATATTTGATCCCGTGTAGGATCTGTAGAACCTCGCTTGATGCGATGGTTATATTTGATCCCGTGTAGGATATGCAGAACCTCGCTTGATGCGATGGTTATATTTGATCCCGTGTAGGATCTGCAGAACCTCGCTTGATGCGATGGTTATATTTGATCCCGTGTAGGATATGCAGAACCTCGCTTGATGCGATGGTTATATTTGATCCCGTGTAGGATCTGCATAACCTCGCTTGATGCGATGGTTATATTTGATCCCGTGTAGGATCTGCAGAACCTCGCTTGATGCGATGGTTATATTTGATCCCGTGTCGGATCTGCAGAACCTCGCTTGATGCGATGGTTATATTTGAATCCGTGTAGGATCTGCAGAACCTCGCTTGATGCGATGGTTATATTTGATCCCGTGTAGGATCTGCAGAACCTCGCTTGATGCGATGGTTATATTTGATCCCGTGTAGGATCTGCAGAACCTCGCTTGATGCGATGGTTATATTTGATCCCGTGTAGGATCTGCAGAACCTCGCTTGATGCGATGGTTATATTTGATCCCGTGTAGGATCTGCAGAACCTCGCTTGATGCGATGGTTATATTTGATCCCGTGTAGGATCTGCAGAACCTCGCTTGATGCGATGGTTATATTTGATCCCGTGGAGGATCTGCAGAACCTTGCTTGATGCGATGGTTATATTTGATCCCGTGGAGGATTTGATAAGTGATGGGTTCATAGGAGAATCTGGCGGATGAATGAGTCGGTCCCTATGAGTTGCACTATCATCTTCAGATGATGAACGAAGAATAATCTCTAAGAATATAATAGTATATATGTATGTATGGTCTGATAGATGGGAGGATGACGTTGAAGTAAGCGTGGAGGAGTTGTACTCACTAGGGTAGGATGGCAATGTGTCGTTCCTAGTGAAGAAGTTACCGGGGTAGAATGACTGAGATGTTGTTTCCGGTAGGGCATGAGCGATATGCATATGACCCGCAAAGAGGATTGAGGATATTAGATGAGTATTATACGAATCGCACGGCATGGTTGCGGTTGTCATATGTAATATGCATGCGTGCAGGAATTGATGGGACGCGGATAGCGAATAAATGAATGTGTAGGATATTGACTAATGGATGGATGGTTTAGTGTGAGTGTATACGTCTAAGTGTATTTGATGTGGTGAGAATTTATTACTACGCACCGTAGTGAAAAGCTGTAGAATATAGGCATTCGGTACTTGTGTATTTCTATATATATATATATATATATATATATATATATATATATATATATATATATATATATATATATATATATATATATATATATATATATATATATTATGCCTTGATTATTATGTTATGTTTCTCACCCTTCTGTTGTTTTATAATGCCCTGCGAGGCATTGCAGATTAGGATCCGCTGGAGGTTTCCTTTGGAGTATAGTTCTTTTCCCTCGTGTCGGTCGCTCTGATATGTAACTTTGGGTAGATAGGCTTGTAGAATGTCTTTTGATGTCTTGTTTGTATGTGAATGAAGTTGTGAACAACCAGATGACATGTAATTACGTTTTGTCATGTCTTAAGTGAATATATATATGTTTTAGTCTTCCGCTTTAAGAGAAACATGAATATGTAATTTCGAAGAACATGCGTTTATTTTTAGTTGAGATTTACCCCTTTTGAGTTAATTCTTTTTAAACCTTAATATTCATGTGGTCGTTTCGTGGGTATTGTGACACACTTCTTTTATACCTTAATGTAAATATACTCTAATGAAAAATAAAATACTTACATTCGTGGCTATATGATTTGATATATGATTATTTTGGGGTATAGAATGGGGGCGTTACAACTCTTCCCAATAAAAGATGGAACTTTAATTTTTATGCCCCTCAAATTATCTCTCCCTTGTCTCCTTCTACGTCTTCTTTCCTCCTCATCACCACTACCATCATTAGAATTTTGGGGCATCATTTCCAACTCATCAATTCTTTGTTAAAGTTGTTCACCTTGTTCTCTTAACAATCTTTCAAAATTGTCACGCATGGCTGCGATCTGAACAGTTAAAGTTGTTGTTCTAGGTGAAGGTGGACTAGACATAATTGTGAAATATTTGTAAAATTAGGAACAAGTGTTTAAAAATGAACCTCACCACTCTACTCACGTGTTTACACTCAGTCACTCGTGTTTCACTCAATTTTTTTTTTGGCTTTTTTTTAATAATAAAAATACTCTGCCTTTTACCACTCAACTTGCTCTTTTAGTTCTTTAGAGAAACCAAAATAAATCAATTTCAGATAATAATCAACATACAAAAAGCTTTAAAAAAAAGCAAACAAAATAAAAGACTCTAAAACAAAGGAAACCAAGAGAATTTTAAGAGTGTGGCAAGAAAAAAAATAGAATTTTTTTTGTTTGAATCACAATCTTTAACAATCAGATCCCTTTTTTTTAAAATTTTTTTGTACCCTTTTTTTCGAATTTTTTTTATAATGATAAATGGATAATAATGAAGAACAAGAATATAGACAACTTACCATATTTCGGTCCTTTTTTTTTTGGAATATGCTCTGATTACCACTTGATATGCACTAACTTTTGAGAATTATGCATTTCCTTCACAATTCCTGAAACAACTTTGTTAACTTTTGGAATATTAATTTTTTTGTGACTCAAAGAAAGTAATTTGCCTTATAATTACAAGAATGGCAGAATTTGATACATGCATATAAATTAAACGAGACTGATATGAAATAAATGAGAAATAAGAAATGGAATTAAGTAGAAGGGGCACCACACTCTTTCTAATCCAAGAGAGAATGATAAGCCTATGGATGAGGATCACCACAAGAAAAAGATTTCTTGATAAGATCAATTTTTGTCCAATCCAGAACTTAAGAGCAAATACTCTCACTTACACAATGTGTAAACTCGATAAAATTCATTGATCCAAAAAGAAGATACACGCCTCCTTTATATAGGAATGGCTTAAGATGATGAAATAAGTAAACATTAACTCCTAAGAAAACAAAAAGATTTCAGCCACTAATTATCATGATAGTGAGTTGAGTTATTACAAAGAAAGTGCAAAATAAAGAAGAGATAGTGGGATTCTTGAAAGGGCATAATAATGGAAATTCTTTATTTACCACTTCTCTTGCAATTTTCGTCCATTATAGTATGGTTATTGGTATTTCCTTTATTTTTATTTATTTATGCATTATTGGGCCTTTTATCACATGCTTGGATGATAAGAATAAACTTGGGCTCTTTTTCTTCAATCTGGCTCATGCATTCTATTGACTTGATCATGAAGTGAACTAAAACATCATTGACTCTTCTTGCACGTGCCCTTGTCATAGGACCTCCTAAGCTTTGCATTGTATCATTTATGTCTTGGATTACGTCCTCATCACCCAGTGAAGTCGCCATTTTCTGTTACGGTGGAAACAGGATATCAAACTATTAATTAGTTTGAATCACATTTTTAATTCACAACCGATCATTGATCTATCCGAAGGAAAAGGTCAAATGAAGAAAAACCTATTTTTGCATCGTAAACAATGCGGAGAGAGACCTAGGTAAGGGGTTGGTTAAGCTTAGGGAAGGTACTAGCACCCTAAACTTCTGCAGTTATCTACAGGAACCTTTTGTTTATTGTTTACTATTTACTTTATTATCTGCTTGAAATATATACTGAGCTAAGGATTAAGAGTGACAAAAAGACCTAAGAGGTTAGTCCTAAGTTTACTCTGCAAGATTCGCATCTTGTGCCTAAGTATCCGAGGTAGGGAATGGAATCAAAGTAATCATAGTTTTCCTCGAAAGGGAGGTTAGAAACGTCTTGACTGTGGTCAACGTTTCAAGGGGAGTAAGCATTTCTTAAGGAAACGCTCACGTGGAGTGCAGCGACTCCTATCTCTATGTTGAAATAGTTAGTTGAAATTAGGGTTGATTAAATGTTCCACGGCGGGAAACCCTAAAACAGAGTACGGCGACTCTTTGACCTAATGCTAGGGTAAATGGCATTTTGTCCACGGCGGGACACCTAGGCTAATTAGGGTTTTGAAACATTCAAAGGTTGGGGACTATTGACTCGGTGGTCAAACTGTTAGACCTAATCCTTCGGAGGAGACATAACGGTAAATGATGCAGATGATAAGAATTGTTATATGGCAGAGTTAAAGTACGAAAAATAAGGAAAGCGGTAAAGCAAAAAGCATCGCAACGATCACTCGTGTAAATTACAAAATTCAAAAACGTAAGAATAAATAACTGCGACAATGGTCTCGCATAACTACAACTGGAAAATAAAAGACAAGAAAAATAATTGCGACGATGACCTCGCATGATTACAATTGAAATAATGACAATACGAATAAAGGAAGGATTAATAAGCTGAAATGAACAAGAAATAATGAGGGTTAGACGAATGAAACAGCTAGATCAAAAGTTCTGATTTTTGTGTTTAACAGGAGGAACTACTTTAATTTTCATGTTTTGATTAAGAAAAAATTGTTTTAATTTTAGTTAATTAAAGAAAATTGTTTTGATTTTAGAGTTTTAATTTAAAAAAGGTTTGTTTTAATTTTATTTAATTTAAGAAAATTGTTTTAATTTTAATGTCAAAAAAAATATTTTCTATTTTAAAGTGGGTTTAAAATTAACCTTTTAGATTTAAATTAAGAAAAATTATTTTAAGTTATAAAAAAATTCTTAATTATAAAAGAGGCTTAAGTTTTTAAAAATGGAGTTGGATTAAAAAAAATGTTTGATTTACCAATTAAAATGTTATTTCTACTAACTAATTAAAAAAAGTTGTGTTAACTAATTAGAAAAAATTATATTAATTTATAATACAATCAAAAATAAAATAAAAAATAAAAATAAAAAAAAAATAAAAAAGGATAATAAAAAGAAAGGAACGAGTCAAAAGGGGGAGGGGCGGATGACTTCTTCATTTTTTAGGGTTTCTTTGGAAAACCCATCTTCTTTTCTCCCTCTGTGCGCCGCGGCGGTATCCCTGGTGCACTCGAAACCTCCATTAATGGCCTTTTTTAACTTCCTCCGGTCTTCTTCTTTCCTTGCATGTTGTCGGATTTACCTCCATTTCCTGAAAAAATCATGAAAACAAAACCACAAATCAATTTTGATACCTTTCTTACGGAATAACGGCCGGATTCGAAACTTCTTTCGGACGATGATGGTGAATCTTTAAGGTTCTCTGACTCCGGCGACGGTGGTAGTGAATCTCGAAACGAGCTCACGACCGCCGCTCTGCAGTATGTTGGGCTTCGCGGTGATGCTTAGAGTTTGTCCGAAAACTTCTTCCTCCTTCTTGAGCTCGCGGGTGATGATGATGAAGCTACAGCTTCTCTGAACCTTTCGGATGGTGATGATGAGGGGTCCTCGATATTCTTCTGAGCCTCCGTTTTTGGTTTGCCTTAGGATTCTTTGTTCTTGATGTTCATGATATTCCTTGATGGCTTTTATATGTTGATTTGTTTGTTGATATGGTGGGCTGAATTTGTGATTGCTACGACCTAGATGTTTGGTTTGCAGGAATTTCGGAGCATAAAAGTTTGTTGTCGTTTGTTCGTCGCTTTGTTATGTTTTATTTGACTTATTTGCTGAACTTGTTGCTGCTTGTTCGTTGTGTCCGTTGAGAAAGTGTTATTGGCCTATTTGATTCCTGGAAAATGTGTTAAGGCCATGTTTGGCAAAATCACTTTTTGGGAAAAATCATTTTTTCAAATAAGTGCTTTTCAATAAGTGCTTTTCAATAAGCACTTTTCGATAATCACTTTTCTGGAAGCGCTTCCTCTCTCTCTTTCTCGGAATAATTCAAGAAAATAAATTATCGGTTTTAGCCGAAGTCGCGAATCGAGTCGGGAGTTAGTTTCAGAGCAATCTGTTACCCTCCCAGCACACCCGATGATGAAAATGCTCTGAGGGTGTCGGATAAAATTCTAACCGATAAAATTGTTCGTTTGTTGTTTGACTTGCAGGTCCGGAGAATCGAAAACTCGGAATCGGAAGAGTCGGACAAGTTTAGGAACTTAGGATTTTTTAGAAAAGAAAAATGTAAATTTATTTATTTATTTTTGGATATTGTAAAGAAAATTATTTTTTATATAATAAAATTACTCAAATTAGATTAATGAATAATATTATTATTACTATTTTTGTTTTGATATAAAGTGAAAAACTATTATTAAAAATGCGTGCTTTTGTTTTTTTTTAAATGAAATGAAAATAATATTAAAACATGAAATAAAATCAATTTAAAAATGAAATGAGAACAATATTAAAAGATAATGAAATTATGTTTAGAATGAAATGAGAGCAAAGCATGAAAGAAAATTGATTTAAAAATAAAATAAAAACAAAAGAAATGAAATAAAATTGATTTAAAAGAAGAAATGAAAATAAAAAAAAAATGACATAAAAATTATTTTTGTTATTTTTAATCTTAAAATGATATGAAACACCAATAAAATTCTATTCTTTTTATTAATTCCTGAGTCATCCAATTCATCCGATTAATCTCGTCTTCGATACAACCTCCGATTAATCCTTTCGGCAATTTAAATGACCAACCTTATCAGAATAAATCCAATTTGTTCGATTAAATTCAAATGACCCCACTTTTCTGACTAACTTTATCCAAATGAACTGAACTTATTTAATTCCACCGACTTAAATCCTCATCGGCCTCCAATCACGCCAGTAAACTCCAATGGTTCAAATTCCCCTGACTAAAACTCAGATTCACAAATTGACAGCCGGTTGTAAATAAAATGACCATTCTGCCCTTCATAAGCCAAAGAGCGCATAAATGTGACTTTCCTGCAAAATCAACCAACTACACAAACTTGTTAGTGACTGGTTACATGCAACGCAAAAATGCAATGGAATGCAAGATGCAACGACAAATCTTAGGGCAAAATTTGGGGTATTACACTCATGTAACTGGTTACATCATGAGGTAACCGGTTACCTCAAGTTGAAAATGACGTTCTGGGCTGTAAAAGGGTGATGTAACCGGCTACTTCATGAGGTAACCAGGTTACCTCAGGAAAAACTTCACTTTTTAGCTTGAAATGGAGTGTTTTGGTTGTAGTTCCACATTTTAACCTTGTGCTTTGATATATAGGCATAGAAATCCCTCTGTTTGGCTTGTATCGAGGCTGTGATGAATCTGTGGGGATGTGATTAATTATGACTTTGAAACATTCTAAAATTTTGGATATGCCTGCAACAAAACCACGCAAAAAATGCTGATGCGTATGCTGAAAATGCGAGTGCACATGCTTATGCAAAAAAGGCAAGAGAGGTCAAATTTTGGGTTACTACATTGTCTTTAGAGTCTTCAGAACATTGTTCAACATAACCTTGTCTTTAGAATCTTCAGAACTATGTTACAATAGAAATGATGTCTTCAGAAACTTCAGAACTCTTTCAACAGAACCTTGTTTTCAGAAACTTCATAAGTTTGGAGCAATAGAAATGATATCTTCGGAACTTTTTTAGCAGAACCTCGTCTTCAGAAACTTCAGAATTTTGGAGCGATAGAAGCATATCTCTTAGAAAGCCTTCAAGGTTTTACATACAAAGTCACGATCAGAAGCTCTAGTAATAACATTCTTTAGAACCGTTGCATTAGGATCATTCTTGAAACTTGACACTAACAAGGAACACCATATGTTTTCTTCCAGAGTATTTAGATCAGAGTCTGATGACGCCGCACGCCTTTTTTATCAGAGTCAGATCATGTTTAAAAAAAGCTACACAATAGACAAAAACCATAGAGTACTGAATTATTCTCTAAGATACCATGTGCAATTATCATTAAAACTTAAGGCTAGATGCATAACCAATCTTGTTCTTAGACTCATTACCTGTTGTATGAGAAATCATATTTATCATCTCGCCTTCTTAGCCTTTTACTAAGAAGTTCTCATCGCCTTTTGTATGAGAAAAATTAATTCACCGTCTCGCCTTCTTAGCCTTTTTCTAAGAAGTTCTCATCACCTTTTATATGACAAACATCAATCCATCGTCTTGCCTTCTTAGCCTTTCGCTAAGAAGTTCTCGTCGCCTTTCATAAGAAATCACATTCGTTTTCATTCTTCTTCTTGGCCTTTTGCCAAGGAGTTCTAATTGCCTTTTGCATGAGAAAGAACATTTATTTTCACATATGTTCTTAGCATTTTTCTAAGTAATCCTCATTTTCCTTTTGCGCGAGGAAACGTCATACTCGTTTACTTGCCTTTTACAAGTATCATTTACCTTTTGAAGCGGAAAATCTTGTCACTCCCCAGCAAAGCCTCACTTTCCTTTTACAAGATCCCTCTGACTTTTGTAGAAAAAAACTCGATACTTGCCTTTTGCGAATACACAATCAATCCTCTTACCTTTGTGGAATCCTGCGGGAATATCTCAATACTTGCCAAAACTTGTTAGTGGAGGCAAGACAAAACAAAAAATATCATAAACACTTCTAGCCATCTCTTCTCTTCGGAGTGAAAATTTTCGGTCTCTTTGTATTTAATCGTCTTCTCGCTCTTTCATTTTCATCTAGCTTATAGCTCTGTTCATTTGCAAACATTTTCCTAATCATACATTTAGGAGCCATTCAGGTCAAAAGTTCAATAACATTGGATTTAACTGGTTTGAATTCTCAGTATATGGACTTCTTGCTCCATGATTAGATGATTTTTGGATTTATTATGATGAATGTTCTTAACTTAGTGGATCATGTACAATTGCTTAGGAAACAAGTTGTCTTGAACTTCTATTTGGTCTTATAGACTAGGATTTTATTGTGCTTACTCATGAATCAAGTCATTTTAGATTATTACTTAGAAAAGAAGAAAGAGCGTAGTACATTTGACTTTTAATTAAAGTCAACCATAAAAATTGACTCTTTGACCTAATCCTTAGTGTGCATTAGGAAGCTAGACATTCATTGTAAAAGTAGAGTGAAAAGTCATAAGACTCCTTTTTTTTCATTTTTTTTATACCTGTGCATTACCACCTTTCCTAGTGATTTATTTGATACATCACATGGAGAGTTGGAAATTCAAATTTTTAAAGCATCTAAAGAGAATTTAAGAATTCCAGATTCAAAGTCAAATAAAAAGGAAAACGAAGCATTGATTAACATTGTCACAAAAGCTTATAATAGTGTCATCATAGAGATAAGCTTATAAAGTCTTGTAAACAAAGCACAATGTCAAAACCACATGGAACAAGTTCATTACGCGAAGCATGTCTATAGTTTCTCACAAGCTTCATTACAAAATCAAACAAGCAAGCAATCTATTTGAACCAACTCACAATAGCCACAAGCATAATAGTAATTAGTCTTGATCTTCTGTTACAGTAGCATGCGTCCTCCCTAATAGCTTCAGAAAGAGCTTTTACCTTTTCAAAACAAAGGTGCCAATGGGTGTAGAAGTGCCATTTGACTCACTCGGAGTGCTCTACCATTAGCATCAGTCCTTTAATGCCGTGGGCATGAACCAAGAATCTGATACCATGGACTGCACCATTTGGATGTTGCATGAAGATTCTAAGCTTTTTGTTAAGCAAGTATATCCGCCTATAGGTGGGCCTTCGGTTCAACCCCCAGTTCCAGATTAAACTTCTCCAATGCCACTGATCAAGCTGCTGCTATTATGAGAAAAGAAGGTGTCCCTATCCGTGCTCTCGATCAAAAGCCCACGTGATCAATGACGACTGCTAATGGCGAAGGTATGGACAGAAAATGACGAAGACAAACCCTTTCCTCGAGCATATTACAGGTACACAATGGTTGTTGGTTGCCCGGTTTGCAAGCAAGTTCCGAGACAAAGCAATTCTGATAACAATATATGAAGGGACACAGTCATCCACCGCCACCTGCTGCTATGCCGATGGCGTCGACCACTGCAGCTGCTGCCACGATCTTGCTATCTGGATCAATGTCAAGTGCTAATGGGGTGGTGAACCCAAATTTACTGTCTAGCAACATCACCATTTCCTACTGCCACACCAGACATTACCACTTTGTTCCAACTTGCGGCTCATGAAACTCAAATGGAAAAAAAAATATAGTTCAACAGAAGAAGTTACGTTAGAAGCAGCCATTAAGCTCCGACAGAGCACCGTCGTCCACCTCCATCAAAGAACACAAAGCCAATGCACTTCTCTATATCTATTTTCCTCTTCCTCATGAGAAGATAAGAAGAAAATACCTACCAATGACACCTGACATAGAGAAACTCACATATTACAAAAGTATTTTCAAGCAAACTTCAAATAAATGAAACAAGTTTGTATGTTCAGAATAAGGAGACTGTGCGAAAAGGAGTAGATATTTGTTGCGTCTGCCACCGCAGGCATGGTGTTTGTATGAAGTGTTGTTATGGCCATTGCCCGACCTCATTTCATCCATCCTGTGCTAGAAGTGCTGGTTTGTTCATGATTGTGAGGACTGCTGGGGGCAAGATGCAACACAGGGCTTACTGTGAAAAGGATAGTTCAGGGCAGAAAACGCTGAAATTCCAAAGCATGGAGTTGAAGAATTAAAAAGTATCGAGTAAATTAAGGTTGAACTTGAGAGATTACGTCTCCTTTGTGAAAGAATTGTCAAACCGGAAAAGATAAAGCTAGAGTTGGTTCTATGCTAACATGACATACTTGCCTTTAAAAGAGATCATATTGCTAGGTCTGTGCTTATTCAGAGTCCTTTCATCCTTCCAGATGGTAGTTCAGAATCAGCTATAATATCCCTTAAAGCCACCACAGAGGGATACAGATCATGCAATGAAGCGCTCCAAAGATCAAATGATGTAACTCTGGATAGTTCAGTTTCTGCTAAGCACCAAGTCAGAGTTGCTGTATCCATGGACACAGACCTAAAATTGGATGATGACTGCTCAATCTCACAGAGTCAATATAACCACAAGATATCAGAGAAGATGAAATTTTCTGGCAAACAGATTCCTCGTAGAGCTTCTGCTACATCACGCAATATCTCTGAGGAGGATGGATGAGGATGGATGGAGAACCAAGTCTTGAAAGTCATTTGAAAAAGAGATTGTTATTGTGGGGTCCAGCCATTGCCACATGGCCACCATACATTTGATAAAATGGAAGGTTGCATGTGATGACAAATAGCAAGGTGTATGATGTATACATGGTGTAGTGTATGAGTAACACATGTTGTGGTGCATGCATTAACACATGGTGTGGTGCATGTATTGCAAGGGACACTAGGTGTTTTGCATGAAAGGCAAATGACAAGTGTCTTCATGCATGTAAGGCAACTTTGGCTTGCCTCTCCTATAAATAGGATCATAAGCAAGCATTCACAACACACCACAAGAGAATAACAACAAGTAGCAAGAGAGAAAGAGAGCATTGCTCAAGAGAGAAAATCCTCATAGAGAGTTTCTTGTGAGAGAAATAGTGGCCCAATTTGTGAGAGTGTTTCTTACAAATTGAGAGATACATTGTAGTGAGATCCACCTAAGGGTAAAGTCGTTGTATTCCCATTATCATTATAGTGGAAGTTTTAAGTGGCCCAAGGGTCCCGTGATTTTTTCCCTTTCTCACATTGAGAAGGTTTTTCCACGCTAAAATTCTCTTTGTGTCATTACGCGTTTATTTCACGTTTCCGCTAAGTGCCTATTTTAAGTTCACGGAGGAGGGAAATTATGCAGAAATTTTCCTACAGTGGTATCAGAGCACTCGTTGCTCTGGGACTCTGAAGTGTCGTATCTGCAAGATAATTCTTAGTATGCTCTGTGGCTGCAACATTGTTTGATCCTCCACATCAGAAAAGAAATATTCTTGTCGCTAGAAATAAAGTGAGGTAGTGATATATTGCATGTCTAGGAAAGTTCTGACAAGGAAAGACTTGGTATTTAAGCGTGTCTATTGACCCACCTCTCTTACCTGGGAACTTTCCTGGTGCACTATTCACGAACTCATTTATTCTAGTATGCGATACTAGTCACGCTGGTTAAAGAAATTGTTTCTTGTGTAACTCAAGATGGAGGGTTCAATCAACCATGATGGTGATATGTTCAAGCTAACTGCTGACAACTACTCATATTGGAAGCCAATGATGGAAGACCATTTGTATTGCAAAAACTTTCATGAGCTAATCACCCAAAAGGACAAACCCGAGAAGAAGACTGATAAGGAGTGGGAACTTCAAAACCGGAAGGCAGTAGCAATGATCAGAAAATACATAGGCAGAAGTCTGTTCGAGCATGTGTCAACTGATACCAATGCGTATGAGTTGTGGATGAAACTTGATTCCTTGATTCAAAAGAAGACGCCAAGGAACAAAGCCCACCTTGTCAGACAACTGGTGAAATTGGAGTACTCTGATGGCCAAAACATGATCGAGCATTTGAATACCTTCAAAGGTATTGTGAATCAACTAACGAAAGCCGACATGAAGATAGATAATGAGTTGCAAACTCTTCTACTCCTAAGTTCTCTACCCGAGAGTTGGGACACTCTAGTCGTCACTCTCAGTAACTCTGCTCCAGATGAAAAACTTGTCATGGATTCTGTTACAGATTCCTTGCTAAGTGAAGAATCAAGACGGAGGGAAAGAGGCTTCAACAACCAGTTCGAAGCAAATATTGTTGATAATAGAGGAAGGAGTAAGAATCGTGAAAGAGGAGGTCATGGGAGATCACAAGCTAGATCAAAGTCTCGCACTAAACTAAGTTGTTATTATTGTGGCAAGCCAGGCCATTGAAAGTTTGAGTGCAGATTCTTTAAGAGAGATCAGCAGGCTGAACGACCCATCCTGATAAAATCGATCCAAAGAAGAAGGAAGATGGAACCACGACAGCAGTCGTAGCAACTAACAAGAATTTCTTTCTTGTTGAAGAGGAAAACTATCTAAATGTAGCGTCTGATGATTGCATTTGGATAATTGACTCAGGAGCATCCTTTCATGTAACCCCTCATGAAGAATTCTTCTCATCATATCAAAAAGGAGATTTTGGTATGGTGAAGATGGGCAATCAAGTTACAAGCAAGATTGTTGGCATTGGTGAGGTGACTATGGTTACAGAGAATGGTTATAAGCTCGTGTTGAAGGAGGTTAGACATGTTCCAGACATGCGTCTAAACCTTATCTCGATAGGAAAGTTAGATGATGTTGGGATGATAAACCAATTTGGAGCTAGTAGATGGAAGCTCAGTAAGGAAAGCATGATCATTGCTCATGGTAAAAAGGAAGGCTCTCTGTATATGATGCAGGGAAAGATAAACAAGGGAGATATCAATGTATCTCAAGACATATTATGGCACAAACGACTTGGCCACATGAGCGAGAAAGGTTTGGAGATTCTTTCTAAGAATCATCTTCCAAACATCAAGGGTCAACCACTTGAATCCTGTGAAGATTGTCTAGCAGGAAAACAACATAGAGTATCCTTTCAAAGATCAGATGATGCAAGAAGAAGAAAGCATATCCTAGATCTTGTTCATTCAGATGTTTGCTCTACATCTGAAAGGTCCCTTGGTGGTTCACAATACTTTGTTACCTTCATTGACGATCACTCTAGAAAAGTGTGGGTGTATCCATTGAAGACGAAAGATAAAGTTCTTCAAGTTTTCAAAGAATTCCATGCCTCTGTAGAACGGGAATCCGAAAGAAAATTGAAATGTTTAAGGACAGATAATGGTGGAGAGTATATAGGCCCATTTGCAGCCTATTGTAGATCTCATGGAATAAGACATGAGAAGGTACCTCCTAAGACTCCTCAAATGAATGGAGTAGCTGAAAGGATGAATAGAACGATTGCAGAGAAAGTCAGAAGTATGCTTTCTCATGCAAAACTTCCCAAATCATTTTGGGGTGAAGCAGTGAGAACTGCAGTTGATTTGATTAATTTGTCTCCTTCAAAAACATTAAATGGAGAGATACCAGATGAAGTATGGTATGGAAAGAAAGCCTTCTATGGTCATTTAAGAGTCTTTGGATGCAGGGCATTTGTTCATGTTCCAAAAGATGAAAGAGCAAAGCTAGATGCTAAGACGAAGGAGTGCATATACCTTGGTTCACCAAGAGATGAACTTGGCTTTAGATTATGGGATCATGTTACTAAGAAGCTTGTTCGAAGCAGAGATGTGGTATTCTATGAAGATCAGACAATCCACAACATTCAATCTAAGAAGCCAAAGACCATTGTGGTACACAACTCAGGGGGAGATATTCCTCAAATGAATTATGATCGTGATCAGCCAACACAACCCGATCAGATGAATCATCCTGATCAGATAGAACAAGATCAAGCAATGCATGAAGAGCATATGGTAGATGATGATGTTGATGAGATGAATCAAGAACCTTAATTGAGAAGATCAACAAGATCCAGACAACCATCAAAAAGGTACTTCTCAGGTGAATATGTGAATTTCACTGATGAAGGAGAACCTCAAAGCTTCATGGAAGCCATTGAGACTGATGACAAGGAGAAATGGATGCAAGCCATGCAAGAAGAATTACAGTCGCTGAAGGAAAACCAGACATATAACTTGGTAAAATTACCAAAGGGAAGAAGGGCGTTGAAAAACAAGTGGGTGTTTAAACTCAAGTCTGAAGAGAACAACCCAAATCCCAGATACAAAGCACGAATTGTCGTTAAGGGGTGCCATCAGAAGAAATGCATAGAATTTGAAGAGATATTCTCACCGGTGGTAAAAATGACATCCATTAGAGAAACCCTTAGTCTAGCTGCAAAACTAGACTTAGAGATAGAACAACTTGATGTTAAAACAACATTCTTGCACGGAGACCTAGAGGAAGAAATCTACATGGAGCAACCTGAAGGTTTTATTGAACTAGACAAAGAACACCTTGTGTGTCGCTTGAACAAAAGTCTATATGGCTTAAAGCAGTTTCCAACACAATGGTACAAGAAGTTTGATCTCTTCATGACCCAACACAACTTCACAAAGACGTCAGCAGACTATTGCGTGTTTGTGAAGAACTATGAAAATGGAGAATCCATCATACTTTTGTTGTATGTTGATGATATGCTTATTGTTGGAAAAGATAAGGCAAAGATAACTGCTCTCAAGAAAGCATTGAGAAAATCTTTTGCTATGAAGGATCTGGTTGCAGTGAAGAAGAGTCTTGGAATGAAGATCGTTAGAGATCGTTCCAAAAGAACACTATGGATGTCACAAGAAGACTATATCAAGAAAGTTCTTGAAAGGTTCAACATGCATAATGCAAAACATGTGCATGTTCCGCTACCTGGACATTTGAAACTTAGTAAGACACAATGTCCAGAGAATGACCAAGAAAAAGAAGAAATGAGCAAGGTGCCCTATTCTTCAGCTGTGGGTAGCCTTATGTATGCAATAGTTTGCACAAGACCCAACATTGCTTATGCGGTAGGAGTTGTGAGTAGATTCCTATCAAACCCAGGAAAGGAACACTGGAGTGCTGTGAAATGGATATTGAGGTATCTGAAAGGAACTGCCAAAAAGTGCTTATGTTTTGGCAATGAAAATCAAATGCTCACTGGATATGTGGATGCTGATATGGCCGGAGATGTAGATTCAAGAAAATCTACATCCGAATATTTGATTACTTTTGCAGGGGGAACTGTCTCATGGCAATCGCGACTACAAAAGTGAGTTGCTTTAAGTACCACAGAAGCAGAGTACATCGCAATCACTGAAGGTTGTAAGGAGATGATGTGGATGAAGAAGTTTCTGCAAGAGTTAGGCCAGAATCAAGAAAGTTATGTTCTCTATTGTGATAGTAAAAGTGCAATTCACCTCAGCAAGAATTTGACATATCATTCAAGGTCAAAACACATTGATGTGAGGTATCATTGGATACATGATGTGTTAGAGAATAAACTGCTGCAAATAGAGAAAATTCACACCAATGACAACGGGGCAGGCATGATGACAAAACCTCTACCAAAAGAGAAGATAGAGTTTTGCAAACAAGCTGCTGGATTGGCGGCAACCCCAAACTAATCAAAGCATTCCCCTATGGCTGGAGGGGGAGAAATGTGGGGTCCAGCCATTGCCACATGGCCACCATACATTTGACAAAATGGAAGGTTGCATGTGATGACAAATAGCAAGGTGTATGATGTACACATGGTGTAGTGTATGAGTAACACATGTTGTGGTGCATGCATTAACACATGGTGTGGTGCATGTATTGCAAGGGACACTTGGTGTTTTGCATGAAAGGAAAATGACAAGTGTCTTCATGCATGTAAGGCAACTTTGGCTTGCCTCTCCTATAAATAGGATCATAAGCAAGCATTCACAACACATCACAAGAGAAGAACAACAAGTAGCAAGAGAGAAAGAGAGCATTGCTCAAGAGAGAAAATCCTCATAGAGAGTTTCCTGTGAGAGAAATAGTCACCCAATTTGTGAGAGTGTTTCTTACAAATTGAGAGATACATTATAGTGCGATCCACCTAAGGGTGAAGTTGTTGTATTCCCATTATCATTATAGTGGAAGTTTTAAAAGGCCCAAGGGTCCCGTGGTTTTTTCCCTTTCTCACATTGAGAAGGTTTTTTCAAACTAAAATTCTCTTTGTGTCATTATGCGTTTATTTCATGTTTCCACTAAGTGCCTATTTTGAGTTCACAGAGGAGGGAAATTATACAGGCATTTCCCAACAGTTATGACATCAGATGAAGCATCTATGAAGAATTAAAAGCTACCTAAAAGATACGCAAATGTTCCCGCAGATTGACTTTCAAACAACAAATCAATCACATTTGATGTAGTTATCTCGCTCACTTTTCGGCTTAACCAATCTCTTATTCAATAGAAGGATTGAAGACACCAAGCATAAACGATTGAGACCTAGAATAGTTTCTCCA
Organism: Lathyrus sativus; assembly: GCA_963859935.3. Taxonomy (NCBI): domain Eukaryota; kingdom Viridiplantae; phylum Streptophyta; class Magnoliopsida; order Fabales; family Fabaceae; genus Lathyrus; species Lathyrus sativus. The sequence goes on along the minus strand of OZ012740.1, from coordinate 316,331,868 downwards.
CCACGAAAAATTTCGAAGGAGATAACAAAGCCGCCATATGTAAAATCTCGGGTTCCGCCGGGGGTTGAGAGTGAACCTGAAGTGCATGATGGGAAGGGGATAGAATATATGAGAGCTTTTGGAAGGCTTGCAGAACAGGTTCGTTAATATGCTGCCTCGTTAGTTAGGGTAAGAATTAAGAACAATTTCATCTTCGTACAGTTGTAGAAGAGATGAAGTTCTTGCTCTTGGATGCAGGGTTAATCTTATAACGTTGGTTCTTTGATTCACTTATTTGTGCCTCAATACTTCTACATCGACTTTCTGTGACTCAGCGGAAATCAGCTGATTCCTAGTACCAAAGGCACACCCATCATAACTGTCCTTGCGAGATGAATCAGCGAACTTCGAAACCGTAACATGCATGGTTGGCTTGATTTTGCTATCACATTTCCATTTACTGATAGAAGTCTTTCTGTCAACTGCAAAAAGTATCTTATTATCTCACGAAAAATGAAAACATATCACAATTCACATGTGTAATTCAATTAAATTTGAGAGACAAAAAGACATATTTGAAATACTCCAAACTCTGTGTTGAAATCAGATTCTTTGATTCACTTCTTTGTGCCTCAGTATTTCTAGGTCGATTTTCTATGACTCAGCTGATATTCCTAGTACCAAAGTGTCATACCTCAAATTTGTTCTACACGTATATAACTTTCATCTGTACATCCATCCACTAACTATTATTTAGAAAATCCAAAAATATGTTGATTCTGCTTTGTTTTCTTATTGCCTAAGTCTAAATTGTTGCAAGGTTGAATCAGGATTCGTTTTAGGCTATCAGGTCAAGCATGTGTACAATGGTGATTGAGATTCTATGGAGTATAACCTAATCTCGGTCAAACAAGAGTTTGTTTCATGATCAAGGTCAGGGTATGCATAATTTAAGTGACTTGTATTTGAGCTTTCAGATAAGGTTTTTTTGTGCCAGAACAAACAAGTTGTGTATGGGTCAGTTTATAAGGTGGTGTTAAATCAAGTACTTCATGACTGAGGATTATCAAGGAACAAATCATTTTTCAAATAAGGTTTTGTGCATATCCAAGTCTATATTTTATGGCTCTTATGCTTGTTACTAATCCAAGGAGAAGTCAAGTTCAAAGAGATTCCATAGTGAGGATTTTGGTTCATCATGATTCAAATGGCTAAGTTCAAAGTTGTTTCATTTATGGATCTTCATGTTTTCCAAGAATTGATTCGATGCCTAAGTTCACTTATCTCAAGATGGTTTTTTTAAATGAAGAATTTAAGAGGATGAAATTGATTTTAAGTGTGATTTTTTCACTTATCTCAAGATGTTTTTTTTAAATGAAGAATTTAAGAGGATGAAATTGATTTTAAGTGTGATTTTTTCACTTATCTCAAGATGGTTTTTTTAAATGAAGAATTTAAGAGGATGAAATTGATTTTAAGTGTGATTTTTTTTAGATTCAATGCAAGTGTGGTATCAACATGGAAATTCAAGTTTCTTTTGTCACGGTTCATCTTGATTTAAGTAAGAAAGAGATAATTTCAAGTGGTTGTTTGAACAAAAATGAGAGGTACAAGTAATACCTGAAGGCCCATTTGAAACAAAAGGAGGGAAAAAAACAAGTTCATGAGCCATAATAACAAGTTTCAAGTCCATTCATTATACAAAAACATTCAGCACAAAAGAAAAAATGCTTGTTGTTCATGAAAAATAAATGAGGCCCATGAAATTTCCAATTTTCACCATAAAGCCCATGTCAACAAAAGTATCAAAATTGCACAAGATTCATGAAACAATTTTCCAAGCCGTGTCCACAATGATAAGCCATACATATTTACAATTTCAAGCCATGAACTATACAAGACACAATGAAATAACATAAGGTTCATCTGCCATTTCCAACATGAGCAAACTCTACATGAGTTACCCCACCAGCCAATGTTCTACAAACCATTACAATTTCATGGATCACATATACATCTGCTTAAATTCCAAACACGCACACCCTTCGTGAAATTCCTGTAAAAAAACAAAATGTTTTTCCACACCATTACAGCTTCGTGCAACAAGCCACAAATTACCCCACGCTACAATACGTAGTACAACAAGAAGCCACACAAAACTTCCAGCTTGCATACACCAACAGACCTGCAATGCGCAACACATTTAGCACCATAATACAACAACAAGAAGTCACAAGATGATGCACACAAAGGAAGACGCAACTAAATCCTCCAAATACCTCACTAACCGTACCTGCATAACCTTGCAACAAACCATCACAACAATTTACGCGTCCACCCTGTGCACAACAAATAACCACGTCACTTTTTTCTCTCAATTCTCAGACCCCAAAATACCCGTCATATTCCTCTATAAAGTGACCTATCCTCACGTCACTTGAAACAAGCTCAAGTAGCCGTGGAAATGCTGCAAAGTTGACGCTCCATGAACCAACCCTCAACCACAATGCCTTCGTTTTCCTCCTTTCAAATCCTCCTTCAAACCTTCAAAACAATACTTCCTTAATCCCTCTTCAACCATCAATTCACACTCAACCTCTAAAACACGAATCAAAATCCAACACAAATCCCACAACAATTCAATCAAACAACCTCAAACTTTTTCAAACCAAAACAAGAACAGAGAGAGATTGGAGATGAAGGCGAAGAGAACCGAAACAAATCTCCAACTTAAATCAAACCTGGAAACGCACGAATTGCTCAAGAGACGATGATGAGAGAGCGAGGTTGGAATAGACGCATCACCTTCTGTTGGTCGTTTTCATTTGGAAGGTGAAGTTGGCTTTTGTTTTATACCATGGTGTTCTTTGACCTACTCCATTTTCAATTTAAAAGTGTTTGCTCTTATTTTACTAGAGACTTGCTCTACTTTGTTTTGCTATGGTCATCGTGTTAGGTGGGTTTGGAATAGAGCTCGTGTTGTTATAACAATCACCCCATTTTTGTCTTTTTTAGATGGTTGATTTGGGCTTTAGCCCATTTGACTTTTATTCTCTGCATGTGACGCACCACCCTTGTTTATTTACTATACCGGGTTTTTATTTTAGCGTGGATGATGGGCCCTAAGCCCACATGATTTCACACACCCTATAACTTATACACGCACCCTCTTTCTTTTTTTATTAATTTTGTTAGATTTTTTTTAGGGTTTTAATATGAAGTTTTTTTTAAAATTATTTTGTTAGTGATTTTGTTAAACACTTTACTAAATAATTTCATATTTGTTATTATTATTATTATTATTAAATCACTCTTGATTTTATTTTATATATAATTTTTTTCTTCATTTTCACCTTGATTTCATCCTCGATTATATTTTCAATTTCAATTTTCGGTCTATGAAGTCTTTCTATTCATAAAAGTTGACTTATTGAGGTTGTTAACCTTCATTATTTCAAATCTATAGTAAATGATCATTGAGATCATTTTCTATACTTTGGGATCGTGATAGGTTGCATTCGATTAATTAGCACAAGTTTGTGATTAAGACGAGATTGTCACCTTTTCTATTCGTGTGGCAAGATTACTTTGGAAAATGATCCTCAATATCATTTCTACATCTTGTTTTTAGCATGAATATCAACTTGCGCGACCTCCTATAGTTTGATCTTCATCATAGATCAAGCTACAACAGTTTAGCGCTACATTTTGACCCCCATTAATTCAATATCGACTAACAACTAACTTTAATATCCGTCAATATATTCTTGATTTACTTTTCCGTCAATATATCTTGATCTTATTATCATTGTTCATATACTTGTTAATATTATCTTGATTATATTATTGTGGATATTATCTTGATTATATTGTTATATATCTTGTCATATTATTCACATTGTTCATATCATATTCATATTGTTCATATCTTATTCACATTATTCAAAAACACATTAACGATCGAAACCTAAAAGCCTAAATTGGTGGACTGTTGGTTACTTTTCCGCGCAACGGAACTTCGACTTTATCAAAAACCCTAACAAAGGAGCTTTTGTCTGACTGTTGTTCTAGGCTTAGTTTAGGACACCTTGCGCACACACGGCTTCCTCTTGGGCTACCTTACAAGAGACCCTTTTATTTTCGTGCAATCCCATGTAACTTACATGTACCCCGCTCTCATTCCGATGTACGCATTCATATTTTCTTTGATTGTTGTTTAACTTCTAGGAGCACCCCTAGGAACTAGCATAGACTAAATCGTTTTCAAACTAATTCTCGATTCGCCATCTAGCCCTTTTCCAACACCCATTGTAATTCGATTGCTCGTACGCATTCGCCATCAACCTATTGCACACACTCGCACATTTCATCGTGGTTTTGTTATTAGGAGCACCCCTAGGGACTAGTATCGATTCTCACCTCTTTTCAACCAAACCCTTAATTCGTCGTTGAGCCATTTTTAAATCAACATCTCTTCGCACGTAAATATAATCAAACCCTTGATCCTACGTCAAACAGATTTTCTCAATTAAACTATCAAAACAACTAACAACTATTTAACTCTTTTCAAGGTGAAAAAGAGAGGGATTGAGCCTTTGATCTCTCTTCAGTTATTTGGATGTGAGTTCTCTTACTCGTGTATGAATAATTGATGCCTCTAAAACACTTTCAACTTGACAACATTTAAACCATTCGTTAGTTAAACACACTTCAAACACAATCTCTTTTCAAGATGAAAAAGAGAGGGAGTCACGCCTTTGACTCACTCTCCCGATTACTTAGGCCCAAAGAGCCTTTCTTAAGCCCAGAGTAATCGTCATCCAACCAAACTTCAACAACTTTAACCCCCCCCCTCTTTTCGTGGTCGTTTCCACGAACTACGAACCCTCTGATTCTTCATTCTCGTCTGAATGTAAGATACGTAGGCGCAAGATTGCGATGATATTGGCGAGCACACTTCCATCATTCTCCGTCATTTTGTTCACAATTCTATCCATCTTCCGTCTTCCCCATATCCTTTCCTGTAGCCGAACTACGAAAGCTCTAATTTCTCATTCTCATCTTAATGAGCATATGTAGGCACAAAGGCCCCAATCCTTGGCGAGCGCCCTATCCTATGACCACCCATTATCCCTTTAGCATCGTTATCCTTTTATCTTACCATTTCACATTTATCATTGAGAAGAAAACAAATAAGCCTAGCTAACGTTCATCATAATTTGAATTAAGAGGTTCTCGTTGAGTACAACGGACGTGAGGGGTGCTGATACCTTCCCTTCGCATAACCAACTCCCGAACCCAGAACATGGTTGCGACGACCGTGTTCTTGTCTTTATTTTTAAAAGGTTTTCTCGATATTTTCCTTTCCCATCTCTTTGGGATAAATAAAGTTCAGTGGTGACTCTGCCGAACCGCATTTCAACGCCTTTCGCGCGAGGATCGGGTTCTCGTTGATTTTTTCAAGGTGCGACAGCTGGCGACTTTTGCTCCATGCAAGAGAGAGTTAAGCCTATCTTAGTTTGAATTGTGAGCTCGTTAGGTTCACTTATTTTTTCTCTTCTTGTTTATCTGTTTATTTTCCTTCCTATCCTTATCTTTGTTGCTTTTAATTATTGTGACATTATTGGGTTGATTTGGGATTGGGTACTATGTTAGATGGCTCTATACCCGAGTCTGAGTAAAACCCTAGAATTAGGATGGTGGTTGTGCAGTGGAGACTTGTGTGGTATCTTACGCGTAAGGCCGAAGTGAAAATCCTGCTTGGAGTAGATTCCCTTGGAGATGTTATTGTTGTGGTGAATCTTTGCCATAAAAATAACGTTTTCGAGCCTGAATCGTTGATCCCAAGGACCATTAACACATTCTATCTATGATGGTTGGTAGTGTTAACTCCTTTTGGGTTAATACGAACGCCTCAATCATATAAGATCCCTTGAACGTATTACTTCCTGACAGTAATATTTTCAACCTTAATCTATGACTTTGAGAACCTGTCTTAGGACCCGTGTGTCGATGGTTATGTAATTGACGCCTCCGAGGAGTCTTTCTCATGTGGAAGATACGAAAAACTCACCTAGAGGAGATCCTTTTGAGGATATTATTGTCGTGATGAGGCTTTGTCATGACTATAATATCTTTGAAATATACTCATGACTCTAGGCACCTACCCGTTTTAGAATCCTACCTATGGGGTTTCTTTGAGCAGTGACTTTGGTTCTTGACCCGTTCCTCCGGCCAACCTCATAATTGTTTGAACTTGTGATCCTACAATCCTGGATCTTGCATCTTGCATTGTATCTTGCATATATATCATTTCATTGCATTGTATTGCATCTGTTATGCATCTTGCATTTTCATTTCTTCAGTAGAATCTCATTTTCTCCTTCCTTCCTCTAGTAAATCAAGCTGATTCCTCGACACCAGTACACGACTCGAGCCAACACAAGACGCATGATGGAGCAAATTCAACAAGAGAAATCCGCCTTCAAAGAGGAGTTGGACTCCATCAAAGGCAAGATTGACCAGATTCTTGAAGCCATCACTACAACCAGAAAGGAGGAAGAGCTGCGTAAAGCTGTTGTCGTCAACAACAACGGTCATGTGAAAGGGTTTACCTCAAGGCTCTCAGTTCCTGTTCCCAACCTCATGGCCTATGGGATACCAATGAACTTCGCTACCGCAGCTGAAGGGGCCAATTCTCAACTACTCCGAACGCCTGGAGTTATTATTGGCGTTATCCGGCAAGCCCAACCTGCTATCATATAGATCCTCATTCCTCATGCTGAAGAGAATCTGCTAGACCAATACGATGATATGCAAAATTACCATGCTGCCATCCCCATTGTCAGTCTTGTTGCTGCTCAGGATTCATAACCCATCAAGATGTATCGTGATCTAGTTGAAAAACTTTGTGTCATGGAGGGGGACTACTCATCTTCTCTCAATTCTCTAGAATTGTGCTTGGTGCCAGATGTCGTCATTCCTCCCAAGTTCAAGGTACCAAAATTCTCAAATTACAAAAGCCTCAGTTGCCCAAACATTCACCTGAAGATGTACTGTCACAAGATGGCTGCTTATGCCATAAATGAAAAGCTAATGATTCATTGCTTCCAAGACAACTTGTCTGGAGCATCACTCGAGTGGTATATGCAACTAGAGCGTAGCAGTGTGTGCACTTAGGCTGAGCTAGCTGATGAATTTGTCAAGCAATACAAATATAACATCAACCTTGCTCTGAACCGTACTCAACTTCAGAGTATGGCTCAAAAGGACAACAAATTCTTTAAAGAGTACGCACAATGATGGAGAGAGCTAGCTGCAAGGGTGCATCAACCTCTTTTTTATCGCAAATTGATTGACATCTTCATGGGTACCTTGCAAGCCCAATACTAAGAGAAGTTGATTGGTAGTATCTCAGCTGGATTTTCTGACTTGGTGATTGTTGGCGAGAGAATTGAAGAAGGTCTAAAAAGTGGAAAGATCTAAGGAGGTTCTAGCAGTCAGACTGGAGCCAATAAGCCTTTCAATAGATACAAGAAGAAAGAGGGTGAAACAAATGTTGTCTCTGTTCATAAAGGGCAAGCTCCTTAACAAGCTCCTACTCCAATTCCTTATCAAGTCCCTTATTTTCAGTATGCATATGTTGCTACTGCGTAGTATGCTCCCATGCCTTATCAACCAACTATTCAAGTTGCTCAAGCTCCAATGCCTCAGCAACAGGATCCTCATCAACAGTCCTACAATCAGTAAGGGTATCAGTATCCTCCTCAGAATCAACAATTGTAAGCTGCTCAACAACAGCGTCAGCCTAACCAACAGAGAGCAAGGAAGCCAGATATAGTTTTTGATAATCTATCAATGACATATGCTCAGATCTTTGATCAATTGCTGGAGAAAAAGGCCATCACTCTGAGAGACCTAGCTCCTTCGACTATCATTCCTCCCGAACATGAGGCAAACACCCATTGTGAGTTTCATAAGGGCGCTCCAGGGCATACAATTGAGAACTACAGAGCTTTCAAACACAAATTCCAAGACCTGGTTAATAAGAATGCTCTCACATTCAATGGGAAGACTCCAAATGTCATCAACAATCCTATGGCGCCGCCGAACTAGTGCCCTCATCAAGTCAAGTCAAGTTCATCTCCCTGAAGAAGGAAGTCATGTTGCCATTTCATCTTTTGCATTCTTATATTTTGTCTTTATTTGTTTAAGTATTGTACGCTTTAAACATTGCCATTCGTATTTGGTTTTATTAATGTAGTGATTATGCATTCTTTGAATTGGTTGTGTTGTATTCACTCGTTTCTTCCACTTACCACGAATCACCGACACATATTTTATCCACTTCACACTCTCACTATTAACTGTTATTTAGCATGATTAGAGGGAGGATGATGATAATGAAATACTTATAATTGTAAAACATATGCTTTCAAACAGGACCTCGTCAATGATGTACAGACATTGTTTCAATCCCTTAACACTAGAGATACAAGGATTTAATCCCTAGTTAACCACTTCGAGCTGAGAAGTAGTAGTTTCCTTCGGATCTATAAACCCTTACACTCAACCTGGGGCAGGGTAGTGTTCAGTTAACCCAATTACCCACTCGAATCAACAAAGCAAAAATCCAATGATATGACGATTATTCATCAATGACCCATGACTTGGCAGTCACAATCCTCCAACAAAATCAAAAGAAAAATCAAAATCTTATTAAGTCGAACACCTCAAAGGAGACTTAGGAAAAAATCAAGGCTATCTTGATGGACTCGACAAGCAAAATCAATCCATGCAAAAGTTAAAGATCAAAAACAAAATCAAAAGAGGTCCTCAAACCCTTAACAAAAGCAAAATAAGATTCAGTGACCACCATGTTAAAATCAACAGGGTCACTAACCTCCATCAAAATAAATAAGGTGACTTCCAGTTCAAGCATACCTTGAATCGTCACTCTTTACACCGTCAACCCTTTTAGAGGACAACATGTGCAAAGTTAACTGAACGTAGGACTGAATTTTACCGCGAAGAAGGTGTGGGTACAAATCATACTTTGAGCCTAATATCCTTTGTTTCATAACCGTGAACCATACCATGTTACAACCCTTAAAAGACCTAATTGAGGCGAGGTTTATTCTGAAAGCATACTATTGCAAGGCTGCATAAACTAACTCCCACATATTTGTTAATCTTCAGCATTGGTGTCATTTTCCTTGCTATATCTTTCACACATCAATCAAATCAGCACGACGTCTAGACTAACGACCCATTCGTCTCACACTATCACGAAGCTCCAATAAACGACTCTTTTTCAAAACTTTCATGAATACTTGCATTAAGATTACCATTTGTGAATGTACAATTTTAACTGCAAATCAGTGCTAGAAGTCAAAGACACTCCAACAAGGGGCAATCAAATAGGAACTTGAACTTTCAGTGGCTGGCACGAAGAAAGGCTACCTCAAAACCCACAGGCTGGGGAAAATCCTTCAACAGCTCAATCAGGGGCAAGTTATCTTAGAGCAAATCAAGGTTCAACTTCCAAAATCACGTCAGAACTGGTTAATCAGAGGCAGACCATTACCATGTTTAGACTGGGGCAAGATCAGGCCATCCTGGCTATCAAGTAGAGTTGTGATCTTCTCTTAAGCGAATTCAAAACAAATCAACAAGTGATCAAGCTTAAGGCATCAAGAGCATCTTCGTCTACTTCAGTCATGGTGTAACGCCCCCTTTCTATACCCCAAAATAATCACATATCAAATCATATAATCATGAATACAAGTGTTTTTATTTTCATCAGAGTGTATTTACATTAAGGTATAAAAGAAGTGCGTCACAATACTCACGAAACGACCACATGAATATTAATGTTTAAAATGAATTAACTCAAAAGGGGTAAATCTCAACTAAACATAAACGCATGATTCTTCGAAATTACATATTCATGTTTTCTCTTAAAGCGGAAGACTAAAACACATATATATTCACTTAAGACATGACAAAACGTAATTACATGTCATCTGGTTGTTCACAACTTCATTCACATACAAACAAGACATCATTAAGACATTCTACAAGCCTATCTACCCAAAGTTACATATCAGAGCGACCGACACGAGGGAAAGGAACTATACTCCAAAGGAAACCTCCAGCGAATCCTAATCTGCAATGCCTCGTAGGGCATTATAAAACAACAGAAGGGTGAGAAACATTATCATAATAATCAAGGCATAAGATATATATATATATATATATATATATATATATATATATATATATATATATATATATATATATATATATATATATATATATATATATATATATATATATATATATATATATATATATATATATATATATATATATATATATATATAAATGTACAAGTACCGAATGCCTATACCTCATACTTATTCACTACAATGCATAACCATAGATTCTCACCGCATCAAATACACATAGACATAATCTCTCACACTTAACCGTCTATTCATCGGTCAATATCTTTCACATTTATTTATTTGCTAACGCATCTCATCAATTCCTGCACATAGGCATATTTACATATGACAATCGCAATCATACCATGCGATCCATATAAGACTCATTCACTACCCTCAATCCTCTTTCCAGACTATGGGTACGTCGCTTATGCTCTACCGGGAACAACGTCTCGGCCATTCTACCCCGGCAACTACCTCACTAGGAACGACGCATCGTCGTTCTACCCTAGTGAGTAGAATCTCTCTACATATACATCAATCTCATTCTCATATTTACCAGACGAAATATATATATATATATATATATATATATATATATATATATATATATATATATATATATATATATATATATATATATATATATATATATATATATATATATATATATATATATATATATATATATATATATATATATATATATATATATATATATATATATATATATATATATATATATATATATATATATATATATATATATATATACATACACTAATACATTCTCAATGCATTATTTTCAATTCATCATATGGAGATGATAATGCACTCATAGAGACCGACACCTCGACCCTGTGCAGCTACAACCACGGTACCGACTCATTCGTCCGTCAGATTCTCTTAGAACTCACTCCTCTCACACTTATACGGTTACGCTATAACTCATCAGATTTCTCTAGGAATCACTATATAACCGTCGCATCAAGTGAGGTTCTGCAAATCCTCCAAGGGATCAAATATAACCATCGCTCACACCCCACATGGGCACACGAGGTTCTGTAGATCCTACACGGGATCAAATATAACCATCGCATCAAGCGAGGTTCTGCAGATCCTACACGGGATCAAATATAACCATCACATCAAGCGAGGTTCTGCAGATCCTACACGGGATCAAATATAACCATCACATCAAGCGAGGTTCTGCAGATCCTACACGGGATCAAATATAACCATCGCATCAAGCGAGGTTCTGCAGATCCTACATGGGATCAAATATAACCAATGCATACATATTCGCAAATATATTATCATGCATTCTTCACACATCAACACGTACAATTATCATGCACTCACAATGTGTATTATATTCATCATTCATCACAATTGCCATGCATTTTTATTCCATTCTAAACAATGCATAATTTGCCCAAAGGCCACAATTCAAAATCACATTCATACACTAGGATTCACGCCTTACGGCTACCCACAACACATCACAAACCAGCATATAAGATATTAAATCAAAGAAGGGTCGATCGCAACCGAAATCCCAAGCCACGACGGCACCACGCGACAGGGAAAATTCATCCTGCTACGTTCGCTACACGCTCGCCTAGCGAGCTGCTAGCGAGCGTTCGCTACCTCCTCGCCTAGAGAACTACTAGCGAGCACAAACAGAAGCTACAGACCTCGTTCGCTACCTCGTTCGCCACAGCGAACCCCCAGTGAGCTCTTCGCTACTCCCTTCGCGGCTAGCGAAGGAGACCAAAACACCACTGTCCCAAGTCTGGGACCGTTCGCTATATGCTCTCCTAGCGAACTGCTAGCGAACGTTCGCTGCGTGCTCGCCTAGCGAACTGCTAGCGAGTCGCCTGCGAACAACAATATTCAGTTCTGCTCCAACTCTTCCAAACTCACCGAAATCACCCGATTAAATCCAATGTTATTCCAATAGCCTTAGCCTAACATATATCGACTAATATATGGTATCTAAACACGATTCTAACCGTTAAATAACGATTTCTATCGATCAATCCAACTTCGACCTAGAAATGGAAAGTATGGAAAACTACCAAACTATTCCAATCTAGCACATATATGACCTTATACATTATTAAGATGATAAACATTCTCACCCTTACCTTGGATTAATCGAAGCTTTTAGTTGCTCTTGATGATTCCACTCTTTTCCTCTTCTTCTTCTCTTTTCTCTTCCTTTTTCCTTCTTCTCCCTTTCTTTCTCTCTTTCTATTTTCTTTCCTCTTTTTCTCTTCTATATTTTCTTTCTATTTCTATTCTTTATATTTCTTTCCATTCTATTCCCTCCAATACACCTATTATTCCAATCAATTTCCATAAACCATCCACTTAACCATTAATTGAGACTGTCCGAAATATTTCCCACTAAACTTTCCAAAACTCTACAAATGATAAAATAGCATAATATGTAGACTTAACATATTATCACACTATCCCATAATTAAAATAATTCCAATAACTAAATTAATTAGTTAAACCGAAATTGGGCTGTTACAACTCTCCCCCACTTTAGGAATTTTCGTCCTCGAAAATGTTATCCAATTCAGACAACTCGGGATGTGACTCACGCATCCCAATCTTCCCAATCCGATTCCATCTAGTTGATTCTTCCCAAATACCTTTACCAAGACAATCCCTCTTTCCTCGAAGTTGCCCCAGTATTCAAATTCTCTCTCACTCACACACCATCCATCCGGATTGATGCGCTTCCTCAGCTTAGACACGCGAACACATCGTATAGTTTCCTCTAGTGACAGCGGTGAAACAATCTAACATGCTATTCCCCACGCTTCCACTGCACTACTCTGATACAGTTACAACGAGTCACGGTGTGCCCCCGAGACTTCAAGCTCGACTACACCAGTTACTATCGTAACTCTCAAAACACGTCTTTTCTTGGGTCCTCTAATCTCTTCAGTCGTCTTTTGCACAAACCTCAGGTCCGAGTACAACACTCTCGCCTGAATCATATTAATACAAATGAGCCTTACACCTCCTGCCATACAAGGCTTCGGATTCCCATCCGACACAATATTCGGTGATACTACATACGGTCTTTATCACTTCGGTGATATCCATCACAACTAGTTCCAACATAGAATGATTAATCTTCTTTGACGGGAAAAGGGTCAATCCAGTCATTCCATCCAGAATCTCATCAACAAAATCATATTCTCACATCCTTCGGAAAACCCCACGCATAATTCATGGAATTACCCTCCGATCTCAACTCTGAAATATACAACGATCACATTAGACCTATCAATCTCAGACGTTCATTCTTCGACTCTCGACAAGTCACACCAGCACATACCACTGCTGCTTCCTCCATCTGTGGCTACCAAAATAATTCTTTCAAAATGCTCTCATCCAATCCCCTTTATTCGGACTCTTAGACTCTATCACAACATCTCATGTCACCATCTCCACCAATCCAAACATCACTCATTCGATTTTTAATTCGTCAAACTCAATCACCCTATTAACTCCAATTAGAATTCCAACCTTCTCGAATCTCGTCGAGAATACCAATAATCAGTCTCATCACCTTAGGTTCCGCAATTCGTTGTCGTAGCATACACACCAGACACAAGTTTCCAAAACAACTCAATCAATTTTAATCCTTTTACCATCTAAGCAGACATACCATACGGAGCTCTCAATATCTGACTAGTTTCCGCAACTAAGTCGATTGCAACTCCACTTCACGTCCTGGTTGTACAACACTTATCTTGTCAGGACAACTCTCGGGCAACAACAATCAACCGGTAAACCGCCAACTTCCCACTTTCATTAATACTCAAAATTTCCCTCAAAGTTAAACATCTTAAGCTCTCAAGGCCATTACTCGCCTCAAATCTCAACTAAACAATTGAATTTCTCAAACTCTGGCACAAACACACAACAAATGGTCCGATTGGGTTCGACATAACCGACACACAAGTTGTTGACGGTCCTTCCAAAACTCCTTGAACTTCTTCATAGTGACATAACACTGCTTTCTCCTCCAACACGGATAACACCAGCTCTTGATGTTCAACAATACACCTAGATACAGATCCACACTTGTAGCATCTTGGAGAACCACAAGCTCTCCCCCACTTGGATCATTCCTACCTCTGCAGACAATGGCTAAACAACAAACACGTACCGACAGTGTCTTCACACACATGTCGTGTACAAGGGAACAACCAACATTAGACAACTTGGCCGGATGGACCGACCTGCTCTGATACCACTTTGTAACGCCCCCTTTCTATACCCCAAAATAATCACATATCAAATCATATAGTCACGAATACAAGTGTTTTTATTTTCATCAGAGTGTATTTACATTAAGGTATAAAAGAAGTGCGTCACAATACTCACGAAGCGACCACATGAATATTACTGTTTAAAAAGAATTAACTCAAAAGGGGTAAATCTCAACTAAACATAAACGCATGATTCTTCGAAATTACATATTCATGTTTTCTCTTAAAGCGGAAGACTAAAACACATATATATTCACTTAAGACATGACAAAACGTAATTACATGTCATCTGGTTGTTCACAACTTCATTCACATACAAACAAGACATCATTAAGACATTCTACAAGCCTATCTACCCAAAGTTACATATCAGAGCGACCGACACGAGGGAAAGGAACTATACTCCAAAGGAAACCTCCAGCGAATCCTAATCTGCAATGCCTCGTAGGGCATTATAAAACAACAGAAGGGTGAGAAATATTATCATAATAATCAAGGCATAAGATATATATATATATATATATATATATATATATATATATATATATATATATATATATATATATATATATATATATATATATATATATATATATATATATATATATATATATATATATATATATATATATATATATATATATATATATATATATATATATATATATATATATATATATATATATATATATATATAAATGTACAAGTACCGAATGCCTATACCTCATACTTATTCACTACAATGCATAACCATAGATTCTCACGCATCAAATACACATAGACATAATCGCTCACACTTAACCGTCTATTCATCGGTCAATATCTTTCACATTTATTTATTTGCTAACGCATCTCATCAATTCTTGCACATAGGCATATTTACATATGACAATCGCGATCATACCATGCGATCCATATAAGACTCATTCACTACCCTCAATCCTCTTTCCGGACTATGGGTACGTCGCTTATGCTCTACCGGGAACAACGTCTCGGCCATTCTACCCCGGCAACTACCTCACTAGGAACGACGCATCGCCGTTCTACCCTAGTGAGTAGAATCTCTCTACATATACATCAACCTCATTCTCATATTTACCAGACGAAATAAATAAATAAATAAATATATATATATATATATATATATATATATATATATATATATATATATATATATATATATATATATATATATATATACATACACTAATACATTCTCAATGCATTATTTTCAATTCATCATATGAAGATGATAATGCACTCATAGAGACCGACACCTCGACCCTATGCAGCTACAACCACGGTACCGACTCATTCGTCCGTCAGATTCTCTTAGAACTCACTCCTTTCGCACTTATACGGTTACGCTATAACACATCAGATTTCCCTAGGAATCACTATATAACCGTCGCATCAAGCGAGGTTCTGCAAATCCTCCAAGGGATCAAATATAACCATCGCTCACACCCCACATGGGCACACGAGGTTCTGCAGATCCTACACGGGATCAAATATAACCATCGCATCAAGCGAGGTTCTGCAGATCCTACACGGGATCAAATATAACCATCGCATCAAGCGAGGTTCTGCAGATCCTACACGGGATCAAATATAACCATCGCATAAAGCGAGGTTCTGCAGATCCTACACGGGATCAAATATAACCAATGCATATATATTCGCAAATATATTATCATGCATTCTTCACACATCAACACGTACAATTATCATGCACTCACAATGTGTATTATATTCATCATTCATCACAATTGCCATGCATTTTTATTCCATTCTAAACAATGCATAATTTGCCCAAAGGCCACGATTCAAAATCACATTCATACACTAGGATTCACGCCTTACGGCTACCCACAGCACATCACAAACCAGCATATAAGCTATTAAATCAAAGAAGGGTCGATCGCAACCGAAACCCAAGCCACGACGGCACCACGCGGCAGGGAAAATTCATCCTGCTACGTTCGCTAAACGCTCGCCTAGCGAGCTGCTAGCGAGCGTTCGCTACCTCCTCGCCTAGCGAACTGCTAGCGAGGACAAACAGAAGCTACAGACCTCGTTCGCTACCTCGTTTGCCACAGCAAACCCCCAGTGAGCTCTTCGCTACTCCCTTTGCGGCTAGCGAAGGAGACCAAAACACCACTGTCCCAAGTCTGGGACCGTTCGCTATACGCTCGCCTAGCGAACTGATAGCGAACGTTCGCTGCGTGGTCGCCTAGCGAATTGCTAGCGAGTCGCCTGCGAACAACAATATTCAGTTCTGCTCCAACTCTTCCAAACTCACCGAAATCACCCGATTAAATCCAATGTTATTCCAATAGCCTTAGCCTAACATATATCGACTAATATACGGTATCTAAACACGATTCTAATCGTTAAATAACGATTTCTATCGATCAATCCAACTTCGACCTAGAAATGGAAATATGGAAAACTACCAAACGATTCCAATCTAGCACATATATGACCTTATACATTATTAAGATGATAAACATTCTCACCCTTACCTTGGATTAATCGAAGCTTTTAGTTTCTCTTGATGATTCCACTCTTTTCCTCTTCTTCTTCTCTTTTCTCTTCCTTTTTCCTTCTTTTCCCTTTCTTTCTCTCTTTCTCTTTTCTTTCCTCTTTTTCTCTTCTATCTTTTCTTTCTATTTCTATTCTTTATTTTTATTTCCATTCTATTCCCTCCAATACACCTATTATTCCAATCAATTTCCATAAACCATCCACTTAACCATTAATTGAGACTGTCCGAAATATTTCCCACTAAACTTTCCAAAACTTTACAAATGATAAAATAGCATAATATGTAGACTTAACATATTATCACACTATCCCATAATTAAAATAATTCCAATAACTAAATTAATTAGTTAAACCGAAATTGGGCTGTTACACATGGCATCTTCAACGAATTGCGTGTCGAGGAAATCAATCCCTCCCACCATCCAAATTCCAATCCGCATTGGCAATTATTAAAAGCCCACCATACTGCCACCTTCACAAGCATATCCAATCATTCGTCTACAATCATGTGCATCATACGCATCGTATTCGACATCATAAACATCACTTGCATCATATGCATACCCAAAACTAAATCATACTTCCCCAGCACTTGCATCTCCGTGCGTCAGCATTTGCATTTGCATTTCCATTTGTTATAGAACATCATTTTCAACATCAAGCATTCATACATATGCAAGTCAAAGTCCAGGATCAATCTCGAGATTTCCAAGGCAATCTTCATCCCAGTTAGAGGTATTTTATCCAAGACCAGGGGCGTTCCCCACGAAGTTGTATCAACCTTTTGATGGCCAAATCAAGATTCAAAGCAACATGCAGCCCAATCAAGGGCATCTTCAACAAATTTGTGGGCGTTCCTCACGAAGTTGTTCAACCTTTTATTGATCAAGACTAATTATCAAGCAAACCTCAGCCTAGTCAGGGGCATCTTCTTCAAGTTCATGAGCGTTCCTCTTGAAGTTACTTCAACCTTTTGTTGACAAAGTTGTGATCTCCAAGCAAGTCAGTGGGAGTTCCTCATTGAATTGTATTCTTCAACCTTTTGTGGATAAAGTTATTATCCTCAGACAATTCAACCTTCCTCTTGGGCGTTCCTCAGTGAGTTGGTTCCTTTCAACCTTTTGTTGACGAGGGCAGTGTTCCTCAGTGACTTCTTTACTTCAACCTTTTATTGATGTATCAAATAAGCCTCACTCACCATGTCTCCAGCAAACTTGACCTTTTGTAAATTACCTTACTATCATCCTTTTGGTGATAGCCAAACCTTGTCAATCCAACCTAACCTACATCCTTTTGGTGTTGGTGGCCTTCAAATTTGGGAAGTTCCTATCATCCTTTTGGTGGTAGAAACTTATGTTGTTTGATGTTAAATATCATCCTTTTGGTGATAGGTCTATCATCCTTTTGGTGTCAGATTATGCGTGTGTTAACTATCATCTTTTTGGTGTCAGATTATGCGTGTGTTAACTATCATCCTTTTGGTGATAGGTCTGTCATCCTTTTGGTGCCAGATATGTGTGCGTGTGTGTGTGTCCTCTATTATCCTTTTGGTAATGGACCTGTCATCTTTTTGGTGTCTGGATTGTGTGCATGAGTTTACTATCATCCTTTTGGTGTCAGATTGTGCATGTGTTCTCTATCATCCTTTTGGTGATAGATCTGTCATCCTTTTGGTGTCGGAGGTGTTTTAACTATCATCCTCTTGGTGATACGTCTATCATCCTTTTGATTACAGATTGTGCGTGAGTTCTCTAGCATACTTTAGGTGATAGACCCGTCATCCTTTTGGTGTCGGGATTGTGTGTGTATGTTCTCTATCATCCTTTTGGTGATAGATCCGTCATCCTCTTGGTGTCGAAACTGTGTTAACTATCATCCTTTTTGGTGATAGGTTTGTTATCCTTTTGGTTCCAGATTGTGCGTGTGTTCTCTATCATCCTTTTGGTGATATATTTGTCATCCTTTTGGTGTCGGAGGTGTGTTAACTATCATCCTTTTGGTGATAGATCTCTCATCCTTTTGGTGCCAGATTGTGTGTGAGTTCTCTATCATCCTTTTGGTGATAGACTCGTCATCCTTTTGGTTTTGGGATTGTGTGTGTGTTCTCTATCATCCTCTTGGTGATAGATTTTTCATCCTTTTGGTGTCATAAGTGTGTTAACTATCATCCTTTTGGTGATAGATCCCTCATCCTTTTGGTGTCAGAGGTGTATTAACTATCATACTTTTGATGATAGTGTAACACCCCAAAATTTTCCTTTCCTTTTTCTCATATCTTGGCTTATGTTTCATATCATTTTGCATTGGCATTTATGCATAGCATTGATCTTAGGCAGGGGATCAATGTATCTTATCCAACACCCAAGAGAAGAGCTTCATCTGCAAAGCTCAAACATGGGGTTCATGCTCAACCTTGTGGCAATATCAAGTCAAAAGGTTTTCACCATGATCAATACATTTCTTACAACTATTTTGAATCAAGGATTCAAGCATTGATCACCTCCTTCTATCTTGTGGACAACTGGATTAGGGTTTTGGTTCAAAAGGCACATGTGGCTAGTTTATTGGGCAAGACATGGTTATATGTATCAACATACATATTGAGGGGCTTCTACATGTTTTATGTATCATCACAAGCCATGACAAGAGTTTCAATCAATGGAAAAGGTGCTAGGGTTTTATCTAGTTAACAAAAGTCAATTGTGTCTCATTAGGGTCAAAGTCTTGGATCTCAAGGTTAAACAAGGTTATTCTATGTGTTCTAAAGTATTTTCATATGTTTGAAACAAGAATAGTCAAGGAGAAACATAAAAATCAAGAGTTTGATTTAATTAGGGTTTTGGTGAAATATTTTCTAAGTGTAGAAAACCCTAATTCTAGCCATTTTGCAACATCCATAACTTTCTCATCTTTGATCCAATGGGAGCAAACTTGTTATCAAATTAAAGAGGAAATAATGAACTACAATTTTTTAGAAGAAAGCAAGTCCAAAATATCCATGGTTTGAGAGATATGAAGAGCTAAATTTGAGAAAAAGGAGGTTTTGTCATTCCAACACTTAGAAATTTTACTAAGTATGGAAATTCAGCTTGAAGTACATGTTTTCAAGCCTATATTACATGGTGATTCAAGATTCATATCACTTTTCCTCCAACATGAAATTTGTAGAGCACCCTCCAAGGTTTCTTTTGAGTACTAGAAATCCTCCATTGGATGTGTAGAGCTCAAGTTATGATCTCTCCAAGTTAGGGTTTCAAAGATGTCAAGATGGACAAGTTTTAGGCAGATTTTTGGGGCAACTTTCCAAGGCACTTTTCACCAAGTTCTTGACCTCAAATCAACTTCATTTGAACATGAAATTTGAAGATCATTCTTCAATCCTTCTATCCATTACTATATCATTTTCATTGGACAAAAACTCATCAAGTTATGTGCCTTCAAAATCAAGTTGTCAATGATGTCAAAACTTCCATGACTTAGAGTTTTTCTAAGTTACTTATGACATAATGATGGGACGCATTTTCAACTTCATTTCACATGACCTTCAAAGGCTTGTTTCAAGTTTCTATTAACACAAAAGATGTTCATTATGGTCTTAGCTTTCTATTGAGCCCAAGGTTGCATCATTTGAATCATGTTTTATGGAGTTATGGTTGATTAAAGTGAGCCATGTGAATTGATACTCATGCACATAATGTTGTGAGACTTCATGTACCAAATCATTTTTCATCTTACAGCATGATTTCATGCCATTTCCCACGCACCAGGCCTCACTTTTGTGTCACTAAGAACTGCCTAATCAAGCCAAACACACACATTTCTCATCATGTACCATTTTGATTAGTTTTGCCAAAAGAGATAAAACCACAAACTTGTGCACCAAGGAGACTCCCTATACTCTCCATTCTAATTTATTTTTCTTTCCACTCACAAAAGGACAAAATTGCAACCAACAGCAGCCCATGTGAAGGCAAGAACTCGTGTATTCATTCTCACTCTCCAAAATGGAAAACCACTCATAACCAACTCATTAACCACGGTTAAACATCTTAAACTCACCCTAGCCTTCATATAAAAGCTTAAAAACCCTAGAGAAAAAAAGACAACTTCATTTTACATAGAATCAGATCCAAAAAAAAGCTTTTACTCTAAAAAATTTCAGAAGCTCGAGCCCCTCCATTTCCTCAAGTTTATTTTCTCTTCTTGTTCTCTTTATCATTATTGAAGCTTGGAGGGTTATTTGCTGAAGTTTTTGAAGTAGAAAAAAAGGTGCAATGGACATTTCTTCACTAGGTAAACCTCTGAAACTTTGAAGCTTTCTCCATGCTAGATCTTGCCATGTTAAAGTCCATACTGGGTGCATATGAAGTTCTACAACATGTAGGCAATGTTTGCGTTTGATGTTGTCTTGTTTGGTTGAAGTTCAGTTTATATGTTCTTTCCTTCATGTTTATTTTTCACCATTATATTGAGTCTATTTTGTAAAATGAAGGTTGGATTTGGAATCACCATGAAATTTTGTATGGAATCATGGTCTTGTTTTTTGTTTCTGGGACTTTTGGTGGGACTCCGGTGGCTTTCCAGCCAGAGAAAACGACCAGAGCTAGGGCTGTGGCATCTGAAAGTGGGAGAAGGTCGATGTGGCCTTGGCGCCTTTGGTTTAAATTTAAATGATTTGAGTTTTTGTGCTGTGATTTGTTCATTTGTATGACTCATTGCCATTAGGATGCCAGCTCAATTAATGAATCCAACGTGGCATCTGAGTTTTTATTTTGTGGTTTGAGCAAGTTCATTATGTGTTATTCACACTCCCTGTATCTTGGCCCAATGCGCGCTACGCATAAATCCTAGTTGATTCGGGATTGCTGTTACACCTCCCTTTGCATTACTTCTCATTTTTATTTTATTTTCTTTTTATCTTTCACTTGATTTTTATTTTAATTGATAAAATCATCTTAAAATTCCATAAAAATATGTTTGTTAATCTTTGACATGTTATTTAATTTTTCATAATTTATATTTTCGTTTTTTATTTTATTTTATTATTTTATTTGGATTTATTCTCATAAGGTGTTTATTTGACCTAGTTTCAAATTTTGGTCTTGTTTCATGACCTTCCTTTGTGGCTCTTAATCCTAAATTTTTACCATGTTTTGGAAAATAATTTATGAGTGTTTGTTTGTTGTTTTCATGCCTTGATGATCACCTTTTGGTTGGTTCTTATTTGAGTTTGATTGGCCTTCGAAATATGCTCAACTAGTTGAATGCTTGATTTTGTTTGATGCAATTGATGATGTTTTCTTGCAATCCTTGTTGTGATAATTTTCACTTTGATCCTTAATAAACATGACTTGAGTTTTATTTCCTAATTGGATTTTATTTGACCATGTTTCTATTTTTGGATGGTTGTTTCTTTGACTAGGATTCTGTGCATGCCTTAACCTAGTCTTTTGAGTTTGTTTCTTGGATGATTCAATGGAAGTTTGATGATTCTTATATGCTTTGATTAACATGTTTAAGGTTCTAGTTTTCATGTGTATAGGTTCATTGCATGACCACTTTATCTCATATGCTTCACATGATCATTTGCTTCTTTTATGAGTCAACTTGAGAGATGTTTGCTTGATTTTTGTGCTTCAACTTGAGTTTGTCTCTTCTTGAATTTGATTGTTGATTTGAATGTGAACATGATGCATATCATTTCAGTTTTTTCTGATCTTGATGATTTAACACTTGATCATTTGTGTTCTTGTTGAATATCTCCTTTCTTTAAGAATGACTTTGGTGTATGAACTTGTTCTTGATGCATGGTTTGAATTCAAACCTTGTTGTTTCCTTTGTGTGCTCATGAGTGAATCTTTGACTTGAAATTCATGTTTATGTTGCTTCCTACATTTGGTTTCATTCCCTAATCTCATGTCTTTTCCTTTAAGGTTATGTTTTGCATGCTTGTTTTGTGTAGCAATTGATTTGTTTATGAATGTGGTGCATGACTTAGTTTTTTGTGCTTCCTTCTTTGATCATAGACCTGAATTGGACATGATGTGATGTATCTAATGCCCTATCTTGTTTCTCATCTCATTTCACTTTGCTTTGTGATTGATAATGCTTCTTGTAAGATATTTAAGTCATTTGAATGTGTGTGGGCACTTTGTTTTGCCATTGGGTTTTGATTCCAAATCTTTTGATATGGTTTGACATGTGAATGCTTCCTTGTTGTTTTGACATGATCTTGGTGTTCACCTTGTATGATTGAGATGTGTGTTTGTTTGATGCCTCTTGCCTTTGAACTTCCATAATTGTCAATCTTGTTTGCATCTTCTTCATTTTTCATCTTTCTTTTTCATCCCCTTTCTCTTCTTGAGACTTGTTTAAGTTTCAATGTTGTTTTCATTTGTGATTGACTTGGATAGTGTTTACTTGTGCTTGCTCACATGATTCCTTAGGATTCCTAGTCCCACTTAATTTCTGATTAAGGTGGGAGTAGGAGAGACATTAGGCTTTTAATCCTTTGCATGATAACAATTAGGATAGTTCCTTCTTGACCTCAACTATAGGTCCATAATTTGTATGATAACATTAAGTAGATTTTCCTTTCATCCTAACCTTAGGATCATTTTTTATGATAACATTAGGGTTTTCAATTTCCCTTTAGTGTTTTCCTTGTTGTCTTCTCTTCTCAACTCAAACAACTCTAAGACACTTAATAAAGAATGATGAACGTTGTGCACCACGAGCCTTAAGTACATGGGAAATGATGAGTGAGAGGTTTCTCCTCACTTGTCTAGAGTGTTTAGTGTATGCCCTTTGGGCGATATGCGACGAATTTGCTCCTATGTCATAGTCTTTAGTGTAACGTGAATCTCAAACAAATACAATTCACTTTTTTAAATGTCTTAAACCAAATTCAAATCCTTTTATCCTTCAAGATTGTTCTTCAAACTCATATTCAGAAAAGAGTATGATACCTTTCTGTTCTACCGTAAACAGGCATCGACCCTAACTGTTGGAATGGGAGCTTAACGTCGCTCATTAAAAAACTTAACCAACCTGTGGTTTAGTTAGCCGAACTACGTTTGCTCTGATTTCTCATACCAGATGAGGATACGTAGGCACAAAACGGTGATGCCTTGGCGAGCAACCTTCCCCCATCACTCGTAGTTTTCCGAAATACGTTGACTCTGACTTTCCCATTGCACTAGGGAATAAGTAGGCATAGGGAGGCGATGTCCTATCGAGTCTCCTTTTTCTTTTTCCGTCCCTGTTTAGCAGTAGCTTTTAGATAACTCACCCTTTGATTAGACAACAAGCGTGGATCCTGTTAAGTTCAATGGACATGAGGGGTGCTCATACCTTCCCCTTGCGTAACCGAATTCCAAACCCAAGATTTGGTTGCAATGACCTTGTCTTTTCCCGTTCTTCAAGTTTTCTTCGATCGTTTCCTTTCCCTTTCTTTGGGGTAAATAACGTTCAGTGGCGACTCTTCTATTTGTATCTGCCGGTTGTTTTTCGCAGTTGTGACAGATAGGTCTGTCATCCTTCTGGGTCAAGATTGTGTGCCTGTGTTGCTTTATCATCCTTTTGGTGATAGACCCGTCATCATTTTGGTGTCGGGATTGTGTGCGTGTGTTATCTATCATCCTTTTGGTGATAGATCAGTCATCCTATTGGTGTTGGATCTGTGTGTTTACTATCATCCTTTTGGTAATAGGCCTGTCATCCTTTTGGTGTCAGGTGGTCTCTGTTATCATCCTTGTGGTGATAACAACCTTTGCAAAATATCTAGTATTCTAACCATTATTCAGAAAATCCAATTAGTGAGGGGCATCTGTCATACCCCATATTTTTCCTACATGTATTTAAATTTCATCTGTACATCCATCCACTAACCATTATTCAGAAAATCCAAAAATATGTTGCTTATGCTTTCTTTTCTAATTGCCTAATTCCAAGTTGTTGCAAGGTTGAATCAGGATTCGTTTTAGGCTATCAGGTCAAGCATGTGTAAAGTGGTGATTGAGATTCTGTGGAGTATGACCTAATCTCGGTCAAACAAGAGTGTGTTTCATGATCAAGGCCAAGGTGTGCATAATTTAAGTGACTTGTATTTGAGGTTTTAGTTAAGGTTTTTTTTATGCCAGAACAAATCAGTTATGTATGGTTCAGTTTATCAGGTGGTGTTAAATCAAGTACTTCATGACTGAGGATTATCAAGGAACAAATCATTTTCCAAATAGGGTTTTATGCATATCTAAGTCTTGATTATATAGTTCTTATTCTTGTTACTAATCCAAGGAGAAGTCAAGTTCAAAGAGATTCCATAGTGAGGATTATGGTTCATCATGATTCAAATGGCTAAGTTCAAAAGTTATTTCATTTATGGATCTTCATGTTATCCAAGAACTAATTCAATTTCTAAGTTCACTTATCTCAAGATGGTTTTTTTTAAATGAAGAATTTAAGAGGATGAAATTGATTTTAAGTGTGATTTTTTTTAGATTCAATTCAAATGTGGTATCAACATGGAAATTCAAGTTTCATTTGTCATGGTTCATCTTAATTTAAGTAAGAGGGAGATAATTTCAAGTGGTTGTTTGAACAAAAATGCAAGGTGCAAGTAATACATGAAGGTCTATTTGAAACATAAGAAAGAAAGGAAAAACAAGTTCATGAGCCAATAATAACAAGTTTCAAGTCCATTCATTATACAAAAACATTCAACACAAAGGAACAAATGCTTGTTCATGAAAAATAAATGAGGCCCGTGACATTTCCAATTTTCACCATAAAGCCCATGTCAACAAAAGTATCAAAATTGCACAAGATTCATGAAAACATTTTCCAAGCCGTGTCCATAATGATAAGCCATAGATATTTACAATTTCTAGCCATGAAGTATACAAGACAAAACGATACAACATAAGGTTCATCGGCCATTTCCAACATGAGCAAACTCTACATGAGTTACTGTAACACCCCAAATTTAATCGGAATATGTTAATTAATTATTTAATTGAGAATATTCATGTTTCGGTGAATTTCCGATAGTTTTGTGAATATTGGAAAGATGTGCATTTTCAAATATTTATTTGATTAATAGCATATAATATTAATTCATTAGTATTATTATTAATTAAATGGAATATAAGTGGAATAAGGGTATATTGGGTAATTGAGGGAGTTATTAAGGGTAATGAGGGAAAGGCCCAATTTGTGAGGCCCAATACTAAGTTGGAAAAAATTGAGTTCTGAAGAAAATTTGAATTCATTTGTGTTAACCGTGAAAGTTTGGTGGCCAGAGCTCTGAAGGAAAGGTGGGAGGAAGAAGATCCCAAAGTTAATCGTGAAAGCTGTGAATCGGCTAAGGTATGGGGAGTATCGTTGTTCATGATTTTCTATGTATGCCTTTCGATGTGTTTATGGATGGTTTGGGGGTTTTAGGGGGATTATGAGAAAAAGGGGAGTTTGGCGTTTGTGGCCAAAATCTATCGTTGAAACTTTGACCGTGATAAGATTAGAATGTTATGAAAACAAGTGATCTATGGCCTTCGTGGCCTAGATCTATCATAAAGGTGGTAACCTAAGGATTCTAAGGGTAAAGATGGGAAATAATGATCTTTGGCCTTCGTGGCCTAAACCTCATGTGTAAATCTAACCATGAATTTAATTAAGGAATTAGGGAAATTGATGATAAGATTCTGGGATTATGGCTTATTGTATGTAACACTGAATATTAACATGAGAAATGGAAACCTTAGCCTTCGTGGCCAAAACCTTGGGTTGTGATATGTTTGACCCTATAGGAATAGGGATGTTCAAATGTGAGTAACTCTGATGCACTCAGAGCAATTGTAGGAAAATAGTGATTTAGGCAGTGCAAATGTTGCCAGATTGGCCTAACAAACCGTAGATTTTGTGTCGTTATCGCTGTATGAACTTAGGGATGTTTTAAGGATGTCTTGGAGGCATTGGGTATGTGAATCATATGAGTATTTTCACAAGAATCAGTTCTGGTCGTAACAGGTTTTTGCTTCCATCGCTCTGTTCGCCTAGCGAGCAAGCCAGCGAAGGTTCGCTACCTACTCGCCTAGCGAGCGAGCCAACGAACATAGCAGAGTTCGCGAAATTGATCGTTTTGCAGCGATGCCTTGATGTGTAATTCTGGGATTTCTGGGATGGATTACCCCGAGTATGACAGTGGGTTTTGGGTGATGTGTAAGTGAGGTCATGATAGTTTCCTATGATGTATCGATTGAGTTAATATGATGAAATTACCATGATTTGATGAACTGTGTGATAACAAGAGATATGATGATTTTATGTGATGATGATGAGTATGATGAATGATGACGCACCATATACTGTATTATGAGGATTATTATTGTGACGTGTGCATCATGCATTCATATGCATCCGGACTTCGGTTCAAGACCTCGATTGCTTTGAGTTCAATCCCACTGTGTGGATGTGAAGTATGTTGATGTGCTCCAATCCTATTGATGGGGATCTACGGAGGGTTGATGGCCCAGTATCCATCGCGCTGTGATGATTAGTACCACATGCATTGAGTCTATGTTGCATTTGCATTTATGAGCCTTTGTGTATAAATTATGACGTTGTGGCCTTTGAGGCATATTGGAGGATATGAATGTGTTGAATATGATTATGATGTTGTTTATGCATTAATTGTTATACATTGATTATTATGAATTGTTTTACTCACCCTGCCTGTTTGAATGTTACCTCTACGTTGGTAACGTGCAGATGATCCAGTTTAGCCATGGACACCGGCGAGGAGTTAGTTTTGAAGTTTTTGAGCGTTTTAGTCTTTTGGCCAGCTTAGAGGGTCTTGCTCTGATATGTAACATCGAGTTGGGTTCCTTGAGTTGATTTTATACTGTGGATGTTATTTTGATTAATTTCCCTTTTTGAGGAAAACTTTGAATTATGTTTTGAATTCCGTTGTTTATGGTGTTTTGATGTATTTTGGGAAAGACCCGTAGTTACGGAGTATGGACCGATTTTGATGACTTTGAGAAATGTACGCCCTTTTAGTGGCTTTTTAATGAGATTTATTTATTGACTCTGATTTTCTGTGTTATTTTGCCTTGATGTTTTTGGGGTAGAAAAAGGGTGTTACATTAGTGGTAACAGAGCAGGTCGGTTCGTCCGGCCAAGTGTTTATGTTGTTAATCCCCTGTCAGTCGATAGTGTGAGAACGCTATCGATGAGTTGTTTCCTTCTAACCTTGTTGGTGGTTGTAGATGGCAGGAAGGAATGATCGTGCTATTGCTGATGCGCTGGAATCACTTGCCCAAGTGATGGCTCAGAATGGTGGACCTCTAGATGAGTTTCGTGCTTTGGGAAAGTTTCAGAGCAACAATCCGCCAACTTTTGTGGGTACTCATGATCCTGATGGTGCGCAGAAGTGGCTGAAAGTGATTGAGAAGATTTTCCGAGTTATGGCGTGCACTGATGCGCAGCAGGTACAGTTTGGTACGCATATGCTGGCAGAGGAGGCTGAAGACTGGTGGGATAACACTCGCCAGAGATTAGAAGATGCGGGCATTGCAATAACTTGGAATGTGTTTAAAGAAGAGTTTCTGAGAAAGTATTTTCCTGAAGATGTTAGGGGGAATAAAGAGGTGGAGTTCCTTGAGCTGAAACAAGGTAATATGACGGTGGTTGAGTATGCGGAAAAGTTTGAGTCTTTGGTCATGTTTTGTCCGCATTACAACCGTGCTGACGTAGAGATGTCGAAGTGTCTCAAGTTTGAGAATGGTTTGAGACCAGATATTAAGCAGGGAATTGGGTATCAACAGATTCGTCGGTTTTCGGAACTAGTGAACAAGAGCAGAATTTATGATGAAGATAGCCGAGCTCGATCTACTCACTACAAGCAACTGAGTGAGAAGAAAGAGAAAGGTCAGTTAAGGGGAAAACCGTATGTGACTTCTGGTGATAAAGGAAAGCAGAAGGCTTCTAATGGGAAAAAGCCAAGTGGCGGAGCGGCTACTGCTCCAGGTAAGTGTTATAAGTGTGGCGAGCAAGGCCACCATGCTGAGAATTGTAAAGCGCTGAGGTGTCATCATTATGGCAAGAGGGTTCATAAAGCTAATGACTGCAAAGACGAAGCTCCGACTTGATTCAACTGTGGAGAGAAGGGGCGTATCAGTACCCAGTGTCAGCAGCCGAAGAAGACTGCTACTTCTACTCAGACAAGTGGCAGAGTGTTTGCTTTGAGTAGTGCATAAGAAGCCAGGACATATAACTTGATCAAAGGTACGTGTTTTATTAATGATGTTGAATTGATTGCTATAGTTGATACTGATGCTACCCATTCATTTATTTTGCTTGAATGTGCTAAGAGGTTGAATTTGAATTTGTCTGCTATGAGTGGGAGTATGGTTATTGATACCCCGACTAATGGTTCTGTGACTACTGCATTAGTCTGTTTGAGCTGCCCTTTGACTATTTATGATAGGAACTTTGTGATAGACTTGTTCTGTCTACCTTTGAATCAAATTGATGTTATCCTTGGTATGAACTGGTTGGAGTACAACTATGTTCACATTGATTATTATAGTAAGACTATGAGATTCCCTGAGGTTGGTGATAGTGGAGAGTTGATGTTTGTATCCGCTAAGCAAGTGGAAGGACTCTTAGAAGATGAGGCTAAGATATTTGCTTTGTTTGCTTTGCTTCAAGTGGATTGTGAAGCAGTGGGCGTGGAGCTACCAGTTGTTCGGGAATTTCCTGAGGTGTTTCAAGACGACATGAATGACCTACCTCCTGAGCGTAAGGTAGAGTTTACTATTGAGGTGATACCGGGCACTAGTCCTGTATCGATGGCTCCTTATCGGATGTCTGCATCTGAGTTAGGGGAATTGAAGAAACAGTTGGAAGATTTGCTTGAGAAGAAGTTTGTTCGACCGAGTGTTTCTCCATAGGGTGCTCCTGTGTTGTTGGTGAAGAAGAAAGATGGTAGTATGAGATTGTGTATGGATTATCGGCAGTTGAATAAATTGACGATTAAGAATAAATATCCACTTCCGAGGATTGATGATTTAATGGATCATATGGTGGGTGCTTGTGTGTTTAGCAAGATTGATTTGAGGTCTGGTTATCATCAGATTCGTGTTAAGCCTGATGATATTCCGAAGACAGCTTTCAGGACGAGATATGGACACTATGAGTATACTGTGATGCCGTTTGGAGTTTCGAATGCACCTGGCGTATTCATGGAGTATATGAATAGGATTTTCCATCCTTATTTGGATCAATTTGTAGTGGTGTTTATTGATGATATTTTGATATATTCTAAGTCTGAAGAAGAGCATGCGCAACATCTAAGAGTTGTATTGTAGGTTTTGAAAGACAAGAAGCTTTATGCCAAGTTGTCTAAGTGTGAGTTTTGGTTGAAGGAAGTTAGTTTCCTTGGCCATGTGATTGCTAGTGGAGAGATTGTTGTTGATCCGTCAAAGATTGATGTTGTGTTGCAGTGGGAGGCTCCAAAGTCTGCTACGGAGATTCGAAGTTTTCTTGGGTTGGCTGGTTATTACCGCAGGTTTATTGAAGGTTTTTCTAAGCTGGCTTTGCCATTGACTCAGTTGACTCGAAAGGGTCAGTCTTATGTGTGGGATGTTGCTTGTGAGAAGAGTTTTGTAGAACTCAAGAAGAAGTTGACGACTGCTCTAATGTTGATTTTGCCAAATCCGAGTGAGTCCTTTGTGGTGTATTGTGATGCGTTGAAGACGGGTCTTGGAGGAAGATTTATGCAGAGCGATCAGGTTGTTGCTTACGCTTCCAAACAACTGAAGGTTCATGAAAGAAATTATCATATGCATGATTTAGAGTTGGCCGCTGTGGTGTTTGTGTTGAAGATTTGGAGACATTATCTATTTGGGTCCAGATTCGAAGTGTTCAGTGATCACAAGAGTCTGAAGTATTTGTTTGATCAGAAAGAGTTGAACATGAGGCAGCGAAGATGGCTTGAACTTTTGAGGATTATGATTTTGAATTGAGTTACCATCCGGGTAAGGCTAATGTTGTGGCTGATGCGTTGAGTAGGAAGTCCTTGCATATGTCGATGCTTATGGTTCGAGAGTTGGAATTGATTGAGTAATTCAGAGATATGAGTTTGATTTGTGAAGAGACTCCTAACAGTGTGAAATTGGGTATGTTGAAGCTGACTAATGGTATTCTCCAAGAGATCAGAGAAGGTCAGAAATCTGATTTGATTTTAGTGGATCGTCTCGCGTTAATTAATCAAGGTAACGGAGGTGATTTTCGGATCGATGAGAATGGTGTGATGAGGTTCAGAGATAGAGTGTGTGTTCCCGATGTGCCAGAAATCAAGAAGAGCATTCTTGAAGAAGGTCATAGAAGCGGGTTGAGTATTCATCCTGGTGCCACAAAGATGTATCAAGACTTGAAGAAGTTGTTTTGGTGGCCTAGTATGAAGAAGGAAATTGCTGAATTTGTGTATGCTTGTTTGACTTGTTAGAAGTCGAAGATTGAACATCAGAGACCGTCGGGTCTGATGCAACCGTTGAGTATTCCATAATGGAAATGGGATAGTATTTATATGGATTTTGTGACAAGTTTACCGAGGAAATTGAAGGGATATGATTCGATTTGGGTAATTATTGATAGATTGACTAATTCGGCTCATTTTGTACCGATGAGGGTCAATTATTCGTTGTAGAAGCTTGTTAAATTGTATATTGAGAAGATTGTGAAGTTGCATGGTGTTCCATCGAGTATTGTATCTGATAGAGATCCGAGATTTACATCGAGGTTTTAGGAGAGTTTGCAGACAGCTTTGGGTACTAAGTTGAGGTTGAGTTCTGCCTATCATCCGCAAACGGATGGACAGACAGAAAGGACTATCCAGTCTTTAGAGGATTTGTTGAAAGCTTGTGTTTTGGATCAAGGTGGATCATGGGATAGTTATTTGTCGTTGGTTGAGTTTACCTACAATAACAGTTACCATTCTAGTATCGGAATGACACCGTATGAGGCTTTGTATGGTAGGAGGTGTAGGACTCCTTTGTGTTGGTATGAATCAGGCGAGAGTGCTCTGCTCGGACCTGAAATTGTGCAAGAGTCGACTGAAAAGATCAAGATGATCCGTGAAAAGATGAAAGCATCGCAGAGTTGTCAGAAGAGTTACCATGATAAGAGGAGGAAAGCACTTGAATTCCAAGAGGGAGATCATGTGTTTGTGAGAGTCATGTCGGTAATTGGTGTGGGTCGAGCTTTGAAGTCTCGAAAGCTCACATCGCGTTTTGTTGGTCCATATCAGATTTCGCAGAAGGTGGGGGAAGTAGCCTATCGGGTTGCTTTACCGCCGTCGCTCGCGAATTTGCATGATGTGTTTCATGTGTCTCAGTTGAGGAAGTACATTTCAAATCTGTCGCATGTGATTCAAATGGATGATGTACAAGTGCGAGATGATTTAACTGTTGAGGTGTTGCCTGTTCGGGTTGACGAGCGAGAAGTGAAACAACTACGAGGTAAAGAGATTGCCATGGGGAAGGTATTGTGGGGAGGACCAGCTAGAGAAAGTTGGACTTGGGAACGTGAAGATCAGATGAAGGAGTCGTATTTGACTCTGTTTTCTGTAGGTAATTTTCGAGGACGAAAATTCTTTTAAGTGGGGCAGAGTTGTAACACCACAAATTTAATCGGAATATGTTAATTAATTATTTAATTAAGAATATTCATGTTTTGGTGAATTTCTGGTGGTTTTGTGAATATTGGAAAGATGTGCATTTTCGGATATTTATTTGATTAATAGCATATAATATTAATTCATTAGTATTATT
Source organism: Lathyrus sativus (assembly GCA_963859935.3). Classification (NCBI taxonomy): domain Eukaryota; kingdom Viridiplantae; phylum Streptophyta; class Magnoliopsida; order Fabales; family Fabaceae; genus Lathyrus; species Lathyrus sativus. Next base: position 316,298,982 of record OZ012740.1, on the reverse strand, counting down.
ATTAATTAAATGGAATATAAGTGGAATAAAGGTAAATTGGGCAATTGAGTGAGTTAGTAAGGGTAATGAGGGAAAGGCCCAATTTGTGAGGCCCAAGACTAAGTTGGACAAAATTGAGTTCTGAAGGAAATTTGAATTCATTTGTGTTAACCGTGAAAGTTTGGTGGCCAGAGCTCTGAAGGAAAGGTGGGAGGCAGAAGATCCCAAAGTTAATCGTGAAAGCTGCGAATCGACTAAGATATGGGGAGTATCGTTGTTCATGATTTTCTATGTATGCCTTTCGATGTGTTTATGGTTGGTTTGGGGGGTTTTAGGGGGATTATGAGAAAAAGGGGATTTTGGCCTTTGTGGCCAAAATCTATCGTTGAAACTTTGACCGTGATAAGATTAGAAGGTTATGAGAATAGGTGATCTATGGCCTTCGTGGCCTAGATCTATCATAGAGGTGGTAACCTAAGGATTCTAAGGGTAAAGATGGGAAATAATGATATTTGGCCTTCGTGGTCTAAACTTCAAGTGTAAATCTAACCATGAATTTAATTGACGAATTAGGGAAATTGATGATAAGATTTGGGATTATGGCTTATGGTATGTAACACTGAATATTGATATGAGAAATGGAAACCTTAGCCTTCGTGGCCAAAACCTTGGGTTGTGATATGTTTGACCGTGTAGGAATAAGAATGTTCAAATGTAAGTAACTCTGATGCACTCAGAGCAATTGTAGGAAAATAGTGATTTAGGCAGTGCAAATGTTGGCAGATTGGCCTAACATACTGTAGATTTTATGCCGTTATCGCCGTATGACCTTAGGGATGTTTTGGGGGCATTGGGTAAGTGAATCATATGAGTATTTGGACAAGAATCAGTTCTGGTTGTAATAGGTTTTTGCTGTCATCGCTCTGTTCGCCTAGTGAGCAAGCCAGCGAAGGTTCGCCACAGGCTCGCCTAGTGAGTAAGCAAGCGAAGGTTCGCTACCAACTCGCCTAGCGAGCGAGCCAGCGAATGTAGCATAGTTCGCGAAATTGATCGTTTTGTAGCGATTCCTTGATGTGTAATTCTGGGATTCCTGGGATGGATCACCCCGAGTATGGCAGTGGGTTTTGGGTGATGTGTACGTGAGGTCATGATAGTTTCCTATGATGTATCGATTGAGTTAATAGGATGAAATTACCATGATTTAATGAACTATGTGATAACATGAGATATGATGATTTTATGTGATGATGATGAGTATGATAAATGATGACGCACCATATGATGTATTGTGAGGATTATTATTGTGACGTGTGCATCATGCATTCATGTGCATCCGGACTTCGGTTCAGGACCTCGATTGCTTTGGCTTCAATCCCACTGTATGGATGTGAAGTATGTTGATGTGCTCTGATCCTATTGATGGGGATCTACGGTGGGTTGATGGCCCAGTGTCCATCACGCTGTGATGATTGGTACCACATGCATTGAGTCTATGTTGCATTTGCATTTATGAGCCTTTGTGTATAAATTATGACGTTCAGGACTTTGAGGCATATTGGAGGATATGAATGTGTTGAATATGATTATGATGCCGTTTATGCATTAATTATTATACATTGATTATTATGAATTATTTTACTCACCCTGCCTATTTGAATGTTACCTCTACGTGGGTAACTTGCAGATGATCCAGTTTAGCCGTGGACGCCGACGAGGAGTTAGTTTTGAAGTTTTTGAGCGTTTTAGTGTTTTGGTCAGCTTAGAGGGTCTTGCTCTGATATGTAACATCGGGTTGGGTTCCTTGAGTTGATTTTATACTGTGGATGTTATTTAGATTAATTTCCCTTTTTCAGGAAAACTTTGAATTATGTTTTGAATTCCGCTATTTATGATGTTTTGATGTATTTTGGGAAAGACCCGTATTTACGGAGTATGGACCTATTTTGATGACTTTAAGAAATGTACGCCCTTTTAGTGGCTTTTTAATCAGATTTATTTATTCACTCTGATTTTCTGCGTTATTTTGCCTTGATGTTTTTGGGGTAGAAAAAGGGTGTTACAGTTACCACACCAGCCAATGTTCTACAAACCATTACAATTTCATGGATCACATATGCACCTGCTTAAATTCCAAACATGCACACCCTTCGCAAAATTCCTGTCAAAAAATAAAATGTTTTTACACACCATCACAACTTTGTACAACAAGCCACAAATTACCCCACGCTACAATACACAGTACGACAAGAAGCCACACAAAACTTCCAGCTTTCATACACCAACCGACCAGCAATACACAAAACATTTAGCACCATAATATGACAACAAGAAGTCACAAGATGACACACATAAAGGAAGATGCAACAAAATCCTCCAAATACCTCACAAACCGTACCTGCATAACCTTGCAACAAACCATCACAACAATTTACGCATTCACCCTGCGCACAACAAACAACCTAGTCACTTTTTCTCTCAATTCTCAGACCCCGAAATACGCTTCATATTCCTCTATAAAGTGATATATCCTCACCTCACTTGAAACAAGCTCAAGCAACCATGGAAATGTTGCAAAATTGACGCTCTATGAACCAACCTTCAACCACAAATCCTTCATTTTCCTCCTTCCAATTCCTTCTTCAAACCTTCAACCAAAATCACCTTCAACACAATCCTTCCTTAATCCCTCTTCAACCATCAATTCACACTCAACCTCCAAAACACGAATCAAAATCCAACACAAATCCCACATCAGTTCAATCAAACAACCTCAAACTTTTTCAAACCAGAACAAGAACAGTGAGAGATTGGAGATGAAGGATAAAAGAACTAAAATAAATCTCCAACTGAAATCAAACATGGACACACCCAAATTGCACAAGAGACGATGACGAGAGAGTAAGGTTGGAATATACGCATCGCCTTTTGTTGGTCGTTTTCATTTGGAAGATGAAGTTTGCTTTTGTTTTTTTTACCATGGTTCTCTTTGACCTACTCCATTTTCAATTTAAAAGTGTTTGTTCTTATTTTACCAGAGACTTTCCCTGCTTTGTTTTGCTATGGTCATCGTGTCGGGTGAGTTCGAAATAGAGCTCGTGTTGTTATAACAATCGCCCCATTTTTGTGTTTTTTAGATGGTTGATTTGGGCTTAGCCCATTTGATTTTTATTCTCCGCAAGTGACGCACCACCCTTGTTTATTTGCTATACTAGGTTTTTATTTTGAGGGTGGATGATGGGCCCTAAGCCCACAAGATTCCAGCCATTTCACACATCCTGTAATTTCTACACGCACCCTCTTCCTTTTTTTATTAATTTTGTTAAATTTTTTAGGGTTTTAATATGAAGTTTTTTTTAATTATTTTGTTATTGATTTTGTTAAACACTTTACTAAATAATTTTATATTTGTTATTATTATTATTATTATTATTATTATTATTATTAAATCACTCTTGATTTTATTTCATATATCATTTTTTTCTTCATTTTCACCTTGATTTCATCCTCGATTCTATTTTCAATTTCAATTTTCGGTCTATGAAGTGTTTCTATTCATAAACGTTGACTTATTGAGGTTGTTAACCTTCATTATTTCAAATCTGTAGTAAATGATCATTGAGATCATTTTCTATACTTTGGGATTGTGATAGGTTGCATTCGATTAATTAACACAAGTTTGTGATTAAGACGAGACTGTCACCTTTTCTATTTGTGTGGCAAGATTACTTTGGAAAATGATCCTCAATATCATTTCTACATCTTGTTTTTAGCATGAATATCAAATTGCATGACTTCCTATAGTTTGATCTTCATCATAGATCAAGCTACAACAGTTTATCGCTACATTTTGACCCCATTAATTCAATATCGACTAACAACTAACTTTAATATCCGTCAATATATTCTTGATTTACTTTTCCGTCAATATATCTTGATCTTATTATCATTGTTCATATACTTGTTAATATTATCTTGATTATACTATTGTGGATATTATCTTGATTATATTGTTATATATCTTGTCATATTATTCACATTGTTCATATCATATTCATATTATTCATATCTTATTAACATTATTCAAAAACACATTAACGATCGAAACCTAAAAGCCTAAATTGGTGGATTATTGGTTACTTTTTCGAGCAACGAAACTTGGACTTTATCAGAAACCCTAACAAAGGAGCTTTTGTGTGACTCTTGTTCAAGGCTTAGTTTAGGACACCTCGCACACACACAACTTCCTCTTGGGCTACTTTACAATGAGACCCTTTTATTTATGTGCAATCCTGTGTAACTTACATGTACCCCGCTCCCATTTTGATGTACACATTCATATTTAATTTTATTGTGGTTTATATTCTATGAGAACCCCTAGGGACTAGCATATACTAAACTATTTTCAAACTAATTCTAGATTCTTCATCGAGCCCTTTTCAAACACCCATTGTAAGTCGATTGCTCGTACGCATTCGCCATCAACCTATTGCACACACTCGCATACTTCATCATGGTTTCGTTATTAGGAGCACCCCTAGGGACTAATATCTATTCTCACCTCTTTTCAACCAAACCCTCGATTCGTCTTCGAGCCATTTTCAAATCAATATCTCTTTGCACGCAAATACAATCAAACCCTTAATCCAACGTCAAACGGATTTTCTCAATCAAACTATCAAAACAATTAACAACTATCTAACTCTATTCAAGGTGAAAAAGATAGGGATTGAGCCTTTGATCTCTCTTCATTTATTTGGATGCGAGTTCTCTTACTCGTGTGTGAATAATTGACACCTCTAAAACACTTCAAACTCGATAACATTCAAACCATTCGTCAGCAAAACACACTTCAAACACAATCTCTTTTCAAGATTACTTAGGCACGAGGAGCCTTTCTTAAGCCCCGAGTAATCGTCATCCAACCAAACTTCAACAAATTCAACCCCTCTCTTTTTGTGGTCGTCTCCACGAACTACGGACGCTCTAATTCTTCATTCTCATCTTAATGTAAGATACTTAGGCACGAGATTGCGATAATCTTGGCGAGCACACATCCATCTTTCTCCGTCATTTTGTTCACAATTATACCCATCTTCCGTCTTCCCCCTATCCTTTCCCGTAGTCGAACTACGAAAGCTCTGATTTCTCATTCTCGTCCGAATGAGCATGCATAGGCACAAGGGCCCCAATCCTTGGCGAGCACCCTATCTTATAACCACCCATTTTCCCTTTAGCATTGTTATTCTTTTATCCTACCATTTCACATTTATCATTGAGAAGAAAACAAATAAGCTTAGCTAACGTTCACCATAATTTGAATTAAGAGGTTCCCATTGAGTATAACGGAAATGAGTGATGTTGATACCTTCCTTTCGCGTAACTGACTCCCAAACCCAGAACGTGGTTGCGATGACCCTGTTCTTGTATTTCTCTTTAAAAGTTTTTCTCGATATTTTCCTTTCCCATCTCTTTGGTATAAATAAAGTTCGGTGGCGACGCTTTCGAACCGCATTTCTGCGCCTTTCGCGCAAGGGTCGTGTTCTCGTTGATTTTTCCGAGATGAGACACAAAGGCACACCCATCATAATTGTCCTTGCAAGATGAATCAGCGAGCTTCGAAATCGTAACATGCATGGATGGCTTGATTTTGATATCACATTTCCATTTACTGATAGAAGTCCTTCTGTCAACTGTAAAATGTATCTTATTATCTCACGAAAAATGAAACCATATCACAATTCAAATGTGTAATTCAATTAAATTTGAAACACAAAAAGACATACTTGAAATACGCCAAACTCTGTTGAAATCAGATTCAGGCATCAAGAAGTGACTTTTCAAAGGGGCGATATTTATGCTGCATATTTAAAATGGGATAACTATAAAAGCTATTATGGAATCGTTGCTTGAGTCTCAGCATTATTGTTTGGCGGAAACTTGCCAAAGAAAGTTCTTTCTAGAGCACTTTGGAGAAAAATTTGCAGTTAGAAGTAGTGTGCCCGATGAAAAACCACCTGTAGTCATGAGTCTGTTGCAGTTGCTGGAAACACAAACCAGAACTGAAATTCAAAAAATCACTTCAAATTAACCAATTCAGCAACTAATACACCAACCTATCATAAACTAACAGAGTAATAACTTCAGTTAAAACTAACATAACTAACTAATTGCCTTAAACTCCTTCCAATTGTCAAATTTAAATCTAACAGAAAGGCTTAACACTGTTAATTCTTACAACTAATTTTCTCATGAAATCCACTATGAACCATGCCCTAACTTGAAACAAACTCTGCCCAAAAAGCTAACCTTAACAGTTAGAATATTCCACTATATAATCTCATCGCCCTCTTCAATCTTCGAAAAAACATGATTCATTTTTCTTTCACACTCAGAATTCCTACTCTCTCTCTCAATTCATCTCTCTCTTTCACCCTCACTACAAAGCTTTCCACCATTGTTAAAGCAAGCTTCACCTCAAAGCTTGCTTCCATTAAGCTTATCCTCTTCATATACGCTACATTACTATGCTCTCACACACACATAATCATTAACAACAACAACCATAACTAATTCCTACAGACTAAATTTGAAGCAGAAGAAGAGGTTTGTTGTAGAAGGAAAAGGGAAGAATATTCAAGTTACTTACCTCTGGTTTTCTCTTTATAATTTGCATCTTCATCTTCAACATTATCCGAGACGAGCCACGGTATCGCAAGTAGGTTCTTAAATTCCTCTTCTTCTCACTCTAATTTTGTTACTACAATGTAGCCTTGATGTATTCGAACCAAAACCCTAAGGTTTAAGTTCGAATTGAAGCGTCGTTGGTGTTTAATTTCACTTTTGGTAACCTAGGGTTCTTCTTTTTTATTTCAATTCATAGAATTGAGTGAGTTTTAGAATGAATTAAGGTGGGATTGAGGGAGAGGGCATTGAGACGAACATGTTGGTAGTGGTGGTTGACTGTTTTGGACCATTCCGCCACCTCTGGCGCGGCGAAGTAAAACACTAGTGAAGGAAGTAGGATCAAGAGTCAGAGACATGAAGCAAGATGAAGAAGGAAATGATTTGTTACTAATGTTCCACACTTCAACCTTTGCATTTCAGTTTGGGCTTCCTAGTATAGACCCATGGCACTTTTCTAACAACACTTTCTTTCTTGCTTAGATACCCCTGGTCTTGGCACACCAACAACACAAATTTGGCGCCTGAGTTTTCAAGGCCACACCTATGAAGCTCCTTGTAGAATTAATTGTTAACTAATTGATTCTTGTTTTTAATTATTTTGTGACATATTTTGCATTTTTAATTCATAAGAAATACATGTTAAGAATTGGTTTGTCTTAGGCTAGATTTTATTTTAGAATTTAATTGAATTTAGTTTTGTAGTTTCTTTAATTCTTTATTAAATTTCATTAGAAATTAGGTTCTAACGTGATTAATTTCAATTTTCATACCATGTTGTTTTTTTATGATCTCATATGCTTGTGATTATCAATAAATCATGTCTCTAGTTAATTAGTTGATCAAAATTATGTTTGATCAATTGATTACACTTGTCTTAGACATGTCCTGAATAATTTGTTTGCTTATCATATACAATCCAGTGATTATAAGTCCATTGATCGTTTGATTGGGTTAAATCTTGGTACTTGCACTATACCAAATCACTCAAGTTCAAGACTTCACCTTCAAGACTCTGAAGACTATGGGCGTCAAGACGTTGATCACTTTTGAGCTTCATCATTAAGACTAAATTATTTTTTGCAAATAAATTTAAAACACTTAAAAATACAATTTGACTTGTGGATCATGAGCCTTAAGCAACAGGGAATAATGAGAGAGATTATCCTTATCCTTCTTATAGCTATCTTCAAATATGGGACATAGGGCCCAATTATTCAAAGTATTTGTCTCCGTTCATAGACTTTATTGCAATTCAAATCAAGACAATTTTTTCAAATTTTAAGTCAATCACAACATATCGAATTCAATTTTTCACCTTAAGGCATCCAAAACCTTTTCATAAAGGACATGTTATTTGTGTTCTACCGTAATATAAACAATGCTTGAACCTCTCACACACGAGTATACAAGCAACATTTAACTACTAGAAAGGGAACGTTAACATCATTCAATAAAAACAACTAATAGATACTTATTTTCTACCATGAACTACGGAGATTTGAGATTCTCATTGCACTATGAGAATACGTAGGCACGGGATTTCGAAATCTTGGTGAGCACATTAATTAAAAACTTATTTTCCCTTAATTAAAACCAATTGCAAATAACCTTTAGATGATAACACTCATCCATGCAAAGAGCAATCAAAATGGTTCCCGTTAAGTACAACGGATGTGAGGGTTGCTAATACTTTTCCCTTGCATAACCGACTTTCAAATCCTTTCTTGATTGCAAAGGCCATCTTCTTTTCTTTTGGGGTTTTATCGATGTCTTTACTTTCTTTGGAATAAATAAAATTAGATGGTGACTCTGTACTTTTTGTGTAGCGATAAGTTTTAGACTACTTTATGAAGTGGGTCAAAAAATTCACATCATCTGACAAAGGAGAAGATCGACGAATTTTTTCAAGATAAGTTTTACTTCCCAAAGGAATGTCAAAACAGGGAAATAATGAGCAAAGTATTAATCAAACAAAAAAATTGGAATTTAAAAATGAAAATTAGATTTGACTAAGGTAGTTTGAGGTTAATTATATCGTACTAATTAAGGTTTAGACTGAAGGTGAGAAAAATACACAAGAAGGGGGGTTAAATTGTGTATGCCCAAAAATATCTTTTCACTTATGATTCTGAAACATCAGATTTTGAAGCACTTTCAGAGTCTGATATCAGAGTAAGTAATAGCAGTGAAAAGGTTACTTCCTTTTCTTAACCCTGTTTCAGAACCTAAGATGTCAAGATCAGATTCCGATCCAAGTAAGGGGCTGAATTAGATCAGAGTCTAACTTCAGAATTTGTTGTACAACGAAATGTAATAGTATGAGTAAATAAAGAGACACATAATATATCCTCGTTCCTCTCAAATGAGAGTAGTCAGTTCCCCTTGCCGCATAAGAGCTTTTAACTATAATTAATCAGATTAAAATTGCTTAAGCCAGTAGCTCAAGACTTCCTGCTTAAACCCTTGATTCAAGACTTCCTGCTCAATCACAATGATCGATACTTTCTTGCTTAAAGCATAGGTTTAAGACTTCCTGCTCAATCACACTGATCAAACTTCCTTACTTAAACCCTAGGTTCAAGAATTCTTTCACAATCACATTGATCGAGACTTCATGCTCTGCCCTCAAGCATGAGACTTCAATGCTCAATCACACTAATCGAGACTTCCGATTTTTCCTTTAAGCATGAGACTTCAATGCTTAATCACACTGGTTGAGACTTCCTGCTTTGCCTTTAAGCATGTGACTTCAATGCTAAATCATCAGAAAGAGACTTACTCTAAGCACAGAGGCTAGAGCCTTCAGACTCTCTTAACAAAGAGTATGGTATTAATCTTGTATTTATATGTGTGCTTCTTATTTAAGCAGATACACAAAGGTTTACAATTTTGAGCAGAATATAAATTGATTGCTCATGAGTGTATGACAATGATGTTTTCATTCTTCTTCTTTTCTTGCACATATTTTCTTATTTGCCATTCTTCTTATTTTCTTATTCACATAATCTTTCTTCAAGTCATATGTAAATATGTCTGACTCTACTCTTACACACATAACCCTTTTAGTATATTTTCATTTTGAGTGAGTTTTTCTCATCTATGTTTTCTGTGTATAACACAATCTCTCTCAATCGATTTATGTGAAGTGGTATCACATCCCTGCGAACACAGTCACACATTCTTCAACTCCCATTCGTTCTCTCTTTTTTGAATGCTTTCAATCTTCTTCTTATATATATGTTGAGAATAGATCAGTTGAAGATTGAAACTACCCATGGTACAAGTAGTCGATGAAAGTCTTTAGCTAGAGTGTAATAAAATAAGCTAAAAACTCAACTAGCATAAAGATGTTTGAAATTCTGGTATGCAGATCTCATATGTCCCAAGAACATTGATCTCTGATCAACAAGGACGAGGACATACCATGACCAATTTAAATTTCTTTAAATTGTACCAATGTCATGACCAACATCATAACGTTTGTTGTAACATCAGCAGATAGATAGACTATTTATCTAAACATTTAAATTGTGCAGAATTGTAAATGCTGAAAGATAAATAACACAATGAATTGTTTACCCATTTCGATGCAACCACACCTACATCTGAGGGCTACCAAGCCAGGAAGAAAATCCACTATTAGCAGAATCAATTCAGAGCTAAACTCCCCCATTTACAACTCCTCACTTAATCTCTACCCAATGCAATTTGCTGCCTAGAGACCACTAAACAAGAGTATACCCACTCACTCCCCCTCAATCACCGCAGTGATATACAATTGAATACAAAAGACAGACTTTAGAAGACACTCTTCAAAGTCACAATACTTGATTTTGCGTAACAGCTTCAATCAAGGACAATGAATACAACAGTTCATACACACTAAACCAATGCAATTATCCATCAGACAATTGCTTGGCACACAAGTATCCTAAGACACCTAAACAAACGTGAAGAGAAACACTCTTCACTCACAAAACACACATGAAGAGCAACACTCTTCACTCATAAATATGTCTACCACAATGTATCAAAAGATACAAAGGGTGACTTACATACACAAGGGACTCTCAAACCCTAGACCTTTATTTTACACTCAAGTTGTTCTTGATATGAGTGCTTAATTTCCTCTGCTTCTGCTCCTCCTTAAATAGCAATGAAGACTGGGCTTGGGCTGGTCCAAAGTAACAAACATTAGTTTTAAAAAAGTAAAACTAATTTCCACAATTCAAGGTGTTGTCAAATTAGGTCATGATAAGCTCAGCACTGCCTAGAATCTCGTCTGAGATAACTAAGGAACCCTAACACGTTTCCTAAAACCTAGCCTGAGATATATCAGGTATCATAACAGAAAAACAAACTCTGCATGCCTGATATCATACGATCAATGTTATAACATTCAGTCATGACATCCAACTTAACTGACTCTTAGCTGACCAAACTCACCCTGCTGAACACTCCTGCAGAATCTTCTTCATAACAGTAGAAGCAAGCATATTATAGTTTCCTAAAAAGTATCAGAGATCCTTTTTATGAACACCAATTAAATATGCACTTTGTTCCTAATGAATCTCTTTGGCCTGTACATACTGATGAGGAATATCCAACAGGACCAAAACACTTCTGTCAAGAGATATAACATAGCGGCCCCTGCTATAACAGACATTGATGTCATGACATTGGTAATGACATCCTGTTTAAAAACACATGATAGCAGTTATGTCATGACAGCAGATGGATGTCACGACATTCAGCATGACATTCACATTAAAACACACCACAATCGTTATGTCACCACAGCAGATGGAGATGTTATATCATCCTACTTGTCATCAATGCAGAATCATGTTTTACCAAAATTTAGCCAATCTTAGAACCATGGAAACATGGTACTAACAATCTCTCCCTTTGGCAAATTTTGGCTAAAACACCCAAGCAAACTTGTCAGCAACGGTAGGAACAGCAGTAGCTTGCTTAAATACTCCCCCTTAATAGTTGCCTTCAGTAAGAAAGAACAAGCAATTGCTCTATCCATGGCAGTGGCGGCAGATAAATCAATTTTACTCCCTTTTGGTTTAGTCAAAAATTGACAAAAGTTGGAGTAAATGTACCATACTCACCATGCTTCAAAGCAGGACTCAGCTGACAAACTGCACATGCTCTCCAAAAATCCAGTCATCTCATATTCTCCTTTGAGATACACAAGCTGCTTGAAAACTGCACCATCGAATACTGTAAGCTAAATCCTAATGTGTGTATCCTCCACATCATATTTTAGCATGGAGTTACCCCATGACCATTGTCATTGGATCTAGAGTTCTTTCCTTGCTTGAAGCTGCACCTTCAGGAATGACACTTTTGACATCACCAATTAAAGGATAATCAATTAAATACTTGCCACAAGTAACAATTGATTTTAAATCCCCAATTTGAGACACACAAATTCTGCAGAGAAAAATAAATTCTCCCAGACAAAGCCAGACCCACAGCCACACTGTCAAGAAAAATTACACCAGACAACACAAGTAATGCAGCTACACATCAGACAGATACACAACTCTCCCTGTCATGCATAAACATCACTCCCCCTAAAAGAGAGAACCCAAACACATGAAGAATCACTTCATCATCTTCATGTTCACACACTGGTAGCACATGCAACTCTGCACCCCTTGTTTCACAGACCACACTAGAACCAAACCTTATACGAGAGGTAGTTGCAGGATAGACAACTATCTGTGAGTTCACTCAGATTCATCTTAGAAACTTCTTCAAGATGTCAGGGTGAATGTCCTTCCAAATGCAGACGATCAGAGTTGATGATGTCTTGATCTTCATCTTTACCTGTAATACAAGGCAAAACACTTGGATAGAGGCCTAAAACCTGATTTGATCCATTAACACCCAATGACATAAAAAGACACTGTCAGGTTCACCATGAGCAAGAGTAGTAACCTAATGTCACAACATCTGGTATGACATTCAATCCTCCTAGAGACATACAGTCACAAACTGGTTGAGGCCACAAACAATCTTGAGATACAATTGTCCTATTGCAGTAACAGATCCTGGATACAAGTATAACTCCCATATCAAGGGTAACCAATGCTCTTTTTCTAGAAGCACGTGAATGGAAAACATAAGACTCATCTTCATGTCTTCAAGAGCGCACTCCTTGTTCAAGACACCTGCTGAACTCATTCACTCACTACTTGAACTACAAACAACTAGTACACCCTCCAAACAGAAGCTCTCCCCCTATCTTCTATAAAAGCTGCTCCAAGATCACCACAGTATCTCAAGACCAACCTTATGCTCATACAGTGAGATGATACCAAACTGCTCCACTTCTCCACAAGACTTATGGCCTCATCCTAAGTCAGAGAGCAAGATAGACACCTCATAATCTAAGACATTCATTACCTCATCATTCTCCCGTATGATAGGTTATAACACTCTTGATTCAACTAGTGAATATCAGCTCCCACAGTCTGAACCCCACGTTCAGCTAACATAATGATGTTTAAACATCAGTTAGGACATCCTAATCATAGACACCATACATAATGGTGTTAGACTATGGGACGGATCTAAAAGGGGGGGGGGGGTTGAATAGATCCCAATTAAAAATTTGAGTCGGCGCTACCAATTTAAAAATTGGTTTTGAAAATATGTTTTAAGTGCGGAAGCGTCCGAGGAAAATATAGTCTAAAACGAACGGTTATTGGAAAACTGGATATGCGATAAGCCTTTGGATTAATGACAATATGGAAGAGAGAATCACAACACTAATCACACTTATCAATGATCTAATTCACTTGTTAGGATTCCTAGTTCCAATGATTTAAAGAGAAAACCAAAACTAGATACACAAATAAGATAATTTTGGTTTAGGCAATTTGTCGAACACTTGGCGTGCAAAAACACTCCAAGTGATATTTATGTTGAGTAAGTGATTCCAACTAGCCTAGTACAATGTCTTATTGTACTTTGGATTCAAAAACAGAGTTTTAACCTCTTACTCAATTGATATCACAGTTTGACAATAGTGCTTATACAAAAATCACTTATTTTTAAGCTAAAACGAAAATGCTGAAAAATAGAGAAGACAAGTATTTGGTGAGGCAGTTCCCCCGTCGTCCTCGCTTCGGGGTACGTCTGCCCTCAATTCTAAAACTAGAATTGAGATAGATTTAATAGATATCACCTGTTGAATGTAACAGTTTATACAAGGATTGAACAACAAATATACAACAGAAATCTCAAGACGTTGAATGTTGCTTTCACTCCTTACCCCTTGATTCAAGATGAATTAAGTCCTCCGATCGTTGTTGATAGACCTCCAATTCTAGCCACCTTATTGAATAACCCTTAGTTATTTAAACCTTCGGCTCTGGCTGATCTCAACTGCAACGATCGAACCCGAGATCTTCCCCTCAATATCACTGAATCCGCTACTAGACTGTTGAAGAACACCTCTTCACATTCACCTTCGCTCAATTGGCCCTTGATGAAGAATCTCGTCCAAAAACCCCCAAAATTCAAACCAATCTTGGAGGATAAAACCCTAACGGTGTTATTCAAGAAAGAACCTGTCACAAGCTTCAACCCGAACTAGATTACCCAATCTAAGCTTCGAACCTTATCACCTTTAATCACTCACAATGCACTTCAAAAATGGTTGTGTGTAATTGATGTGTTGTGAGATGTTGAAGATGAAGATGATGAATCTTGGACACCTATTTCACTCTTTCTTATTCTTGAACACATGAATCAGTTTTTATCAAATGTTAAAATGACATAAGTGGTTGAACTTGTATATATAGTACCAGACCAACCAAAGACATAACAACTTTTCAAATAATAGAGGGAGTCACTTAAAAACTACATTTCCGCGCGAACGGTCGACCACAGCAGGTCTGTGCGGCGACGCATAGCCTGCGCTTTTGGAAATCTGCAAAATGTATCAGTATGCATCGACCATACAGTCGGCGTGCCCTGACCCTTTGAAGAGTATTTTCTTCATGCCCCAACCCTATGGTCGACTCAAACCTTCATGCGTTGACCAGTGGAAAAATGCACTGATGCATGCGCCGACCCTATGGTCAACTCATGCCCTGCAAACCTGCAAAAATTGATATTCTTGTGGTTTTTCATGCCTCTTTCACGACCACATTTTATCTACACATATTATATTTTTTATAAAAGTTTTTAGACAAATATAAAAGGATATGGTATGTGATACGTTGCATTTGTTTGGTAGAGTTGGAATTTACAATTGCCAATTCATCCATGGTTGTAATTCGTCATCATCGAAACCTATATCGAGTGATGTCTTGCAGACTCGTGTGATGTGTGGCGATTTGCCTTCACATTCTCCCCCTTTTTGATGATGACAACCTGTATACAACCAAAACAACCAAAAACACAACAATATGCAATGTATACACAAGCTCCCCCTTTCTTTTGTAATTTGAGGCAGCAAAACAAACAACCATCAACTGTTGTGAACATCCTGGCTTGACTTTGGTGCTTGCTACATGTTCTTCTCCCCCTTTGACAACATCAAAAAGAGAAAGAGAACTCGTCAATTAACAAAAAACATACAGTAGGTGATAGCTAGTCAATTACCAAACTTCACACATAAGAGTGATAATGAACAAAAACTAGAATTAATAGATAATGAAGTGAATACATGCAAATGGGCGAAATATTCAGACAAACATAACACGAAATAACGGAAAATACACAGTGAAAACATGCAACTATGTAACTAATATCCCTGGCCCCGACCTCGGCCCCTCCCCTGGTATGCAACATCTGGATTGCGGTGAGGATCCGAGAAGTCCACAAACGCTTCCACGGACATGTTGAGGTGATGGAGACTGTCAGTGATTTCCATGTCTTGCCTTTCATTGGATGCAACAAGAGCTTCAAAGCGGGCATCCATCCTAGTTGAAAATGAATTTAACCTTTCATTTTGAGTACGAAGCTCAGCTCTGATCTGTTACATTCGCGTATCTTGACTCCTCATAAAGGTCTGTTGATCTAACTGCATGGACTGCAACATATTAAGTATTTCAGAGTTGTCCGATGGTGGAGGAGGTGACGAGTGTTGAGAAGGTTGATGATCTTGAGGGTAGCCATGGTATGGATCATAGAATCTACCCAGGGTGGTCCAGCCTGTGTACTGCCACTCACCCCATCCCTAATTTGTGTAACCTTCTTCTTGTTCTTCAGATGGAGCTTAGTGCTGGAGCCAATTAGTATTTGGAATCTCATGTTGAACCGGCGATTGATAATAGTCTTGCGTCTCACATACAGGTTCTTGTACCTCTTCAGCTGCATTTTCTTCATCATCTTCCTGTTCATCTTGTTCTTCGCTTTCCTGTTCAGAACTGTCATCAGATTCATGAGTCACCCGAGGAATGTTTGCTCAACGGACAAACTTGTATGTTTGTCGTTCATCACACCAAAAATATCCCATCATGGCAAAGGTTTTGGTACTGAATTCTTTGTCAGAGGATACTGAAACACAAGGAAATGATGGGTATACAACATTTACTGCGGTGAGAACCTCCAAAATAAACGACCCATAAGCTAGAGCAGTGCCTCGGCCTGAATCTCTCAGAGCAAAAATCCTGCTTGCAATATAATATGGCCAGTTTATTTTGATTTTATGTTTCAAAATATAGATGAGATGTACCTCAGCTTGTTCGACTCGGGACAGGCCACCTTTTTTCGGTCGCAGGATGCGAGCGACAATCCACTGAAGGATGCGCTCCCCTGTTTGGAGTTTGCCTGCCGTAACCGTTCTAGGAAAGGCATCACTATTGACAATAGCATCTGAATAGGGCCTTTTGAGCATGTCATTCAGAGCACTCTTAAACTCGTATCCCGACACCGTGCGAGAGTCCGTTACCTCATGAAGAGGTGGTGCATCAGCAGCTACAGTCAAATTAAAATACTTATTCCAGACTTCAGAATTTATGTTTACCAGTTTATTGCCGACAGAGGTGTGGAAATATTGACTTTGAAAGTTGTCATGCAGACTAGTGTAGAACACCCGGACTAAATCCTCATTGTATTTTGTGTTGCACTCCAGAAAGTTAAAAAACCCCTGAAACTCCAGCAGAGACATAATTTGGGTGAGATGCATGCGCTCCGCTGTTGCCTTGTAGAATGCATGCTGCGGAATGACTGCTCTTTTGCTGATATTCTTGTTGAAGTTTTCAACCGCATATGGAGGAACTAGTGAGATAGCGGTAACGGGTACTGAAGTGGATGATGAGACCCTTGATCTCTTTCCGGTATTTTTGCGAAATAGAGAAGCCATTGATGATGATTTTTGGAGATTTTGTAGTGATTAACTACAATGCCTTTGGAGAGAGTAGTTGGAGATAAGTGTGGAGAAGATGAGAACTATCCCTTTTTATAGAAGAAGCTTTAGGGTTTTGGTAAGAGGGAGGAGACAAGGGGACACAATAGATGTCTAGATGCAAGTTACAGGAAAATGCACTTTCAAATCATAGTAAATGTTTACTGCACATTTAATGGAGAAGTGAAGAGATGGAACGGTTTTCAAAAGCAAAAAAATTCTGGGTTTTTGCGCGAGCCGTCGACCATAACCCCTGCATGCATCGACGCATACTGTGTGATTTTTTATAATTTTGAAAGTATACAGCATGCGTCGACCGCTGCCCTGTTTTGGTCGACTCATAGTGATCAAAAACTCAGTTTTTCATTTTATGTCATGTAGAATGCCACACTTGATGCCTATTTACACTTTCACAATATAATTTGCATCCAAAACACATAGTATTTGCAGCAAATGTCATATATATAAATACCATGATAGTCAAACGATATACTAGTTTAAGTCATGAATGTTTAGAGAGAGAGAGAGAGAGAGAGAGAGAGAGAGAGAGAGAGAGAGAAAGGAGCAATATCGCCTCAATACCGACAACACTTGATAACAACACACTTGTGCTTGCAACAAAACTCAACTTGTTAGAAGTACAAGAGTATAGTTGTAAACCGAGTAATACGAAACTAGCAATCATTAAACCCAATCAGAAATGTCGAGAATGCCAAGTTCTCGACGGATATGAAAGAAAGGTTCAGTGGCTAGTGGCTATGTGAAAATGTCCGCTAGTTGATTTTTGGTGTCAACATGTTCAAAGACAACGTCACCTTTCTCTACATGATCCCTCAGAAAATGGTGTCGAATTTCTATATGTTTGGTACGAGAATGTAACACCGGATTTTCGGTAAGATTTATAGCACTAGTATTGTCACAAAATATTGGAACACGTTCTAGTTTTAAATTGAAGTCCAATAGTTGCAGCTTAAGCCATAGGACTTGCGCACAACAACTACCGGCGGCTACGTATTCCGCTTCGGAGGTTGACAGAGCAACAAACACTCGTTTCTTGCTGTGCCAACTGACCAAGGAATTTGAAAATAAGTGACACGTACCGCTGGTGCTTTTCCTATCCGATTTGCAACCGGCAAAATCGGAATCGGAGAAACCTACCAATGAGCAATCATTACCTTTGGAATACCACAGTCCATACTTCGGAGTACCAGATAGGTATCGAAGTATACGTTTGACAAATTTTAGGTGGGATTCCTTAGGACATGATTGGTATCTGGCGCACATACACACGCTAAACATAATGTCGGGACGAGAAGCAGTAAGATAGAGAAGAGAGCCAATCATACCTCTATACCCTTTTACCTCAATGTCCTTACCACTTTCATCTTTACTCATATTTACACATGTTGGCATAGGAGTATCTATGGCTTTTGAATTTGCCATGTCAAATCTCTTGAGAAGCTCCAAACAATATTTTGTTTGGCTCACGAAAGTTCCTTCTTTCAGTTGCTTAATTTGCAAACCGAGAAAGTATGTGAGTTCACCCATCATACTCATCTCGAATTCACCCTGCATAAGCTCAGAAAACTCTCTCACGAGACTCATGTTAGTAGATCTAAATATGATATCGTCAACATAAATTTGTACAAGAATTAAGTGCTTTCCTTGACGTTTAATGAAGAGAGTAGTGTCAACCTTTCCTCTTGAATAACCTTGATCAAGTAAAAATTTACTTAGTCTCTCATACCAAGCTCTAGGACTTTGTTTGAGACCATATAAAGCCCTTTTCAGTTTGTAGACATGATCATGATACTCATAAGACTCAAAACCAGGAGGTTGCGCAACATAGACTTCTTCATTTATGTACCCGTTAAGGAACACACTCTTAACGTCCATTTGAAATAACTTAAAATCCTTCGCACAAGCAAAAGCAAGCAAAAGGCGTATAGCCTCGAGTCGGGCAACCGGCGCATAAGTTTCCTCATAGTCGATGCCTTCCTCTTGGTTATACCCTTGCGCGACTAATCGCGCCTTGTTGCGAGTTATTACTCCGTTTTCGTCCAATTTATTTCTAAACACCCATCGGGTGCCGATTGCTCGATGACCTCGCGGAGGAGGGACAAGGTTCCAAACCTCATTTCTAGTGAACTGATTTAGTTCCTCCTGCATTGACAAAAACCAGTGTTCATCGAGTAGGGCTTCCTTAGGGTTTTTAGGTTCCATTTGTGAAACGAACGCGAAGTGATAACAGAAATTACTTAGCTTCGATTGAGTTGTTACACCCTTTGTGATGTCTCCGAGAATGTTGTCAATTGGATGATCTTTGGGAGACTTCCAAGCTTGAGGGAGATCATCGTTTGAAGGCGGATGAACTTCCTCGGTTACCTTATGATGTACATCTTTATCCTCCTCAACTTTGGCTTCGTCAGGTTGATCAATCCCCGTCTCGCCACCTTTGAGTATGTCTTCAGTAGATGTACCTGCACCATGAACAACACTATCCTTTCCGACATTTCTCGGATAAGACTCATCAAAAGTAACATGCACAGACTCTTCTACAGCAAATAATCGTTTATTATATATTCTATATGCTTTACTCGATTGAGAGTATCCGAGGAAGATACCTTCGTCGGCCTTGGAATCAAACATGCCCAAGTTTTCCTTTCCATTGTTTAATACAAAACATTTGCAATCAAACACATGCAGGTGAGAAACATTTGGCTTTCGCCCTTTTAAAAGCTCATACAGTGTTTTATTTAGAATGGGGTGAATAAGCACCCTATTCAAAACATAACACGCCGTACTAATGGCGTCGGCCCAGAAATATTTCGGTAAACCACTTTCGTTAATCATTGTTCTTCCCAATTCTTCTAAAATTAGGTTTTTGCGCTCCACAACCCCATTTTATTGAGGGGTGCATGGAGCGGAGAAGTTATGATCTATACCATGGTTACCGCAATATTCTTAAAATAAGTGATTTTCAAACTCACCTCCATGGTTGCTTCTAATTGATACAATGTTTGTGTTTAACTTATTTTGGGAAAGCTTAGCAAACCTTTCAAAAGCGTCAAATGTATCACTCTTACTTACTAAAAAGATGGTCCAACAAAACCTAGAAAAGTCGTCCACTATTACGAACCCGTAATAGTTTCCTCCTAGACTTTTAATCCTAAACGGCCCAAACAAGTCCATATGAAGAAGTTCGAGAGATCTCGTTGTTGAAACGATCTTTTTGGATTTAAATGAGATCCTCGTTTGTTTCCCTTTTTGACAAGCATCACAAAGGTGATCCTTGGTGAACTTTATTTTGGGAAGTCCTAAGACTAAGTCTTTTGAGACTACCTTATTTAGTAAGTCAAAGTTAACATGCGCTAAACGCCTATGCCATAGCCATGAGTCTTCACTCATAGTTATGAGGCATTTGTCGCTTGTTAACGATACTTCATTTAAGTCAAGCATATATACGTTGTTTACTCTAAAACCATTAAACATATTCTTCTTATCATTATCATGCACCATTTTGCAACAATATTTTGAAAATGATACGTTGTATCCTTTGTCGCATAATTGGCTAATGCTAAGCAGATTATGTTTAAGGCCCTCGACAAGCAACACGTCGGAAATCGTAGTAGAAGAGGGATTACCTACACTACCTTTACCTAGTATTGCTCCGCGGTTGTTATCACCATAAGTTACATACCCTTTCTTCTTAGCCACGAAGTCTATGAACAAGGATATGTCTCCAGACATGTGTCTTGAGCATCCACTGTCGAGAACCCATCTTCTCTCGGCGGTCTCGACACATTTTACCTATCAAAACATAATTAGCAAAAGGAGGTACCCAATGGCATATTGGGTCCTAATATGTTAGCGACAAGATGGTTGCGTTTGGGCAACCATTGATAGATTCCTTTAGGAACCAGAAATCTCCTAAATCGGCATTTAGCAATGGAATGGCCTTTCTTGCAACAATATAAGCATGCAAAATCGACTTTAGAATCACTTTTACTTGCTTGATCCCTAATTACGTATGCATATTTTTGATATGGGTTTATCATACTTTTTCTAAAATCCTTTCTATCAATAGCAAATGTAATTTTAGGCTCAAGTGCCTTGTTTAATTTGGCCTTAAGGTTTCTAACTTCACCTTGCCAAATATGACAAGTATCACATCCAAAGTCGAAAGGATTTCTATGGTCCTCACAATCCGATTTATTGCCTTCCACAATGGAAGCCTTAAGGTCCTCTAGTTTCTTTTTGGACTCTTTAACTTTGTGCTCTAAGTAAGTAAAAATTCTTTTATTAGAGGCAAGTCTCTTAAAGGCTTTAGTTGCTTCATTGTGTAAAGCATTAAATGCGGTTTGTAATTCTGAATGCGACATATTTGAGGACTTCTCATATTTAGAGTGACGTACCTGCTTTTTCTTATTTTTCTGATGTGCGGAAAGGCATAGATTCACAGACTCTTCTTCATCACTAGAGCTTTCATCAGAGGAGGAAGAGTCGCTATCGCTTTCCCAAGCTATGTATGTTTTCCTTGGCTTTGATGATTTCTTGTATGACTTTGATGATTCCTTTTCCTTTGCCTTTTTGTTCATCGTACAATCCGGTTTGTAGTGACCGGGCTTCCCACACTTGTAGCACGTCCCTCTAGTCTTTTTACCTTTTGAGTCATCATCTTTGGAGTACCTCAATTGTTTCCGGAAGTTTACCAAGTTCTTCTCGGAATGTTGGATTCCGTTCTTTCTCACGTAACGGTTGTACCGTTTAATGAACAGCCCTATATCTTCGCTCTTGTCCTCTTCGTCTTTGTCGCTTGAGGAATAATCACTTTGCTCTTTTGCTTGAGACTTCGAGGAGGAAGTCTTAAGAGCTATCGATTTCTTTTCACTCACCTTCGTTTTGTCTTTCTTTTCCTTCTTTTCGCGTTGGTCTAGGCTCAAGAGTACCTGTTCATGCTCTTGTAGTTTGCCAAACAATGTTGTTAAGTCTAATAAGATAAGATCATGTGCTTCTTTGATGGCGGTCACTTTCGGCTGCCATTCCCTGTTAAGACATCTCAAGATCTTATTAGTAGCAACATCATTAGAAACAGGCCTACCTAATGAATGTAAACGATTGATGAGATAAGTAAATCTCTTTGGCATGTCAGCAATGGTTTCCCCTTGCTCCATGAAAAAGAGATCAAACTCTTATGTTAATGTGTTGATTCTAGCCAACTTAACATCGTTCGTCCCCTCATGGGCGATTTGTAGTGAACCCCACATGGCCTTAGCAGTAGGACAATGTGATACACGATAATATTCATCTACACCTAATGAGGAGATTAAGATATTTTTGGCTTTCCAATCATAATTGTATTTTTTCTCATCGTCATCGGTCCATTGTGCTTCGGGCTTTGGCACAACTACATTATCCGCATTGGTCATAGTAATTTCTATTGGACCATTAAGGATAACGTTCCATACTTTTCTATCTATGGAGTTTATACGCACCCGCATACAGTCTTTCCAATAACTATAATTTTCACCGTTGAAAACGAGAGCTCTATTGTACGCCCCTTTTGGTTCGTTATCCATTTTTTATCAATGTTGTATTTGAAGCACCGAGTAACCGGAGCTCTAGATACCACTTGTTATACTATGGTACGGATCTAAAAGGGGGGGGTTGAATAGATCCCAATTAAAAATTTGAGACGGCGCTACCAATTTAAAAATTGGTTTTGAAAATATGTTTTAAGTGCGGAAGCGGCCGGGGAAAATATAGTCTAAAACGAACGGTTATTGGAAAACCGGATATGCGATAAGCCTTTGGATTAATGACAATATGGAAGAGAGAATCACAACACTAATCACACTTATCAATGATCTAATTCACTTGTTAGGATTCCTAGTTCCAATTATTTAAAGAGCAAACCAAAACTAGATACACAAATTAGATAATTTTGGTTTAGGCAATTTGTCGAACACTTGGCGTGGAAAAACACTCCAAGTGATATTTATGTTGAGTAAGTGATTCCAACTAGCCTAGTACAATGTCTTATTGTACTTTGGATTCAAAAACAGAGTTTTAACCTCTTACTCAATTGATATCATAGTTTGACAATAGTGCTTATACAAAAATCACTTATTTTTAAGCTAAAACGAAAATGCTGAAAAATAGAGAAGACAAGTATTTGGTGAGGCAGTTCCCCCGTCGTCCTCGCTTCGGGGTACGTCTGCCCTCAATTCTAAAACTAGAATTGAGATAGATTTAATAGATATCACCTGTTGAATGTAACAGTTTATACAAGGATTGAACAACAAATATACAACAGAAATCTCAAGACGTTGAATGTTGCTTTCACTCCTTACCCCTTGATTCAAGATGAATCAAGTCCTCCGATCATTGTTGATAGACCTCCGATTCTAGCCACCTTGTTGAATAACCCTTAGTTGTTCAAACCTTCGGCTCCGGCTGATCTCAACTGCAACGAATCGAACCCGAGATCTTCCCCTCAATATCACTGAATCCGCTACTAGACTGTTGAAGAACACCTCTTCACAATCACCTTCGCTCAGTTTGCCCTTGATGAAGAATCTCGTCCAAAAACCCCCAAAATTCAAACCAATCTTGGAGGATAAAACCCTAACGGTTTTATTCAAGAAAGAACCTGTCACAAGCTTTAACCTGAACTAGATTACCCAATCTAAGATTCGAACCTTATCACCTTTAATCACTCACAATGCACTTCAAAAATGGCTGTGTGTAATTGATGTGTTGTGAGATGTTGAAGATGAAGATGATGAATCTTGGACACCTATTTCACTCTTTCTTATTCTTGAACACATGAATCAGTTTTTATCAAATGTTAAAATGACATAAGTGGTTGAACTTGTATATATAGTACCAAACCAACCAAAGACATAACAACTTTTCAAATAATAGAGGGAATCACTTAAAAACTGCGTTTCCGCACGAACGGTCGACCACAGCAGGCCTATGCGTCGATGCATTGCCTGCGCTTTTGGAAATCTGCAAAATGTATCAGTATGCGTCGACCATACAGTCGGCGTGCACTGAGCCGTTGAAGAGTATTTTCTTCATGCGTCGACCCTATGGTCGACTCAAACCTTCATGCGCTGACTAGTGGAAAAATGTGTGGAGGTAAATCGCCACACATCACACAAGTCTGCAAGACATTGGTTAATGCAGGTTTCGATGATGACAAATTCCCTGGATAGATTGGAAATTATGAACTCCAGATCTACTAAAACAGATGCAACGTATCACCCATCATATCCTTTTTATACTTGTCTTAAAACTGCTGAAATGAATATACTATGTGTAGATAAAATGCAATCATGACCAAAGGCATGAAAGACCACAAATTGATGAATTTTTGCAAGTTTGCAGGGCATGAGTCGACCATAGGGTCGGCGCATGCATCAGAACAATTCTCCACTAGTCAGCGCACAAGGCAATGAGTCGACCATAGGGTCGGTGCATGAAGGAAAAACTTTCCAACGGGTCAGCGCGTAAAGGCATGAGTCGACCATAGGGTCGGCGCATAAGGGAAATAGTTTTCAACGGGTCAGCGCACGCCGACTGTATGGTCGATGCATACTGATGAATTTTCCAGATTTCCAAACAACACAGGCCATGAGTCGACGCACAGACCTGCTGCGGTCGACCGTTCGCGCGAAAATTCTGTTTTTAAATGTTTCCCTCTTATATTTGAAATATTGTTATGTCTAAAATTGGGTTGGCACTATATATACTTGTTTAACCACTTGTGTCATTTTAACATTTGATAATCTTTTGATTCATGTGTTCAAAAACAAGAAAGAGTGAAATAGGTGTCCAAGATTCATCATCTTCATCCTCAACATCTCACAACATTTCAATTGCACACAATCATTTTTGAAATGCATTTGTGAGAGATTCAAGGTGATAAGGTTCGAAGCTTAGATTGGAGAATCAAGTTCGGGTTAAGGCTTGTGACAGAATCTTTCTTGAATAAAACCGTTGGGGGTTTTACCCTCCAAGATTGGTTTGAATTTTGGGGGTTTTTGGACGAGATTCTTCATCAAGGGTCAACCGAGCGAAGGTGATTATGAAGAGGTGTTCTTCACAAGTCTAGTAGCGGATTCGGTGATTTTGAAGGGAAGATCTCGGGGTCGATTTGGTGCTGTTGAGATCAGCCGGAGCCGAAGGTTTGAACGACAACGTGTTATTCAATAAGGTGGCTGGAGTCGGAGGTCCATCAACACAAATCAGAGGACTTGATTCATCTTGAATCAAGGGGCAAGGAGTGAAAGCAACTTTCAACACATTGAGATTTCTGTTGTATATTTGCTGCTCAATCCTTGTATAAACTGTTACATTCAACAGGTGATATCTATAAAATCTATCTCAATTCTAGTTTTAGAATTGAGGGCAGACGTACCCCGAAGCGAGGATGACGGGGGAACTGCCTCACCAAATACTTATCTTCTCTATTTTTCAGCATTTACGTTATAGCTCAAAATAAGTGATTTTTGTATAAGCTCTGTTGTCAAAATTGCGATATCAATTGAGTAAGAGGTTAAAACTCTGTTTTTGACTCCAAAGTACAACAAGACATTGTACTAGGCTAGTTGGAATCACTTACTCAACAAAAATATCACTTGGAGTGTTTTGCACATCAAGTGTTTGACATATTGCTCGAACCAAAATTATCTTAGTTGTGTATCTAGTTTTGGTTTGCTCTTTGAATCATTGGAACTAGGAATCCTTACAACTGAAGTAGGTAATTGATAAGTGTGATTAGTGTTGTGGTTCTATTTTCCAAATTGTCATTAATCCAAAGGCTTACGCATATCCGGTTTTCCAATAACCGTTCGTTTTAGACTATATTTTCCTCGGTCGCTTCCGCACTTAAAACATTTTTAAAACCAATTTTAAATTGGTAGCGCCGACTCAAATTTTAATTGGGGATCTATTCAACCCCCCCCCCCCCCCCTTCTAGATCCGTGCCATAGTCTAACAAAATGCACTGATGCATGCGCCGACCCTATGGTCGACTCATGCCCTGCAAACCTGCCAAAATTGATATTCTTGTGGTTTTTCATGCCTCTTGTCACGACCACATTTTATCTACACATATTATATTTATTATAACAGTTTTTAGACAAATATAAAAGGATATGGTAGGTGATACGTTGCATTTGTTTGGTAGAGTTGGAATTTCCAATTTCCAATTCATCCATGGTTGTAATTCGTCATCATCGAAACCTATATTGAGTGATGTCTTGCAGACTCGTGTGATGTGTGGCGATTTGCCTTCACAAATGGTTCTTGATACATTGACCACTTGGACTTACTCTCTGTATAGTAATCCAATTTGGGGATCTTTAGAGATCACAGTCCCACCAGCTTGATCAAATACATCTCCAAAAGAAGGTAATCTTTCATAAACAACTTAGGGCTCCTACCACAAGCTCCAATATATGAACATAACCAGAACCTCCTTTGGTCTTCAAACAACTACCCTTCTGCACAAGAGTAATGTTCTTCAAGCACCCTTCTGAAATAACCAACTACCACTGTTTGGTTACCTCAGCTTCTTTCAGAGCTCTAGAAAATCTGCTAGTCCACCAGGCCACTTTGATCTTCAAGTCACAAATTCTACTTGCTCCAAAGCAAGGCATCTACTCCTTCACACAGCTCCCGCAAACTGCATGAGATAAAGCATTAATTCCATTCATGCCTGAGAAGATCAACTTATCTTTCAATGATGTGCCACAACATCAATGAAGACCTTGAAGTTACTGCTTGATGTCACTACATCGGATACGACATCCTGCTGGAGAGTTCAGGCTTTCATTCTACCACTTGGAAGATCCTCATCACTCTATCAGAACAAGAGTACATAGACTTGATATCAAGTTGGAGTAGACAACCTCTATTCTGCTTTGTTGTACCTTGAAGTGCATTTGCTTTAGGAACTCCTCTTTAAAGAAAACCAAACATGCTAAAGCTTGATTCTTTAGAGAAGATTAATCACAAGAGATCTTTACAGAAGGAATACCGCTTTCCTTAAGTAGAGACTTCTTTAGAAAGTCAGAGATAACTACAACTTATCCTTGACCTCCAGGATGAGCAAGGTCACATGCTCCTATGTAATTAGATCAGAAATAAACTGACCCAATCAGAGCTATCACTAGCACCATATTCTAGAGACGTTTCTTGCCCGGAACCTTTCTAGATACATATCAGAAGCTTCTAGTAGAGACTAGAACACACCTGTTGCACTCCAATAAACTGATCTAAGAAGAATGTGTTCATCTTTACTTCCATCAGTACTTCATTCTTGTCTTAGTTTCTTGTCATGAAACTTACTAGAATAAAGACAGCTCCTAACAGATTTCTGCTCAATCTCTACTGATGGAATGTCTTAACATCTGGATGAACATTAGATCCTTGAAGTAGACCAACCAAATTAGGGGCCTGACACTTGTGCAACAACTGATGAGACAACTTGATCATCAACTAAGGATAATTCATTGAATATTTGAGAATATCTCAATTAACAATGAATCTTAAATCCTTATTAGAAGTCCTTCCAACAGAATTTTTACAATGTTGAACATTATGAATAATCAATTAAATATGTGTGTAGTCCACAAATAGCAACTGATCTTAAATCCACACAACTTGTTGAGAAGACCATCTGACAGATACTTCACTTAATACCAAAAGTATTCTTTAGCAAAAGTATCTTTAATGTTGAAATATCAAGGCTGACACCCTTGACTCAACCTACCTATGACTTCCTCTACTGATAGACCCTTTGCAAGTCATGAGTGGTGAAAATAAATCACCTCCCACTATCTTCTCTAAAACAGCCTTTAGCAATCTGCCACAGCCATACATCAAACTGTATATAAGACAATCTTCTCCCAGGGCTACCAGAGTTCTTTCATCAGAAAAATATGCAGCGGAACCACCAAAAGAACATCTTTAACATGCCCTAAACAGGATGTCAGAACATTCAACAGGTCATAGGAGCTCCTATATCAGAGGGCGCAGCAGCAGATACAAGCTTCTCCTTAACTCCATAAGCAGTAGCTCAACCATTCAACAAGATCAACAAATCATCTACAGCTTCTCCTTGTTCCAACCACCAAAAAGTATCTCCCAAGATCTCATCCAGAACAGACAGGATGCCTGCTTTGATACTAATTGAAATTCTGGTATGCAGATCTCATATGTCCCAAGAACATTGATCTCTGCGCAACAAGGACAAGGACAGACATGACCAATTTAAATTTCTTTAAATTGTACCAATTTCATGACCAACGTCATAACGTCTGTTGTAACACCAGCAAACAGACAGACTATTTATCTAAACATTTAAATTGTGCAGAATTGTAAATGTTGAAAGATAAATAACACAATGAATTGTTTACCCAGTTCAGTGAAACCTCACCTACATCTGGGGGCTACCAAGCCAGGAAGGAAATCCACTATTAGAAGAATCAATTCAGAGCTAAAATCCCCCGTTTACAACTCCTCACTTAATCTCTACCCAATGCAATTTGCTGCCTAGAGACCACTAAACAAGAGTATACCCATTCACTCCCCCTCAATCACCGCAGTGATATACAATTCAATACAAAAGACCTACTTTAGAAGACACTCTTCAAAGTCACAATACTTGATTTTGCATAACAGCTTCAATCAAGGACAATGAACACAACAATTCATACACACTAAACCAATGCAATTATCCATCAGACAATTGCTTGGCACACAAGTATCCTAAGACACCTAAACACACGTGAATAGCAACACTCATCACTCATAAATATATCTACCACAATGTATCAAAAGATATAAAGGTGACTTACACACACAAGAGACTCTTAAACCCTAGACCTTTATTTTACACTCAAGTTGTTCTTGATGTGAGTGCTTAATTTCCTCTACTTCTGCTCCTCCTTAAATAGCAATGCAGGCTGGGCTTGGGCTGGTCCAAAGTAACAAACATTAGTTTTACCAAAGTAAAACTAATTTCCACAATTCAAGGTGCTGTCAAATTAGGTCATGATAAGCTCAGCAATGCCTAGAATCTCGTCTGAGATAACTAAGGAAGCCTAACACGTTTCCTGAAATCTAGCATGAGATATATCAGGTATCATAATAGAAAAATAAACCCTGCACGCCTGATATCATACGATCAATGTCATAACATTCAGTCATGACATCCAACTTAACTGACTCTTAGCTGACCAAACTCACCCTGCTGAACACTCCTGCAGAATCTTCTTCATAACAGTAGAAGCAAGCATATTATAGTTTCCTAAAAAGTCTCAGAGATCCTTTTTATGAACACCAATTAAATATGCACTTTGTTCCTAATGAATCTCTTTGGCCTGTACATATTGATGAGGAATATCCAACATGACCAAAACACTTTTGTCAAGAGATATAACATAGCGGCCCCTGCTGTACTAGACATTGATGTCATGACATTCAGTATGACATCTATGACAACAATTCTGTCATCAGCTCCTGCTAGCTCATGCTTTACTAGACAGCGATGTCATGACATTGGTAATGACATCCATGACAGCAGTTCTGTCATCAGCTCCTGCTAGCTTTTGATGCACCAGACAGCGATATCAACACATGACAGCAGTATTGTCATCAGCTCCTGCTAGCTCCTACTGCACCAGACAGCGATGTCATGACATTGGTAATGACATCCAGTTTAAAAACACATGACAGCAGTTCTGTCATGACAGCAGATGAATGTCACGACATTCAGCATGACATTCACATTAAAACACATCACAACCGTTCTGTCACCACAGCAGATGGAGAGGTTATATCATCTTACTTGTCATCAGTGCAGAATCATGTTTTACCAAAATTTAGTCATTCTTAGAACCATAGAAACATGGTACTAACAATGTTGAAAGTAGCAAAATAGGGTTCTGAATATTTGGAGAGAGAAGATCCTGAAAAACCTTACTTTATGCTAATTAGACATTAAGTATTGTACCGTTGTCACGTGATCTTCTACGGATAACTTCTGACCGGAGTCTTCTTGTAGAAGTTTGTTAAAAAGTTTTCTTAAATTCATTGTTATCCTTATACTTAGTTTTCTAGATCAGAGGCTTTTTATAGAATTAGTTAAAGCATGACCAGAAGCTAAAGTATGTCTTCAATACCTGGTTGGAATGAGACTTCATAGTCTTAAGTTAACAAGTTCAGAGTCTTTCCTTCATAAGAGTCTTGATTAGGACTAGTCTAAATTGATCACTTTCAGTGTAGATAACTTGATATAGACAAATTCATTTGAAGCAGTATCTTCAAAATTGATGATGAAGCTTGTTCAGAAGATGCAGAGTCGTTCCTGATAACACAATCTTCTTATTTTAAATGATTATAGTCTTCAGAGGTTTGTTGATCTTTGTATTTCTTGCAAGCTTAGGTTCAACATCTGAAAGACTTGAGTTGACTCTTCAGATTCTGAAAGCTTGATTATAATCCTTCAGATTCAAACCAACTTTGCTTCTTTTTAATGTTTTTCTAAGTGATTAAGTTGATAAATGTCAAGGTTAATCTCTTTTGATCCTACACACTTGAATAACCATTAGTAAGCCTTATTGCTCTTTAAATACATTGTTATCATCAAAACCTTTTAAGGGAATTAACAAATATTGTTCTAACAATCTTCCCCTTTTTTATGATGGCAAACAAATGTATTTAAAAACAATGGTTGATGATTTAATTAATATAGTCTAACATCAGAATCTGAGGTTTGTAAGCTCCCCCTAAGTTAGACTGTCCTTTAAGGTGAGGTTTGTAAGCTCCCCCTAAGTCTGATAGTTCCTTAAGAAGATTTTTGTAAGCTCCCCTTAACTCCTTATCTATGTTAATTGAATCTTATAACTTTAATCAACAAGTTCTAACATCTGATTGAGGTTTGTAAGCTCCCTCTAAGTTTGACAACCTTAAGTCGAGGTTTGTAAGCTCTTCATTTAGTTTGACAGTTTATTAAGGTATGTTTTATAAACTTTCACTAATTCTTGTCTTTGTTAATTAATTTTATCATCTAAGCCCAGTAAAATAAATTACATAAAATAAATACAAAATATAAATAACTTAAAGCTTATAACTCAGAAGTTGTTAATGCAAAAAACTACTTTGTTCAGGTTCTAATGTTTTTCTCTTATTAAATACTTCATGCGTTTTCTCCATTTTGACATTATCAAAAAGATTTTAAAATAAAGAGAAAAACAATAAAACTGAATACAAAATAAGACAGTTTAAATGCACAAAATTTGGAAAGAGTTTAAAACACTACAGAATTTGAAACACAAACCAATATAAATGTCTAAAACAATATGATACCAAGTTGTAAACAATTAAAAAAACATTATAACCGAAGAGATTCTTTACTTTTGATGGTAAATCATTATTGTTTCAGTTCCAAAGAAGTAATTATGATTCAGTATGGCATGTTTAATTAGGGACTAGCTTTGAGAATTTCAAAGATCAAAAACTGAAACACGCAAGGTGTTTGAACTTCCAAAATTGTCATTATAAAAACACATAACCTTGTTCAAGCCAAATCACAAATCCATATTCACTTCAACATACATCAAATTCAAGATGAATACCACTTCTGAGCAATCTTCTACCCATATTATTCTAGAGGCTCCTACAGTCTTTGAAAAAACTTTTGATCACAGGGTCAGACCCTCTGAAGAAATTCCTTCAACATCTCTTCCTCAGGCACTGAAGCCACAGAAGAAGATTAAGAAGAAGAAGAAGTTCAAGACAAGAAGATTCAAAGAAGTAATTCATTTCATTTCTGAAGAAGAAAAAGAAGTGAATTTAGAACGAAAAACTTCTTTCCATTCCAGGAAATCTAGGGATGATTAGGATTAATGTTATAAACATTATTTGTAATCATCTCTTTAAGTCAATGAAGTTATTTTTTCTGTTTTAATTTGCATACCATCCTTTTAATCATAATTATTTCTTTTATGTCAATTGATTAAGTTCAAAACCAAAACAAAAACAATGTTTTTAACTTGATATTTCTTTTTCATTAGATTCATCTGATACGTCCAATTTACCATAGTTTTTTTTTTTGGTTATACAATCAAAGGCTAAGAAAGAATACATAAAAATACACTAAGAATCAAAATACACAAATCTTAAGCAAAAAAAAAAGAAACACTTGAAATAAGAATGGTCCAGTCTTGAACAGAAAAGTACTCTTTCGACACAATAGCTTGCATGAAGCATTAGATATAAATATATACAATTATTATAGGATCTGGAAAGACTTTGACTCGAGGGAAAGAAAAAAAAAGGCAGGTTATGAAGACTGCCAAAGCTTTAGTGGAGGAAGAGGGGGCTGGATTGTCCTTATGAAACAACACAATCTTCACCAGCAGCTCTACAAGTCAAGGTAAAATGAACCTTCATCCAAACTTACAATTGTTCCTTCCATAAAGAAGAGTTCACACATAACTCGTTCATAAGGAATAAAGAGCATCTTTCTCTCAAGGAGACAAAATATTCTTTTTAGGAGGTTGCAAGTTACTTGAGGAAGTTTGATTTATACCTCTGAGCGAAAGAGAAGCATAAGATCACAGTTAGAGACTCCTAATTCTCTAAGGAAGAATAGCCTTTTGATGTTCTCCAGTTGGTTTTTCAAGCCAAGGTTTAAGCTAGAGGTCATCTCAGGTTAGGGCAGAAGCGAGAGAAAATAGCTTTTGAAAAACCATACTAAGGTTGTACAACTATGTCAACCAGGTTTGAGAGACAAGAATGAAAAACTTAGATTGAGGAAGACCAATTTAAATAGTAAATAAAAAGGTTTAACCAAGAGAGAAAAAGATTTAAGACATCTAGATTTTGAAAAGACAAATCACATAAAATATTTTGGAAAACCAACAAGTAAGATAAACAAGTACAAAGAAAAAGGTAAGACATGACAAGAGAGAGAGAGAGAGAGAGAGAGAGAGAGAGAGAGAGAGAGAGAGAGAGAGAGAGAGAGAGAGAGAGAGAGAGAGAGAGAGAGAGAGAGAGAGAGAGAGAGAGAGAGAGAGAGAGAGAGAGAGAGAGAGAGAGAGAGAGGAAAGAGAGAGAGAGAGAGAGAGAGAGAGAGAGAGAGAGAGAGAGATGAGAGAGAGAGAGAGAGAGAGAGAGAGAGAGAGAGAAGAGAGAGAGAGAGAGAGAGAGAGAGATGAGAGAGAGAGAGATCATAAAGTATCCAGAGGATAAAACATCACCTCCATAGGTTCTGCACACGCAGCTGTAGAGTATGCATGATACATTTTCAAACCTGTGAATATTTAAGTGAGACAGCTATCAAAAAAGTTTTTTCACTTAAATGCTATTTGAAATTTCTTATTCCTTAGCTGAGTTTCAGAGTATGATACTTTTTAGAAGTCACACATCATTAGGGACTATTCAAATTTTAGATGAGGCTACTTCTGATCAGCATTAGTTTTTGATACTCTTAGAATCAAGCTTTTTAATAAGATCAGAAACCCTTTCTTTAGAAAAGAATTAAGTCCTTAAAATACAAAGGGTAAAACAAGCAACACAACTCAATAATGAATTGGCTTGAATAGAAGCACTTTCTGATCAAAAAATTGAGCTCACAATACTTGATTTTGAATAGAGATCAGGAATAAAGATATATTCAAATGGCCACAATATTTATCTAAAGTGAATAAATATTCTTTTTCATAGGTTTGAAAATCCTTATAAGAGTAAGTTGTCCAAACTGGTTATGCACAGACGTATCATATACATAGACCAATTACAGATAACCTAACATGCATATAAGCTACCTAAAGAGTGAGGATGATTGACATACCTTTGCATATTCTTTCAAAAAAGAATTTGTCTTCATGATTGTCTGTTGCTGAAGCTGATTCATGTTTAATAGAGAATTACAGTTCGTAAGGCTGGAGGCAATAACCTTCTTTTCCTTCCTCTCCAAAGAGTTAAGATCTGGACCACTTGATTTCCTATAGTTGTGTTTGTGGATGTCCATCATCCAAACTCTAGATAAAATGCTTCACCATTTTCCTTAGTTACTGAATGATTTAAAAACTAGGACCCAGAGGTCTTAGGTTTAGAATTTGTTTCACCTTTTGATTTGAGGATCATAATGTCTGATTTCTTCATAAACTACTGACTTTGAAGTCTTGGGTTCTATTCCAATCAAAACCTTTGACTTCTCTATCATTGATTATGGTGTATTTAGATTTTTGCTACACTAAACAGCAGATACACCCGAGTCTTTTATCCTTTTATTAGCTGTTAGATGCCCAATTGTGCTTATTTGGGCTATCAAATATGGGCATCTTCCGCTTTTTTTTGTGCAATTTCGGTTCAAAACCGCCTTGCTTTTGTTGATATGCGATATGTCGTGAAATTCTCTTGTTCCTTTTAATTTGTGTGTTATTGTGCAGTAATTGAGCGTGAATGAGCAAAAATTGAAGACACAAGAAAGTTGACAAAGGAATCAAGAAAGTTCAAGAGCAAAAGCATGTTCGCTAGGCGAACATCTGGCGAGTGTTGCAGCGAGTTATTCACTAGGCGAGCATCCAACGAGCTGCTAGCGAACACTCCCAGACTTGGGCAGAACCAAAAATGCACCCCTCATGTCCGTTCTACTCAATGGGATCCATGCTTGTTTGTGTTTATCTGACGGGTTGGTTTAACTATCTACCTATCATGGCCAGTCTGAAAAGAAAAGAAAAATTACTCGGCAAAACACCGCGTTTCGTGCCTACATATTCTCATCAGAGAACGAGAAATCAGAGTCAATGTAGTTCAGTTAACTACGGGTAACGGATGGGGGAAGGTGGCTCGCCAATACGTCAGTATTGTGCCTACGTACTCTCAACAGATATGAGAGATCAAAGCTTACGCAGTTCGGGCTACCACGGGTAGACAGGGTGTTCTCGATCACATAGGGGTGAGAGAAAGGATTGACGATACTAGCGTACGCATTCTAGCAGTTAGGCGTATGCTTCTCGACCATTGGAGACTTAGGCGTTACCTGTTTGCGATAGAACGGACGTAATATGTCGAAGTTTAAAGGTATGGGAACCTACGGGACTTAGAACTACAGTCTGGTCTCAATTGCGCTAGGGCAAGAGAAAGGGAAGATTAGTCGTTAGCGGGAAAGTCTCGATCGCACGGCAGCGAGAGAACAGAGAAGTTAGTTGTTAGTGTGCTCGCTAAGATATCACATCCTATGCCTACATATTCTCGTCTGGTACGAGAAATCAAAGCAGCTGTAGTTCAACTAACTGCAGAAAAAGGGGGAAAAGAAACACAGTTGTCAAGCAGGTGAAACATAAAGTAACTGGATGCAGATGCGATGCAACAATACAAGCAGAAGGAGGAGGCCCCAACTTCTAATGCAAACACGGGATGCAAACAGAGATGCACAGAGAAAGCACACAAGCAAAGGGAGACAGGCTCAACCTTTAGTGCAAACATGACAGGTAAGAAAGCAGAGAAACAATCAAGCAAAGGGAGACAAGCTCAACCTTTCATGCAAACAAGAAAAGGGAGACTAGCTCAACCTTTCAATGCAGTCATGCACCTAAACAAGGGTATTCTACTCATGCAGTTCTATCCTAATGCAACAAGCAAATCATTCAAACACGGAGGAGGATATTACAAACCAAAGGAATGAGCTATACTGAAGGATGTCAATCCAAGGCTCGACCTCTTGAGGAATGCACAGAATCCAACCAAGGGAAGGATTAGGCTCTCCCAAGAGGGATCCTCATCATGACTTGAAAGAGGAAGATAGTATAAACCAAAGGAATGTACTATACTGAAGGATGTCAATCCAAGGCTCGACCTCTTGAGGAATGCACAGAATCCAACCAAGGGAAGGATTAGGCTCTCCCAAGAGAGATCTTCATCATGACTTGAAGGAGAAAGATAGTGCAAACCAATGGAATGTACTATACTAAAGGATGTCAATCCAAAGGTCAACCTCCTGAGGAATGCACAGAATCCAACCAAGGGAAGGATTAGGCTCTCCCAAGAGAGATCTTCATCATGACTTGAAGGAGAAAGATAGTGCAAACCAATGGAATGTACTATACTGAAGGATGTCAATCCAAAGCTCAACCTCCTGAGGAATGCACAGAATCCAACCAAGGGAAGGATTATGCTCTCCCAAGAGAGATCTTCATCATGACTTGAAGGAGAAAGATAGTGCAAACCAATGGAATGTACTATACTGAAGGATGTCAATCCAAAGCTCAACCTCCTGAGGAATGCACAGAATCCAACCAAGGGAAGGATTAGGCTCTCCCAAGAGGGCTCCTCATCATGACTTGAAGGGATTGGAATGACAAGGCAAACTCAATCAAAGAAACCACACAAGGGATAAGAATCATCACAAAAACTTCCAAAGAAGCCTTCAATGTTTTAGCTCTAAATGAAGTCATCCTAAGGGAACTTAAAGGTATGCTAAGGACTTGAAAATGGACCTAAAAGGGTGTCAACCTATTTACTAAAGGTTAATGGGAATATTGGATGCTTAAAGTTGGCTAAAAGTTCATTTATTAGGCCAAACTATGAGAAGGTGCAATCATGACTACACAAACTTTGGTCAGAAAGTAAAATGTGGGAAAAATAGGAAATCATGTCTTAAAATCTTGATAAAATTCCTAAAGGATCATAAATGTGTTAAGAATCTATGGCAAAAGTTTCAAGACTAAACTATGAGTTTAAGGGTACTAACTAAATGTTAAGTCAAGATGTATGTTATGGGGGATTCACATGGGGAAGGCTCTAAAGATGTGCCTCAAAACCTATTCAAATGCAATCTAAAAAATGCAAGAAAAATATTACAACATTCTACAATGTATCAAAATTCACCATGCAAAAAATCAGAGATTAATATGGATTATTGAAAGAGAAAGAAAATCATAAAGCACATCATGTAATTATTCAATCATTAACAACATATTAAAATGGAAAAAAATGCAATTAATTGAAAAATGCATGGAAAATGGAATTAAAAAATATGAAAAAATTATAGACATGTCAAACTACCCACATGATTTATTTCAAGATTTATTGAAATCATTTCATATTTTTTCGGAATCAAAATCAAACAAGTATTAATTAAAAACATAAGGAAAATGCAATTAAATGGGAAACTACAAGGGGGTGCAGCAAGTATTTGATTCCCACGGTACTTGCACTTGGGCCTTGCGAACGGGGGTAGGGATAGCGAGTAATCAAAAGCCCAGCTGAGTTTCAAGTGAAACTCAGCGTTTCACAC
The DNA here is from genome assembly GCA_963859935.3 of Lathyrus sativus. NCBI lineage: Eukaryota > Viridiplantae > Streptophyta > Magnoliopsida > Fabales > Fabaceae > Lathyrus > Lathyrus sativus. Next base: position 316,261,618 of record OZ012740.1, on the reverse strand, counting down.
TTAAAGGAATGAGGCCATTCACGAAATGATCACAGCCACACGATGGACATACACGGTCTACTTATTCAACGCGATCTAACGGTTGAAATATGAACAGGCAATTCAAACGCAAACGGAGGGGATTTGCTTCGCGGCAGGGACTGTGGCGGCCGGAGAAGATCCGGTCATCTTCTTAGGCACGATGAACAGTGATCGGTTTTCCAAACGCATGAAAAACTACAATTTTTTACACTGTTTTATTCGTCTCACTTCCTAGATTGCAAATATCACGTTATTTTTCACTATTATCCAATATCTAGAGAGAAATCCAAACTTCAACTTGGGAGGCTCTGTCAAAAATTGTCATGATTGAGTATGAAACCTATCTAGAATCCATCTAGAGGTTGTCAAGAACCTAACCGCATATCAAACGAGTTCTAAAACGCCATGAATTATGAGTAATCTTGAAGTTTACATACCTCTGAAAAATCTTGTAGAGCACCTTCAAACAACCTCCACTTCTTCAGTTTCTTGGACCAGAATTACTCCATGGATGTTGTAGAAGCTTTGTGGATGCTTGATTTTGCCTAAAACTAGTTAATTCTCAAAAATCGAATTTTCACCCTCCACCACTTTTTCCAACTGTTTCTCTGTTATTTTTCCTCCAAAAGCAGTTATGGCAGTTGGGAAATGATCATAAGAATATATAGAATGGGCTTGGATACTTTTGAAGCCCAATAGAAGCTTGTAAGAGTCCAACTCAAAATCCAAGTTTTTGATTATGGAACTTTATGGAAATGGTGAAAACAGAGCCAACCAGCTTTCCGTTTGATTCATATCAGTTCCTTATGGTGCAAGGATCATGTGTGGCTTAGATTGAGCCCTTGGAAATGAATCTATGGTAGATTTCCATTATGTTGCTTAAAGATGAAGAAACCATGAATTTGGCATAGCAAATGACTTCAAATTGGATTTTTTATTTTTCCATTGTTCTTATAACATTATTTGCACTCAAAAAAATACCAACATGACATGAATTGGTTCAAAAATGAATTCATTTGAATTAGCCCTTTTCAAGCTTCCTTTCATGAATTTTTCTCCATAGATTTTCTTATCCAAGCCATATCAATGGTCTCTTGAGGTTTGATTGACCAAATAATACCATTTGGAGCAACTTTCAAGTTGGAAAGATTTTCATTTGAGGTATGCAAAGTGGTGAACTTGACCTATAATGAAAATGACTTGTAATCTTACTTTCCCAAAATACCCTTGACTTGTAAGTCTCATATCTTGAGTTCTACAAATCCAAAAGAGGACTTCTAGTACTCTTTGGAAAGCTAAGATCATGAGGAACAACATTCATGTTGGCCAAAAGTTGAAGAGAAACATCCTTCTAGCTCAAAAATGTCCTGGAAGTTGGTTGACTTTCAAGTACCAAGATCAGATTCATCTGATGACCTGTAACTTGTCTGCCTCATAACTTGAGTTCTAGAAATCCAATGAATGACTTCTAATACTCAAATTAAAGGTATGAACATGCTATACAAGTCTCATGTGGATACCAAGATGAGATGAAACTTGTATCTTGAGTTATGTGGTCTTGAAGTTAGGCACTAAAATAGGGGATTTTACACTATCAAGCTTAGAAACCCTAGCTCAATAACTTCTCACACTCTTGGATATTGATGAATTGATCTTGAAATGATATCTTAGGTGTCTCAACATAACATTACATGATCATAGTTTCTTGGAATTGAGTCTTAATCTCCTCAAGACTCACAGTTGACTGAGGGTTGACTAGGTGAAAACCCTAGTTGCACCAATCTTGGATGTGGCCTCTTGCACTTTACATAATGACTTAAATAAGCTCCATAATGACTATCAAGACCTCTTATGAGCTCCCCCAATGCTTCATACCCATATCCATGGACTCACAATCATCTGGTGATCTTTTCATGGCCTCCAAGATAGGAGGTACAACCACATACAGCTCTTTGACTTTTCTGATGGTGATAAGCTCTTGAATAGCTTGAATATAACCCCTTGATTGGGCTTAGACCTTGATAACCTCTTCTTTATGAGCACACCCCCTTGATCCCCTGTGAATGGATGATGGTATGCAAATGTTAATGCAATGAAATGCAATGCTGATGTTATGAAACAAAAGCCAGTTAAAGAAAAAGGTTGGGCAAATTTTGGGGTGCAACAGTTGCCCCTATTCAAACAGCTTGGACCTGACTGGGTGAGAAGCGAACGACTCTCAAACAATCAAGGTAGAAGAGGGTTGAATACCAATAAACCTAGAAATTTTCCAACCTGCAGAAATAAACTGCAAAACTGATTGGGAACGAACATCTAGAAAACTGAATACAGTTGCACGACAACCAATTAAATGCTCGTCAGATACAGAACACCTGACCTCACTGTCAGTCATATGTGTAATGCCATAGACATTGAACCCACAGGCCGGATCAACATGCACTTGATCCTTTCACGTTGCATAGGCCGGATCAACATACACTTGATCCCTTCATTTTGTCAGAAAGAAACAATACTCACATCGTCTAGGGATAGACAGAAAGAAAGCCACCACACTCATATCATCTGAGGATAGACATCCGATACTCACATCGTCTAGAAGTAGACAGAAAGAAGGCCACCACGCTCACATCATCTGAGGGTAAACAGGAACAAATCTGATACTCACGTCGTCTAAAGAAAGACCGGAAGACTCCAATACTCATATCGTCTAAAGAAAGACGGGGAGAAGAAATTGTCCGAAGAACCACATCGTCAATAGGAATCGACGGAAAGAAAGATCAAATCAATGATTACATCAACGAACTCCATAATTATTCAGCAAACTTCTGAATCCTTTCGTCCATAAGCGTTGATGAAAAGGAAATATATTCCAAGGGCCACATCGTCAATAGGAATTGACAGAAAGAGAACCGTCTTCAAATAGCCATATCGTCAATAGGAATTGACAACAAGGAAATCAAACATTCTTCAGAGAGCCACGACATCAATAGGAATTGACGGCACGAAAACCTTCTTAGAACAACATCTCATCCAATAAACTGGCAGAAAACCATATCCGACACTCACATCGTCTAAGGATAGACGGAGAGTAAACCATATCTTAAATTTGTCTTGAAATCTCGCATCGTCCAAGGATAGACGGAGAGAAAACCATATCGAAAATCCAAATTATTGAATGCTGAACAAACACGGAAGATCGTATTCACAACTCACGTCGTCTGAAGGATAGACGGTAAGAAGACTTGCTAGGGAGACACCTCGTTAATAGAGATTAACGGAAAGAGAATCTGCTCGGAGATACACATCGTTAATGGAAATTAACGGAAAGAAAATTTGTCGACATCAGAGGACTGATAGACAAAGGAACTCTGCTTGGGGACATCATCATCAGAGGACTGCTGGATAAAACATAACCGTTGTATGATTTAAAACCCGAGAGAAAGTAAGTTGATGAGCTGTCTGAACACAACTGTTGAATAAATGCCCCTGTATCGACCGCAGGGTGATTCGCGTTGCCACGGAAGGCTAATAACAAACTGGCTTATGCTTCGTATGCATATGCGCATGTTTGAATGGCGTAATGCTCCAAACATGGAAATGCTACGCGTTTGAGAATGAAATGCAAATATGATGATATATGCAAAGATGCAAATGCAGGCTCGGGCTGCTGGAGAGAAGTTAGGTACGACAGATTTGCTTCAGCAAAATAAATGTTGAAGACAAGGCCAACTCCGCTGGGGATAACCGGGTCTTGCAGAATTATTCCAGCAAAATAAATGCTGGGAAGGTGAAGCCGACTCCGCTGGGGGATAGCAGAAGGTGCCAAGTATGATTGGACTCTCCTGGGGATGGCTTGCGCGTGCCAATGATGATTGGGTTTTTGCTGGGGAAGACAGATGAAGTCTTCTTGCATACCAATGTCAATTGGATTTTGGAATGATGCACCAACACGGATTGGGCTTCCTGACAATCACCAATAAGCCTTGGCTTTAGGTTATCCACGATGGGTCAGGTACGACTGATGCTGGAAAATATCCTGTCTAGATTCCAGGTTTTAGTTGAAGGGTCGAGGGATAGTAGCACGGCTTCCCGACATTCGTCTTGAACTTGCAAGTTGATCAAACCTGCTTGAGTAGCTCTGATGATACGGAGAGGAACGATTCCTTTATTTCCATATTTTCCCCAGCCTGTGGGGTCTTTGTGGGGATGTTCCTTGAAAGGAAAATCTGCAATCTCTGCACCCTGATCTGCCTCAGCATCTTGAACCTCGAAATAATGCTTCAGGTTAATTGCCCCATGGGCAAGAAATAACTTTTGCGCTCTTAGGGTGGCATGCCCCTGTCTCACAATGACTTTGCCCCTGATTGGCTAATCTGTGGGGGAAATACCTCGGTTGTCCTCAAGAGATTCACGGAATCTCGACATGACTACTTCAGATTAACTGACTTCTGGATGGCTGACTCCCATACTGTGATCCTTTGACATAGCTTTCCCCGGTTCACCGGAATTCTAGCATTCTGCATTCTATTCCGATCAGACTTTCCACTGTGGAAACTTTCCCGCTGTCAAGCGCTTACTCGCCAGTAAAACCAGTTGTTCTGCATAAAAGACATATCAAATGCAATGCACATGACAGTTTTCAAAATCCATTCCTGTTCACTGGAAAAAATTTGTGACATAAAAGGTATGAAATCATTCATCAACATGTCAACATTAATACAACCCTGTAAGAGGAATCCTTTCTAGGAGTCAGTTTCGATGCGATCTTTACCGAAGTATGCTTCCGAAAAAAACCTATTTCAATTAGGACTTTTCCAGGTTGTAACATGGTCAAAGAAAGGATATAGGCCCCAAAATTAATTTTAACCCACCCATTCTCCTTGATGTTCTCCAACCTACGTTCAGCTAATTCGACCTTAGCATTCACCTTTCGAAGGTTGAGTGATAGGAGAGACAGTTCGGGAAAACCACATGTTTTTGGAGTGACAGTCACTCGCTTTTCGTCTTTGTTTGGGCACCGGTAGCCACACGATTTCATTCTTTTCGAGGATTTTTCTTTCGTAATCCTTTTCGTCTTTTTGTTTTTTCGATCCCTAACTTTTTCCTGGACTAACTCTTTTGAGTTTCCTTCGATTTTGAAGTCCAACGGGATGCCCTAATTTTTGCCTAAATCGCTTGTTCGCAAGATTCGACATAGCGGGCTTTTTCTTTCGATTCTTTTCTTTCTTTCTTTTTTTTTTGAACAAATTGTATTACAACGGCTCGTATGACTTGTTAAAGAGATTGTGACTGTTTCACTCCTGATCGACCAGGTTTAACCATCTTGGTTTTTTAGGTACGACCTATAGCAGTGTGATTGATCCTCGAAAGGACACTCCTGTGGTAATTTGAATGCTTGGTCAAATTAACTGACACCTACCCTGCCCCGGGTTAAGATTGAGGGTTTTTCTATCTTCAGAAAGAAACTCCTATTACTTGGCTCAAAGGGGTTAACAAGGGATTATCTTCCTTATATCTCCGGTGTTTGTGGATTTGAAACAATGTTTGTACATCATCAACATGTTTTTATTCAAAAGCATACAATCGGAAGCTTGCTTCTTTCGAAATTTCGTCATCATCCCTGGACTTCACTTAAACAAGCGTTTGAAAGTAAAAGAAAGCAATAGAGTGAACACGAATGGATTTATTCAAAACATGCATATTTATTTCATTTATCAATATCAATTGAAAAACAACAAGTTTTACAAACGAAAATTGCATATGGACAGGAAAGAAACTACAAATGCAAAGAAATAACAGAATAAAACGAAAATTGCCAGCCTTCAGGAAACTCGGCTTTCACACTTGATTTGCTGCTGAGGGGAGCGACCCTTGGAGTCTTCGAACTCGATCGGAAGAGCGGTTGTCGTGAGGTCAACTCTGATTTGGGCTCCGATAGCTTCGCTGTTGGGGAGCAGGGGGTTGCTGATTCTGAACGGCAGCAACATCTGGAGACAAGGTTTGAATCATTGAGGATTCTCCTTGTTCAGGCGCTATCATCCTTAAACTTGATCCCGGAACAGGAAGAAATTGCGGGCAAGGCGATTCAGACTTCAAAGACTGCAGGATATACTCCTGATCTTTCTCAGCTTCAGGTGAGGGAATGGGAACAAATTTGCCTGATGCCTTCATGCCGCCCGACACAAATTTAATTGCTCTCGAATCAATCAAATCTTGAACCCTATGCTTAAAAGCTTTACAGTTTGCTACATCGTTCCCCAGTGATCCAGAATGGAATTCGCAACGGGCATTTACGTCCCAGCCGGGAGGTAGTTCCTCAGTCAATGGAACCATAAGCTGGGGTTTAACCAACTGAAGTTGGAGCAAGAGTTGCACAACTGGGCATAATCCATACGGATTGGATAGAGGATTCTGTCAGATAGTTTCATCTTTTGACCAGATCTTCTAGGGTTGTCCTGAGAAACCTGACGTGGCCGCTGACGGGAAACGTTTTGAGCTTCAAGCTGTGCAGAGGGTCTCGGTGGTCTATCATTCCTGGGTACAGGTTCCACAGACACAAGTAGAGCGAGCGCGCTGGTTGCAGCTTCGGGTATCTGATCACCTTCTTTTTGGAGTATGTTCCTCAACACTTCTGCCATCAAACCCACCTGGGTCTTCAGCTGATGGTTTTCCTCTTTGAGCATCTGCATGTCCCTCATGAACTGCCTCATCTGGCCTCGAATCTCATTCAGCTCTGCTCGTACCTGTTCCATAGCCTTGTGGGGATTTCTGTAAACTTCCTGATCGGATATCCTGCAACAAACTAGTTAGCACAGGGAATAAGATCAACGGTTCTGAGGTACCTGTTATGCAAAAATGTCATACAGAATGCAAACACGTATGAATGCAACAATGAAATAGCAATAAGGAAAATAGGAACCCAAGATTCAAGCACAGGGATAACCATCACACAAATATGCATCATACAAGAGTAACTGAGTACAAACAGAGTGACCTCGACCAACAGGCCTGGTGATGGTCAACATGCAGTAATGAACAAATGCTACACAGGGAAACAACCCTCAACTGAGTCTTCAGTTTGATACTCTTCTGAACAAATGCTCTCGGTGAGCTCTTCCATAACCTGAACTGATACATCGGCTTGGCTGGATAAAGGAAGGTCGTTAATCTAAACACCCTGAGACGTGATCGAGATCCTGTTAGAATCCAACAAGGTTTGAACTTGGCTTCTAAGCACCTTACAGTCTTTAGTTGAATGCCCTTGTGCCCCATCATGGCACTCACAGCGGGCATTGATATCAAATCCTGGCGGATACGGTGGAATCGCAGGATTAATTTCCTTTGGCATAATCAATCCACTCTTGATCAAATCCGGCAACAACTGACTGTACGATACTGGCAACTGAGTAAACTTCCTCTCTGGCTTCCTCGGCCTTTGTCTGGCATGTTGACGCGGTTGACGACGATAAGACTGCTGACTCTGGAGGGGAACAGATATCTGACATACAGACCCAACAGATTGCTGGCTCTGAACACTCGAAGTATCTGAACCCTGAATCTGAGGTACGGAGGATTCTGGGACGACATCACTTTCTGTCTCCCATTCTTCCTGAGAACTGGCAACTGATTTACTTTCAGAAACTGAAGTGTAAGGAATGTCTCGAATCTTTCCGCTCTCAACATGTTCTCCTGTTATCACTAATTCAGCAAAGTTTGACACTCTACCACCAATCATCTTGTCAAAGTAATGGCCTTTCAAGGTACCCAGGAATATGTAAACCAACTCTCTATCCTGAAGCGGGGGTTGAACCCGAGCAGCGAATTCTCTCAATCTCTGTGCATATTCTCTGAAGGATTCATTATCTGCTTGAGATAATTCTTACAGCTGCGTGCGGCTAAGAGCCATGTTAAGGTTGTAGTCGTACTGCTTCACGAAGGCATTGGCCATATCTGACTAGGATCTGATGCAACTACTTTCCAACTGCATATACCAATTTAATGATGCTCCACTCAAACTGTCTTGGAAGCAGTGAATCATAAGCTGATCATTGGCGACATACGAAGTCATTTTTCTACAGAACAGTATCAAATGTAGCTTCGGACAACTATCCCCTTTGAACTTCTCAAAATTCGGCATCTTGAACTTCGGAGGCATCACAAGGCCTGGCACCAAACACATGCTCGAAGCATTCAGGTTAAGAGTATTCTGACTCATCAGGGTGTCAAGTTTTTCCTCTAGCAGGCGACATTTTCTCATAAACTCAACAGTCTGCGGGTTCTCAGCATTAACCTTAGGAACAACCTTCTGAGGATCTAGCACAGAGAAAATGAAATTCTGATAATCTGTGTCGTGGAGAGAAGATGCATCTTTATCTCTGACAAGAATCTGCACAGTCTGGGCTTGAGCAACATTGTTCACCGGGATCCTCTGATCATTGGCCTCATCTCTAGTCATAGCTGCCACAGCTTCCATGAATTGACTCAACTGGTCTTTCAACAGTTCAAACTCTGCCCTGGTAACGACCAAGTTCTTCTCTTCTGAGTTCATGATCCTGAAGCTGATTCAAGTCCAATGCGAATGTCGGGAAACCAACTTGTGAAGCAGGCAAAATACGGGTAAGCTCTCTGTTCCGGCTGAGGAATGGATATGTAAAATGAGATGCAGATGCAATACAATGAAAACATGCAAAATGCTAATGCACACACAAGGGATCAAAACTGCTTCTTGTTGACTGAGAAGAAATCAAAGTACTGCCTTGACAAGAACATAGCACTGCTCTGATAATTGGGACCCACTGATACCAATGGTACTGATTCATACTGTAGAGAAAACCGGGTAGTCTGAAGGTAAAGGTTTCCTGCATAACCCCAGTCCCACTCACAGGTATGGACCTAATCCACTAATAAAGGTACGACGTCCTATGCGTTCCTCAGCGTCACAAACTTTCAAGAAATGATGATACATTCACCATTTCTGGTTTGGTATCATCACCCCCTGAAGAGGCCTCACTTAGCTGAGTCATAAGTGATCGGTCCCCAGAGTCGACGATCCTCAGATCCAAAATCCTCTCAAGTTCAAAGGACCGAAAGGAATTCATCAAAGAGAACCTCGTCTGAGTGTGGATTACATGGGAACTGATGCAAGCAAAGCAAGCACGTCCGTCACTAATCCACTCTAATGCTATATTTTCTCTCAAGCCTGGGTCTGGCTTTTGACTCACCAGAATCAGTCCCTCCCACAATAGCACAGCAAATAATCATATTATATTGAAAGTAAAGTGCAGGAAAGCAAAGTGCGATAAATAAATGCAAACCCAACAGATAAACACGCAAGCGATAGGATTGACTCGCATAGGGAACCAGAGTCCCCAGCAGAGTCGCCAGCTGTTGGGGATGACCCAGGAAGCTAGGAGGAAAATCCAAGGCGAGACTCGTATAGGGAACCATCACAGTCCCCAGCAGAGTCGCCAGCTGTCGCTACCGCGAAAATAAGGTGTCGGCAAAACAGAAGAGTCACCACCTTTTGTTATTTATCCCACAGAAAGGGAAAGGAAACGATTGGAAAAACCTGACGAAAAGGTATAAGACAAGGTCATCGTAACCATGTTTGGGTTCGGGAGTCGGTTACGCAAGGGGAAGGTATTAGCACCCTTCACGTCCGTTGTACTCAACGGGATCCACGCTTGTTTGTGTTTATCTGACGGTTTGATTTAACTATCTACCTATCAAGGCCAGTCTGAAAAGAAAAGAAAAATGATTCGACAAAGCACCGCGCTTCGTGCCTACGTATTCTTGTCAGAGAACGAGAAATTAGAGTCAACGTAGTTCGGCTAACTACGGGTAACAAATGGGGGAAGGTAGCTCGCCAATACATCAGTATTGTGCCTACGTATTCTCAACATATATGAGAGATCAGAGCTTACATATTTCGGGATACCACGGGTAGACAGGGTGTTCTCGATCACATAGGGGTGAGAGAAAGGATTGACGATGCAACAGTACAAGCAGAAGGAGGAGGCCTCAACTTCTAATGCAAACACGGGATGCAAACAGAGATGCATAGAGAAAGCACACAAGAAAAGGGAGACAGGCTCAACCTTTAGTGCAAACATGACAGGTAAGAAAGCATAGAAACAATCAAGCAAAGGGAGACAAGCTCAACCTTTCATGCAAACAAGCAAAGGGAGACTAGCTCAACCTTTCAATGCAGTCATGTACCTAAACAAGGGTATTCTACTCATGCAGTTCTATCCTAATGCAACAAGCAAATCAATCAAACACGGAGGAGGATATTACAAACCAAAGGAATGAGCTATACTGAAGGATGTCAATCCAAGGCTCGACCTCTTGAGGAATGCACAAAATCCAACCAAGGGAAGGATTAGGCTCTCCCAAGAGGGATCCTCATCATTACTTGAAAGAGGAAGATAGTATAAACCAAAGGAATATACTATACTGAAGGATGTCAATCCAAAGCTCAACCTCCTGAGGAATGCACAGAATCCAACCAAGGGAAGGATTAGGCTCTCCCAAGAGAGATCTTCATCATGACTTGAAGGAGAAAGATAGTGCAAACCAATGGAATGTACTATACTGAAGGATGTCAATCCAAAGCTCAACCTCCTGAGGAATGCACAAAATCCAACCAAGGGAAGGATTAGCCTCTCCCAAGAGAGATCTTCATCATGACTTAAAGAAGAAAGATAGTGCAAACCAATGGAATGTACTATACTAAAGGATGTCAATCCAAAGCTCAACCTCCTGAGAAATGCACAGAATCCAACCAAGGGAAGGATTAGGCTCTCCCAAGAGAGATCTTCATCATGACTTGAAGGAGAAAGATAGTGTAAACCAATGGAATGTACTATACTGAAGGATGTCAATCCAAAGCTCAACCTCCTGAGGAATGCACAGAATCCAACCAAGGGAAGGATTAGGCTCTCCCAAGAGGACTCCTCATCATGACTTGAAGGGATTGGAATGACAAGGCAAACTCAATCAAAGAAACCACACAAGGGATAAGAATCATCACAAAAACTTCCAAAGAAGCCTTCAATGTTTTAGCTCTAAAAAAAGTCATCCTAAGGGAACTTAAAGGTATGTTAAGGACTTGAAAATGGACCTAAAAGGGTGTCAACTTATGTACTAAAGGTTAATGGGAAGATTGGATGCTTAAAGTTGGCTAAAAGTTCATTTATTAGGCCAAACTATGAGAAGGTGCAATCATGACTACACAAACTTTGGTCAGAAAGTAAAATGTGGGGAAAATAGGAAATCATGTCCTAAAATCTTGATAAACTTCCTAAAGGATCCTAAATGTGTTAAGAATCTATGGTAAAAGTTTCAAGTCTAAACTATGAGTTTAAGGGTACTAACCAGATGTTAAGTCAAGATGTACGTTATGGGGAATTCACATGGGGAAGGCTCTAAAGATGTGCCTCAAAACCTACTCAAATGAAATCTAAAAAATGAAAGAAAAATATTACAGCATTATACAATGTATCAAAATTCACCATGCAAAAAATCAGAGATTAATATAGATTATTGAAAGAAAAAGAAAATCATAAAGCACAACATGTAATTATTCAGTCCTTAACAACATATTAAAATGGAAAAAAATGCAATTAATTGAAAAATGCATTGGAAACTGGAATTAAAAAAGATGAAAAAATTCTAGACATGTCAAACTACCCATATGATTTATTTCAAGATTTATTGAAATCATTTCGTATTTTTTCTGAATTAAAATCAAACAAGTATTAATTAAAAACATAAGGAAAATGCAATTAAATGGGAAACTACATGGGGGTGCAGCAAGTAATTGATTCCCACGGTAATTGAACTTGGGCCTTGCGAACGGGGGTGGGGATAGCGAGTAATCAAAAGCCCAGCTGAGTTTCAAGTGAAACTCAGCGTTTCACACTTAAAGGAATGGGATCATTCGCGAAATGATCACAGCCACACGATGGGCTTACACGGTCTACTTATTCAGCGCGATCTAACGGTTGTAATATGAACTGGAAATTCAAACGCAAACGGAGGGGATTTACTTCTCGGCAGGGACTGTGGCGGCCGGAGAAGATCCGGTCATCTTCTCCGGCGGGATGAACAGTGACCGGTTTTCCAAACGCATCAAAAACTACAATTTTTTACACCGTTTTCTTTGTCTCACTTCCTAGATTGCAAATATCATTATCCAATATCTAGAGAGAAATCCAAACTACAACTTGGGATGCTCTGTCAAAAATTATCATGATTGAGTACGAAACCTATCTAGAATCCATCTAGGGGTTGTCAAGAACCTAACCGCATATCAAACGAGTTCTAAAACGCCATGAATTATGAGTAATCTTGAAGTTTACATACCTCTGAAAAATCTTGTGGAGCACCTCCAAACAACCTCCACTTCTTCAGTTTCTTGGACCAGAATTACTCCATGGATGTTGCAGAAGCTTTGTGGATGCTTGATTTTGCCTAAAACTAGTTAGTTCTCAAAAATCGAATTTTCACCCTCCACCACTTTTTTCCAACTGTTTTTCTGTTATTTTTCCTCCAAAAGCAGTTATGGCAGTTGGGAAATGATCATAAGAATATATAGAATGGGCTTGGATACTTTTGAAGCCCAATAGAAGCTTGTAAGAGTCCAACTCAAAATCCAAGTTTTTGATTATGGAGCTTTATGGAAATGGTGAAAACAGAGCCAACCAACTTTCCATTTGATTCATATCAGTTCCTTATGATGCAAGGATCATGTGTGGCTGAGATTGAACCCTTGGAAATGAATCTATGGTTGATTTCCATTATGTTGCTTAAAGATGAAGAAACCATGAATTTGGCATAGCAAATGACTTCAAATTGGATTTCTGATTTGCCCATTGTTCTTAAAACATTATTTGCACTTAAAAAATGTACCAACATGACATGAATTGGTTCCAAAATGAATTCATTTGAATTAGCCCTTTTCAAGCTTCCTTTCATGAATTTTTCTCCATAGATTTTCTTATCCAAGCCATATCAATGATCTCTTGAGGTTTGATTGACCAAATAATACCGTTTGGAGCAACTTTCAAGTTGGCAAGATTTTCATTTGAGGTATGCAAAGTGGTGAACTTGACCTATAACGAAAATGACCTGTAATCTTACTTTCCCAAAATACCCTTGACTTGTAAGTCTCATATCTTGAGTTCTACAAATCCAAATGAGGACTTCTAGTACTCTTTGGAAAGCTAAGATCATGAGGAACAACATTCATGTTGGCCAAAAGTTGAGGAGAAACATCCTTCTAGCTCAAAAATGTCCTGGAAGTTGGTTGACTTTCAAGTACCAAGATCAGATTCATCTGATGACCTGTAACTTGTCTACCTCATAACTTGAGTTCTAGAAATACAATGAATGACTTCTAATACTCAAGTTAAAGGTATTAACATGCTATACAAGTCTCATGTGGATACCAAGATGAGATGAAACTTGTATCTTGAGTTATGTGGTCTTGAAGTTAGGCACAGAAATAGGGGAGTTTACATTGTCAAGCTTAGAAACCCTAGCTCAATAACTTCTCACACTCTTGGATATTGATGAATTGATATTGAAATGATATCTTAGGTGTCTCAACACAACATTCCATGATCATAGTTGCTTGGAATTGAGTCTTAATCTCCTCAAGACTCACAGTTGACTGAGGGTTGACCAGGTGAAAACCCTAGTTGCACCAATCTTGGATGTGGCCTCTTGCACTTTACATAATGACTTAAATAAGCTCCATAATGACTATCAAGACCTCTTATGAGCTCCCCCAATGCTTCATACCCATATCCATGGACTCACAATCATCTAGTGATCTTTTCATGGCCTCCAAGATAAGAGGTACAACCACATACAGCTCTTTGACTTTTCTGATGGTGATAAGCTCTTGAATAGCTTGAATATAACCCCTTGATTGGGCTTAGACCTTGATAACCTCTTCTTGATGAGCAAACCCCCTTGATCCCCTGTGAATGGATGATGGTATGCAAATGTTAATGCAATGAAATGCAATGCTGATGCTATGAAACAAAAGCCAGTTAAAGAAAAAGGTTGGGCAAATTTTGGGGTGCAACAGCTAGGCGAGCACCTAGCGAGCAAGTAGAGAAACATTCCATAATCTTTTCCCTAGCCCTAGCTAGCATGTTCGCTAACCGAAGCTGTAGCGAACGTTCGCTGTTAGCTCGCTAGGCGAATGAAGCAGCGAGCGTGACAGGACAACAACTTTTTCTATATATAACCTTTGTACTGTTTGAACAAGATATCATTTTTTAACTTTTTTTTGCTGCATAAGAGATTTTGTGACCTAGAAACACAAAAACCTCTTATTTTCTTCATTTCAAAAGATTAATCCACGAAAAGAAGGTGGATTCTCATCCAAGTAGGATTCTTTGAGTCAGATGTTCATCAACCTTCTTCCGAATCTTCTTTTGCAAGCTACCATGAAAATGAGTAGGTAAGTTCTTCATTTTGTCAAGGTTAGATGTAGGTAATCATTAAGCTTTGTAAGTATGTGGAGGATATTTGTTTGTAAACTCTTGGATGATGAATATATGGTGAAAACCTTGCTTTATCTTTAACTCTTTGTGTTGGTTTATGATCGAGAGATATTTTCCAACTCTTGACCTAGGTTTTCATCCTTCTATTTTCCTAAGCTAGAGATAGTTTCGAATGTGGTTGTTCACGAAAAATGTTAAATCTAAATATTGTCATTTTGATAGATTTTGTGAGAGATCAACAATGGATCAAAATGGGATAAATCATAATGTGAGTTAGAGATAATCACATTGGGAGGATGTTGTGAATGTGTTTATCATCTGAAGAAGTTTATGCTTATTGTTGATCAGACATATACAAGCAAAGTGATTACCGAACCCTAACTTTGGCAATCTTTATTAAATTGTAAAATCAATCTTTTACCGCGATTCAGTACTTTTTATGAAAAGATACTGTTACTAAAAACCAAACCCCTGTCGTTACTAAAAAGTTAAGAACTCGATAACTGTCGAACTGCGGCAATATCTTATATTCCCTGTGGAGACGATAACAAAAACCCGACACTGAACCACTGTCAAAACCAACAAAATGGTGCCGTTGCCGGGGAGTAATAATTGATATTGCGAGCATCGCACTAGTTGTTGAATTATTAACTCTTGAGATTTTGACTTGTGCTTGTTAATTTTTTTGGTTTAGTGTGCAGCTTTCGTTTTATGCAAGGACAGATTCCTGAGGACCAACTTCTTTTTTATCCCGAGATCGAGAGAACCGCAAGGAAACTGAATAGCAGAACAAGACGGAGGAGGCAACTTGCTCAACAACGACAAGAACAAGGAGAAAGTTCTTCTACAACACCACCATCACCACATTTCACACCAATTATGGCAGCACCTCTAGTTTCCACTCCATGCATGAACAGTCCAAGACATACAGCTCAGTTCGCACGAAATCTTCAAAACGGAAGATAAGCTGAGATGAAAACGGGAATCCTAGATCTAGTCTATCAAAATCCTTTCACGAGGCTAGACCATGAGGATCCGTTCACCCATATTACAAAATTCTATGAGATTGCGGGCACAACGGGAGCAACAAAAGCTGATGAAGAGTCATTGTTTAGGAGACTATTTCCTCATTCCTTGATTGGGAAAGCGAAGGAGTGGTATCTTGATCAATCGACAACAATCATGACGGATTGGAATCTTCTAGAAGAGAAGTTTCTTGAACGTTTCTTTCCACATAACCGATTCATGGAGGCTAAAACTGCGATTGCGGTATTTTCTCAAGGAGCTAGTAAATCACTAAACGAAGCTTGGGAGCGATACAAATCTATGTTAAGAAATTGCAAGGGACACGATTTCGACGAGCTCACTCAAGTTCATATTTTCCGTAATGGACTCCTTTTAGTTCACAAGACCTTATTGGACGCTACATCGGGAGGTTCTTTGATGTCAAAAAGTGCAGATGATGCAATTGCAATTATTGATAAGATGGCACTTAATGATCATCAAGGTAATCATAACCGTGGAGTGACTCAAAGAAAACCGGGTGTGCTCGAGTTAGGGATAAACGATGTTATTCTCTCCCAAAACAAACTTATTTCACAACAAGTGGAACTCTTAACTCAACAAATAAAAGAGTTAAAAGAGCCTTCAAAAGCTAAACAAATAGCTTGTTGTGAACTTTGCAAAGGTGAACATGATACCGGATTTTGTCCACCTCCCAGGTTTGAAGATGTGAATTACATGGCAAATCAAAGAGATTACTAACCAAGGCAACAACAACCACCGTATCAACAACAATCTCACAATCAACAACAACAAAACTATCAAGGAAATCAAGGATACCAACCAAGAGGTAACTATCAACATAACCAAGGTTATGGGGGTGGTTCTTCTAACCGTCAAAAATCTTTATCAACCTCAACAACCGCCGGTCGTAACTTCAAAGTTGGAAGAGACATTGATGCAATTTATGCAAATGTTAATGGCTAATCAAAAACGCAACGACGCGGCAATCAAAAATCTTGAGAATCAAGTTGGTCAACTTGTCAAGCAATTAGCAGAACAACAATCCGGACCATCTTTCTCGGCAAACACGCAAACAAATCCTAAGGAGCATTGTAAGGCAATAAAGACAAGAAGTGGAAAAGAGTTGGTTGACGAGAGTGAAAAAAGAGAGGTAGAGAAAAAGGATGAGAAGAAAAAAATTGATGATGAACTTGATGGTAGAGTTGAGGAAGAAATATTGAGTGAGGAGGAAGTTGAAAAGAATAAGAAAAATGGTGAAGTTGAAAATAAAACAAGTGTAGAAGTTGAAAATAATACAAATGAAAAAGTCTTGGTGGAGGAAGTGAAGAAGAAAAAAGAGAGGAATTCTATAGCGTCTAGAGGAAAGGAGGTAGTGAGCACTACTCCGGTCCAAAACTTACCATATCCGCATGCTCCATCTCGGAGAGAAAATGAACGGCATTACGCCCGGTTCATGGATATTTTTAAACAACTACAAATAAACATTCTGTTTGCCGAAGCTTTGGAACAAATGCCAAAGTATGCCAAGTTCATGAAAGACATACTATAATACCCTAATTTTTACCCTTAAGATCCCACATTTCATTGGCATATCATTCCACAAACAAGGTCATATTTTTAGCTTTCGCACCCTTATGGGTTTCTTACTTTCTTTTTGTTTGTTTCTGTTTACTAACATCTAATCAAAATACCAAAAATATTTTTTGTTTCTTCTTCTCTGTGTGTTTAGGGTTTTGCAGGGAGATTGATGGCAAAGACATTCATTCAAGTTTAAATCAGATGGACGTTTGACCTCATCTTGGTCAAACTATCAAGAGATTTCTTTAAGTGTAAATTGTTTGCGGCAGTGGGCTATTTTCTCAAGCAATGTGTTTGTTCAAGGTCAGGTTGTCCTGTATCACAATTCATCAAGCTTTTCAAGCCAAAAAATCTCTGCTGATTTTCTTCCTCAATTCCTCAATACAAAACCTTTTGCTCACATTCTCTTCTCATACTTCCTTCCACCAAATTAACTTCAAATCAACCTCAAACACAGATCAATTTCGAACCAGAATTCGTTCAGAAGAAGAAGAGAAGCAAGAAGAAGTTTGGATTGATTTCTTACCTGAGTTTGAAGGTAGATTGAGCTTCACCGTCATTTTCGATCCGTTACCTTTTGTTATGATTCTTTGAATTATTGGTACCATTGTGAAGAGTTCTTGATTTCTATTGCAACCGCGTATTTTTCGCGTCCCGCCGTTGTGATTTAAGCAAGCATCCATGGCCGTGAATGTTTTCGCGTGTGAGAGCTAGAAGAAGAAGATGATTCTGTTTCGTTTTCTCTTTCTACTTTTCAATTGTATTTTTCTTTTATTTTTTTTATTTTCCTTTTTATTTCTTTCAGAATTTAACCGTGTGGACTTTTCCACATTTTTCTTTTATTATTAAATTTGTATTTTAATTTCATTTTTGAAAAAGATCTTAAAAAATTTATTTGAAAATATTTTGATTAAGTGTTGGTTGTTTTGGATCTTGAATTTGATAAGATTTCATCAATATCAATGGACTTTGGGTGTTGATTTTATCCACCAAGAGAGGTGATTGATATTGACGATAATTTAATCGATTCGAGATTCAAATTGTGATTTCATTTTCTTTCTTCTTCTTTTTATTTTTGATCGATGAAATCTATGGATCATAGATTGTTGATTATCAAGGTTGTTTAATCTTCATTATTTCAAATCTATGGACGAATAATCATTGAGATAATTCTCCTTACTTTGGAATAGTGATAGATTACCTTTGATTAATTAATTAAAAATCTTGATTATGATGAGATCACTACCTCTTTTCTTTTTGTGTGGCATGTTTTAGGAGAGTGATTTACATATCACTTCTCTAACATGTATTAACACTAACATTTTATTGACCGGCCTCAGATAGTCGTGGTTTCTACATAAACCCGATTACGATTGCTTAACATAGCGCTAAAGTGTCCCTTAATCGGAAAATGATCATTCGTGGCTCAAACTTACGTTTAAAAGTCCAAGTATGTTTAGTTGCTTGTCTTAACTCCAATACCTATGAAAATCATTGTTAGGAAGCTTTGATTCTATCAATCCTCTAATGAATTTTCATTAATCTTGGTCTAAGTACAAGAATTAATCATCATTGATCATATGTTCTAACCACTAACCACTAATTCACTAACAATATCCTTGTTTAATTTTGTTTATATTCTCTTCTTACTCCTTATTTTTTTTACTTTTATGCTTCCATTTTATCATTTCATACCATATCTTTGTTTATGTTTATGTCATTTCTCTTTTTTCCACTTGGACCATACTTTGTTCAAAACACTAATAAAGGATAAAACATCTAAAAAATTTGGTGCTATTAACTTTGTGGTTATACTCTTGGACCATTCTTAGACTTTGGACTTCATGGACATTTTGGACTTAGGATTAGGACTTTCTTCCCTATGCTTGGAGTATTTTGAATCTTAGCCTTTATTTGGCTCGATCATTGGCTTATGCTTTAAATCGGATGGAATTCTTTTTGCTTGCTTTAGAATGTGCTACAAGTCGGTTAGATCTTTCTTACCTCTAGCTCTTATTTTGTTTTTTAGGATAGTCACTTCATCTCCTCCCCTTCTTAAATTTTCAAAACTTTCTCCCTCTTTCAAAACCTTCTTGGTTTCAAACTTCAAAACCGCTTTCGCAATAAAACCTTGACTTTCGTCAAGTGATTTTTAAACTTTGTTTTTTTAATAAAAGTCAATCAATGTTAATCATGCTTTGACTAATTTCAAAAGACATAAAAAATACAAAAAACTCATCAACTCTTTTTGTGCCTTTATGCATTTTTTTCACTTTAAAACTTTTCATAAAGTTTAGACATGATTCATTTCTATAGCTGAGATGTAAATCTCCTATTCCCCATATTATTAAGACTTTGACATTTTCCACGTTGATGTTGAGTGATAGTCTTGTTGATAATCCAAGAAAATCCTCCATCTTTATGTGACGCAGATGTTGTCTTAATACTCGTGGGTGGATAGTCGCAGTTTTCTCCTTGAAATGACGACTTGTCTTTACATCTAAAATCAATCAAAACCAACAAATTTTTGTCATTTGTACCATGAACTACGGGGTTTTGATTCCATATTGCACTTTATGGGTACGTAGGCATGAGACGATAAGTCTCTCCAAACAAAAAAATATAAAAAAATAATTCTCTTCTCATCTCCCCAATCTCTTTTCAAACAAACCATTTTCAAACCAAAAAGCGTAAATATTTCAAAGGGCTCCTATAGAGTACTATAGACGTTTTGGGTGCTAACACCTTCCCATTGCGTAACCAACCCCCTTACCCCGATCTCTGTCTCGTGTTCTTATTTTAGAACTCTTTGGTTTTGTTCGCTCTTTTTCCTTTCCTTTATTTGGATAAAATAAAAGTGCGGTGGCGACTCTTGTTTTTTTTGAGTTAAGCTAATCGATAGCTTACACTCACAATTTTTACCGCTATAGAAAAGTGGCGACTCTGCTGGGGACTCCAACAGTTCCTAGTGGGTTTCGCCTACTTTGATTTATTTATCGCTTTCTGTTTGACTTGTTTGTTATTGTTTGTTCTGTTTTGGTGCCTGGTAATCTGTGTGGTGAGATAAGTCCTAACCCGGACTTGAGTGCACTTATGACAGGAGGGTGGTATAGTCTTGTTGGCTTACGTGGAGTAGTCCTTACTAAGCTGACTTGAGATCCCCCGCTCGGTGGAGGCCCCTTTGGAAATTACTGATGTCTTACGAGTAGTCGTAATTGATATTACTTTTTTCCGACTGGGAGCCTGAGAAGCTGAGGACCTTAGAACCCTTTAACCCATCTTGGCCTTATTAGGACGTGGTGCGGTGGCTGTTCAGGTGTAGACTTGAATTGGTCGTTACGCGATACCACACTCAGATGAGTTTCTCTTGAGAATATTGTTGGCCGACGAGTAGTCGTTTAAGCCGATAATATCCAAAAGATGGAATTATGATTCTGGGAACTTTTTAGAACCTTGTTCTACAGGTGATGATATAACCATAGTACATA
The DNA here is from genome assembly GCA_963859935.3 of Lathyrus sativus. Taxonomy (NCBI): domain Eukaryota; kingdom Viridiplantae; phylum Streptophyta; class Magnoliopsida; order Fabales; family Fabaceae; genus Lathyrus; species Lathyrus sativus. Next base: position 316,240,986 of record OZ012740.1, on the reverse strand, counting down.
CCATTGTGGGATGGTTGGTTCTTACCTTTGGCTCCATGCTCGTGCCGAACCTTTGAACCTGTGTGCTTTGTATGTCTTGTTTGTGGGTGTTGCATCTTGCACTCATGCATTCATGAGCATTGTGTTTCATCTGGTTTTAAGGATCTCAGAGATTTTCTTTTGCAAACATCGCAGATATTGTTGATTATGGATATTGGAAGGAGAAACACTCAGAAGTACGATTTTCGGGCTCCTGATCTTACAGAGTTGAGAAAGCTAGTGTCCTTGGTAGATGATCGTTCAGGCTTCTTATCTCGTTATGGGAGACTTTTATTTGTTCTTTCTACCAACATTGAAGACGGAATTCTGAATACCCTTATGCAGTTCTATGATCCTATTTACCGATGCTTCACATTTCCCGATTATCAGCTCATGCCGACCTTGGAAGAATATGCTTATTTGTTGGGTGTACCGGTTTCTGATAAAGTTCCGTATACTGGTTTGGAGGAAGCTCTTAAGCCTCAAGATATCGCTGAAGCTACCCATTTGACGAAGTCGGATATTGATGCAAATCTAAAGACTAAGGGAGGCCTCAAGGGTTTAACTGCTAAGTTCTTGATTGAGAAGGCTACTTTATTTGCTGACATTGGTCGCACATTGGCGTTTGAGGCTATATTGGCTTTACTCATCTATGGACTAGTCTTGTTTCCTAATATTGATAATTTTGTGGACATTAATGCTATTAGGATTTTCTTGATTGGGAACCCTGTTCCAACTTTGCTTGGTGATACTTATTTATCCATCCATAGTAGAACTTCTAAGGGAAACGGTACCATTGTTTGCTGTCTACCTCTGCTGTATAATTGGTTCGTTTCAAACTTACCTCAGACATCTGCTTTTAGGAAAAACAAGGATTGCTTAAGGTGGTCTCAAAGGATTATGTCTCTTACGCATACTGATATCACTTGGTCTTCTTCGGTTTACGATAATGTCCAGATTATTGATAGTTGTGGAGAATTCGCTAATGTTCCTCTTCTTGGAATACAAGGCGGAATTAACTACAACCCGAGTCTAGCTCGCCGTCAGCTGGGTTATATGCTGAAGGATAGGCCTAAGAATATTTTATTAGAGGGTTTATTCTTTCAAGGAGGGGATGATTCTCTTGGTTTGAGAAGAAAAATGGCTCATGCCTGGACTAAGATTCACAGGTTGGGTAGAGGGGAGCTGGGAAGACAAGTTTGCATTGCTTTAGAACCTTACACGCTTTGGGTGAAGAAGAGGGCTATGGAGCTTAAGATGCCTTACCCTATTGAGAAACCTCTGACTACTGTGATCCCTACGCCACTCCCTACGGCAATCCCTGTTTCTTCTGATGATGTGAAGACACTTCAAGATGCTTTGACTAAGATGAAGGAAGAGAAAGAGATGTGGGAAAGTAAGTTTCAAGCTTCTGACAAAGAGAAGATGAAATTGCAAAAACAGATGAAGGAGAAAGATGACTTGATAGAGTTACTTGAGCGGCGCGCTGTGAAGAGGCATGCAGAGGATTTATTTTCCTCTACTACTCCATCAGCACATCCTCCTACTTCTGGTGCTTGGAAGGGTATTGTGGATCAGCTTGTGCTAGAGAAGATCACCATGAAGCACAACTATGAGAAAGAGATTAAGAGACTCCGAAGGAAGTATCAGCTTGGATCGTCATCAGATGTTCCTTAGGACCTAGCTTTTTCTTATTTTGATATTATTGTATTTTGTACTTCCAAGTGTAACTCTTTCCAATATTCAATGAAATGAGATGTTTATCAGTATTTCAAGAAGTGTTATTTTTCTTTATGATGTTTGTAATTGCTTTATATCTTAAAGATCCTTGAAAACTGGTTGAAACACCTGCATTTTGCATTTGCATTCGCATCATCGTGCATTGTGTGTTGCCTTTTCCAGATGTCTTATTTGTTTCTTTTGGCCTTCCTTCAGTCAAGCTGTCGCATCACTACAACACCCGGGCTAACTCTAAGAAAAAGATGGATCAGTTGCAACAAGAGAACCGCGAGCTCCGTGAAGAGGTATCAACTCTGAAAGATGGTTTGGAAAGACTGACTGCAGCAATGGAAGCTCTGGTGGCTGCTCAGAATCAGCCACCACTACCTCCTCCTTCTCCTGTCCAAGGAACTGTGATTTCTGAAATCGGATCAACGCCCATTTCTGTGGCCCCGATTAATACTTCTCAATATCAAATGCCTGTTGGTTTCCCTTGGGGCATGCCTAACAATTATGTGCCAGAGGGATATCGACCTCCTGTTCCCGAAGGTTCTAGACTCCCTGCTGTCATGGCTGTACCACCTCATGTGGTTAATGTTGTTCCTAATGCTGAAGTTCCAGTTGTTCCTACTGTCATACCTGTGCCACCGCCTGTAACTCACGCTATGCCTTATACTGAAGAACAAATTTTCCATACTGCTCCGAGCGAGAGTTTGGATGTTATGGATCGAATAGATGACTTTCAAGATCAGTTTGCTGAAATGCAAAGAGAAATCAGGGCTTTAAGGGGAAAGGAGTTATTTGGAAAGAATGCTCATGAGCTTTGCCTTGTTCCAAATGTGAAGATTCCCGCTAAGTTCAAAGTTCCGGATTTTGAAAAATACAAAGGGAACACTTGTCCGCAAAGTCATTTGATTATGTATGCTAGAAAGATGTCTACCTATACTGACAACCATCAGTTGTTGATCCACTATTTTCAAGATAGTCTTACTGGTGCCGCGCTGAAATGGTATATGGGACTCGACAGTACACAAATCAAGACATTCAATGATCTTTGTGAAGCTTTTGTTCGTCAGTATAAGTATAATCTCGATATGGCGCCAGACCGTGATCAGCTTCGCGCAATGTCTCAAAAAGAGAAAGAAACTTTTAAAGAATATGCGCAAAGATGGCGTGACATTGCAGCTCAGATAAGCCCTCCGCTTGAAGAGAAAGAAATGACCAAGATTTTTCTGAAGACTCTGGGTTCATTTTACTATGAAAGGATGGTTGCGAGCGCTCCTAGTGATTTCACGGAAATGGTTAATATGGGGATGAGATTAGAGGAAGCTGTCCGTGAGGGACGTCTGATAAAAGAAGGAAATTCTGGAAGTACAAAAAAGCCTGGTGTTGGGTTCCCTAAGAAAAAAGAGGGAGAAACTAATGCTATATCTCAGGAAAGGTCTAGAAGACGCAGAGTTGTGAACAACAATGGTAGTCGTCGTCAGCAACAAGTAGCATCTGTTACGCCTGTTATCAGTAACACCCCTACCGCTCAAGCTACTGCAAGTTATCAACCACGTTTCCAAGAGAAGACAACTCAACAAGGTCGTACACAGAGGAAAACACAATTTGATCCCATTCCAATGACGTATACTGAGCTCTTTCCGGCTTTAATAAAGAATAATTTGGTTCAACCTCGTGATCCGCCGGCTGTTCCAACTGAAATTCCATGGTGGTATAAGCCAGATGCTCATTGCGCATTTCATCAAGGTGCCCCGGGACACGATATCGAAAATTGCTATCCTCTGAAGCATGAAGTTGCAAAGCTCGTAAAAAGCGGTATTCTGTCTTTTGAAGATACCAACCCTAATGTGCAATCAAATCCGTTTCCTAAACATGGTAATGCAACTGTTAATATGGTATATGGTTGTCCTGGTACATACCGTATTTTCGACATTCGCTGGATTCGGAGATCGCTTGTTGAAATGCATGCTACTTTGAGTGAGTTCCATGATATTGAGCATGATTATGCCGCCTGTTGTATTTGTTCTGTGAACCCTCGAGGGTGTGTGATTATAAAAAGGGACTTACAAAAGATGATGGATGAGAATTTGATTCAGGTTACTGCAAACAGAAATGAAGTGGAGAACGAAGTGAATGTCATAGTCCCACGTTTCAATATTCCTGAGCGGGTTGTAATTTCTTACAATAGTCAGAAATCTGCTGTGACGCCTTTGGTTATCCGTTTGCCTGGCCCGACGTCGTATGAATCCGATAAAGTTGTTCCCTACAAATACAATGCTACTATGTTGGAGGATGGAAAAGAGGTTCACATTCCTTCTCTTCCCTCAGTTGTGACTATCACTGATGTCGGACGTGTAACCAGAAGTGGTCGAGTATTTGATAATGTGCCTTCAAAGACAAGTGAAGATACTGGGAGTAAGCAAATTCAGTTGAAGACTTCTGTGGAGTCTGGTCAATCAAGTGACATAAATCAGAAGTCAGATAATGATGAGGTATTGAAATTGATCAAGAAGAGTGAATATAATGTGGTGGATCAATTGTTACATACACCGTCAAAAATATCTGTTTTATCCCTGTTAATGAGCTCTGAGGCTCATCGTGAATCGTTGCAGAAAGTATTGGAACAAGCTTATGTAGATCATGATGTGACTGTTAACCAGTTTGATAGCATTGTTGCCAATATCACTGCGTGTAATAATCTGAGTTTTTGTGATGAAGAGTTGACCGATCATGGAAGAAATCATAATTTGGCTCTCCATATTTCCATGAATTGCCAGGAAGACGCTCTATCCAATGTGCTGGTTGATACTGGGTCATCGTTGAATGTGATGCCAAAATCTACTTTGTCCAGATTATCTTATCAAGGTACTCCTATGAGGTTCAGTGGGGTCATTGTGAAAGCCTTTGATGGATCGAGGAAAACCGTGATTGGAGAGGTTGATCTCCCTATCAAGATTGGTCTGTGTTTTTTCCAGATCACTTTTCAAGTCATGGATATTCGTCCTGCTTACAGTTGTCTTCTAGGACGCCCATGGATCCATGAAGCTGGAGCTGTTACTTCGACACTGCATCAAAAGTTAAAATTCGTGCAGAATGGTAAACTTGTCGTTGTTGGTGGAGAACAGGCTATGTTGGTAAGCAGTTTGTCGTCTTTTTCTTATATCGATGCGGAAGAGGATGTTGGAACTTCGTTTCAGGCTCTTTCTATGGTTGATAAAGCTGTCAAGAAGGATGGGGCGTCCATGTCTTCTCTAAAAGATGCACAATATGTAGTGGATAATGGCCAAGCTCATGGATGGGGCCGAATCATTGAAGTTGCTGAGAAAAAAGATAGAGCTGGTTTGGGTTTTACATCTGGTTCAACCCAAAAAGAGCTGAAGAGTATTCATGAAGTCTTTCGAAGTGCTGGGTTCATCCATTGCAAAGATCATTCTACAGCTGCAATTCTTGAAGATGACCGAGAGGAAGAAATGCCCAACTTTGTGACACGTGGATTGATATGCCAGAATTGGATTGCTGTTGATGTTCCTACTGTTGTTCATGTTTCAAAGTAATTTGTTTTTGTTTCTTTCAAAAAAAAAATCCTTTCACTCTGCCCAAGGTGAAAGTGAATTTGTGAGGGCTTTGTTTCAACTTTTATCATCATCAATAAAATGTTTTTCTGTTTATCCATATGTTGTTTTCCTTTTTTGCTTTACTTCTGAATAATGGTAACATAAAAAATCGAAAAAAAGTATAATAATGTTATAATCACTCTTATCTGCATAATATTTTCATTTTTTTGTTCATATTCTAAAATCAAACATAAAATCATTGTGCAGATTGATTGTTAAACCCATTGGAAACAATGACCATATGCCCTCTCCCAACTTTGAGTTCCCTGTGTTTGAAGCGGAAGAGGAGGATATTGAAGAAATTCCTGATGAGATTTCTCGATTGCTTGAGCACGAGGAGAAGGCCATTCAGCCTCATGAAGAGCCGGTGGAATTGGTTAATCTGGGTTCCGATGATGATAAGAAAGAAGTCAAGATTGGGGCACTGCTTCAGTCAGATGTTAAGAAGAGGATGGTAGAGCTTCTTAGAGAATATGTTGACGTGTTTGCTTGGTCCTATCAAGACATGCCTGGTCTTGATATTGGTATTGTGGAGCACCATTTGCCATTAAAGCCTGAATGTTCACCCGTGAAGCAGAAATTGAGAAGAACTCATCCTGACATGGCAGTGAAGATTAAAGAAGAGGTTCAAAAGCAGATTGATGCTGGTTTTCTTGTGACTGTAGAATATCCTCAATGGGTGGCCAATATCGTGCCTGTTTCAAAGAAAGACGGAAAAGTCCGAATGTGTGTTGACTATAGAGATTTGAAGAAAGCAAGTCCAAAAGATGATTTTCCACTACCACACATTGATTTGTTGGTAGATAATACTGCTAAGTTCAATATCTTTTCATTTATGGATGGATTTTCCGGTTATAATCAAATAAAGATGGCACCTGAGGATATGGAAAAAACAACATTCATTACACCCTGGGGAACATTCTGTTACAGAGTGATGCCCTTCGGTTTAAAAAATGCTGGTGCAACGTACCAGAGAGCTATGACCACTCTGTTCCATGATATGATGCATAAAGAAATTGAGGTCTATGTGGATGATATGATTTGTAAGTCGAAGACTGAAGAAGATCATATTAAAAATTTATTAAAATTGTTTCAACGTTTGAGAAAGTTTAAGCTCCGTCTGAATCCTAATAAATGCACTTTTGGTGTTCGTTCTGGAAAATTGTTAGGCTTTATTGTCAGTCAGAAAGGCATTGAAGTTGATCCTGGTAAAGTTAAAGCTATCCAGGAGATGCCTGCACCCAGAACAGAAAAACAAGTAAGAGGATTCTTGGGACGTTTGAACTATATCTCTCGATTTATATCCAATATGACTGCCACATGTGCACCGATTTTCAAACTTCTCCGCAAAGATCAGGGTTGTGTCTGGACAGAAGATTGTCAGAAAGCTTTCGAAAGAATTAAAGAATATCTGCTTGAACCTCCTATTTTGTATCCTCCCGTAGAAGGAAGACCTTTGATCATGTATTTGACCGTGCTAGAAGAGTCTATGGGTTGTGTTCTGGGTCAACAAGATGAATCCGGGAGAAAAGAATTTGCCATTTATTATCTGAGTAAGAAGTTCACTGATTGTGAGTCTCGGTACACGATGCTTGAAAAGACATGTTGTGCTCTAGCTTGGGCTGCCAAGCGCCTCCGTCAGTATATGTTGAATTGTACAACTTGGTTGATATCTAAAATGGATCCAATCAAGTATATCTTTGAAAAACCTGCTTTAACTGGGAGGATTGCTCGTTGGCAAATGTTGTTATCAGAATATGATATCGAGTACCGAACTCAAAAGGCGATAAAAGGAAGTGTTTTGGCTGATCATTTGGCACACCAGCCAATTGATGATTATCAACCTATTCAGTTTGACTTTCCTGATGAGGATGTGATGTATCTAAAGGTTAAAGATTGTGAGGAGCCATTACATGAAGAAGGACCTGAGCCTGGATCCCGTTGGGGTTTGATTTTTGATGGGGCGGTTAATGAATATGGCAGAGGTATTGGTGCAATTATTGTTACTCCTCATGGTTCTCATATTCCTTTCACTGCAAGGTTGGTTTTCAATTGCACAAATAATGCGGCTGAGTATGAAGCGTGTATTATGGGCTTGGAAGAAGCTATCGATTTAAGAATCAAGATTCTTGATGTGTATGGAGATTCAGCTTTAGTGATTAATCAGATTAAAGGGAAGTGGGAGACACGTCAACCTGATTTGATTCCTTATCGTGATTATGCAAGAAGATTGTCAACTTTCTTCAATAAAGTTGAGTTTCACCATATACCAAGAGCAGAGAATCAAATGGCAGATGCTTTAGCGACTTTATCCTCCATGATTGTGGTAAATCATTGGAATGATGTGCCAAAGATTAGTGTGATGCGTCTTGATAGACCAGCTCATGTGTTTGTAGTTGAAGAGGTTGTTGATGATAAACCATGGTATTATGATATTAAATGCTTTCTTCAGAATCAAGAGTACCCACTTGGGGCATCCAAGAAGGATAGGAAAACTTTGAGAAGATTGGCTGGTAGATTCTTCTTGAATGATGATGTGATGTATAAGAGAAATTATGACATGATCTTGCTCAGATGCGTGGATAGACACGAAGCAGATATGTTGATGAAAGAAATCCATGAAGGATCCTTTGGCACCCACGCCAATGGACACGCGATGGCTAAGAAGATGTTAAGGGCAGGTTACTATTGGTTGACAATGGAATCTGACTGTTGTAAATATGTGAAAAAGTGCCATAAATGCCAGATTTATGCTGACAAGATTCATGTGCCTCCAACTCCTCTCAATGTTATCTCTTCTCCATGGCCTTTTTCAATGTGGGGCATTGATATGATTGGAATGATTGAGCCTAAAGCGTCGAACGGACACCGTTTCATATTGGTGGCTATTGATTATTTTACCAAATGGGTTGAAGCGGCATCATATGCAAATGTGACTAAGCAAGTAGTGGTCCGGTTTATCAAGAATCAAATCATCTGTCGGTATGGTGTTCCGAGCAAGATCATCAATGATAATGGGTCGAATTTAAATAACAAGATGATGAAGGAATTATGCGATGAGTTTAAGATTGAGCATCATAATTCTTCTCCTTATAGACCCAAGATGAATGGGGCTGTTGAAGCTGCTAATAAGAATATTAAGAAGATTATTCAAAAGATGGTTGTTACATACAAGGATTGGCATGATATGCTTCCTTTCGCTCTGCATGGGTATCGTACATCCGTTCGCACTTCAACAGGGGCAACCCCTTTTTCTCTTGTTTATGGCATGGAAGCAGTGCTCCCGATAGAGGTTGAAATTCCTTCTATGAGAGTTTTGATGGAAACTGAATTGTCTGAGGCTGAATGGTGTCAAAGTAGATACGACCAGTTGAATCTGATTGAAGAGAAAAGAATGACGGCTTTGTGTCATGGCCAATTATATCAACAAAGAATGAAGAAAGCATTTGATAAGAAGGTTCGACCTCATGTGTTCAGAGAAGGTGACCTCGTGCTCAAGAAGATCTCGACTTTTACTACTGATTCTAGGGGCAAGTGGACTCCTAATTATGAAGGCCCATATGTTGTTAAGAGAGCCTTCTCTGGCGGTGCATTAATTCTTACAACTATGGATGGAGAAGAGTTCACTCGTCCTGTGAATGTCGATGCAGTCAAGAAATACTTCGCCTAAAAAATAAAAGAACAGCTCGCTAAGTTGAAAACCTGAAACGGCGGCTTAGGCAAAAATGAGCGTCTCGGTGGATTGAAAACCCGAAAGGGCGGTCCAGGCAAAAATTAGAGACAAAAACAGAAATAATCATCCCGGTAGATTGAAAACCCGAGAGGGCAATCTAGGCAAAAGTTAGGGATCATGGCAAGTAACTGCGTCAGGCCAGTCTTGATCGTTTGAAGCAGCATTTCCTATCAAAGGTTTTACTTCAGATATTCTCCGCTGAAGTCTCAAGCACAGTTGGAATTCAAAGTTGTTAGGGAGAATAATGGTCATTGTATTTCAATGTAGAACTTTCCATTGTACTTACCATTTTTCAAACTTTGTAATGATCCATGGAATTACGCCATTTGCGGACTACCATTCTATCAATATAATTTGGGCCTTTGTCCCTTTGTTTTCAATTCTTATTTTGTTTCTGTTTACAGAATTTCATTTTATTTTTGATGATGATTTTTGAAACAAATATGAATAATTGATTTAAATTTTGAAAATTATAAAAACATTTTTCTTTGATTTGTGAAAATAAAAGAAAGAATGTCAACAGTAATCCCAAGAATGGTAGAATCTTGAAGCGAAAGGCGTAAGTGTTCTCTTCAGCAGGGTTCTTTCTTGCCTCTCTGATAGAATTTATTAGCAGCTCCCCAGTAGAGTTGTGTTGATGTTTCCTCATTTGAGCTATAGTGAGGTCTCTTCAGTAGAGTTTGCTGATATTCCCTTAGCAGAGTTTTGTTTCTTTGGATAAACCAGACGAGTGTAGAACGGTTTTCCACAGCAAAGTCTTGATTCAAATGATCGGACAGTTGAGAAATTTGAAGAAGACCACTTCTCCTTGATGACTTTGCCCAGGCGGAGTTTTTTCTTTGATGATTCCTAGCAGAGGTTATGCATATTTACTTTGGATTATTCCCCAAGTAGAGAACAAGGTTGAGAAGTGTTGACATAGCAGTCACCTGTCGGGTTTTCTCTCACCTTGTGATTGGGTGTTGATTTAAAATCCCCCACAGTTTGACTTTTTGCTATGATGTTAACTTCTTATTCCCCTGGCAGGGTTGGAAGATTTGTGTTGCTATGTTTTTCTCCAATAGTTTTTTTCTCAAAGCGGAGTTCATATTGTTGTTCCCTCTTGTTGAATTATTAATGGTTGAAGATTGATCTTTGGGGTCTTTTCCCCAAGCAATATCTCCATTTATTCAGCGAGATTTAAGCCTTGTAGTAGGATTTATTTTCCTTTGATGGCTCTTGTGTATCTCTTGCAGATTTTCTGTTGCTGATCCCCAGCACGATCTCCAATGATATCTCTAACTCGCAGAGATTAGCCGAATATTTCAGTGGTGTTGTGGTGTTTTGTTCACCCTCTGTTTGCCTTTTTGTCTGATTTATCAGCATATTCATACTCATTGCATGCGCATTCATTTTGGTTGAGCATAGCATGTCTTTGTTGCATTGTGCATCCTGCATTTTTTGTTGGTATTTCCCTTTTCCCGATGTTGTTATCTCGCAGAATGCGTGTGTCCTCTCTTCATTAGAGTGTCGACCTCTAAGCAGAAAATACCTATCATTTTTAAATTCCCCACTGAGTTTATGCCTCGTGGAAGATGTTTTGTTTAGCTTTCCTCCCCAGTTTTTATCTGGATGGAATTGTTCCCCAGTTGAGTTATTTCCTCATTGGGTCGAGTCTTGTTTGACCGTTTCTTTCCAGTTTGTTCCTGGATTGAACTTTGGTCTCTTGCAGCAGTTACTTTAGTTTTCCCTGGGTTGTGGAACCGGGATGACGAGAAGGTGGTTTTGAGGATTTATTTTCCTCAGCAGAATCTGTTATTGATCCCCATCAGAAGATGAAGATTTGATTTCCCCAGTAGTGTTTTGATAACACTCTCTTGGTAATTAATTATGCAACTTCATGTGGAAGCCTCTTTATTTGAGCAGCTTGTGTAATCTCCAGAAATTTACCTTCGCAATAAATAACATTTCTCTAGTTCATCCTCAACAGAGAAGTTTATTGTGAAATGATGGATCTTTATCCGACCAGCTTTTCTGTCAATTGGAATTTCTGTGGAATAACTCCCGATGAGAATTCTATTGCATGGTTCAACCTGCTCGTATCTCTTTTAAAGATCCCCGACAGAGTTGTTAATATCTCTTTCCAACAAATGGTTGTCTCTTTATTTGAGAAGTTTGTTGTGTGTTTGGAGCTGCTCAGTAACAAGTAGCTAATGATATATCTCTTTCTCCTACCCAGTGACAGGTAGTCGAGTATGTTTGTCCTACCCAGTGTCTGGTAGTTGACCTTTTATCTTTTTCTCCTACCCAGTAACAGGTAGTCGAGTCCGTCCTACCCAGTAACAGGTAGTTGACATGTTGTTTACCCTATCCAGTAACCGATAGATGGTAACCCCTTTCATTCAAGTTTATTATTCTCGCTAAATTACTCAGTAACCAGTAGTTGGCGTTGCTTATTTTCCTACCCAGTAACAGGTAGTTGATTATATCTCAACGAGTGGATTACTTTTTATCCAGTAACTGGTAATAAGTAATACATTTCTTTGTTTTCTACCCAGTAACTGGTAGATAACAATTCTCTTGTGTTTTTGCACTTATTTTCTACTCAGTAACCGGTAGAAAGTTTTTTACCTATTCTCTTCGGTTCGAATATCTTCGCCCAGTAACTGGCAATTGGTATCTCTTTCCCCGTTGAGTCGTTTCCTTTCTTTTATCGAAATAGGGTCTTGTTTTTTTTGTTTTCTCATGTGGAGTCTCTCTTTTTCTCCCGAGCTTTTGTTTGTCTCCTGTGGCATTATTTCCCCACAGAGGTCTTATGTTCGCATATCATTAGCATAATCATATCATTTTGTGGTCTCTTAGGGCTAAAAATTGGGTTAATTGTTATATTTAAGTCTCTTCTATCTAGTCGAGACAAAGATGTCAATCTTCATATCTCCGGATAGAAGAATCTTAAATAGGGGCAGCTGTAATACCCTAATTTTTACCCTTAAGATCCCACATTTCATTGGCATATCATTCCACAAACAAGGTCATATTTTTAGCTTTCGCACCCTTATGGGTTTCTTACTTTCTTTTTGTTTGTTTCTGTTTACTAACATCTAATCAAAATACCAAAAATATTTTTTGTTTCTTCTTCTCTGTGTGTTTAGGGTTTTGCAGGGAGATTAATGGCAAAGACATTCATTCAAGTTTAAATCAGATGGACGTTTGACCTCATCTTGGTCAAACTATCAAGAGATTTCTTTAAGTGTAAATTGTTTGCGGCAGTGGGCTATTTTCTCAGGAAATGTGTTTGTTCAAGGTCAGGTTGTCCTGTATCACAATTCATCAAGCTTTTCAAGCCAAAAAATCTCTGCTGATTTTCTTCCTCAATTCCTCAATACAAAACCTTTTGCTCACATTCTCTTCTCATACTTCCTTCCACCAAATTAACTTCAAATCAACCTCAAACACAGATCAATTTCGAACCAGAATTCGTTCAGAAGAAGAAGAGAAGCAAGAAGAAGTTTGGATTGATTTCTTACCTGAGTTTGAAGGTAGATTGAGCTTCACCGTCATTTTCGATCCGTTACCTTTTGTTGTGATTCTTTGAATTGTTGGTACCATTGTGAAGAGCTCTTGATTTCGATTGCAACCGCGTATTTTTCGCGTCCCGCCGTTGTGATTTAAGCAAGCATCCATGGCCGTGAATGTTTTCGCGTGTGAGAGCTAGAAGAAGAAGATGATTCTGTTTCGTTTTCTCTTTCTACTTTTCAATTGTATTTTTCTTTTATTTTTTTTATTTTCCTTTTTATTTCTTTCAGAATTTAACCGTGTGGACTTTTCCACATTTTTCTTTTATTATTAAATTTGTATTTTAATTTCATTTTTGAAAAAGATCTTAAAAAATTTATTTGAAAATATTTTGATTAAGTGTTGGTTGTTTTGGATCTTGAATTTGATAAGATTTCATCAATATCAATGGACTTTGGGTGTTGATTTTATCCACCAAGAGAGGTGATTGATATTGACGATAATTTAATCGATTCGAGATTCAAATTGTGATTTCATTTTCTTTCTTCTTCTTTTTATTTTTGATCGATGAAATCTATGGATCATAGATTGTTGATTATCAAGGTTGTTTAATCTTCATTATTTCAAATCTATGGACGAATAATCATTGAGATAATTCTCCTTACTTTGGAATAGTGATAGATTACCTTTGATTAATTAATTAAAAATCTTGATTATGATGAGATCACTACCTCTTTTCTTTTTGTGTGGCATGTTTTAGGAGAGTGATTTACATATCACTTCTCTAACATGTATTAACACTAACATTTTATTGACCGGCCTCAGATAGTCGTGGTTTCTACATAAACCCGATTACGATTGCTTAACATAGCGCTAAAGTGTCCCTTAATCGGAAAATGATCATTCGTGGCTCAAACTTACGTTTAAAAGTCCAAGTATGTTTAGTTGCTTGTCTTAACTCCAATACCTATGAAAATCATTGTTAGGAGGCTTTGATTCTATCAATCCTCTAATGAATTTTCATTAATCTTGGTCTAAGTACAAGAATTAATCATCATTGATCATATGTTCTAACCACTAACCACTAATTCACTAACAATATCCTTGTTTAATTTTGTTTATATTCTCTTCTTACTCCTTATTTTTTTTACTTTTATGCTTCCATTTTATCATTTCATACCATATCTTTGTTTATGTTTATGTCATTTCTCTTTTGTCCACTTGGACCATACTTTGTTCAAAACACTAATAAAGGATAAAACATCTAAAAAATTTGGTGCTATTAACTTTGTGGTTATACTCTTGGACCATTCTTAGACTTTGGACTTCATGGACATTTTGGACTTAGGATTAGGACTTTCTTCCCTATGCTTGGAGTATTTTGAATCTTAGCCTTTATTTGGCTCGATCATTGGCTTATGCTTTAAATCGGATGGAATTCTTTTTGCTTGCTTTGGAATGTGCTACAAGTCGGTTAGATCTTTCTTACCTCTAGCTCTTATTTTGTTTTTTAGGATAGTCACTTCATCTCCTCCCCTTCTTAAATTTTCAAAACTTTCTCCCTCTTTCAAAACCTTCTTGGTTTCAAACTTCAAAACCGCTTTCGCAATAAAACCTTGACTTTCGTCAAGTGATTTTTAAACTTTGTTTTTTTAATAAAAGTCAATCAATGTTAATCATGCTTTGACTAATTTCAAAAGACATAAAAAATACAAAAACTCATCAACTCTTTTTGTGCCTTTATGCATTTTTTTCACTTTAAAACTTTTCATAAAGTTTAGACATGATTCATTTCTATAGCTGAGATGTAAATCTCCTATTCCCCATATTATTAAGACTTTGACATTTTCCACGTTGATGTTGAGTGATAGTCTTGTTGATAATCCAAGCAAATCCTCCATCTTTATGTGACGCAGATGTTGTCTTAATACTCGTGGGTGGATAGTCGCAGTTTTCTCCTTGAAATGACGACTTGTCTTTACATCTAAAATCAATCAAAACCAACAAATTTTTGTCATTTGTACCACGAACTACGGGGTTTTGATTCCATATTGCACTTTATGGGTACGTAGGCATGAGACGATAAGTCTCTCCAAACACAAAAATATAAAAAAATAATTCTCTTCTCATCTCCCCAATCTCTTTTCAAACAAACCATTTTCAAACCAAAAAGCGTAAATATTTCAAAGGGCTCCTATAGAGTACTATAGACGTTTTGGGTGCTAACACCTTCCCATTGCGTAACCAACCCCCTTACCCCGATCTCTGTCTCGTGTTCTTATTTTAGAACTCTTTGGTTTTGTTCGCTCTTTTTCCTTTCCTTTATTTGGATAAAATAAAAGTGCGGTGGCGACTCTTGTTTTTTTTGAGTTAAGCTAATCGATAGCTTACACTCACAATTTTTACCGCTACACATACTAACTAAAAAGCGGAGGTATACAGAGCCGGAAACAATTGTTCTTGATGCTAGTTGTAGTGCCATCATCCAAAGGACTCTTCCGAGAAAAGAAGTGGATCCGGGAAGAGTTACTTTGCCGGTTACTATCGGTGATGAATATGTCGGGAAAGGGCTAATTGATTTGGGGTCAAGCATTAATTTAATACATTTTTCTATTGTGAAAAGGCTTGGAAACATTGAAATGAAAGCCATACGGATGACGTTGCAATTGGCCGATAAGTCGACTACTCATCCTCATGGGTTAGCTCAAGATGTATTTGTTAAAGTCGACAAATTCTTCTTTCCGGTTGATTTCATTGTGATTGACATGGAAGAGGATGATGATGCTCCGCTAATCTTAGGCCGACCTTTCATGAAAACCGCTCGAATGATGATTGATGTTGATTACGGTTTGATGAAAGTGCGAGTACAAAATGAAGAAGTCACTTTTGATCTTTTTAAAGCTATGAAGCATTCAAAAGATAATCGTGATAGTTTCCGAATTGATGTGGTAGAAGAAGCAACATTGGAAGTATCTAAGCATATTCATGTGACCTCACCTGTGGAATTAAACCTTGATGACTCTTTTGACGTTTTCACCATTGAAGAAGAGCAAGCTCTAGAGGAATGTTTACGAGAACTTGATAATTTTAAAGAGTTGCAACCATGGGAAGTCGAAAAGGAAGTGTTGAAAAAGGAGGTCCATGAAGAAAAACCACCCATTGAATTGGAAATGCTACCTTCGAACTTGAAGTATGCATTCCTTGATGAAACCGATGAGAAGCCAGTTATCATAAGCAACCTTTTGTCTGAAAACGAAGAATCCCATTTAATTGATGCGTTGAAAAAGAATAAAGAAGCAATAGGATGGACTCTTTCTGATCTTAAGGGAATTAGTCCTTCTTATTGTATGCACAAGATTTTAATGGAAAAGGATTTTAAGACGGTAGCTCAACCTCAATGCCGCTTGAATCCTATGATGAAGGAGGTTGTTCGGAAAGAAGTTGTCAAGCTTTTGGATGCGGGAATGATCTACCAAATTTCGGATAGCCCTTGGGTGAGTCTCGTGCATGTGGTTCCGAAAAAGGGTGGAATGACCGTCATTCGAAATGAAAAAGACGAATTGATACCAACGAAGGTGGAAACGGGGTGGAGAATGTGTATTGATTATAGGCGGTTGAATACCACAACTCGAAAAGACCATTTCCACTTTCATTCATGGACCAAATGTTGGAAAGACTTTCAGGCCAAGAATACTATTGTTTCCTTGATGGCTACTCCGGGTACAACCAAATTGCGGTTGACCCGACCGATCACGAAAAGACGGCTTTCACCTGTCCGTTTGGAATTTTCGCATATAGAAAAATCCTTTTGGGTTATGCAACGCACCAGCGACTTTCCAAAGATGTGTGCAAGCCATTTTTGCCGACTTGATCGAGAAAATGATGGAAGTGTTCATGGACGACTTCTCCGTGTTTGGAAGTTCTTTTGGTTTATGCTTGGAAATTTTGGAAACGGTGCTTGAACGGTGTGTGAAAACAAATCTTGTGCTTAATTGGGAGAAATGCCACTTTATGGTAATTGAGGGGATAGTGCTCGGACACAAAGTTTCTTCAAAAGGGCTTGAAGTGGATCGAGCAAAAGTTGACGTGATTGCAAAGTTGCCTCCTCCGGTTAATCTGAAGGGAATCTGAAGCTTCCTTGGGCATGCCGGTTTTTGCCAGCGATTTATCAAATACTTATCAAAGGTAGCTAGGCCTTTGAGTAATTTGCTCGCCAAAGACCAGGTATTTCTCTTAACTGAAGATTGTTTACATGCTTTTAAAATTTTGAAGCAAAAACTTGTTACCGCTCCAATTATAGTCGCTCCGAATTGGAATTTGAATTTTGAACTAATGTGTGATGCGAGCGACTATGCTATTGCAGCGGTATTGGGACAAAGGAAAGAAATTTTTTTCATGCTATACACTACGCAAGTAAGGTTTTAAATGAGGCACAAATTAATTATGTTACCACCGAAAAAGAGCTACTTGCGATAGTGTATGCGCTGGAAAAATTTCGATCTTATCTATTTGGTTCTAAAGTGATTGTGTATACCGACCATGCGGCGATTAAATATCTTCTCACCAAACCGGATTCGAAGCAAAGGCTCATCCGTTGGATCCTCTTGTTACAAGAATTTGATATAGAAATTAAGGACAAGAAAGGATCGGAAAATTTAGTGGCGGATCATTTATCTCGCCTTGTGAATGTGGAGGTTACATCTTTTGAAAAGGAAATCCGAGAAGAATTTCCCGATGAAAAACTTTTTAAAGTTCAAGTTAGGTCGTGGTTTGCAGACTTTGCAAACTATAAGGTGAGTGGTTTTGTGCCGCCAGACCTAACTCCGAACCAACAAAGAAAATTCATCTCGGATTGTAAGTATTATGTGTGGGATGACCCATACTTGTTTAAGTTGGGTGGTGATAACATTTTGAGAAGGTGTGTTACCATAGATGAAGCGCAAAGTATTTTATGGCATTGTCATAACCCGCCTTATGGTGAACATTTCAATGGGGCAAGAACGGCAAATAAAGTCCTTCAATCAGGATTTTATTGGCCTTCTATTTTTAAAGACATAAATACCCATGCGCAAAGTTGTGACAGTTGCCAACGAAGTGGTGGGATAGGTAAGAGAGACGAGATGCCTCTCCAAAACATCCAAGAGGTTGAATTATTTGATTGTTGGGGTATCGATTTTGTCGGACCATTCCCACCCTCTTTTGGAAATGAATACTTGTTGGTTGCAATTGACTACGTGTCAAAGTGGGTTGAGGCGATTGCCTCACCTCGGGCGGATTCTAAAACGGTCATAAGATTTTTAAAGAAAAACATTTTTTCCCGTTTCGGAACCCCACGTGTGTTGATCAGTGACGGAGGGTCACACTTTTGTAATGCACCATTGGAAAAAGTTTTGCAACATTACGGTGTAGTACATAGAGTGGCAACTCCGTATCACCCACAGGAAAATGGTCAAGCTGAGGTCTCTAATCGGGAGATCAAGAGAATACTTGAAAAAACCGTGTCTAACTCGCGAAAAGATTGGTCGCAAAAATTGGATGAAGCTTTATGGGCATACCGCACTGCTTATAAAGCTCCAATTGGGATAACTCCATTTCAACTGGTTTTTGGTAAAACTTGCCATTTGCCGGTCGAAATGGAGCACAAAGCCTTATGGGCTTTAAAATTTTTGAACTTTGATAATGAGTTGGCCGGTGAAAAAAGAAAAGTGCAGCTGCTTGAGTTGGAAGAGATGTGCAATGCCGCATATCACTCAAGTTGGTTGTACAAAGAAAAAGTTAAAGAATATCATGACAAAAAGCTCCGAAAAAAAAAAGAATTTGTGCCCGGACAGTTGGTGTTGTTGTTTAATTCCAGGTTGAGACTTTTTCCTGGAAAATTAAAGTCAAAATGGTCCGGGCCATTTCGCGTAAAAGAGGTGAAAAATTTTGGGGCTGTTGTGATTGAAGACTTGGCAAAGAAGAACAATTGGACACTAAATGAACAACGTTTAAAGGTGTATCTTGGCGGCCTAATTGATCGAGACAGCTGTGCCTTTCTCTTGGATGTTCCGGTGTGAGCATCCTGGACCGTCGAGCTTATCTGACATTAAACAAGCACTTATTGAGAGGCACCTCAACATTGTAAGTATTTGCTGTTTATTGAGTATGTTTTGTGGAATCTACATGAGGAAGCATGCTAAATTTGACCTTTGGCTGCTGTCCTGTTTTTTATCAAAATTCTGTCATGCTCGCTAGCACGTTCGCTAGGCGAGCATGCAGCGAGCCTTCACTACCTGTTCGCTAGGCGAATGGGCGCGTATCTGGAACTTTTAGTTATTGGTGGGCCACTCTTGTAGGCCCAAAATCAGTTTTTCTTTTTGAAATTAAGTATTTCCCACTCACTCTCACTTTCACACTTTCACTGCAAAACAAAAAGCACAAGAGCTATCCTCTCTACTCCTTGCAAGCCCTAATTCGTGTTCGCTAATCTCTCTGCTGCAGTAAGGTTTGAGCAATCTCCTCTCTTTCTGTTCTTCATTTTTGTAATAGTAGGAACATTAGGGTTTAGGTAGATTTTGATAGTTAGAGATTTGTGAAACTTTAGGTTTGCATGTTTACCAAGAACGATTCCATTCATGTTTAATCTGGTAGTTCTTGAATTGTTTTCATCGAATTTGGGATTTTGGATGTTGGGGTCCAAAACTGTGGCTGATTTTAGCATTTTCGCAGTGCTCGCTAGCTCGTTCGCTAGGCGAGTCAGTAGCGAGCACTCGCTATGGACTCGCTAGGCGAGCAAGCCAGCGAGCGTGACAGAACTTTGTTTTTATTTTTGATTACTGATGAGCTTGTGCTACTATTTGTTGTTGTCTTCTGTGTTTGTTTTGCAGATGGCCTCAGGTAGTCATAGCAAGAAAACAAAGGTTGCCAGTACCTCTCGTACGGTCCCGATTCAATTCGATACGGAAATGTTCATAGGGCCAAAGCAAGTTATCCGTTTTGGGACGCTGCAAAAAAGGAAGATCCTTCCTGAGAAAAGGTTCATCATAGACCCTCAAGGTGAGTACGACACTTTTCCTGGGCTGATCAACAGTAAGCGGTGGGCCATATTGGTTTCCCCTCTCGAGAACTACAGCATAGACATGGTGCGCGAGTTCTACGCGAATGCGCTGCCAAATGATGACGAACCCTTCACATGTTCTACAAGAGTGATGGGCCGTCAAGTGATCTTCGACAGGGATTCCATCAACAGAGTGCTAGGTGAACCACTTATTCTGGGAGCCAATGAATTGGATAGGTATACCCGAGACCTGAGGTTGCATAGGAACACCGATACCATATCCGCTGCCCTGCTGATAGAGGGGAAATCGGTTGAGCTAAATCAAGCTGGTCACCCTTTGAGATATCATAGGGAAGACATGATTCCTTTAGCTCAATTGATTTTACTTTTGGTCCTTACAAACATCATGCCAAAATCCCACACATCTATCGTGTCGATCCCAGTGGCACACCTTGTCCATAGCATTCTCACCAACGTCCAAATTGATGTAGCCAGGATTATTGCTAATGAGATGAAGTCCATTGTTGAGAGTGGTCTTAAGTCGAGGTCGCGTGTTAACTGCCCCCTTACTTTTCCCTGCCTCATTATGGCCTTATATACTCAGTCGTGGATGAAGATTCCTTCCCGCAGTTTGGTAAAGATCCTGGCCCCCATTGATGATAAGTATGTGGACAAGCACTGTAGGGCTAGGAACTACAGGGGTGGTGCAGCTGCTGGTGCCAGAACTACTGATGGTTCCGATGTTTCTTCTCAAGGGTTCGACCCTTTTCAGAAAGCAGTGTGCAACTATAATTGGGATTGGATGGCGGCATCACAGCGGGCTATGATGGATATCCATGATTCTATGCAGGTTTTGTAGCTCCAGATTCGAGACCCCTCCATTGAGCGTCCCTTGATGACGCGTGAGCAGTTCTTGCAGCACGCGAACTGGCCTGTGGACATGCCTGTTTTTGGAGAGGGGGCGGGTGCTGGTGGTCCTATTGTTGATGATGATGCTGAAGATGATGATGAGACTGATGATGTTGAGAGAGAGGAGGATTATGATGATGACGGTTCTGAGGAGGAGTCTGAGTCCGAGGAGGACTGAGTTGTTTTCTTTTCAGTTTTAGTATTGTATTTTGTTTTATTGTCGGATATTTTCTGTTTGATTTGATTATTGTGGTTGTACTTTTGGGGTGTTCAGTCCCCCGTGCACACTATTTTTAGTTTATTGGTTAATGCTTTGTTTAAATTATTGTGTTTATTTTAAATTATTCTGTTTAATGATTTTTGTGGTTGATGGGTGTCAAAACCTTCTAGATTGGTTACTCTCTGAAAGAAGTATCCAATGAAGGTGCATCTGAGCTTGGATGGCAATGATAAAAATAAACAAGCGAATATGGATAAGGTACATGATTACCTTCGGTTAGAACTTTAGAATGCATGAAGAACTTTATTCTTGTTGTAACTGAATATTGTTCTTTTTGAAACATGATTGAATGAATGATTCACTTAGTACTTAAGACCACAAATTGTGAGGAAACCTCCATTGTTCAAATAAATGCTGGATTCTAATGAACTATGTTGATTCGTTTTGTTCATGTTTTGTCTTTTATTATTGTGAACTTGTGGAAGCAATTAGACATGATCAAGGCATTGTTTCTTTAGAGCACAACCAGTTCCACACGCAAGCTACCCGTGAGCAGAGAGTATTTGTTAACCCTCCCTTGAGCCTAAACTGTTGAATCTCAGCTTGAAACAAAGCGAGATTTCAAAAATCTTTTTCTTGAAAACCTGCAAATTTTTTATTATTGTTCTTTTGCCGTCAAAAGTAAAGAGCATTCACTTAAAGAAGGAAGTAGAAGATAAGTTGGGGAGAACGAAATTGTAAGTTGGTAGTTTATCACAACTCTCGAAAAACCAAGCAAGCATCGAAAAGAAATTAAAAAAAAATAGAAACACTTGTTTTGTAAATATGGTGTGAAGAAAAAAAAATATAATCAAAAGAAAAGAATGAAAATGAATGCTTGCTTGGAAGAAAAATTTTGAGAAAAATTTTTTGAGTTGTGGAATAAGAGTTGTGAAGGTTTCAAATGAGAAATAGGTAAGATGAAGTTGAGATATGTAAATAATTGTATAATGAATGTCTCTTTTGCGTCGGCAACTTCATTTTCAATGGCTTTAGATATGTCCCTTGTTTGTTAACCTGACCAAGCTACAAACGAAAAAGACCTTAGTGATCTTTGTGCTTCCGCATTTTCATTTGTAATTGTTAGACATTGTATGAATTGAATTGAGTTTGGCATTGTTTGTTGGAGAGTGAGATTGCACCCGCGGTTGTAAATGCGTGATCTCTTCAGCCCTTATTCGAAGAGGAGTGATAGAGTGATTCATTCAGGATATTGTTGTTGTTGATTGATACATGTTTTGCATTGCTTTAAGATTTTAGTTTTTGTGTATTGTGTTGTTCTAACCATTGGAGACTTGTATCTAGTTGAGTTGTTTGTTTTTGAGCCATTTGATCCAATTTCGGAAAAACCTTTTTCTTCAAGCGAATCCTCTTGTTCTGCGAGAGGCATACTTTGCTTGGGGGCAAGCAAGATTCTAGTTAGGGAGAGTTGTTAGATGCCCAATTGTGCTTATTTGAGCTATCAAATGTGGGCATCTTCCGCTTTTTTTTGTGCAATTTCGGTTCAAAACCGCCTTGCTTTTGTTGATATGCGATATGTCGTGAAATGCTCTTATTCCTTTTAATTTTTGTGTTATTGTGCAGTAATTGAGCGTGAATGAGCAAAAATTGAAGACACAAGAAAGTTGACAAAGGAATCAATAAATTTCAAGAGCAAAAGCATGTTCGCTAGGCGAACATCTGGCGAGTGTTGCAGCGAGTTGTTCGCTAGGCGAGCATCCAGCGAGCTGCTAGCGAACACTCCCAGACTTGGGCAGAACCAAAAATGCATTATTCGCTGGCAGCGAAGCAGGTGGCGAAGAACTCACTAGGCGAGCACCTAGCGAGCAAGTAGAGAAACATTCCATAATATTTTCCCCAGCCCTCGCTAGCATGTTTGCTAACCGAAGCTGTAGCGAACATTCGCTGTTAGCTCGCTAGGCGAATGAAGCAGCGAGCGTGACAGGATAACAACTTTTTCTATATATAACCTTTGTACTGTTTAAACAAGATATCATTTTTTAACTTTTTTTTTGCTGCATAAGAGATTTTGTGACCTAGAAACACAAAAACCTCTTATTTTCTTCATTTCAAAAGATTAATCCACGAAAAGAAGGTGGATTCTCATCCAAGTAGGATTCTTTGAGTCGGATGTTCATCAACCTTCTTCCGAATATTCTTTTGCAAGCTACCATGAAAATGAGTAGGTAAGTTCTTCATTTTGTCAAGGTTAGATGTAGGTAATCATTAAGCTTTGTAAGTATGTGGAGGATCTTTGTTTGTAAACTCTTGGATGATGAATATATGGTGAAAACCTTGCTTTATCTTTAACTCTTTGCATTGGTTTATGATCGAGAGATATGTTCCAACTCTTGACCTAGGTTTTCATCCTTCTATTTTCCTAAGCTAGAGATAGTTTCGAATGTGGTTGTTCACGAAAAATGTTAAATCTAAATGTTGTCATTTTGATAGATTGTGTGAGAGATCAACAATGGATCAAAATGGGATAAATCACAATGTGAGTTAGAGATAATCACATTGGGAGGATGTTGTGAATGTGTTTATCATCTGAAGAAGTTTATACTTATTGTTGATCGGACATATACAAGCAAAGTGATTACCGAACCCTAACTTTGGCAATCTTTATTAAATTGTAAAATCAATCTTTTACCGCGATTCAGTACTTTTTATGAAAAGATGTCGTTACTAAAAACCAAACCCCTGTCGTTACTAAAAAGTTAAGAACTCGATAACTGTTGAACTGCGACAATATCTTATATTCCCTGTGGAGACGATAACAAAAACCCGACACTTAACCACTGTCAAAACCAACATTAGCATAGCTAAAGGGAGGATTCTTTGGGTTTCTTGCGTGTAAAGATTTTGGAATCAAAACATCTTTAAGAAGACCCAGACCTTCTCCTTTACTTACTTTATACATCATGAAAGCAACCTAAGTTCTCTTAAGACTCATTGTCAAGAAATCTTGAAGTGCCATAACTTACTCAATCAAAAGTTCCTTAGAAATCCTTTTAGCTTGAGCAGTTAGATTTCTTTCCAATGTCTTAGCAGTTTCTTATAAAAGATTTCAATTCATCTTAAAGAGAATCAAGTTTTTTTCTTAACAGCCTCATTAAATTCTGAGTCAGAACCTGGCTAGGATTTTGAATAAGAGAGTGTGTCAACCATAAGTACAGGGTTAACAACATCATCTTGTCTGTCTGAATTTTTCCTTTTGTAGATTAGGACAAATGATTATGGAACTGGAACCTTTAAAGTTAGAACTTCTACCATAGAAGTTGTTGAAACCTATTTATGATACAATTAATTTCCTCATCATCAAATTCCCCATTAGAAGCTTCTTCTAATTTTTCTGACACATGAGGGTCTAGAAGTTTTTATCACCAGATCTTTCAGCATTAGACCTCAAGGCAAGAGATTTGGGTTTCAACACAGGTTCATCACCATCATTTCCATTTCAAGGCTTTAATGGTTACAAATCAATCTTTCAAGGTCTAGAATATTCAGGTATTTACCTTCTCGAATATAGGTAACCTTGAAGTTGTATCTTACAAGAAAACTCCTCAAGATATGTTACCAAACCAACACCATTGATCTTCTAGTCAATGATGTCTTCAAGAGTGTCCCACAGCTTATCATCGCAACCAATGATGTGAGTGGACATCTTGCTATAAGTAGATTAATATTAAACCAATACTTTTTGCCAGAAGCACATTTTTCTCACAAGCCAGTCTTAAGCATTAAGGGGTCCTTTCATACTTACAAAGGAACTGACTTAAAGTAGAAATGGTTTTTTGATTTCTTCAAAAAGTACACTTGTCCCACGAGTTAGTTTTAAAGATTAAATATCCCTTCATACTCACAAAACAAGTGATCTAAATTAGAAACAAGTTTCTTAACCCATCAAAATTTGAAAGAACTCCTTCTTTGGTTATACAATAGTTCCTTCAAGGCCATGTGGTTATGTTTAGGCATTCGACTCAAAACTAGCATGACCTTCTTCAACTTATCTTCACTTCATCCAAGTTGGAGCTCTTAACTGAGTAGTTTTCCTCACTGGATATTTTATGTTTCATTGTTAAGTGAGAAAGAACAGTTGAGCTCTCATACTAACTAAAGGTGGTAAAAATACACAGATTTTCAACCATGTTCAGAGTCTGATATCAGGGTGAGTAAAAACAGTGAAAATTTTACTTCCTTTTCTTAACTCTGTTTTAGAGCATGAGGTGTCAAGCTCATATTCTGATGCAAGTAAGAGACTAAATCATATTAGAGTATGACTTTAGAGTATGTTTGCACAGTGGAATATAAATCCAGAAGTAAATAAAGAGACACATAATATATCATGGTTCCTCTCAACTGAGCGTAGTCCATTCCCCTTGCATCACAAGAGCATTTAACTATAATCAGCAGCTCAATACTTCATGCTCAATCCCACGGAAAAGAGACGTTTGCTCAAGCCCTCAAGCATGAAACTTCCTTGCCTAAACTACCCGTTCAGGACATCCTGCTCAATCATTCAGATCAAGATTTCATGCTCTTCCTGCAAGCATGAGAATTCAATTACTCAATCATCCAGATTGAGACTTCCTGCTCTGTCCGTAAGCATGAGACTTCAATTGCCTAAACATCCAGTTTGGAACTTTTTACTCTGTCATCAAGCAAGATACTTCAATGCTCAATCACATAGAATGAGACTTACTCTGAGCACAGAGGATAGAGTCTTTATATTTTCTTATAGAGGAATATGGTATTAACCTTATGTTCATATAAGTGCTTCTTGGATAAGTAAATACACAAAGGTTTACACTCTTGAGAAGATATGAGTTGTTTGCTCCTAAGTGTAGAAGAATGAAGTTTTCATTCTTTTTATCTCCTTGCACAAATTATCATCTTGTTGTTCTTTTCTGTTCTTGATCATATTTATATATTATTCCTTTAGAATATATGTGACCATGTCTCGCTCTACTCTAACACACTTAACCCTTATGCTTATGTAATCTTTTGAAGTGTGTATCTCTCATCTATCTTTTCTATAAAACATAGATTCTTTTAACTCATTTCATTGAACTGGTATCACATCCATGTGAACATATTCACAAAATCTTGAACTCACATTCATTCTCTTGAGAGGTAGAGATTCTGTTCAGAGAGATGTTCCAAGAACTTATGAATATTTTTAATCTTAATCTTTAAATAGATACTAAGAATATATTCGTTGAAGATTGAGACTACCATGGTACAGATAGCCATTGAATGTATTTAGCTTATTGACAATAGAGTGAACTAAAACTCAACTAGCATGAAGACGTTGAAAGTAGCAGAGCAGAGTTCTGAACAATTGGAAAGAGAAAATCCTGACAATCTTACTTTATGATAATTAGACATAAAGTATTGTACTTTTGTCACATAATCTTCTATGGATAACTTCTGATCGAATTCTTCTTGTAGATGTTTGTTGAAGCTTGCTCAGAGTCATTATTATCCTTATACTTAGATTTCTGAATCAGAGGCTTTTACAGAATTAGTTAAAGCATGATCAGAAGTTAAAGTATATCTTTAGAACGTGGTTGGGATGAGACTTCAGAGTCTCGAGTTCATAGGTTCTGATTCTTACCTTCATTAGAGTCTTGATCAAAACTAGTCTAAATTGATCACTTTTAGTGTAGATGACTTGATGTAGACAAATTCCTTTGAAGCAATATCTTCAGAATTTCTAATGACGCTTGTTCAAAAGTTGCAGAGTCGTTCCTTATAATAGAGTCTTCTTGCTTGAAATGATTCTAATCTTCAGAGCTTTGTTGATCTTTGTATTCCTTGTAAGCTTAGGTTCAGCATCCGAAAGACTTGAGTTGACTCTTCTGAGTCTGAAAGCTTGGTTTTGATCCTTCAGAGTCACCAATAAAGACATTACACCAATGAATTCGATTCTAAAGGTGTTTCCTACATCCTACACATTACTTTATTGATATCAAATAACAAAAAATGCGAGAAGTCGGCTCAAAACTGTGGTAGCAACCAAGCTTTAATTATTGTTTCTTCCTCAAAACCACAACTCCCTTCTATAAATGCTAACTAATGACTCATATCCATGTACACTAGTTTCTAATCCTAATGTTTTGTTTAGATTAGAATAGAAAGTGAAAGAAAAGAAAGTTTAATGAATAAAAGTGAGTGAAAAGTAGAATGAGTTTTTAGTTGTTTGATTAAAGTAAAAAAAGTAAGAAAGTAAGAGGAAAAAAATGTGAGATATTTATTAGGTAACATAAATTATCCAAATATGTATCAATAAAATATATTTGAAAATATGGATAATATTGTCTTTTCAATATCATTATTTGTCTCTATGGAACTTTTCTCTCATAGTTGAGTGGAAACAAAAATGGATGTGAGACTAAACAAAATTATAATTCTTTTTACTTTTAATGCTACCATGCTCAATCTTTTCTTTCATAATTACTAGAAGTGGAAACAAACACACCCTAAAAAATCACACTCAAACTCCTATTTATTTGATCTTTAAAGTGTTTGAGATACATCACTCATTCTACTGCAAAGTAGTTGTCATCTTACATCACTCACCTGTCAAATCAAAAGTAGTTGTTGTCCTACGTCATACGCCACTCTTACTTATATGATTTTTAGAGTGTTTGAGATACATCACATATTCAAAGTAGTTTTCACCCTACATCACTCACCTATCAAATCAAAAGTAGTTGTTGTCCCACACCATACGTCAGTCACTCACCTTCACTCCTATTTATTTGATCGTTAGAATGTTTAAGATACATCACATATTCTGCGAAATAATTGTCGCCTTACGTCAGTCAGTCACTTTATTTGATCTTTAGAGTGTTTGAGATACATCACATATTCTGCAAAGTAATTGTTGCCCTACGTCACTCACATATCAAATTAAAAAGTAACCAATCACTCACCTTCACTCATATTTATTTTATCTTTAGAGTATACGTTACTCACTTCAAATTAAAAAGTAATCAGTTATTCACCTTCACTCCTATTTATTCTTTAGAGTATTTGAGATACATCACATATTCTGCGAAATAATTGTCGCCTTACGTCAGTCAGTCACACACCTTCACTCTTATTTATTTGATCTTTAGAGTGTTTTAGATACATCACATATTCTGCAAAGTAATTGTTGCCCTACTGTTGCACCCCAAAATTTGCCTAACCTTTCTTTATCTAGCTTGTGTTTCATTGCATTCATTTTAGCATTTCCATTTTCATGGCGTTGACATGTGTGCAGGAGATCAAGAGGTATGACTACCAATCAATGGCTACACAAGGCTATGAAGCTAGCTAAGAGCCTTATTCAAGTGTTCAAGGGTTGATATCCTCATCAGAGAAGCCAAAGTTCCTCAGAGGAAGGGGTTGGATATAAGTGTGTACATCTCCTAACTTGAAGGTTGTGAGAGGTCATCAGATGATTCTGAATCCATGGGAGAGGACCTAGAGCCTTTAGAGTGCTCATGAGAGGTATTGAAGATCATTTTGAGTCCTAGACAGGTCATCATGCAAAAGATAAGAAGCTACAACCAAGATGGGTGCAACTAGGGTTTCATTTGGTCAACCCTAGGATAACTGATGATTTGAGGAAGGTTGAGACCTAATTCCAAGGCCATGTGATCATGGATTGATGTCTTAAGATGCCTAAGGGATGATTCCAAGGTCAACTCATCATGAATCAAGAGTGTGAGGAGTTCCTAGGCTAGGGTTGCTATGCTTGACAGTGTAAAATCCCCTGGTTTAGTGCCTAACTTCAAGACCACATAACTCAATATGGGATGTTCATCTCACCTTGACCCTAACATGATTGTTGTAGGGCATGATCATAGCTTTAATTTGAGTACTAGAAGTCCTTGATAGGGTTTATAGAACTCAAGTTATGAGCCAGACAAGTTACAGGTCATCAGAGGAATGTGAATTTGGGGCTTGAAAATCAACCAACTTGCATGACACTTTTGACCTAGAAAGATGATTCTCGTGAACTTTTGGCCAACATAAATATTGTTCCTTATCTTCTTAGATTTCTAGAAAGTACTAGAAGTCCATGATTAGATTTGTAGAACTAAAGTTATAAGCTTTGCAAGACAAGGGTATTTTGGGAATTTGGAATTATAGGTCATATTTGGTTATGGGTCAATTTCATCAACCTAGACATCTCAAATAGACTTTTGATCAACTTGAAAGTTGTTCAAAATGGTGTTATTAGTCTAACCATGACCCAAAGATTCATTGATATGGATTGAATTGAGAAGTGTATGAAGAAATTTGAAAAAAAGATCATTAAAGGCATTAAAAAAGAAAAAAATTCAAAATAAATCATAAGTGTTCAAAAAATGACAAGTTGGTACATATTTTGATTGGAAATAACATTTTGAACACAATGACATTGCTAGAATTTCAATTTGACTCATATTTCATGGACTTTCTTTTGGTTGCTTCATGATGAAGTTACACATCAAAGATTGACCATTGGATGAAATCAAGCTTTCAATCTGATCCATTCACCTTCACCAAGTGTTATGCAAGCCATGTAAGTGAAAATGAAGCTGAAACAGAATAGGAATCATGACTGCCATGGTTGCACATTGAAGGAAAATTGAAATTTTGGATTAATCAAATTGGGCTTCCATTGGGCCTGGGAAGTATCCAAAACAATCATATATAAGCTCAAGGTCCATTTCAGATCGTTTTTGGTTGGCATTTGGTGAAGAAAACGGTTATGGCAGTTGAAGTTTGAAGCTTCCAAAGTGAAAATTGTGTTTGCAATTCAAGAGCGTTTCAAGAAGAATTAAGGATTTCCATAGCACCAGCAAGCTTCAGTGAAGGTTTCTGCATATTTTGGCATCAAGATTCGCATGCTAGCACCTTCAATTTCAAGCTTCTTTTCAGGTTTGTTCACTTCAAAATTCCTCTTGATTTAGGTTTGTTTAGAATGAATTTGGCATGTGGTTAGATTATAGATGTAACCTAGATCGTTTCAGGATTGAAATCTTGAGGTTTATAGGTGATCTAGGATTGGATGACATTTCTGTTTAGACTTGTATCTGGCTTTTCTTTGAGAGTTAGCAAGAATTGGATAGATCAGAGTGATCCTTGAGAGGTGAGGAAGAGTTCTATGGAGAGAATTTGGAGTTTGATAACACTTGTGGAATTGAGGATTTTTCTGTTCATCATCGTGTTTGATTATTCATGGAGAATCAGTGAAAATGGAATGGATCTTGATGATCAGTGTGAAGAGGTGAGTGGATTCGTGTAATTTTCATTAAGTTTAGTGAAGTTTGAATCCAGAGCATGATTGCTCTCGCCGGAGAAGACGGTGGAGCTCTTCTCCGGCCACCGCGAAAGATTTTCCCTCCTTGTACCAGTTCAAATGAAGAAGAAAGGTTGGAAATCGTTGGATCTGTTTGAATTCATGGACTTGGTCTTAACATCCAGCAGATATGATTTAGCTTGACTAGGTCTTCGTGAGGTGGCACATCCTGGAGCCTTAGATCTGCATACTTTTTCAATGAATGAATATGATTAGAACCTACCATAGGCCTGAGTCAATGAGATCCACCTGACCATATATCAATACGCGGCGTTTAAATAAATGAGGTGGCACGCGCTTAGCCTTTAGATGAGTAGACTGGTAATCTGATCCAACAGCTGTGATATTTCCTGAGTTTCTTATTTCTTTTAATTCATTTTATGATTTCTTTTATTGTTTTTATCATATAAAATGCATAAAAAATAGAATATTGATCAGAAAATTATGGAAAAAATATGTGAGTGACCCTTGTTTAATTCCTGATTTTTCCATGCTGTTGGATTCTATTTCGGTGTTGTTTTCAATTTAATGTCCATTTTTCTATTTTTAATATTGATTAAAAATGCATAGAATGACTTGTTGCTTGCTGATTTTATTACTAGTTCATGCTTTGGAATTTGATGTTGATCTTTTGCTGGCTGGTAGTAGACACCTTGATGAGATTATAGAAATTTTGTGGTGATTTTTAGGTAACTCTAAGCATAGTTTTGAACTAGGTTTTTAGAGCCTTCCCCACTTAAGCTTTCACTTGACAACTTTTGGTTTAGAATTTCCTTAGTGCCCTTAAACATTGATTTAAGCTCTGGATTTTTTACCATAGGTTCCCAATACCTTTAGAATCACTTAGTATTTTTTATAGATTTTTAGGAGTTTATTTACTATTTTAGTTAGATTTTACATCTAGGTTGTTTGTAGGATGCCCCTAGCATAGTACCTCCCATAGTTGAACTTCAAAAGTGACCTTTAGTTCATGATAAGTTTGCAAATCTTTTCTGATGGTTTAGTAGACATGTTGATGCCTCTGTAGATTGAATCTTAAGTTTTAATTTGGTGCATTAGTTCCCTTTAGAGAGTTACTTTTAGAGCTTGTGGAATTAGGGTTTTTTAGAGCCTTTAGAAGTTTCTTCCCTTTTCATAATTGTGGTTTGCTTTGGTTTGCATTCCATTTCCTATCCAATGATGCAAGGTTCCTTTGTGGGAGCCTAGTCCCTCCTTTGTAAGGACTGAAGGCCTACCACAAAAGGTAAAACCTTTGAGGATACCAATCTTAGATGAGTGGTTGAGTGTCATGATGGATTCCCTTGGTTTCCATCATGCTTCCCCTCATCATGCAATGATCTTTATGTTGATTCATATCATCTCTTGATGGAGCAAGTTGAAGCTTGAAGATGAAGTCCTCATTCCCTTCTCTCCTGATGGATATCTAGGACAGATAACTTGGACTAGAAGACAGACTGTCGGACTGCTGGAGTGTTGTTGTGCTGCTCTGCTGTGTTTGCTGTTTAACTGTGTCTGTGTGACTGTTTATTTGGTGTGTTGCATTAGAATAGGCTTCCATGTAGTTGGTTCTAGGCCTAAGTGCATTGAAAGGTTGAGCTTTCCTCCCTTTTCTTGTTTGCATGAGAGCTTGAGTCTGTCTCCCTCTGCTTGCCTGTTACTGTGTGACTTTGCTTGTTGGCTGAAGGTTGAGTTTGTCTCCCTTGCCTGTGTATTATGTTGCTTTTGCGTGATTGCTCTAGAGGTTGAGTGAGTCTCCCTCTGCTTGTATTGTTGTATCGCATGTGCATCTTTACTGTTTTCTTTTCTGTCTATCTGCTTTAGTGATGTTTAGTTGATGTTGTGTCTGTTGTCTGTTTCCCACTTGACATGATCCCCTAGGACTCTCACTTCCTTTGATAAGGAAGTGATGATTAGACTTTAGGATGAAGCCTTTGCATGATAACATCTAGGAGTTCCCCGTTTCAAACCTCAACCATAGGATGAATCCTTGGCATGACAACTGTTAGGACTTGATAGTTTCCCCTTAGTTGTGCCTTCTCCTTCTCATCTTCAAACAAATCAAAATACAGTAATAAAGGTTAATTGATATCGTACGTTACGAGCCTTAAGCTACTTAGGAAATGGTTGTTGGAAGGTTTCCTTCCAATAATCAGGATGTTTAGTATGGTACCCTTTGGGTGACATGCGACGCATTCACTCCTAGGTCATAGTCTCTAGTGCGATATTAGTTGCAAACATCCATAAAAAACATTTCTTCCGTAACAGACAGAAAACAAACTTCAAACCTCTTTTTGCCCCGTGGGCCCATAATTCAAAGGAAAACTTTTCTGAAGAAAAGAGTGTCGTTAAATCTCAGTTCTACCGCAAACGGTAACGCACGAGTCTTTGACGAGCAAGCTGCATACACCAAACTGCTGGAACTGTTTGTTAACCCTACTCGGAAAAACAGATGAATCTGAACCCCCGTAAGCCGTATTATCCTGAACTACGTAAGCTCTGATCTCTCACATCAGTTGAGAGTACGTAGGCACAATACTGACGTATTGGCGAGCCACCTTCCCCCGTCCCGTTACCCGTAGTTAGCCGAACTACGTTGACTCTGATTTCTCGTTCTCTGACGAGAATACGTAGGCACGAAGCGCGATGCTTTGCCGAGTCGTTTTCTTTTCTTTTTAAGCCAGCCTTGATAGGTAGATAGATAAAACCAACCCGTTAGATAAACACAACAAGCGTGAATCCCGTTGAGTATAGGGATGGCAAACAAACCCGGGCCCGCCCACACCCGCTCGGGCCCGCCCCGAAATTAACGGGGGAAATCCGATTTAATTGGGTGTGGGTGCGGGTGCGGGTGAAACCCGGTTCTTAACTACGGGTGCGGGTGCGGGTGCGGGTAGACACTAAGACCCGCCCGCACCCGCCCCCGCTCCGCCCCAAATAATATATTTTATTTTGATTTCCTTATTTTATTTATTTATTAATTATACTTTTAATTAAGTTATTAATATTCTTATTGCAATTAAAATAATAAAATTAATCAAGTTAATATTTATTTATTAATTAAAATTTTAATTAAATAATTAATTAATTTATTAAAATAATCAATTTTTTAATTAAATTACTAATTTTTATTATAATTAAAAAAATAATAATTTTTTGCGGGTGGGGGCGGGGCGAGTGCGGGTGCACCCGTTTTCTACTGGGGGTGGGTCTGGGTGGTAAATTTTCACCCCCGATTGGATTCGGGGGCGGGGGCGGGTCTGTTACATGGAGGCGGATGCGGGTGCGGGTATAGTTAAACCCGCCCCCGACCCGCCCCGTTGCCATCCCTAGTTGAGTACAACGGACGTGAGGGGTGTTAATACCTTCTCCTTGCATAACCGACTCCCGAACCCAGACATGGTTGCGATGACCTTATCTTATACCGTTTCATCAGGTTTTTCCGATCGTTTCCTTTCCCTTTCTGTGGGACAAATAACGAAAGGTGGCGACTCTTTTGTTTTGCCGGCACCTTATTTTCGCAGTAACGACAGCTGGCGACTCTGCTGGGGACCAATAGCTGCTGGGGACTTTTTCCATCCCCTATGTTGGGACCGTTTCCCATCTCCTATGCGAGTCAATCCTAGCGCTTGCGTGTTTATCTGTTGGGTTTGCATTTGTTTATCGCATTTTGCCTTCTGCATTTTATTTTCAGTATAATATGATTATTTGTGCTGTTGTGGGAGAGGCTCTGATGAGTGATAAGCCAGACCCAGGCTTGAGTGTATACCTAGCATTAGTTGTGGAAAGTAGTGGGCGCGTGCATGCTTTGCATGTACTAGTGTCTCACAAAATCCACGCTCAGACAAGATTCTCCCGGTTGACTTCTTTTCCGGCCCTTTGGGCTTGAGGGGTTGTTGGTTTGGAGGGTTGTCGACTCTGGGGACCGATCATTTGTGACTCAGCTAAGTGAGGCCTCTTCAGGGAGTGATGATGCCAAACCAAAAATGGTGAACGTATCATCATTTCGTGAAAGTTTGTGACGTTGGGAAACGCATAGGATGTCATACCTTATCAGTGGATAGGATTCATACCTGTGAGCGGGGTCGGGTTATTGCAGGAAACCTTAACCTACAGACAACCTGGTTTTCTTGACAGTGAATCAGTATTGTTGGTATCAGAGGGTTCTTATCATCAAAGATGTGTTTGTTCTTGACAGAGCATAATTATGGTCCTCTTCAGGGTTTTGTTGTCAGAGCAGTGTTGTGGCTATGTTGAAACAGAGCCTTGGTCTCCTCAACAGCACTCTTGATCTCCTGCTGCATGATTGCATCTTGCATTTTTGCATACTCATTGGCATCCCATTAACGTGTGTCTGTGTTGCAGGTGCATATACTATCCCCCGGTTCCAGTAATCTTGCCCTCTGTTTGATAGCATGGAATCATTGAAGAAGAATGTGGCTTACAAGCTCCCTACCCCAAATGTTACTTTCTGCTTAGTTTGATTACCTTGGCAGATGATACAGTGAAAGGGGAATTCAGGAAATCGTATGGGAAGTTGCTCAGTCTGGTTCGTAAACCTTCAGTCTATGAGTTGAATGGGTTGTATACATTGCTACAATTTTATGAATCTCCGCTGAGATGCTTCACTTTTCCAGATTTCATTCTTGTGCCTACCTTAGAAGAGTATGCTGAGTTGTTAGGTGTACCTGTTAAGAATCAGATGCCATTTGTTCACATGGATGCTAAGCCTAATCTGGCTAACCTAGCTACTGCTCTTCATCTGGATGCCTCAGAGCTGCTTCTGACCTCATGGAATGGAGTTCCTGGTTTTTCTCTACAGTTTATGGTTGGGAAAGCCCAACAGTGCGCTAAGGACGGTTGTTGGATCGTATTCAACGTTATTCTCGGCCTCTGCATCTATGGGATCATCTTGTTTCCCAACATGCCAGACTTTATAGATTTGGACGCCTTCCATATCTTTGCATCGGGAAATCCAGTGCCCACCTTGATTGGTGATTTATATCATTCTGTTCATTACAAGAATGAAAATAGAAGGGGTAAAAATGTGTCGTGTTGTGCACCCTTACTCTACAGATGGTTTGATAGCCACATGCCCAAGAAGGGTCTCTTCGTTTCCTCTGCAGCCACAGCTGAGTGGTCTGAACTCCTAATGGGTTTATCAGTAGAGAGCATCGTTTGGTTTGATCAGGATATGTTAGGTACTGAAGTCATCTACAGCTGTAATGGTTTTCCTAATGTGCCCCTAATCGGAAGAAGAGGTTGCATTAACTACAATCCTTCATTACTTGTCAGACAGTTTGCATACGCCTTGAGAGGCCCGCCAAAGGACGAGGAGGTGCAGGAATATCTGTACCTCACAGGGCTCCTAGATGGGGATATGTTAGCCAAGTTCAAGCATGCTTGGAACGACATCAGCAGACGAGGGAAGGCACGGTTAGGTAAGAGCAACAACCAAGCTTATCCTCCTTATTTGACTTGGATTCGAAGCAGGGCAAAAACAGTATAGATGCCTTTTCCACCTGCTAAGCAAGATTTCCCTCCAGTGGTTGAAGAACCTACTACGGTGTCCATTCAGAAATACAATCAGGTATTGGCTGAGAAGGAAGAGCTGAAGAAGACCAATGAGGAGTTGGAGAAAGAGCTGGTTCAGCTTAGAATTCAAGGTTGTCAACGATGTGCTTGCCACCAAAAAGCAGAACCTGGATAGTGCTTACCTGAGAATCTCCAAATTCAACCAACAGTGGAATGCCACTATAGCCAGCAACAAAGAGCGGGAGGATAAGCTGAAGCAACAGATCTCCAAGTTGAAGGCTCAGTGGAAGGCCAGTGAGAAGAAGTTTGATGATGAAACTGCCCGTAGGTACGCCACTGAAGACATGTTGAACAAGGATATTGTGAACCTGACGGATCGCAAGCAGAGTTTTGAATCTAAGAAGCGAAGATTAGAAGACTGTTTTGGCAAAGAAGAGTGGAAGGACTCCGTTGAAGGTCTTTAGTACACTATCATACAGAGGGAGTCACTTGTCGAAGGGTTACTCACTCGGCCTGATCATCCCAAAACGAAGGGGTTGCTAGAAGAGTTTCTCGCCCGTGGCCGCACTTGACTACTTTGTAATCCTTTGTATTTTCTGATCATTGTTGTATGCTGACCATCACCAGACTTGTTGGTCGAGGTCATGCTGTTGATTCTCCATGTATTCAGTGACATTGTATGCTACCTTGTTGGGCTTTATATATATATATATATATATATATATATATATATATATATATATATATATATATATATATATATATATATATATATATATATATATATATATATATATATATATATATATATATATATATATATATATATATATATATATATATATATATATATATATATATATATATATATATATATATATATATATATATATATATATACGAGACGTTATTTCCATGACTGGATCCAGACTTCTTATTCTCATCACTGGCACTCTGGCACTAGAATCGGGGGAGAAATCTCCCTAAGGCACAGACACACGTTTGCATTTGCATGAATCATTTGCATTACAGGTACCTCGAGCTGTTTTTTTAACCCTTCATGTATGCAGGTTATTTCAGGATTGAACGAAGGCAGATTCATCGGTATTCTACAAGAGCAAATCAAGCCAGAGTAATGGAACAGGTTCAGACTGACATTCAAGAGCTCAGGGAGAGGATGGATCGTTTTATGGATCTCATGCAAGTGGTCACTAACGGCCAGGACCAGCTCAGGACTCTGGTGCAACCTCTGATTGCACGCGTCGACAGCAACGGCGTTCTACACGATGGGAATGTGGTGAACCCTCCGCTTGTCGAGACCCCTCATGTTGGCATCCCTGTGACTGGAGGGAATGGAAGTGGCAATGGCAATGTTGTTACTAATATTGGAGCTAATGGGAATACGACTGGAGTCGGAAATGGCATCTTTGAGGCCAATGGTAATGCTGGTATAGGCAATGGCAATACTGGAGGAACTGGTAATGCTGGGAACGCTAGTGCTGGTAATCTGTATGGTCTTGATGTTGCTGGGTTTGCTGCTGGAAATGGCCATCAACCTTGGCATGAGGATCGTCAAGAGGACTTATTCTCAATGAAAGAAGCTGAGGGCGAACTGAATTCTGAAGCCCGTTTAAGGTTCAAAGCACTCGAAGACAAGATGAAGAGTTTTGAGAACTTGAATACTATGGGCGTTGACATGACCAAGCTGGGACTGATCTCAGACTTCAAGGTGCCTCCCAAGTTTAAGGTACCCGACTTCGAGAATTATAAGGGCACCACTTGCCCCCGTGTCCATCTGAGGTCGTATTACCAAAAGATGTCTGCACATTCTGAAGATGAGAAGTTGCTGATGCACTTCTTCCAGGACAGCTTGTCGGGCCCCTCGCTGGAGTGGTATATGGGTTTGGAACCCACCAGTGTACGTACATGGAAAGACCTTGCTGAAGCATTCATACACCATTATCAGTATAACAGTGGTCTGGCTCCCAACCGGGTTCAGCTACAAAATGTTTTTCAGAAGAACAACGAAGGATTTAAAGAGTACGCCCAGAGGTGGCGTGAACTGGCAGCGAGAGTTCAGCCACCGATGGTTGAGCGAGAACTTGTCGAGATGTTCATAGCTACTCTTCCAGGAGTTTATTATGAGAAGCTTGTCAGTGGTATGTCGGGAAGCTTCTCCGACCTCATCATCACTAGAGAACATGTAGAGAATGGCATCAAACTCAGAAAGATTCAGGGTGTAGATGTATCCTCAGCTGGAGGGGGAAAGAAACCTTACAGTGGTAAGAGGCGTGAAGGTGAGACAAGCTCAGTGTCTAATGCTCGGGGAAAAGGAAAAGGACAGCGCCAGCAGGTCGCTAGCATTACTATTCCTGCTGTCTAGCAACCTCAGCAGCAGCAGAACCAGCAAGGGTACCGGAGGTACCAGAACAAAGCACCTTTATCAAGTCGTCATCTTGAGACCCCACCTATGTCATATGCTCAGCTTTTTCAGACATTGCTTCAGTTATAGCTAGTTCAGAAGAGAACTTTGGCTCCCTTGACAGGGACACCTCCACCGGGCTACGATGCGAATGCGGGATGTGAGTTTCATTCGGGGGCACCTGGCCACTCGATTGACAACTGTACGGCATTCAAGCACAAAGTACAAGATATGGTTGGCACCAAGATAATCAACTTTTCTGATAATGTTCTGAATGTTACGAAGAACCCTATTCCTAACCATGGGGGAGATGGGGTTAGCGCCATCATTGAAGAGGAAGATTCGGACTTATTGACTGATGTCAAGGACCTGAAAATACCACTTGGTTTCGTTAAAACCAAGTTGATGAAGAAAGGTATTTTCCCGGGCTGTGAAAAGTTGTGTATGGATTATGCGAATCATTCAGACGGCTGTGATCAATTGATAGCATGGATTCAGAGTTTGATGAATGAAGGAATTCTGAATTTTAGTCGGATGGCTGAGAACAGATCAGGGGAAGTAATGCTGAAGCAGAAGGATGAGGTTGCCACTATCACCATACCTCATAAAGCGATTACCATTTCTGCATCGAGGCCACCTACGATCACCATAACGAAGGCTGGGCCTATACTATTCGAGAGCACTAATGTTTTTCCATGGCACTATGGGGCAGATATCTATTGCAATGGACAGAAGTTGGAGTTGGAGCCATCCGGGCAATCTGTTGACAACCTAGTCGAGACTAGGGGGATAACGCGTAGCGGAAGAGTGTTCGCTCCACCAGAGATTGTGGGTGACAAAGCTGACAAGGCTGAGAAAGCTGACAGAGGTAAAAGTAAGGTCGTTGAAGAAACCTCCCATGAGGTAGGAAAAGACCTGCTTGTGAAAGACGCTGAAGAATTTATGAGACTGATCAAGAAAAGTGATTATAAGATCGTTGATCATCTTCATCAGACGCCGTCTAAGATCTCTATTCTGAATCTTTTGTTGTGTTCCGAGGCACATCGCAACGCTCTGCTGAAGGTTCTGAATGCAGCGTATGTACCACAAGAGATCTTCGTCAACCAGCTAGAGGGAGTAGTTGCTCATGTGAATGCTGGGAATGGATTAGGGTTTACTGACCTCGAGCTGACACCGAAAGGAAGGAACCACAATAGCGCCTTGCATATCTCGATAGAATGTCGAGGAACATTCATGTCCCATGTGTTGGTGGACACGGGATCATCGCTAAACGTTCTCCCTAAGAAGCACTGATGAGGTTGGATACGAGAGGGCTGATTTGTACACCCAGTGATCTGGTGGTAAAAGCGTTTGATGGAACTAAGCGAACTATCTTTGGAGAGGTAACTCTACCCATTCAAGTTGGGCCAGAAACCTTTGACACGGTCTTCTATATCATGAATATCATGCACGCCTATAGTTGTCTATTGGGTCGGCCATGGATCCATTCTGCGGGCGCAGTGACTTCCACATTGCACCAGAAGCTGAAGTATGCTGTGGGGGGCAGCACCGTGACCGTCTGTGGAGAAGAGAACATAATGGTGAGCCATTTGTATTCTTTTAAATATGTTGAGGTGGATGGCGAGATCCAAGAAACTTTGTGCCAAGCGTTTGAAGCCGTTAAAGTCAAGGATGCGATTCCGGTGATGATCGAGAAACCTGAGATGAATCTCTCTTCATTCAAGGAAGCTCGAGTTGTTGTTCAAGCTGGCTCTGCCCCAGGCTGGGGGCAAGTTCTGGAAATCCCTAACAAGCAGGATAAGTTTGGGTTAGGGTATTCTCCTTCTGCTGATGCTTCCTTCTCTCGCGGTGCACTGTGCGTCAAAGGGCCAATTTAGTTCACAAAAGGTGGGGTGATATTTGAGAATGTCAACGCTGTGTCTGAAGATGACGAAGATAGTGATTGCGGCCTGGACTCCTGGATTCAGCCGTGCAAACCAGGCCAGAGCCTCAACAACTGGTTCGTCCAGGATATCATCCAAGTGACGCGTAAAGAGTAATGCTTTGTCTTTTCCAATTATTGTACAACCTTACGCTCTACCCGGGGCATAATGGTTTTATTGTCAGGGCCTTGATTGCTTATGCATGTACATATTATCAATAAATCAAAGGGCGTTTTCTTTGCATTCAAATTTTGTGATCTCTGTTATTCCTGTTTTACTTTTGTTTTGAAAAACAATAAAATGGCAATACAGTTTGTGCTAACCTGCATATCCTCTGCTTAAGCTTAACCCTTGTTATTGCAGGATTCACACTACAGATGACATCGACTCTGAACCTTCTACGACTCACTTCGACTTTGATTGCCCGATATATCAAGCTGAAGAAGAGATTGATGAAGATGAATGCCTTCCGGAAGAGTTGGCCCGATTGTTGAAACAAGAAGATAAGATCATCTTGCCTCACGAGGAAGAGATTGGGATTGTTAATCTGGGTTCTGAGGAACTTTTCAGAAATGTCAGGATAGGAGCTGCATTACAGAGCGATGTCAAGAGAAGATTGGTCGAGATGCTTCGAGAGTATAGTGACATCTTTGCTTGGTCGTATGAAGATATGCCCGGACTCGACACTGACATAATGGTCCATCATCTACCACTGCGAGAAGATTGTCCTCCTGTTAAGCAGAAGCTTAGAAGGACACGACCAGATATGGCCGTTAAGATCAAAGAAGAAGGACAAAAGCAGCTGGATGCTGGCTTTTTAGCGGTCACTACTTACCCTCTGTGGGTCGCCAACAAAGTACCTGTACCGAAGAAGGACGGTAAGGTGCGGATGTGCGTTGATTATCGGGATTTAAATAAGGCGAGCCCTAAGGATGATTTCCTGCTCCCTCATATTGATGTGTTGGTCGGCAATACATCTCAATTTTCCGTATTTTCGTTCATGGATGGCTTCTCCGACTATAATCAGATCAAGATGGCGTTGGAGGACATGGAGAAAACCACGTTCATTACACCTTGGGGGACGTTTTGCTACAAGGTAATTCCCTTTGGTCTGAAGAACGCAGGGGCCACTTACCAGCGAGCGATGGTCACTTTGTTTCATGACATGATTCACCATGAGATTGAAGTCTATGTTGATGACATGATTGCAAAGTCCCAAACGGAGGAGGGACATCTGGTCAATTTGCTGAAGCTTTTTGAGAGACTTAGGAAGTTCAGGTTGAGGCTAAATCCTAACAAGTGTACTTTCGGAGTACGGTCTGGAAAACTATTGGGGTTTATTGTGAGAGAAAAAGGCATTGAGGTTGATCCTGCTAAGATAAAAGCAATACAAAACATGCCGGCGCCAAAGACTGAAAAAGAAGTTTGTGGTTTCCTGGGAAGAATAAACTACATTGCGAGGTTTATATCTCAGCTCATGGCCACGTGTGAACCGATGTTCAAACTATTGAAAAAAGATCAGGCGATTATCTGGAACGAGGATTGCCAGAAGGCATTCGATAAGATAAAACAGTATCTACAGGAACCTCCAATTTTGATACCCCCAGTGTCCGGAAGACCCTTAATCATGTACTTGACAGTTCTTGAGAATAGCATGGGTTGCATTCTCGGTCAGCACGACGAGACTGGCAGAAAGGAGCATGCCATTTATTACTTGAGTAAAAAGTTCACAAATTGTGAGTCTCGTTACTCGATGCTGGAAAAAACGTGTTGTGCACTCGCGTGGGCTGTCAAACGTTTACGACAATATATGCTCAATCACACGACCATGCTAATTTCAAAGATGGATATGATCAAGTACGTCTTCGAGAAGCAAGCACTTTCGGGCAGGATTGCCAGGTGGCAAATGGTGTTGACGGAGTACGACATTCAATACGTTTCCCAGAAGGCCATCAAGGGAAGTGTATTGTCTGAATACCTTGCCGAAGAGCCTATCAAAGATTATCAGTCGATGAAATTTGAATTCCCTGACGAGGATATCATGTTTCTCAAAATGAAAGATTGTGACGAACCGCTTCCCGACGAGGGGGCAGATAGGAAGTCCCAGTGGAAATTGATATTCGACGGTGCGGTTAATTCGTACGGAAGTGGTATTGGGGCAATCATTATGACTCCCCAGGGATCCCACATCCCGTTTACTGCCAGATTGACTTTTCCAGTCACCAATAACGAAGCAGAGTACGAGGCTTGCATCATGGGTTTAGAAGAAGCCATTGATTTGAGAATCAAAAACCTGGATGTATACGGTGACTCGGCACTCATTGTTAACCAAATTAAAGGGGAGTGGGAGACTCGTCAGTCGAATTTGGTCCCGTACATGAATTATGCTAGAAGGCTGCTTCCGTTTTTCGATCGAGTGGAACTCCATCATGTGCCTAGAGATGAAAATTAGATGGCTGATGCCTTAGCCACGTTGGCTTCGATGTACAAAGTCAATTTTTGGAATGAGGCTCCAAGAATTGTCATTTCCCGTCTTGATAGACATGTATTCGTTTTTGCAATTGAGGAAGCCTCTGATGGCAAGCCGTGGTTCCATGATATCCAGACCTTCCTTATGACTAAGGAGTATCCTGCGGGAGCGTCAACCCAGGATAAGAAGACTCTGAGGAGGCTGTTTGGAAATTTCTATCTCAATCCTGATGGAGTTCTATATAAGAGAAACCACGATCTCGTGCTACTCAGATGTGTGGACGAAAAAGAAGCGAGTTTGCTAATGGAATAGGTCCATGAAGGCACATTTGGTACGCACGTCGGCGGACATGCTATGACGAGAAAAATCCTACGAGCAAGATATTATTGGCTGACGATGGAGTCGGATTGCTTCAAATTCGCGAAGAGATGTCATAAATTCCAGATTTATGCTGATAAAATTCATGTGCCGCCGTGCCCGTTGAATGTCATGTCTTCCCGGTGGTCGTTCTCCATGTGGGGCATTGATATGATAGGCAAGATCGAGCCCACTGCATCTAACGGTCATTGCTTCATTTTGGTAGCCATCGACTACTTCACCAAGTGGGTGGAGGCAGCCTCGTATGCTAATGTGACCAAGCAAGTGGTGGCTAGATTCATAAAGAAGGACATCATCTATCGATACGGAGTTCCCGAGTAGATCATTACTAACAATGGTTTGAATCTGAATAATAAGATGATGAAGGAGTTATGCCAGAGCTTCAAGATTGAACATCACAACTCATCACCTTACCGGCCGAAGATGAATGGTGCGGTTGAAGCGGCCAACAAGAACATTAAAAAGATAGTACAAAAGATGGTTGTGACCTACAAAGATTGACATGATATGTTGCCTTTTGCATTGCACGGTTATCGTACGACGGTATGCACATCAACCGGGGCAACTCCTTTCTCACTAGTGTATAGTATGGAGGTTATCCTACCGTTGGAAGTTGAGATTCCTTCTTTGCGAGTTTTGGTTGACGTAAAGCTTGATGAGGCAGAATGGATTAAGAACCGATTAAATCAACTCAGTCT
The DNA here is from genome assembly GCA_963859935.3 of Lathyrus sativus. NCBI lineage: Eukaryota > Viridiplantae > Streptophyta > Magnoliopsida > Fabales > Fabaceae > Lathyrus > Lathyrus sativus. The sequence goes on along the minus strand of OZ012740.1, from coordinate 316,197,435 downwards.
GATGGATGAGAAGAGATTGGCATCGATTGCGTATGTTCGTCTGTACCAGAGCCGAATGATGAAAGCTTATAATAAGAAGGTGCGTCCTAGAAGCTTTCAGACGGGTGATCTCGTCCTGAAGAAGATTCTTCCACCACATTCCGATCACAGGGGCAAGTGGACTCCTAACTACGAAGGTTCATATGTCGTCAGCAAGGTCTTCTCTGGAGGAGCCTTGTTGTTATCCACGATGGATGGCGAAGATTTTGCATCCCCTATGAACGCGGATGCAGTTAAAAAATACTTTGCTTAAAAATGACCCCTGGAAAGAAAAAAGAATATCCAGCCAAAAATGGGGCATCCCGGCGAACCATAAAAAAGGAAAAAGGTTCGGGCAAAAATTAGGGATAAAAATGAAAAGATGTAAACCCGCAAAGTCGAAAACCTGGAAGGGCGGCTTTGGCAAAAAAAGGTATCCCGGTGAATCGAAAACCCAAAAGGGCGGTTCAGGCAAAAGTTAGGGATTAGAAAAGCAAATGACTGCGTTCCGCGTGTGAACTTTCATTATTTAGTGGTTTGGGAAGACCTGAGGGCCGTTTATCCAAATCAATCTCTTCTGAAGCTGAAGCGTCGGAGAAGTATCAAAGTTGAATGGGTCATAGAGGGATCAACTCATGGTGTTCGTCTACGCCACCTTGCCGACATTTGTGTATACTGATGTATATTTATGTTTATATGCTTGCGCAGCTTCCTCATTTCAGGAGCTTGCATCTGTTGTAAAACATTTTGCCCATTCAGGGGCTCGTTATCAATAAACATATACTATTCAGTATTTCTGTTTGTTTGTTTAGCTTTTATCTGTTTTGTTTGCGAAAAAGAACGCCCGATGTTTTTGATAAAATGCGCATACATAAACTTGCTGGCCTAGGCCGATAATTGTTGAAGCATTGAATTACCTGAACATTGTCGCAGGATGATAACCTTGATAGGTCCCTTTTGTTGCACCCCAAAATTTGACCAACATTTATTTATCCATCAAGTGTTTGAAGGTTGATACCTTCATCAGAAATTTCAAGAGATCCTCAGAGGAATTGGTTGAAACCAAGGTTGTGTGCTTCATAACTTGAGAGTTATGGGAGCTCCTCAGATGATTCTGAGACTTTGAGAATGAACTTAAAGCTTTGAGAAAGCTTATGAGATGTCTTGAAAGCCATCACGAAGCCCAGAGAGGTCATTATGCAAGAATTCAGAAGATTCAACCATGAATGGTAGAATTAGGGTTTTGACTGGGTCAACCCTAGGTCAACTGATGATTTGGAGAAGGTTGAGACCTAATCCAAGGGCCATGTGATCATGGAATGAGGTATTGAGATACTATAAGGATAATTCCAAGACCAACTCATCATGACTGAGGAGTTTGAGAAGTTTTAAGCTAGGGTTTCTAAGGATTGTCAGTGTAAAATCCCCTAGTTTGATCCCTATCTTCCAGGAAGTTTTAGCTCAAGATGTGATTGATATCTCATCTTCCCCACAACATGAATGTTGTAGAGATTGTTCTTAGCTTTAATTTGAGTGGTAGAAGTCCTTGATAGGATATGCATAGCTCAAGTTATGGTTTTGACAAATTACAGGTCAGCTGAGGTGTGTGAATCTAGGTCCTTGAAAGTCACCCAACTTGCAGACAACTTTTGCCCTAGTAGGATGATTCCTATGATCTCTTAGTCAACATGAATGTTGAAGAGCATCTTCTTAGCTTTCTAGAGAGTACTAGAAGTCCTTGATAGGATTTGTAGAACTCAACTTATGGTTTGAACAAGACAGGGGTATTTTGGTCATTTGGTGATTATAGGTCATTTTAAGCCAAGGCCATATCTCCTATTTCCAAGCCTCAAATGAAAAAACTCAAAACATCAAAGTTGTTCAAAATGGGATTTTAAGCCTAGAAAAGTGGTCATGAGTTGTTGAAAAAGCTTGTAGCAAGGATTTACAAGATTGGGTAAAAATGACCTAAAAATGACTAATAAGTTAAATGAATCCAAGTTGGAATTTGGTTTGGGAGATCCACAAATCCAAAATAGGTCATCCAATATGTCATTTTGACTCCAAACATCATTTTAAAAACAATGGTTCAAGTAGAATTTTGATTTGAGGTCTTAAAATGGGGGCTACTTTGTAAAGTTCATGCTTGCATATTAAGGAACCTTTGAGAGACTTGGCATAAGGCAAGGTTTAGCTTGTTTTTTTCACTCATTCAATCCCAATATCTCATGTAAGGAGTTTTTGACACAAAATTGAATGTCTTAATGCATGAAAGGAGATGATCCAATATGTCATTACAAGAGAAGTTCCATAACATTCTAGCTCTTTCCATAAGTTTCTAGACTATTCCATTGGTTGCTATAAGAAGAGTAGATCACAATGAGGAAAAGGTTGGTGAAAGTTGCTGAGTCCATTGAAGACTTTGAAGACCTTGAGGAGGAGCTTAGTTTTAGCTTTTGTTTGTTCTGTTTATAGGATCATAAGTACATAGGTAGAGCTTTAGATAGAATAATTCCATTCAATAAACAAGGAGTGTCTTGTTCACCTCCTTCCTTCTCCATGATATAAAGTCCCTTAAGGGTGTTCACCTCTCTCCTTTGGAGGGATTAGTGACCTGGCCCTATAAGGTAGAACTTTGAGAGAGCCCTTCCCTTTGATGTTAAGTCCTCAATGGCATCCTTTGGAAGTCAGTGAGCACTCTAACATCCTCATCTCATCTTGTTGATTAAATCTTGTTTGCTGGAGCATTCGGGTTGTTGAAGATAGCAATGAAGAGTATTAAAGATTTGATGGAAGATCTAGAAGCCGTTGAAGATAGAAGTTGAAGCTTTGAAGAGGATGATTCCCTGGAGGTTGTTGAAGTCTGAAGACTTTGTGAAGATCAAGTTGATACTTGAAGATCCCTGAAGATAGTGAAGCCTGAAGGTGGAGCTGATCAAGGAAGCTGAAGCTTAAGGGAGAAGATGAGTTGATACTCATGTTGTAGGGTTGATACCTAGAAAGCAATTGATGATTGAAGTCTGAGGACTGAGTTGCTGCTGGAGGAGCTGAGGCTTTTTCTGATTTTCTTTTCTGTATTGTGTGTTTTGTTTGATTTGTCTGTTGCATTAGATTAAGTCCATCTAGAGTAAATAGAATCTAGGAGCATGATTGCATTAGAGGTTGAGTTGCTCCCTCTGCTTGTATTGTTATTGCGTGGCTTTGCTTGCGGGTATTCGGTAGAGCCTAGCTCCCTTGCCCATGTGGTTTGTTTGCCTGATGGCCTTTTATTTCTTTTATCTGTATGATTGCAGTTTACTGTTTACTGCTTGATAGCATATTGTTTATTTTCAGTATGATTACTGTTATTTCATGACTGGCTTGAGGTTGAGACGAGCTTGTGGAGGCTGAAGCCCCACACATATTTCCTCCCTCACTTGCATTGCATGCATTTTACTGTTAAGCTGATGCTTTGTCTGTTTTGGTGTATCATGGACATGATCCCTTAGGACTCTCATTTCCTTTGATAAGGATTTGATGATAGACTTTTAGGTTGAAACCTATGCATGACAACATCTAGGAGTTCCCTGTTCAAATCTCAACCATAGGATGAATCCATGGCATGATAACAGTAGGACTTGATAGTCTCCCTCCTAGTTGGGCCTGTTCTCTTCTCATATCAAAACAGTTTAAAATACAGTAATCATGAATGATTTCTTTCGTACGTTACGAGCCTTAAGCTATCTGAGAAAGGATTGTGGGAGAGTTTCTTTTCCACAGTCTGGATGTTTAGTATGGTACCCTTTGGGTGACATGCGACGCATTCACTCTCAGGTCATAGTCTCTAGTGCGGTTGAAATCGCAAACACAATAAAAAACACTTCTTTCAAAACAGGAAATAAACCGTAGTTTCCCGAACTACGTTCGCTCTGATCTTCCATACCGTGTGGAAGTACGTAGGCATAGGATGCGATATCCTAGCGAGCAACCTTTCCCCCTTAACCCATAGTTAGCCGAACTACGTTGACTCTGATTTCTCGATCTCTAATGAGAATACGTAGGCATAAAGTGCGACGCTTTGCCGAGTCATTTTTCTTTTCTTTTTCAGCCAGCCTTGATAGGTAGATAGATTATAACCAACCCGTCCAAGTAAACAAACAAGCGAGGATCCCGTCGAGTACGACGGACGTGAGGGGTGCTAATACCTTCCCCTTGTGTTACCGACTCCCGAACCCAGACAATGGTTGCGATGACCTTGTCTTACCCTTTTTTCGTCAGGTTTTTCCGATCGTTTCCTTTCCCGCTCTGAGGGATAAATAACGAAAGGTGGCGACTCTTCTGTCATGCCGGCACCTTATTTTCGCGCAAGCGACAGCTGGCGACTCTGCTGGGGACTTGATAGTTCCTAGGGATCCAACGTCCCAAAAGCGAGTCAGTTTTGGGATCCAACGTCCCTTAAGAGAGTCAATCCTACCGCTTGTGTGTTTGCTTGTTGGGTTGCGTTTATTTATCGCATTTTTACTTCTCGCACTTTATTTCCCGCATTTTATTTTCAGTATAATATGATTATTTGTGCTGTTGTGGGATGGGAGTTCTGATGAGTGAGAAGCCAGACCCAGGCTTGAGTGCACTATAGACTTAGAGTGGAAATTAGTGGGCGCGTGCTTGCTTTGCAGGCACTAGTGTCTCATGAAATCCATACTCAGACGAGGTTCATCCGGTTGGCTTCACTTTCAACCCTTTGGGTTGAGACGGTTGCTGGTTTGGTGGATTGTCGACTCTGGGGACCGATCATTTGTGATTCAGCTAAGTGAGGCCTCTTCAAGACTTGATGATGCCACTCCTTCTGGGAATCGTATCGTCAGTTTTGAAAGTCTGTGACGCTGATGAACGCATAGGATGTCGTACCTTGAGTTAGTTTAGGGCCATACCTGTGAGCGGGATTGGGTTCATTGCAGGAAACTTTGACCTTCAGACTACCTGGTTTTCTTGACAGTGAATCAGTTATGTTGGTACCAAGGTTCTCGATGGCAGATTTGTCTGTTCTTGATAGAACAAGTTTTTGATCAGAGGATCTTATCATCAGGTGTTTGTCTGTTCTTGATAGAGCAGGTTTTGATCAGAGTATTGTCGTCAGTGGTTTGTTCTTGATGGAGCAAATTTTGAGTGGGGTCTGAAGATCTCATCAGCAGATGTTGTTTGTTCTTGATAGAGCGGATTTTGAGTGGGGTCTGAAGATCTCATCAGCAGCTGTATGTTTGTTCTTGATAGGGCAGATTTTTGATTTGGGGTCTGAAGACTTCATCAGCAGATGTTTCTTGATCATACATACGAGGTCCTTATTATCAGCCATTTGTTCTCGACAGAGCAGAATTTTGATCTTATGTATATGGTCCTATCAGATGGTCATTATTAGCAGATCAGATTAGTGGTCTTACACCGGGGTTTTCTTCTCATCAGTGATTGTTGATACAGAATCTCCACAGCAGCTCTCCGGATATATTATTGCATTGCCTGCATTTTGCATTAGTTTGCATGTTCATTTGCATTCCATTAACGTGTGTTTGTGTTGCAGGTACCGTTTCCCCGATCCAGGATTTCTCGCCTCCTACTGTTATTATGGCCTCTCTCAGAAAGACTGTTGCGTACAAGTTCCCGACCCCTGATGTGTCGAAGTTGACTGGGTTCATAGCTCTAGCAGGTGATTCTGTGAGGGATAGGTTCAGGAAGTCTTATGGCAGGTTGCTCAGTCTGGTCTGCAAACCTTCTACGTCCGAGTTGAATGGGTTACATGCTCTTCTGCAGTTCTATGACCCTCCTCTGAGGTGTTTCACTTTTCAGGACTTCGTTCTCGCGCCGACGCTGGAAGAGTATGCTGATATGTTGGGTGTGCCTATCAAAGGGCAGATGCCTTTTGTCCACATGGACGCTGAGCCTGATCTGGCTGGTTTAGCTTCTTCACTCCATTTGGGCGCCTCTGAGTTAGTAGTGACGAGTTGGAACAAGGTTCCTGGGTTCTCCCTGCAGTTTCTGATAGCTAAAGCTCAACAGTGCGCTAAGGATAAATGTTGGGATGCATTCAATGCCATCCTTGCTCTATGTATATATGGCATTGTCCTGTTCCCCAACATGCCTGATTTCGTAGACTTTGATGCATTTCACATCTTCGCCTCAGGGAATCCAGTCCCTACTCTGATCGGAGACGTCTATCACTCAGTGCATTACAAGAATGAGAACCGGAGAGGGAAGAATGTATCATGCTGTGTACCGTTGCTGTACAAATGGTTTGATAGTCATTTGCCCAAGAGGGGTTCCTTTGTCTTATCTGCAGCCACAGCTGAGTGGCCTGAGCGTCTGATGAGTTTGTCTGCAGAAGATATTAATTGGTTCGTTGACAGAGACAGGTTAGGCACCGAGGTGATCTTCAGTTGTAGTGGGTTTCCTAATGTACCTCTGATAGGTAGGAAGGGTTGCATCAACTATAATCCGTCATTGCTAGTTCGTCAGTTCGCATATGCTTTGAGGACTCCACCGAAGGAGGAAGAGGTACAGGAATCTCTGTACCTCACGGGTGCTCTAGAGGGGGATTTGTTGTCCAAGCTTCAGCGTGCGTGGAACAGTATCAGCAAGAGGGGAAAACCTTTGTTAGGAAAGAGCAACAGTCAAGCCTACCCTCCTTATTCAGCTTGGATCAGAGCCAGAGCCAACGCTATAGGGATGCCATTTCCTCATGTCAGACCAGAGAGTCCTCCACCAGTCGAAGAGCCTACCACTGTGTCCATTCATCAGCACAACCAGGTATTAGCCGAGCGGGATGAACTGAAGCGGGCGAACGCAGAATTAGAGAAGGAGTTAGCTCAGCTTCAAAGTGAAAGGAACGAAGTCGTGCATGCCTTCAAAAAGCAAACAGAGTCGGTAAACCAACTGGGTGCAGACTTGGCAAAGCAGATTGCTGATCGGGAACGCTTGGGTCAAGACTTCAGGGCTGTTAATGATGTACTAGCTACGACGAAGCAGCATTTTGAGGAGGCATATCGGAGGATATCTAAGTTCGACCAGCATTGGAAGACCTCCCTGGCCACCAGGAAGGAGCGAGAGGACAAGCTGATGCTGCAGATCTCTAAGCTGGAAGCCGAAGTCAAGGACAGTGAGCGAAGGTTTGATGAAGAGACCGCCCGCAGATACGCCGCCGAAGGCCGACTCAACAAAGCCCTTGCTAACCTGAAGGAGCATAAGCTGATGTTTGAGTCTAAGAAGCGGAAACTGGAGGACTGCTTTGGCGAAGGAGCTTGGGAAAGTTCAGTTCAGGGGCTTCAGCACACCATCGTGCAGAGGGAACTACTCATCAAGGGGTTGCTCACTTTGCCAGATCATCCAGAGACGAAGGAGTTATTAGCAGAGTATCGCGCCCGTGGCCGTACTTGACTAGTTGTATTCCTGTTGTTTTGATCTTTGCTGTATGCTGACCATCACCAGACTTGTTGGCTGAGGTCATGCTGTTGATTTGTTTTGTACTCGCTGATACTGTGTACCGCCTTGACAGGCCTTTCCATATATATATGAGATTGATGTTTCCATGATTGGGCTCAGACTTCTTCCTCTTATTATTATCAGCACTGGCACTAAGGCACTAGGATCGGGGGAAATCTCCCACGCACACAGACACACGCATGCATCTGCATGAAGCATTTGCATGGCGTACATTTTATTGCTTTTCCTAACCTTTAGTGTTGACAGGTTTTTCAGGTTCACAGGTTCCGAGCTGCTTCCGGTCTCCAGGATTGATCAAAGACTCATTCACCGTTACTCAACTCGCGCTAATCAGACTAGGATCATGGATCAGGTGCAGTCAGATGTTCAAGAGCTCCGTGAACGGATGGATCGTTTTATGGAACTGATGCAAGTGGTCGCTAACGGTCAGGACCAGCTTCGTACTTTGGTTCAACCTCTGATCTCCAGGGTTGATAGTAATGGCATACTTCATGGAGGGGTTGTGCCTACTCCTCCTCCAGTGGACGCTCCACAGAATGTTGTTCCTGTTGCCGGGGGCAACGGCAGTGCTAACGGCAATCTGATGACTAATATCGGACTCAACGCGGCAGGCGTCGGCAATGGTAGTCTGGGAGCCAATGTTAACATAGGGTCGGGCAACGGCAACGCTGGTGTCGGAAATCTGTTGGTGCCTCAACCGTGGCTTGAGGACCATCAGGATGACGTGTTTTCCCAAAGAGGTGTAGAAGCATAGTTGAATGTTGAAGCTCGACTCAGGTTCAAAGTGCTGGAAGACAAAATGAGAGACATTGAAAATCAGAACACATTGGGCGTTGATATGTCCAAGCTCGGGTTAATTGCTGATTTCAAGGTGCCTCATAAGTTCAAGGTGCCTGTCTTTGAGAAGTATAAGGGTACTACTTGCCCTCGTGTTCACCTTCGATCTTATTATAGAAAGATGTCCGCCTATTCTGACGATGAGAAGTTGCTGATGCACTTCTTCCAAGATAGTCTTTCTGGTCCATCCCTCGAATGGTATATGGGCTTGGAGCCCGCTACAGTGCGCACGTGGAAAGACCTCGCTGAAGCGTTCGTCCTCCACTATCAGTACAATAGAGACTTGGCCCCCAACCGAGTTCAGCTCCAGAATCTCTCACAGCGGAACAATGAAAGCTTTAAAGAGTACGCCCAGCAGTGGCGTGAGTTGGCTGCTCGGGTTCAACCGCCGATGGTTGAGCGCGAGCTAGTGCAAATGTTCGTGGCTACCCTTCCTGGAATCTACTATGAAAAGCTGGTCAGTGGCATGTCGGGGACATTCTCGGCTCTCATCACTATGGGCGAGCACGTCGAGAACGGTATAAAAATCGAAAAAATTCAAGGCGAATCATCCTCAGCTGGAGGAGGTGGTAAGAAACCCTACGCTGGCAAGCGTCGAGAAGGAGATGCCAGTGCTGTCACCAATGCTCGGAGAAAGGGCAAGGGCCCTCAGCAGCAGATTGCTAGCATAAATATCCCAGCGGCTCCGCAGCAGCAGCAGAATCAGCAGGGGTATAGGAAATATCAGAATCGGGCTCCTTTGGCAAATCGTCACTTCGAAGCTCCACCTATGTCGTATGCGCAGCTTCTGCAAACGTTGCTTCAGCTTCAGTTAGTGCAAAAGAGGACGTTGGCTCCCTTGACAGGGGCACCACCACCGGGGTATGACGCAAATGCTACTTGTGATTTCCATACTGAGGCACCAGGCCATACGATTGAGAACTGTAAAGCTTTTAAGCACAAAGTGCAGGACCTGGTAGACGCCAAGGTCATTAACTTTTCTGATAGTGTGCCCAATGTCACCAAAAACCCTATGCCTCATCATAGGGGAGGCGGAGTAAACGCCGTTATCACGGAGGAGAGTGCATACTTGCTGACTGATGTCAAAGACTTGAAGACGCCGCTTAGTTTTGTCAAGGCTAAGTTGCTGAAGAAAGGCTTCTTCCCTGGATGCGGAGAGTTATGTATGGCTTGTGCTACACTTCCTGATGGGTGTGAGCAGCTGGTAGAAGGTATCCAGAGTCTGATGTCTGAGGGTATTTTGCAGTTCAGCCGGAGCGTTGAAAGTGCATCAGGGGAGGTCGTGCTGAAGCAGGCAGATGAAGTTGCCACCATCACTATTCCTCGTCAACCTATTACTATTTCTGCGCCCCGACCACCTACCATCACTATTACTAGAGCCGGGCCAATCCCATTCGAGAGCACTAACGCCGTTCCATGGCATTACGGCGCCGAAGTCTACTGCAATGGTCAGAAGATAGAGCTTGAGTCGTACGGATCGACTGTGCAGAGTCTCGCAGGAGTCGGTGGTATTACTCGAAGCAGTAGAGTGTTTGCGCCAGCAAAGGTTGCTGCAGAGAAAGTGGTCCGAGCTGACGCTGTGGATAAGGGTAAAAGCAAAGCCGTTGAAGAGGTCCCTTGTGGGGCAGAGAAGGATTTGCTAGTTAAAGATGCCGAAGAGTTCATGCGGTTAATCAAGAAGAGCGACTACAAGATTGTAGATCATCTTCATCAGACTCCGTCAAAGATCTCTATTCTTAACTTGTTGCTGTGTTCTGAGGCGCAACGCAACGCATTACTGAAGGTATTGAACGCTGCCTACGTGCCGCAGGAGATATCAGTAAATCAGCTAGAAGAGGTGGTAGCCCATGTTAACGCTTGCAATGGGCTGGGATTCACAGATTTAGAGCTGACTCCTAAAGGGAGAGATCACAACAGCGCCTTGCACGTCTCGATAGAGTGCAGGGGCACGATCATGTCGCATGTCCTGGTGGATACGGGTTCGTCGCTTAATGTGCTGCCGAAGAAGGCACTAATGAAGTTGGACACTCGTGGATTGCTTTGCACGCCCATTGATCTGGTGGTGAAAGCCTTTGATGGAACTAAGCGCCACGTTTTCGGAGAGTTGACCCTGCCGATTCAAGTTGGTCTGGAGACGTTCGATACGGTTTTCTATATCATGGATATCATGCCTGCCTACAGTTGCCTCTTAGGTCGGCCATGGATCCATGCTGCTGGTGCCGTGACGTCCACGCTGCATCAAAAGCTCAAATATGCTGTCGGGGGAAGCATAGTAACCGTCTGCGGTGAGGAGGACATCATGGTGAGCCACTTGTCATCCTTTAAATATGTTGAAATGGACGGCGAAATCCATGAAACTCTTTGCCAAGCATTTGAAACCGTCAAGGTGAAAGAGGTAGCTCATGTCGTCGCAGAGAAGCAAGAGATGAATCTCTCCTCATTCAAAGAAGCTCGGGCCGTCGTCGAAGCCGGTTCCACCCCAGGCTGGGGGCATGTGTTGGAGGTACCGATCAAGCAGGATAAGTTTGGATTGGGGTATTCTCCTGAAGCTGAAGCTTCATCTTCTTCATCTTCGTCTCGTGGGAAGGGGCCGATCCTATTCACCAAGGGCGGAGTGATTTTTGAAAGCATCAACGCAGCGTCTGAGGACAGCGGGGATAGCGATTGTGATCTTGACGCCTGGATTCAACCAAGCAAACCAGGCGAGCGCCTCAACAATTGGACCATCAAGGAGATTATCCAGCTGACAAGTAAAGAGTAATGATTTGCTTTTTACAATCTTTGTACAACCCTGTGTCCTGCCCGGGGCATAGCGGTTTTATTGTCAGGGCCTTGTTGGATTATGTACATGCATTTTGTTAATAAATAAAAGGCGTTTTCTTTGTACTCAAATGTTGTGTTCACTGTTATTCCTGTTTTATGTTTATTTTGAAAAACAGCAAAATGGCAACGAGGTTTGTGCTAACCTGCATATTCTTGCTTTTAAGCTTAACCCTTGTTATTGCAGGATCCACATAACAGACGACATCGACTCTGGACCCTCTACGGCTCACTACGACTTCGATTGCCCGATCTATCAAGCCGAGGATGAGATTGATGAAGACGAGGACCTTCCGGAAGAGTTGGCCCGCTTGTTGAGACAAGAGGAAAAGGTTATTCTGCCTCACGAGGAAGATATTGAGATCATAAATCTGGGTTCTGAAGAGCTCGTCAGAAATGTCAGAGTAGGGGCTGCGCTACAGAATGATGTCAAGCATAGACTGGTCGAGATGCTTCGAGAGTATAGTGACGTCTTTGCTTGGTCATACGAAGATATGCCCGGACTTGACACAGACATCGTGGTTCATCGCTTGCCGTTGCGAGAAGATTGCCCTCCAGTCAAGCAGAAGCTTAGGAGGACGAGACCAGATATGGCTGTAAAAATCAAAGAAGAAGTCCGGAAGCAGTTGGACGCAGGATTTCTAGCCGTTACCACTTACCCTCCGTGGGTCGCCAATATAGTGCCTGTACCGAAGAAGGACGGTAAGGTTCGCATGTGCGTCGATTATCGGGATTTGAATAGGGCGAGCCCTAAGGATGATTTCCCGTTGCCTCATATCGATGTGTTGGTCGACAACACAGCCCAGTTTTCCGTGTTTTCGTTCATGGATGGCTTCTCCGGTTACAATCAGATTAAGATGGCACCGGAGGACATGGAGAAAACGACGTTTATCACCCCCTGGGGAACATTTTGCTATAAGGTAATGCCCTTCGGTCTGAAGAACGCAGGGGCCACTTACCAGCGAGCAATGGTAACTTTGTTTCATGATATGATTCATCATGAGATCGAGGTCTATGTTGATGACATGATTGCAAAGTCCCAAACGGAGGAAGAGCATCTGGTCAACTTATTGAAACTTTTTGAGAGGCTTAGGAAGTTCAGGCTGAGGCTGAATCCTAGCAAGTGCACTTTCGGAGTGCGGTCCGGAAAGTTATTGGGGTTTATCGTTAGTGAACGAGGTATTGAAGTTGATCCTGCGAAAATAAAAGCTATTCAAGAAAATGCCAGCGCCGAAAACAGAAAAAGAAGTTTGTGGTTTCTTGGGCCGAATAAACTACATTGCAAGGTTTATCTCTCAGCTCACGGCCACTTGTGAACCGATGTTCAAGCTTTTAAAGAAAGATCAGGCGATTACGTGGAATGAGGATTGCCAGAAGGCATTCGACAAAATAAAGCAGTATCTTCAAGAGCCTCCAATCTTGATACCCCCAGTGGCTGGACGACCATTAATCATGTACCTGACGGTTCTGGAGAATAGTATGGGGTGTGTTCTCGGTCAGCACGACGAGACGGGCAGAAAAGAGCATGCCATTTATTATTTGAGTAAAAAGTTCACTGAGTGTGAATCTCGATACTCGATGCTGGAGAAGACGTGTTGTGCACTAGCTTGGGATGCCAAACGTCTGCGACAGTATATGCTCAATCACACCATTATGCTAATTTCGAAGATGGATCCGATCAAGTACGTCTTCGAGAAGCAGGCTCTTTCGGGCAGGATTGCCAGGTGGCAAATGGTGTTAACAGAATATGATATTCAGTACGTCTCCCAGAAGGCCATTAAGGGAAGCGTATTGTCTGATTACCTTGCCGAACAGCCAATCGAAGACTACCAGCCGATGAAGTTTGAATTCCCTGACGAGGATATTATGTTTCTCAAAGCGAAGGATTGCGATGAGCCATTGCCCGATGAAGGGCCAGATAGGAAGTCTCAGTGGAAGTTGATATTCGATGGAGCGGTTAATTCCTATAGAAGTGGTATCGGGGCTATCATCACGACTCCTTACGGATCCCACATCCCGTTTACTGCGAGACTGACGTTTCCAGTTACCAACAATGAAGCAGAGTATGAAGCATGTATTATGGGTCTAGAAGAGGCAATTGATTTGAGAATCAAGAATCTAGACGTATATGGTGACTCAGCGCTTGTAATCAATCAGATTAAAGGGGAGTGGGAAACTCGTCAAGCGAATTTGGTGTCGTACATGAATTATGCCAGGAGGCTGCTTCCGTTCTTCGATCGAGTTAAACTCCATCATGTACCCAGGGCTGAAAATCAGATGGCTGATGCCTTAGCCACGTTGGCTTCAATGTATAAAGTCAATCTTTGGAATGAAGCTCCAAGCATTGTGCTTTCGCGTCTTGACAGACCGGCATTTGTCTTTGCAATCGAGGATGCCGCCGACGGCAAGCCATGGTTCCATGACATCCAGACTTTCCTTATGACTAAGGAGTATCCTGCGGGTGCGTCAACCCAGGATAAGAAGACTCTGAGGAGGCTGTCTGGAAATTTTTATCTCAATCCTGATGGAGTTTTGTATAAAAGAAACCACGATCTCGTGCTACTCAGATGTGTAGATGAGAAAGAGGCGAGTATGCTCATGGAAGAAGTCCATGAGGGCACATTTGGTACGCACGCCGGCGAGCATGCCATGACGAGAAAGATCCTGAGAGCAGGGTATTACTGGCTGACTATGGAGTCGGATTGCTTCAGATTCGCGAAGAAATGTCATAAATGCCAGAATTATGCTGATAAAGTTCATGTGCCGCCGTGCCCATTGAATGTCATGTCCTCCCCTTGGCCGTTCTCCATGTGGGGCATCGACATGATAGGCAAGATCGAGCCCACTGCATCCAATGGTCATCGTTTCATTCTGGTAGCTATCGACTACTTCACCAAATGGGTGGAGGCAGCCTCGTACGCTAATGTGACCAAGCAGGTGGTAGCTAAATTCATAAAGAGGGACATCATCTGTTGTTATGGAGTTCCCGAGCGGATCATTACTGATAATGGTTCGAATTTGAATAACAAGATGATGAAGGAGTTGTGCCAGAGCTTCAAGATTGAACACCACAACTCATCTCCTTACCGGCCAAAGATGAATGGCGTCGTCGAAGCCGCCAACAAGAATATAAAGAAGATTGTTCAGAAGATGGTTGTGACGTACAAAGATTGGCACGAGATGCTGCCGTTTGCCTTGCACGGTTATCGTACGACGGTGCGTACGTCGACCGGGGCAACTCCTTTCTCCTTGGTGTACGGTATGGAAGTTGTCCTACCGTTAGAAGTGGAGATTCCTTCTTTGCGAGTTTTGGTTGATGTGAAACTCGACGAGGCAGAATGGATTACGAATCGTTTGAACCAACTCAGCCTGATGGACGAGAAGAGGTTAGCATCGATTACATTTGGTCGCCTGTACCAGAGCCGAATGAAGAAAGCTTATGATAAGAAGGTGCGTCCTAGAAGCTTTCAGACGGGTGATCTCGTCCTGAAGAAGATTCTTCCGCCACACTCCGATCACCGGGGCAAGTGGACTCCGAATTACGAAGGGCCGTATGTCGTCAGCAAGGTCTTCTCGGGAGGAGCTTTGTTGTTATCCACGATGGATGGTGAAGATTTTGCATCCCCGGTGAACGCGGACGCAGTTAAAAAATACTTTGCTTGAAAGAGACCCGCTGGACAAAAAAGAAAGAGTCCAGGCAAAAAAGGGGCATCCCGGCGAACCAAAAACAGAACAAAAGGTTCGGGCAAAAATTAGGGATATATTGAAAAAATGTACACCCGCGAAGTCGAAAACCTACACTGGGCGGCTTCGGCAAAAAAGGGTATCCCGGTGAACTGAAAACCCGTAAAGGACGGTTCACGCAAAAGTTAGGGATTTGAATAGGCAAATGACTGCGTTCCGTGTGTGGACTTTCATTGTTTAGTGGTTTGGAGGACCTGAGGGCCGTTTATCTGAATCAATCTCTTCCGAAGCTGAAGCGTCGGAGAAGTATCAAAGTCGAGTGGGTCTTAGAGGGATCAACTCATGGTGTTCGTCTACGCCTCGTTGCCGACATTTGTATATACTGATGTATATTTATGTTCTATTTTTGCGCGGCTTCCTCATTCCAGGAGCTTGCCTCTGTTGTAAAACATTTTTGCCCATTCAGGGGTTCACCATCAATAAAATGCATATTATTCTGCAATTCCGCTTGCCTGCTTAGCATTTATCTGTTTTGTTTGTGAATGAAAGCGCCGATGTTTTTGATAAAATGCGCATACATAAACTTACGGGCCCAGGCCCATTGATTGTTGAAACAATTAATTACCTGAATATTGTCACGAGATAATAACCTTGATAGGCCCCTTTAAGGAGGGTATCTTGTCTGTTTGTTTGTGTTGTTGCAGGTGTAGCATTTTCCAGAAGATGCGCCGTGCGCATCCCCGAAGCAGGGCGAGCCCTCTTTCTCCAGCAGAGTTCAGCAGTCTCTCCTCCGCAGAATCTGAACGCAGGATAGTGAGCATTGATATGTTTCCCCAGGCAGAGATGATTCTCTTCCCCAAGCAGACGCATCCTGGAGGAACGTCGCTTCATCAGCTGAGTCAGGGGCAAAGCTCATTCCCCCAGCACCGGGTCACAAGTGCAAGTCTTGTAGGAAGCTGTTCGTATGCCGAGGGATGCAGTAACTGATGGTGCCAGACTGAAGTCTCCAGCGGAATTGAGATTCCCCACCAGAGCCGTATTCTCTCCCGAAGTAGAATGACTTCTCCTTCCCCAGTAGAGTGTTGGAGCAGCTGATGTTGTATTCCTCTGCAGAGTTGTATTTTCCCCCGAAGTCGGATGATTCCCCCTTCCCCAGTAAAGTGTAGGAACGACGGATGCTGTATTCCCCTGCCGAGTCGTACTCTCCCCCGAAGGCGAATGATTCCTTCTTCCCCAGCGGAATTGATATTCCTCATCAGAGTTGTACTCTCCAGTGAAGTAGAATGCTTTCTCCTTCCCCGGCGGAGTTCGCAAACCCCCAAGAGAGCCGAATTCTCGGAAGCAGTTGGGACCTTGAGTGGATGTTCCCTAGCAGAGCATTAAACAGCTGATGCTGTATTTCCCCAGAGTCGCACTCTCTCTAGCGAAGCAGAATGACTTCTCCTTCCTCAGCCGAGTTTGCAGATGTCTGAGAGAGTCGAGTCCTTGGAAGGTGATCAGATCATGATTGGTTTTTCCCCAGTGGAGTGTGGAACAGCTGAAGTTGTTTCCCCGCAGAGTTGTTATCCCCAGAAGAGTAGCCGAGAAGGCCCCGCAGTTTATGCTCGCGATTGATATCAGCAGGCCCAAGTTCTCATAGAGCTTCGTTCCCCTGCAGCAGATCAACTGAAGTTGTTTTCCCTACAGCAGTCAACGGAAGATCAATTCCCCAGGCGGAGTCCGATTGATATTGGCATGCAGTTTTCTCCTCAGCAGGATGATTCCCTTATCTGAGTAGTTCTTTCTCCTTGACAGGAGGATTTCCCCCTCGGCATTTATTTTGCTGACGGGATCGCATCATCGTGCATGGTTGCATAGCATTTAGCATGAATGAATAGCACTTAGCATAAATGAATAACATGCAACATAGATGCATAGCATTTCCACCGTGTGGGGCATGGCGCAGAAGAATATGCATCATAAGCATGATCTAGGTTATTATCATTCTTGTTTTACAGGTGTTCCACCAAAAGACCAGTTGCTCAGGACGATTCCTGATATTCTCCCCAACGAGGTCGCTTTCTTAAGATGATTCTTAAGACCCCGGTGTAATCCCCACAGTCGCTCGCTCAAGATGATTTTTGAGATCCCCAGCGAAGTCTTCAGTTCAAGACGATTCTTGAGTTCCTCAGCAGGGCCGTTTGCTTAAGATGATTCTTAAGACCTCAGCGCAGTTTCCCGAGTTGGTTGCTTAGGATGATTCTTGAGCTCCCCAGTAGCGTCCCCAGCAAGAGTTGCCCAGGAAGATTCCTGGAATACCCAGCAGAATAAAGTCTCCAGAAAGGTTATCGGTTCAAGATGATTCTTGAAGGTGCCCAACGGAGTTGTTTGTTCAAGATGATTCTTGAAGTTCTTAGTAGCGTGATATGTTTGCTCCAACAGTGATGTCTAATCTGAAGATTGACTTCGCAAACGCCTGAAGGCGATATCAGAATGTTCCTATGGATTCAGAGTTCCTTGTTGATGGATCAACGTGTGGCTGAAGACAAGGTTCCAAAGTTTGCAAAGTGATCCGTGTTGGCCTGAAGACCAAGTCAGTTGTCCTGAGGTGATGATTGATTACGATCAAGCGAATTGTGGTTTTCCTGACTGATGTCGAGGCCTGAAGGCTATGGTACCACATTGACTAGCGGTTTTTCCCGACTGAAGTCGAGGCCTGAGGGATATGGTATAACCGGACTAGCGTTTCTTCTGACTGAAGTCGAAGATGTTTCTCCAGCTGAAGCGGAGTTTGCCTGAAGGCAAAGTGTTTGAATCCCCGCAGAGTCATGAATGGCTCGGGATACCACTTCTCTGACTGAGGTCACAGATTTCCCAAGCTGAAGCGAAGGTGCCTGAAGGCAAGGTTATCCCCAAGGTCATGAATGACCTAGGATTCATTTTTTCGGACTGAAGGCCGAAGTATATCCCTGACTGAAGTCACGGATACTCTATAGCAGAGGCGGAGTTGCCTGAAGGCAGGTCCATGCATCCTTGAAGGCCAAGGATCATTTTCTTCATACTGAAGTCGAAGATACCCCCTGCAGAGTTGCCGACAGGCAAAGTTTACATCCTTGAAGGCCAAGGATGCTTATCTTCAGAAATACTTGAAGATCCTTTCTAGCTGAAGCTGGAAGTGGCCAAGGGCCAGGGTTTCATATAGCTTTGATGTTGAAGTTCTACGGTGGGCTCAGTATGCAGTAGCATTCGGAGGTTCGTTATGGTTCTGAGGGAGAACCCCAGATCAGAGCGTGCTCGGTTAAGTCTCTCATTCCCAGCGGAGTAGTTTCAAATACACAAGTGTACCTTTTGTTCCATTCACCAGGGGTGAACCCCAGGTTAGAATTGTTCAGTGGTTATGTTCGACGGCGAGGTTGAATGTTTGTTTTGACGGCGAGGTCAGATCATGTTTGTGTTCGACGGCGAGGTTGAATGTTTGTGTTCGACGGCGATGTTGAATGTTTGTTTGACGGCGAGGTCAGACTCTTTAAATCCCCAGCAGAGATGATGTTTGTGCGACGGTGATGTCGAGTGTCTCTCAGAGTGATGTTTGTTTCCGACGGTGATGTCAGACCCAGTTCTCCAGCGGCGATGTTGAGTATGTCAGATTCAGTTTTCTAGCGGCAATGTTGTAGTTGTCTGAAGGCAATATCATAAGAAGTTAACGTGGATAACCGACGGCGATGTCAGATCAGTATCTCCCCAGCTAGTTGCCGTACAGCTAGTATTGCAGTATTCGAAGATTTATTCCCCGCAGAGTATCGTGTGCTCGTGCAGTTGGCAAATTTTCGGGTTTACCGGTATTCAACCGTCTCGCACCTTGATTGGCTGAGAGCCATTCGCTTCTCACCCAGTCAGGTTCAAGCCGTTTGAATAGGGGCAGCTGTTGCACCCCAAAATTTGACCAACATTTATTTATCCATCAAGTGTTTGAAGGTTGATACCTTCATCAGAAATTTCAAGAGATCCTCAGAGGAATTGGTTGAAACCAAGGTTGTGTGCTTCATAGCTTGAGAGTTGTGGGAGCTCCTCAGATGATTCTGAGACTTTGAGAATGAACTTGAAGCTTTGAGAAAGCTTATGAGATGTCTTGAAAGCCATCACGAAGCCCAGAGAGGTCATTATGCAAGATTTCAGAAGATTCAACCATGAATGGTAGAATTAGGGTTTTGACTGGGTCAACCCTAGGTCAACTGATGATTTGGATAAGGTTGAGACCTAATCCAAAGGCCATGTGATCATGGAATGAGGTATTAAGATACTATAAGGATAATTCCAAGACCAACTCATCATGACTGAGGAGTTTGAGAAGTTTTAAGCTAGGGTTTCTAAGGATTGTCAGTGTAAAATCCCCTAGTTTGATCCCTATCTTCCAGGCGGTTTTAGCTCAAGATGTGATTGATATCTCATCTTCCCCACAACATGAATGTTGTAGAGCTTGTTCTTAGATTTAATTTGAGTGGTAGAAGTCCATGATAGGATATGCAGAGCTCAAGTTATGGTTTTGACAAATTACAGGTCAGCTGAGGTGTGTGAATCTGGGTCCTTGAAAGTCACCCAACTTGCAGACAACTTTTGCCCTAGTAGGATGATTCCTATGATCTCTTGGTCAACATGAATGTTGAATAGCATCTTCTTAGCTTTCTATAGAGTACTAGAAGTCCTTGATAGGATTTGTAGAACTCAACTTATGGTTTGAACAAGACAGGGGTATTTTGGTCATTTGGTGATTATAGGTCATTTTAAGCCAAGGCCATATCTCCTATTTCCAAGCCTCAAATGAAAAAACTCAAAACATCAAAGTTGTTCGAAATGGGATTTTAAGCCTAGAAAAGTGGTCATGAGTTGTTGAAAAAGCTTGTAGCAAGGATTTACAAGATTGGGTAAAAATGACCTAAAAATGACTTATAAGTTAAATGAATCCAAGTTGGAATTTGGTTTGGGAGATCCACAAATCCAAAATAGGTCATCCAATATGTCATTTTGACTCCAAACATCATTTTAAAAACAATGGTTCAAGTAGAATTTTTATTTGAGGTCTTAAAATGGGGGCTACTTTGTAAAGTTCATGCTTGCATATTAAGGAACCTTTGAGAGACTTGGCATAAGGAAAGGTTTAGCTTGTTTTTTTCACTCATTCAATCCCAATATCTCATGTAAGGAGTTTTTGACACAAAATTGAATGTCTTAATGCATGAAAGGAGATGATCCAATATGTCATTACAAGAGAAGTTCCATAACATTCTAGCTCTTTCCATAAGTTTCTAGACTATTCCATTGGTTGCTATAAGAAGAGTAGATCACAATGAGGAAAAGGTTGGTGAAAGTTGCTGAGTCCATTGGAGAGAGTGAGAGAGAAAGTTCCATTTCAAGATTTCTTCAAAATCAAGCAAGCTTTCATTTCTTCATCTACAAGCCTCATCCATCTCAATTCTTGCAAACAGAAAGACATCCACCATTGGAGGAGCATCTGGAGAAGATTACAAGTCTTGGATCAAGCCATAACATCACTCACCATTGATATTTGACAGGTTGGTAACTTGCTCCATAGATCCTTATTTAGGTGCATACTGTTAGATTGCTAGGTGTAAGGATAACATGCTAGGCTAGGTGATGATTTTCTGAGGATTTGAGAGAGATCCATGGAGTTTCGTGGCAGGGTGCCATTTCTTGCAAGATTAAGAACCAGCTGTATATTGAGTTTTGGTGGTTATGTTATAGTGTAGAATGATGAGGACAACATGTAGAACAAGTTTATGCCATTAAATTGAAGCTCTAGCAAGGTTGATGTCAGAAGAGCATGGTGAAACCCTAGCTTTCGTGCCCTCTGTTTGGGGTCTACAAGGAGTGTTAGCAAGAACTAAGACCAGGAATGGATTCCTTGTGATTAGTAGATCATTTTAGGGTTTTGAATTTCTCGTTTTCATCAATTAATCATGGAGAATGATCGGGTTGAATAGTCGTGCATGGACTCTGTTAAGCCTGAAACCCTAAGGGAATTTTGGAGAAGACAAGTTATCCACCGTTGGATCGTCCCAGAATTTTGACTCTTTCATCTGATCGCACGGCCATGGTTTGAAATCAAAAACGGAGGGAAGTCACGAAGCCAATACGCAGCGTTTAACTTAAAGATGTATTCTGGGCTCAGCAAAAGTTTTGATACTCACACCCCCTCGCAAGGCCCAATCCAAAAATAAACTAGAAATGATTGCTATTCATACCGTTTCCATTTTATTTTTCTTTTCAATTTTTCTTTTATTTTTCTGACACGCATGGGCTTAGGCCATTTTCTATCTGAACCCCCCTTCCTGGGCCCATCATAGAAAGTAACTGAGCGCAGTTACTTTTGATACCCCCCATCCCCTTTATTTCATTTTCTTTTATTTCTAATTCCTTTATATTTTCTTGCATTTTATAAAATTCACATAAAATTCAAAAATGATTATTTTTCACTTCTTGTTTTTTCTACATGTTCATAATCATGTCTAGAAAAATATCAATAAATAAAATTCCATTTTATTTTTCTTTTAATATTTTTAGTATATTTTCCATGTAAATAGCTTTTTAATTGGTTTTAGTTGGTACTCAATTTTGTAGAATTTATTTTAGGACTTTCCCTTAGGATTTTTGAGCCATTATTTTTGGCATAGTTAGGTATTGAATCATAGTTCATATAGGATTTAATTCACAATTTGTAGATTAAAATTTGATTAGTTTGTTAAGCATAGTCTTAGTGTACTCAACATTAGGGTTTTAGGTTGCATAAGTAGACTTACCAATTTTGTTTTGGGTTTTATAGGCCATATTAGTGTATGGGGAATATATGGGTTAAAGGCAGGTATATATAGAATCCCCTAGAATTTTACTAGAGTATTATATAGTATTTTAGTATTTTTAATTGATTTTTGAATGTATGGATAGTATGTGTGTTGCTTAAGGGCATAGTTTGTATTGTTTTGCTTTCTTTTCTTCTCCTTTGAGTGTGTGAGCCTTGAAGATTGAGTTGAAGACCTTGTGGATCATCATTGAAGACTTTGAAGACCTTGAGGAGGAGCTTAGTTTTAGCTTTTGTTTGTTCTGTTTATAGGATCATAAGTACATAGGTAGAGCTTTAGATAGAATAATTCCATTCAATAAACAAGGAGTGTCTTGTTCACCTCCTTCCTTCTCCATGATATAAAGTCCCTTAAGGGTGTTCACCTCTCTCCTTTGGAGGGATTAGTGACCTGGCCCTATAAGGTAGAACTTTGAGAGAGCCCTTCCCTTTGATGTTAAGTCCTCAATGGCATCCTTTGGAAGTCAGTGAGCACTCTAACATCCTCATCTCATCTTGTTGATTAAATCTTGTTTGCTGGAGCATTCGGGTTGTTGAAGATAGCAATGAAGAGTATTAAAGATTTGATGGAAGATCTAGAAGCCATTGAAGATAGAAGTTGAAGCTTTGAAGAGGATGATTCCCTGGAGGTTGTTGAAGTCTGAAGACTTTGTGAAGATCAAGTTGATACTTGAAGATCCCTGAAGATAGTGAAGCCTGAAGGTGGAGCTGATCAAGGAAGCTGAAGCT
The DNA here is from genome assembly GCA_963859935.3 of Lathyrus sativus. Taxonomy (NCBI): domain Eukaryota; kingdom Viridiplantae; phylum Streptophyta; class Magnoliopsida; order Fabales; family Fabaceae; genus Lathyrus; species Lathyrus sativus. Next base: position 316,175,024 of record OZ012740.1, on the reverse strand, counting down.
TAAGGGAGAAGATGAGTTGATACTCATGTTGTAGGGTTGATACCTGGAAAGCAATTGATGATTGAAGTCTGAGGACTGAGTTGCTGCTGGAGGAGCTGAGGCTTTTTCTGATTTTCTTTTCTGTATTGTGTGTTTTGTTTGATTTGTCTGTTGCATTAGATTAAGTCCATCTAGAATAAATAGAATCTAGGAGCATGATTGCATTAGAGGTTGAGTTGCTCCCTCTGCTTGTATTGTTATTGCGTGGCTTTGCTTGCGGGTATTCGGTAGAGCCTAGCTCCCTTGCCCATGTGGTTTGTTTGCCTGATGGCATTTCATTTCTTTTATCTGTATGATTGCAGTTTACTGTTTACTGCTTGATAGCATATTGTTTATTTTCAGTATGATTACTGTTATTTCATGACTGGCTTGAGGTTGAGACGAGCTTGTGGAGGCTGAAGCCCCACACACATTTCCTCCCTCACTTGCATTGCATGCATTTTACTGTTAAGCTGATGCTTTGTCTGTTTTGGTGTATCATGGACATGATCCCTTAGGACTCTCATTTCCTTTGATAAGGATTTGATGATAGACTTTTAGGTTGAAACCTATGCATGACAACATCTAGGAGTTCCCTGTTCAAATCTCAACCATAGGATGAATCCATGGCATGATAACAGTAGGACTTGATAGTCTCCCTCCTAGTTGGGCCTGTTCTCTTCTCATCTCAAAACAGTTTAAAATACAGTAATCATGAATGATTTCTTTCGTACGTTACGAGCCTTAAGCTATCTGAGAAAGGATTGTGGGAGAGTTTCTTTTCCACAGTCTGGATGTTTAGTATGGTACCCTTTGGGTGACATGCGACGCATTCACTCTCAGGTCATAGTCTCTAGTGCGGTTGAAATCGCAAACACAATAAAAAACACTTCTTTCAAAACAGGAAATAAACCGTAGTTTCCCGAACTACTTTCGCTCTGATCTTCCATACCGTGTGGAAGTACGTAGGCATAGGATGTGATATCCTAGCGAGCAACCTTTCCCCCTTCACCCATAGTTAGCCGAACTACATTGACTCTGATTTCTCGATCTCTGATGAGAATACGTAGGCATAAAGTGCGACGCTTTGCCGAGTCATTTTTCTTTTCTTTTTCAGCCAGCCTTGATAGGTAGATAGATTATAACCAACCCGTCCAAGTAAACAAACAAGCGAGGATCCCATCGAGTACGACGGACGTGAGGGGTGCTAATACCTTCCCCTTGCGTAACCGACTCCCGAACCCAGACAATGGTTGCGATGACCTTGTCTTACCCTTTTTTCGTCAGGTTTTTCCGATCGTTTCCTTTCCCGCTCTGAGGGATAAATAACGAAAGGTGGCGACTCTTCTGTCATGCCGGCACCATATTTTCGCGCAAGCGACACCTTTGTGAAGGGTATCTTGTCTGTTTGTTCATGTTGTTGCAGGGACGTCACCATCTAGGCAGTAAGCCAGATGTTCTCTAAGCAGGATGATTCCTTCTCCCCCAGCGAGCTCAGCAGTGTTTCCCCACGGAGTCTGAACATGGGACTATGAGCATTGATACTTCTTCCCAAGCAGAGATAGATTCTCCCCAACCAGATGTATCCTAGGAAGGATCATCATTTCCCCAGCTGAGTCATACGCAGAAGTGTATAATCGTTCCCAGTAGTGGGTCAATAGGCAGTTTTCTCGTAGAAGACTATTCGTAAGTGTTCAGCTCTCGATAGTTCAGACCGAAGTCTCCAGCAGAGTTGAAATTCCCCACAGAGTTGTATTTTCCCCGACAGGTAGGATTTATTCCAGTGTCTGATTACGCGTCCCCAACCGAGTTTGCAGTTTCCCCAAGAGAGTCGAGTCCTTGGAAGCTGTTCAGGGCATTATCGGTTTTCCCCAGTAGAGAAAGTTGAATATTTGTTGCTATACTTCCCCATCGGAGTCCGTATCTCCAGGAAAATTCTATCTGCGAAGGTCGTGCAGTTTATTTCTGCGATTGATATCGTTTCCTCAGCAGTTTGTGGTTTGTACTCCGTTGGGCAAGTACAGGTTCTCGTAGAACTTTGCCCCCTGCAGAAAGTCGTCTGAGGTTCGTGTCCCCAGGTTGAGTCTAATTGAGATTGGTGTGATTTCTTCTCCTCGGCAGGATGATTCCTCCTCCCCACCAGAGTGGCTCTTTCTCCTTGACAGGAGGATTTTCCCTTCAGCATTTATTTTGCTGATTTGGTCGTAGCATTTTGCATGATTGCATAGCATTTACCCTAAACGCGTAGCATTTCCACCGTGTGAAGCATTATGTCATTGTCAAACATATGCATGTGAAACATGAGCTAGGTCGTTACCATCCTTGTTTTGCAGGTGTTCCTCAGCAAAGTTGTTTGCTTAAGATGATTCTTAAAATCCCCAGTGAAGTCGCCAGAGTTGTTTGCTCAAGATGATTCTTAGAGTCCCTAGAGGAGTTGTTTGTTCATGATGATTCTTGAATTCCTCAGCAGAGTTTATTCATCCAGGATGATTTCTGAATCCCTGAAGCAGAGTTAGTTGATAGTTCTCCAGAATCCCCAGCGGAGATGTGTCATCCCCAACAGGTTTTGAATAGAGAAGTTGAAATTTCCCTTGAAGACTTACTGATGAAGTCCAACTGTGATGTCAAAGCAGTTCTCCTAGCTGACGAGGAGTGCCTGACGGCAAACGTTTATATATCCTTATTGGTCTGTGATTGATTAAGGATTCTATTTTCTAGACTTACTGATGAAGTCCGACTGCGATGTCGAAGCAGTTCTCCTAGCTGACGCAGAGTGCCTGACGGGAAACGTTTGTATATCCTTATTGGTTCATGAGTGATTAAGGATTCTATTTCCAACTTACTGACGAAGTCCGGTTGACGCCCAAGAATTTATTTGAATGCCCGACGGCATAATTAACTTGATTTTTGAAAGTTCCTAATGACCCAATGAGTCCCGAGGAATTCTTTTGCCGCCGTGCCGAAGAATGCCTGACGGCAATATCAGCTATGTGTCACCAGTTACCGTGTAACCAGTGATCCCTTGATGACTTGAGGAAGAAGCTGCAGTGAAATCTGATGATCATCCTGACGGAGATTTGGGCCAGTTGTCGTGCAACTACCATTTCAGACTTCAAAGATTGTCCTACCAATCAGGGTATCGTTTACCTGTGCGGTTGGCAAATTTACGGTTACCGTGTAACCGATTCCCCAGCAAGTTGTCGTGCAACTGTCATTTCCGATTTCGAAGATGTTCCTACCAATCAGAGTATCGTTTACCTGTGCGGTTGGAAAATCACCAGTTACCGTGTAACCAGTGATCCCTTGATGACTTAAGGACATAGATGATCATCCTGACGGAGATTTGAAGTTAAGCATCCACCAACAGGTTGCTGTGCAGCAATCAATATCAGCTATCCTTCACCAGTTACCGTGTAACCGGTGATCCCTTGATGACTTGAGGATGAAGTGCTACAGTGATATTAGATACATCAAATCAGTATTTCTCCAGTAAGTTACCGTGCAACTATCATTTCCGTTTTCGAAGATTGTCTACCCATCAGAGTATCGTTTACTCGTGCGGTTGGCAAATTTCTGGGTTTATTGGTATTCAACTGTCTTTTACCTTGATTGTTTGAGAATTGTTTGCTTCTCACCCAGTCATGTCCAAGCCGTTTGAATAGGGGCAGTTGTTGCACCCCCAAAATTTGCCTAACCTTTCTTTACCTAGCTTGTGTTTCATTGCATTCATTTTACCATTTCCATTTGCATGGCATTGACATGTGTGCAGGAGATCAAGAGGTATGACTACCAATCAATGGCTACACAAGGCTATGAAGCTAGCTAAGAGCCTTATTCAAGTGTTCAAGGGTTGATATCCTCATCAGAGAAGCCAAAGTTTCTCAGAGGAAGGGGTTGGATATAAGTGTGTACATCTCCTAACTTGAAGGTTGTGAGAGGTCATCAGATGATTCTGAATCCATGGGAGAGGACCTAGAGCCTTGAGAGTGCTCATGAGAGGTATTGAAGATCATTTTGAGGCCTAGATAGGTCATCATGCAAAAGATAAGAAGTTACAACCAAGATGGGTGCACCTAGGGTTTCATCTGGTCAACCCTAGGATAACTGATGATTTGAGGAAGGTTGAGACCTAATTCTAAGGCCATGTGATCATGGATTGATGTCTTAAGATGCCTAAGGGATGATTCCAAGGTCAACTCATCATGAATCAAGAGTGTGAGGAGTTCCTAGGCTAGGGTTGCTATGCTTGACAGTGTAAAATCCCCTGGTTTAGTGCCTAACTTCAAGACCACATAACTCAATATGGGATGTTCATCTCACCTTGACCCCAACATGATTGTTGTAGGGCATGATCATAGCTTTAATTTTAGTACTAGAAGTCCTTGATAGGGTTTATAGAACTCAAGTTATGAGCCAGACAAGTTACAGGTCATTAGAGGAATGTGAATTTGGGGCTTGAAAGTCAACCAACTTGCATGACACTTTTGACCTAGAAAGATGATTCTCGTGAAATTTTAGCCAACATGAATGTTGTTCCTTATCTTCTTAGATTTCTAGAAAGTACTAGAAGTCCATGATTGGATTTGTAGAACTCAAGTTATAAGCTTTGCAAGACAAGGGTATTTTGGGAATTTGGAATTATAGGTCATATTTGGTTATGGGTCAATTTCATCAACCTAGACATCTCAAATAGACTTTTGATCAACTTGAAAGTTGTTCAAAATGGTGTTATTAGTCTAACCATGACCCAAAGATTCACTGATATGGATTGAATTGAGAAGTGTATGAAGAAATTTGAAAAAAAGATCATTAAAGGCATTAAAAAAGAAAAAAATTCAAAATAAATTATAAGTGTTCAAAAAATGACAAGTTGGTACATATTTTGATTGGAAATAACATTTTGAACACAATGACATTGCTAGAATTTCAACTTGACTCATATTTCATGTACTTTATTTTGGTTGCTTCATGATGAAGTTACACATCAAAGATTGACCATTGGATGACATCAAGCTTTCAATCTGATCCATTCACCTTCACCAAGTGTTATGCAAGCCATGTAAGTGAAAATGAAGTTGAAATAGAATGGGAATCACGACTGCCATGGTTGCACATTGAAGGAAAATTGAAATTTTGGATTAATCAAATTGGGCTTCCATTGGTCCTGGGAAGTATCCAAAACAATCATATATAAGCTCAAGGTCCATTTCAGATCGTTTTTGGTTGGCATTTGGTGAAGAAAATGGTTATGGCAGTTGAAGTTTGAAGCTTCCAAAGTGAAAATCGTGTTTGCAATTCAAGAGCGTTTCAAGAAGAATTGAGGATTTCCATAGCACCAGCAAGCTTCAGTGAAGGTTTCTGCACATTTTGGCATCAAGATTCGCACGCTAGCACCTTCGATTTCAAGCTTCTTTTCAGGTTTGTTCACTTCAAAATTCCTCTTGATTTAGGTTTGTTTAGAATGAATTTGGCATGTGGTTAGGTTATAGATGTAACCTAGATTGTTTCAGGATTGAAATCTTGAGGTTTAGAGGTGATTTAGGATTGGATGACATTTCTGTTTAGACTTGTATCTGGCTGTTCTTTGAAAGTTAGCAAGAATTGGATAGATCAGAGTGATCCTTGAGAGGTGAGGAAGAGTTCTATGGAGAGAATTTGGAGTTTGATAACACTTGTGGAATTGAGGATTTTTCTGTTCATCATCGTGTTTGATTATTCGTGGAGAATCAGTGAAAATGGAATGGTGTCGCTACTGCGAAAATCGGCGCCGGCTGAACAGAAGAGTCGCCACCGTGCGTTATTTATCCCACGGGAGGGAAAGGGAACGCTCAGAGTAAACCTCGCACAACATGGGAAAGGTATGGTCGTCGCAACCAAAACCTGGATTCGGGAGTCGGTTACGCAAGGGGAAGGTATTAGCACCCCTCACGTCCGTCGTACTCGACGGGATCCACGCTTGTTTTCGGGTATGGATTGTTATTCTATCTACTCTATAGGTCAAGGGTTAAAAAGAAAGTAAAATGGAAATAAAAATGACTCGGCAAAGTATCGCACTTTATGCCTACGTATTCCCGTCTGGAACGAGAAATCAGAGTCAACGTAGTTCGCCTACCTACGGGAAAGGAGGGGAAGGTTGCTCGCTAGGATACCGCATCCTATGCCTACGTACTTCCACACGGCATGGAAGATCAGAGCAAACGTAGTTCGGGCCACGTACGACACAAGTCTGTCTTGGTTGATTTTACTCCTTCTGAAAAAGGGTTTTTCTGATTACCAGTCCAAGCGGACAAAAATGACGTTTTGATGAGTTCACATTCTTTTACGGAAGAAGTGTCTTTTATTGTGTTTGAAATCTTTATGTGTTTTTCTGTTTGTTTTGAGAAAGAAGAGACAGAACTCTACCCTACGGTTGCGAAGGGAATCAAACTAACCTAATGTTATCATGCATGGGTTAAAACCTAGTGTCTATCATGTTCCTCTCTTGCACAGAGAGAAACAGAGATCCTACGGGATAGGCAGAAACAGAAACAATAACAGATATAATAAAGCGGTAAAATGCATGGATGCAACAGTACAAGCGAGGCAAGGGAGTCCCACTCAACCTCGAACCTAGAAAACAATAGGCGAAAGTGAAAAGGCTTCACTTTCAACCCAGCAGGGTAAACAGCAAACAATACAGTCCAGAAAACCAATCAATACATCAGCAAATGAAATACAGCAAAAGAAACAGCATCAGCGGCTCTGACTCAACATCTGACTTCAAGCAATCTCCATTCAGCTACAGGCTTCAACAAGCATCAATCTCCATCTTCATGGCCTTCAGGCAAGGGCTTTGATCATCTGTCTTCCATCTGCAATGGCTTTTCTTCATGCTCAAACCTCCCAGATGAGGGATCAGTCACAAGAGTGAATTGGGTGAATGTCAGACAGTTAATTACCTACCAAGGGTGGTTCATCAACTGTTAACATTAAACAGAAAGTTTCCTCTCAAAAGTTCTATCTTTCAAATATATTCACTGATCCTTCCAAAGGAAGGAGGTGGATATTTGAAAGAGACTTTGAATCATAGAGAAAGGATGGATGCAGACAAGGCATTCCATGTTTGAGAAACAAGCCTTCTAATCTAGAGCTCTGCCTAGCTCCTAAACCCTAGTCTCCTCAGCAGCTGCTAGCAAGAACCTCCTTTCCAACTCTGGCAGTTGATCTTCAATCTCTGGCTCTCCAATGGTCTTCATCTCCTCAAGTCTTCAGCTCTCCCAAGTCCCCAGACAATCCCAATACCCACACAAACAAGCAATAAACCCCAGAGGGCACACCACACCAGTCAATCAGATATATACAGTACAGTAATAGCAGTAGGGGAATCCTGACTTTTCTAAGGGGATCTAATAACTACCCATAGCCCCTATAGTCCCATAGCTAAACTATTCAAACCCTAAGTCCTAAGGGAAATGAATTGATTCTCCTAAGTAATCACCTAAAACCCTAGTTTGTTCATGTTGTTCACACCTAAACTAAACACCTAAAATTAATTTCTAAAAATGGGAACTAAATTGAATCTACAATTTTAATGTCTAAACTAAACAACCTAAAAAGAATGGACAAAAAATATGAAAGCATCTAATAGAACAAAAATTAGTAAAATCATGCATGAAATGAAGCTATTTAAAATGACATTTACTTAGAAAATATGAAAAAAATATCAAATAAAAATAAAAATGCAATTTTATTTAATGACAATTTTCTACACATTCTAATGAAAATGATGTAAAAAGAATGGATTAAAAATGATTTTTTATCTATTTATTATGAATTTTGGAAGTTGGTAAAAATTAAAGTGGAATTAAAAACAATTAAATCAATTAAAATGATGGGGGGGGGGGGGGGGGTACTAATAGAAAACACGCTTAGTTGTAATCAGGATGGGCCAGCAAACAGGGGGTGCGCGTAGCAAACTTGCATTAGGCCCAGAACCATTCAGAATCATTAAAAATAACAAAGCGAGCAGGGGGTGAGAAAAGTGAGGTTATCACGTGCAAAATGAATTGGGCTCAGGCATTGGGGGGTGGGGATATCAATGGAGTCTTAGGCCCGCCCGTTTCAATTAATGAAACGGTGCGTTTAGGGCACCCAGCTAATTCCCTCCAAAATCAGAATTAAACGAGAGCCACAGGATTGCTCTCTGAGTCAAAGGTCTTGCATGAAATGAACGCCCAGGATTTCGTCTTCCTCATTGGATCATATGAGAGCTAGGGTTTCCACCATGAAACTTCATGCACGCACCAACTTCCATCAATCTGCTCTCACTCTACAGTCCATGAAACGCCACGCTATAAACATGAAAATCACTCTAAATCTCTCCCTCTATAAGCCTATGGTCATGGATTGCTTTGAAACTCAACAAACCACTCAACCCGAGCGCAACAATTTCTGGTCACCATGGAAATACTCTGCAACTTACCAACATAATTCTCAATCAAACTTATACTAATCTAATCTATGACTAAAGGTGATCATCCTGCGCTAACAACCTAATATTATAATGCATTATGCCACGAGTTCTTCATCCTAACAGTTCTAACAACCTGCTAACAATCATCACCAAACTACTCCAAACTCATCCTAATTGCTCTACTAACATCCTACATCATATCTAAACTAATAAATCTATGCTAAACTAACTGAATCAAGCTGTGGCAGAAAAATGCACCTGGTGTGAAATCTTGTGGATGATGATGAAATTCGTGGATCTGAAGCTTTTGAGGCTTGGATCTTGATCTACACTTGCACTACTTGATTCTGTATGCAACACTTTGAGGAGTCTTGCACTGGATCTTGAGTTCCAACTGAATTTGCAGCTTGTGTGTTCTTGAAGAAAGTGCACGAAATTGAGCTCTAACCACCAAATCTTTGATTCAATTCTGATCCAGGATGATGATTGAATGTAGGAGGATCAATGTTGATGAGAATTGATGAAGATTTTGGGAAATTTGGAGAGAATTGCAATGAGAAAGAATGAGAAAACTTTGGGAAATTTTGGTGAAAAGTGAATCCAACCCTTGCTCAATTCTCATTTCATGAATATATAGTGTTCAATGGTAACTTCTAGATCCCTCTTACAACTTCCCTTGCCTTCCAACTTTGATTCATTTTGGCTATGTTTCTTAAAATGCAAGTAACCAAGGATAACTTTGAAATCTTCCACTAAACTCAAAAAAGTGCTTGAACCATTGTTCTTAGAATGTCTTTTCCATTCAAAATCATATATTGGAAGTCTCCATTTGGACTTATAAATCTCCCAAACCATTATTCATTTTGACTTTATTCAAATTATAAGCCATTTTAGTTCAAATTTGGACCAATCATGCAACTTCATGTTATGAGCTTTTCCAACAATTTGTGACCTTCTTTCTAGACTTAAAATCACATTTGGAGCAAGTTTGATGTTGTAAGTTTTTCCATTTGAGGCCTCCTTGTATGAGTTTTGGACATAGGTTAAAATGACCTGTAATTCACAAATGCCCAAAATACCCTTTGCTTGCCAAGACCATAAGTTGAGTTCCACACATCATATGAGGGCATGCTATACCATTCTAGAAATCTAAGACAATGAGTAACAATTCTTATGTTGACCAAGAATTCATTTGAAATCTCCTTGAGGGGCAAAAATAGCTTGGAAGTCAAGTCACTTTCACAGACAAAATTTCAGGTACCTCAGATGACCTGCAACTTGCAAGGACCATAACTTGAGTTCTATAAATCTCCTTGATGTCTTCCACCACTCAAATTAAAGGTATTGAGATCCTCTACAAGTTTCATGTTGGCCAAGAAGCCATTTGAAGCTTGCATTTTGACTTATCTTGCTTGGAAATTTGACCTAAACTAGGGGATTTTACACAGAAACCCTAATTTAGAAACTCCTCTTCTCCTTGATTTCTCTTGAATTCTTCTTGGCATATCTCCATATCCTTATTTATATGTCCAATGATGAACCCCACATCTCTCCACTAGACTTGAATGCCCCTTAAATCAGTCAATTGACCTAGGGTTGACCTAGGGTTGACCCAGATGAAACCCTAGTTGACTGTCTTCAGCTATAGCTCTTGTGCTCTCATCAATGACTTGTATCCTTCTTTAAATGACTTTCTAATCCTCTCATAATGTCTAGATACTCTCCATGCCTTCAACTCACAGCTCACAACCCTCTTGTTGATCCTCAGATACCCTCAGCTAGGAGATGGACTCAAGGCTTGATCTGCTGAACTCTTTGCTTTCAAATTCTTTCCTGATGACTTGAATAAGATTGAATTGGGATAATAACCTCTTGATAGGCTTCTAGAGATGAGAATAATGATTGGTCCCCTGTTGAATGACTTGCTATGCTTATGCTATGCAGATGATTAGCCTATGTACATGACTCTATATGCAAATGCTAATGACATTGAAACATAAACCAAGTGGATAAGGTTGGGCAAATTTTAGGGTGCAACAGCTGCCCCTATTCCAGCGGCTTGGACCCGATTGGGTGAAGAGCCCGGAGCCTTCAGACATTCGCGGTACGAGACGGTTGAATACTAGTGAAACCAGAAATTTGCGCTGGGGATTGTCTTCATCGTTCTGAAGAGGATTCTGTCATAACAGATTGCTTGCTTGTCCACGTTAGGACTCTGTCCGTCATCAATACGAAGAAATCTCAACTAAAACCTGTCCACGTTAGGACTCCACCTGCTGTTAACCCAGAAAAATCTCGGCAACTCCGCTGGGGATAGTTTGTCTGCATTTCCATAAACTGAATCGCCCACGTTAGGAATGAAACTCTTCCACGTTAGGAGTAACACCTGTCCACGTTAGGAATAACATCATCCACGTTAGGAGTAACACCTATCCACGTTAGGAATCATCTCTTCTGTATCTGTCCACGCCAGGACTAACCCTTTCATCTTTCCACGTCAGGAAGCAATCTTCTTTCCACATAAGGAGAACTATATCAATCTGTCCATGTAAGGACTCCAATACCACGTGACATGTCCGCGTCAGGACTCCAATCTTTCCACGTAAGTAATTCAACCTTGGTTCTGAATCTGTCCACGTCAGGACTCAACTTTCCACGTAAGGAGTACATCATTCTTCTTCCACATTAGGAATAACTTCTTTGATCTGTCCGCGTCAGGACTAACCTCTTCCACGTCAGGAATAATCCATTTCCTTCCACGTCAGGAATCAATCTTGATACGCCCGCGTGAGGACTCAATCTTTCCACGTAAGGAATAAACTCGTCTTTCCACGTAAGGAAACCATTTTTCTTCCACGTAAGGAATGCTCTTGATATGTCCACGTAAGGACTCTGATCTTTCCACGTTAGGAATCAAACCTTGATCTGTCCACGTTAGGACTAAACTTTTCCACGTAAGGAAACACCTTCTCTTTCCACGTCAGGAATCAACTTCTTTTCCATCTGTCCGCGTCAGGACTAAACTTTCCACGTAAGGAATCAATCTCTTTTTCACGTAAGGAAACGCCATTTTTCCACGCAAGGAATCAGTCTTGATATGTCCGCGTTAGGACTCAAATCTTTCCACGTAAGGAATCTCCATCTTTCCACGTTAGGAATAATAATTTCTTTGATTTGTCCACGTCAGGACACTGATCTCGTCTTGATTGGTCCACGTTAGGACTCAGGCGTCTTCGACCCGCTGAGGAAATAAGACTTGTCCACGTAAGGACTCACACGCTGGTCTGATCTGGCGACGTCAGGGCACCAACACAAAGAGTAATCACTTTTGTTCAACGTCATGACCTCCCATTCCACTAACTTCGAGAACCCGAATCTGCCCACGATAGGACTAACACACCTCACCAACCCGGGGAAATAAACCTGTCCCCGTTAGGACGCCCACTTCTGAAGAAATCCCGTCAATCTAGGAGTGAATTGTCCGTGTCAGGACTTAGTTCTCCACTGATCCTCACCCACAAACTTCTTAGCACTGACGTGACAGCGACTTTGAGACGGACTCTACTGGGGATGTCTGGAAACCAAACTATCGGACGCCTGTTCTGATAACCGGCGGTGGCCTCTGAAATTCTGATTCATGGAACCCTTGATGACAACTGATTCTGCCTGGGAACAAAGAGAAACTTATCCTGGCAACTCCGTGGGGAATACTGCCGAGACTGACATTATTATTGAATATCTCATGCCGAGATCTTGAGTGTTTGGTAGTTCATTTGAGCAAGAATTCTCTCCACCTGAACTGCTAAAGTACAGGAACTGCTTCAGCAAAATAAATGCTGGAAGGATAATGCCGACTCCACCGGGGGTAGCTAGATGTTACAGAATTATTCCAGCAAAATAAATGCTGGAAGGGTGAAGTCAACCCTGCTAGGAAATTAGGAACTCAACCCAAACCCCCTTGTTGAGGTAACCCCCTGCTGGGGAAAAGCAGATGTGCATAGTATGATCGGACTTTCTGCTGGAACGTGAACTGATATTACACCGCATCCTTGACAAAATAAATGACAGGACCCACCATCAACTCCGCTTTGGAGAGTCTTGATCTTCGAGTTCCACTGGAAGGAATGAAAATACTTGCAAAGAGAACTCCGCTGGGGATGGGATGATTCTCTTGGGGAAAATCTACTGATTCCGCTGGGGGAGAGTGCATGACCCTGCGGGGAAAAATGAACCTGTCTGAATACAACCTTATGATCTTGGAATCGCCAAACCTATTGAGGGTGAATAACTTTTCTGCTCCCTTTGGGCAAGCTACGGCTAGCTGGGTAATTCTATCCTTCTTCAGGAAGAACATGCATGACCTACGTGGGGATCAAGTCTTTCGTTATCGCAACCTTTTGATCATCTTCCTCGTATGGTTATGAAACCTGTAACAACACAAACAAGACAAGACAAGCCTATGCAATCAAATCAATTCAGGTTAGTGACGTTACACTCAGTTAATTCAAAGCTTTAACAATTGTTGGCAAGGGCCAGTGATGTTATACTCATGCTAGCTTCAATAAACTTAGGCGTTTTATCATGCACAAAACAGTAAAGAACCAGCATCAAGTACTGAATAACATATTTTCATTGATTGGGCCCCTGAATGGGCGGAGTTTTTGTACATGGGATGTAACTCCTGAAAAGAGGAAGCTACGCAAAGCAAATACATAAGTATGCAAGTATGCACAAGAAGCATGAATATTGACAACTTAAATTTGCACACATGTCGGCAACGGGATGCAGACGAATACCACGAATTGATCCTCCTATGACTCATCCGACTCTAATGCTTTCCCGATATCCCCACTTCTGAAGAGATTGTATCTGATAACTGGCTCCTCCAACGTATTCTCCCGCATTGATGCTCATTGTAATATCAAATTCGGACCGCAGTCATTTGCTTTTCAAATCCCTAACTTTTGCGTGAACCGCCCTTTACGGGTTTTCAGTTCACCGGGATACCCTTTTTTGTCGAAGCCGCCCAGTGTAGGTTTTCAACTTCGCGGGTGCACATTTTTTCAATTTTATCCCTAACTTTTGCCCGAACCTTTTATTCTGTTTTTGGTTCGCCAGGATGCCCCATTTTTGCCTGGACTCTCTTTTTTCTATCCAGCGGGTCTATTTTAAGCAAAGTATTTTTTAACTGCGTCCGAATTCACAGGTGACGCAAAGTCTTCTCCGTCCATGGTGGACAACAACAACGCTCCTCCTGAAAAGACCTTACTGACAACGTATGGCCCTTCGTAGTTGGGGGTCCACTTGCCCCTGTGATCTGCCTGCGGCGGGAGAATCCTTTTCAGCACAAGGTCGCCCGTCTGAAAGCTTCGCGGAAGTATCTTCTTGTCGTACGCTTTCTTCATTCGTCTTTGGTACAAACGACCGTATGCCAGAGAAGCTAGCCTCTTCTCATCCATCAAACTCAGTTGGTTCAATCTATTCGTTACCCATTCTGCCTCGTCCAGCTGAACGTCTCGCAATACCCTCAGAGAAGGGATCTCAACTTCCAATGGTAATACCGCTTCCATTCCGTATACCAACGAGAAAGGAGTTGCCCCGGTTGATGTGCGTACCGTCGTACGATAACCGTGCAAAGCGAAAGGTAGCATTTCATGCCAATCTTTATAGGTCACCACCATCTTCTGAACGATTTTCTTGATATTCTTATTGGCCGCCTCAACAGCGCCATTCATCTTGGGTCGGTAAGGGGAGGAGTTGTGATGTTCGATCTTGAAATTCTGACAGAGCTCCTTCATCATTTTGTTGTTCAGATTTGAACCATTATCCGTGATTATCCGCTCGGGAATCCCATATCGGCAAATGATATCTCTCTTGATGAATCTGGCCACCACTTGCTTCGTTACATTCGCGTAAGACGCCGCTTCCACCCACTTGGTGAAATAATCGATTGCTACTAGGATGAACCGATGTCCGTTAGAAGCCGTCGGCTCGATCTTTCCAATCATATCGATTCCCCACATCGAGAATGGCCATGGAGATGACATCACATTTAGAGGACTTGGAGGCACATGTATCTTGTCAGCATAGATTTGGCACTTGTGGCACTTCCTCGCGAACTTGAAACAATCAGTTTCCATCGTCAGCCAAAAATAACCTGCCCTCAGCAGCTTTCTCGTCATGGCATGCCCACCAGCATGCGTACCAAAGGTACCTTCGTGAATTTCCTCCATGAGAAGCTTCGCCTCTTTCTCGTCTACACAACGCAACAACACCAAATCGTGGTTTCTTCTGTACAAGACGCCATCCGGGTTCAAGTAGAAATTACCCGCTAATCTCCTGAGAGTCTTCTGATCTTGACTGGATGCCCCAGCCGGATACTCTTTATTCTTCAGGAAATTAAGGATATCAAAATACCACGGTTTGTCATCGGATGCTTCATCAATAGCAAATACATAAGCTGGCCTGTCCAACCGAGAGATAGTGATTTGGGGAGCTTCGTTCCAGAAGTTGACCTTGTACATGGAAGACAAAGTGGCAAGGGCGTCAGCCATTTGATTTTCTGCCCGCGGTACGTGATGCAATTTAACCTTGTCGAAGAAAGGCAACAATCTCCTTGCATAATTCATGTAATGTATCAAATTAGGCTGCCGTGTCTCCCATTCCCCTTTTATCTGATTCACTACCAGAGCTGAGTCTCCGTATACGTCTAGATGTTTGATTCGCAAATCAATGGCTTCTTCGAGCCCCATTATACAAGCTTCGTATTCGGCCTCATTGTTGGTAACGGCAAAGGCCAATCGGGCAGTAAACGGGATGTGCGACCCGTGTGGCGTGGTGATGATTGCCCCTATTCCGCTACCGTAAGCATTCACGGCTCCGTCAAATATCATCTTCCATTTGGACCCCAACTCTGGTCCCTCGTCTGGCAATGGTTCTTCACAATCCTTCATCTTTAGGTACATGATATCCTCGTCAGGAAAATCAAACCTCATCGATTGGTACTCTTCAATAGGCTGCTCCGCCAGATACTCAGACAGCACACTCCCCTTTATAGCCTTTTGCGAGACGTATTGAATATCATATTCAGTCAAGACCATCTGCCAACGGGCAATTCTGCCTGACAACGCCTGCTTTTCGAATACATATTTGATAGGATCCATCTTCGAGATGAGCATGGTTGTATGATTCAGCATGTACTGCCTCAAACGCTTGGCGGCCCAGGCTAGCGCGCAACACGTTTTCTCCAGCATTGAGTATCGAGATTCACAGTCTGTAAACTTCTTACTCAAGTAATAGATCGCATGCTCTTTTCTCCCCGTCTCGTCGTGTTGACCGAGAACACAACCCATGCTTCCCTCAAGAACCGTCAAATACATTATCAAGGGTCTCCCTGCCACTGGGGGTATCAAAATAGGAGGCTCCTGCAGATACTTCTTTATTTTATCGAACGCCTTTTGACAATTTTCGTTCCACGTTACAGCTTGATCTTTCTTTAATAGCTTGAATAATGGTTCACACGTGGCTGTTAGGTGAGATATGAACCGGGCAATGTAGTTCAACCTCCCTAAAAACCCGCGCACCTCTTTCTCTGTTTTAGGCGTCGGCATTTCTTGAATCGCTTTTATTTTAGCAGGATCGACCTCTATTCCTCTTTCGCTTACGATGAACCCCAGCAGTTTACCCGATCTCACCCCGAAGGTGCATTTATTAGGGTTCAGCCTCAGCCTGAACTTCCTAAGTCTTTTAAATAACTTCAGCAGATTCACCAGATGCTCTTCCTCCGTCTGGGATTTGGCAATCATATCGTCAACATAAACTTCGATCTCTTTATGCATCATGTCATGGAAAAGAGTCGTCATCGCACGCTGATATGTTGCCCCAGCATTTTTCAAACCAAAGGGCATCACTTTGTAACAAAATGTTCCCCAAGGCGTTATGAAAGTAGTCTTCTCCATATCCTCTGGCGCCATTTTAATTTGATTGTAGCCTGAAAAGCCATCCATGAAGGAGAATACGGAGTATTGAGCAGTATTATCAACTAACACGTCAATGTGAGGAAGTGGAAAATCGTCTTTTGGGCTTGCTTTATTCAAATCTCTATAACCCACGCACATCCGAACCTTGCCATCTTTCTTTGGCACTGGTACGATGTTGGCAACCCATGAAGGATACTTCGTCACAGCCAGGAAACCAGCGTCCCACTGTTTCTGCACCTCCTCTTTGATCTTCATTGCCATATCTGGTCGTGTTCTGCGAAGCTTTTGTTTGACCGGCGGGCAATCTTCTTTCAGTGGCAGGCGATGCACAACCATATCTGTATCGAGCCCCGGCATATCTTCATATGACCAAGCGAATACATCATTATACTCTCGGAGCATTTCAACCAGTCTTCGCTTGATATCACTCTGCAGTGCGGCTCCGATACGAATATTCTTCTCAACCCCTTCCGACCCCAAGCTGATAATTTCGATGATCTCGTCGTGAGGCAGAATGGCTCTTTCCTCTTGCTTCACTAACCAAGACAGTTCTTCAGGAACGTCGCTATCTTCGACAACCTCTTCTTCAGCCTGAAACACTGGGTGCTCAAAGTCGGGACGAGTCATAGGTGGTTCAAGGATGTCATCTGAAAATGTTATCCTGCAAAAGGAATGGTTAAGTGCTTCAAAATGCGTATAAAGCGAATAACCACGTTGCCATTTTATTGAAAAATATAAAACAAGAAAGACAGGGATTACAGTATTTGCACATGAAAAAACGCCATTTATTTAGTGATTAACACGCAATGTTTATAACAACACAGCCCTAAGCAAATCCTGATGCCCCGGGCAAGACATCAGATTATTCAACAATTAATAAAGCAAAGCATTACTGTTCAAAAGTCACAGGAACAAGCTCCTGAATAGACCAGTTGCACAGTCCTTGTCCTGGCGTGCTTGGCTGAATCCAGGCATCCATATCACAGTCGCTGTCTCCTTCATCAGACTCTGAAGCAGCATTGACAGTTTCATGACATACTCCACTGGCAGAGATGATAATTGGCTTTCTGAAACGGGGGGCCCCCACGGAAGGAGTTGATGACGACGGTTGGTACCCCAGCCCGAACCGGTCCATCTTCACAGGAATGTCCAGCACTTTGCCCCAGCCCTTGGCTTCTCCCGCTTCTACTAGAGCTTGAGCTTCCTTATACGATGAGACAGCTATCTCTGGCACTTTGCTCGGCCCGGGACCTTTGTCCTTGATGCGCAAACCTTCGAATGCCTGGCATGGTGTCTCGTGGATCTCCCCGTCGACTTCCACATATTTAAATGAAGATAGATGGCTGACCAGGATGTCTTCTTCTCCGCACACGGTGACTACGCTGTCTCCGACCATATACTTTAACTTCTGATGCAGGGTAGACGTGACTGCCCCTGCCCCATGAATCCAGGGTCTTCCAAGCAAGCAGCTATACGCAGGCTGTATATCCATGATATAAAACTCAGTTGCAAACACTTCCGGCCCCACTTGCAGAGGCAAGGTAATCGATCCGAAGACTGTTCTCCGCGTGCCGTCAAACGCTCTGACTACCAAATCACTGGGTGTACACAAAATTCCTCGAACATCCAGCTTCATCATCGCCTTCTTGGGCAGCACATTCAAAGATGATCCGGTGTCAACCAATACGTGCGACATTACTGATCCCCTACACTCAACAGATACGTGTAATGCCATATTATGATCTCTCCCTTTCGGAGTCAAGTCAAAATCGGTAAAGCCCAGACTGTGGCCTGCATTCACATGTGCCAGCACTCCTTCTAGCTGATTTACGGAGACGTCCTGGGGTACAAAAGAAGTGTCCAGGACTTTCAGCAAAGCATTTCTGTGAGCTTCCGAACACAACAGCAATGACAAGATGGATATCTTGGACGGTGTCTGCTGCAGATGCTCCACAATCTTATAATCACTTTTCCGAATTAAGCGCATGAACTCTTCTACATCCTTCGATGCCGCTTCTTTTTCACTTGCTTGTACCGGAACATTTTCAACCGCTTTCCCTTTTCCTTTCGCTAGTCTTTCAGCCTCCACTTCAGGAGATGTAAAGATCCTGCCACTCCTCGTCATGCCTCCTGAGCCAACAACATTATCCACAATCTCCGCTGGCTGCTTGTTAACATCAATCTTAATCCCATCACAATACACCTCTAACCCATATGACCATGGGACTGCTTTCGTGTTCTCGTACGGGATTGGCCCGGCCTTAGTTATGGTGATCGGTGGTCGCTGAGCTGGTGTTGCAATAGTGATCGTCTTCCGAGGAATCGTTACCGTGGCCACATCACTCCGATTATCCACTACTGCCCCTGCAGGATCGTCAGTTGTCGCTCGATCAAACTGCAATATACCTTCATCAATTAAAGCCTGAATGCCTTTCTTCAAATCCTCACACCCCCCAGCTAGGGTCCAACAATCTAAGCAATACTCGTTACATCCTGGGTAAACACCTCCTTATAACAGTCGGCTCTTTATCTCACTCAGCGGCGTCCTCAAATCTTCAACATTCATAATAAGATTCAGACTTTCCTCAGTCAGAATGGCGTTTGCCCCATGATTAGGCATGGGTTTCTGGACTATGTTCGGACCTGCCGTTCCAAAATTGATAGTCTTGTTGTCTAAAAGATCCTGCACAACGTGCTTGAAAGCATGGCAACCTTCTATATCGTGGCCCGGAGCCCCAGAATGAAACTCACAGTGCCTGCTTGCATCGTAACCAAACGGGGGAGCTCCCGTTATTGGTGCCAGAGTTCTTTTCTCTACCAGATTCAATCCCAACAATGTCTGCAATAAATCAGCATAGGTTGAGGGAGGCTTCTCAAACACTCTTCTCGGTTTACTACCCTGGAATCTTCGTTGAGCCTGCTGTGCCCCCTGCTGAGGCTGCTGCTGTTGTGGCATTGGTTGCTGCTGAACCGGTTGTTGTTGCTGGAGTGGTTGTTGTTGATATGGGATAGTAACACTCGACACCTGCTGTGGCTGACGATATTGACCTCGTCCCCTGCCTCGGCCTCGGCCTCGGCCTCCAAATACCGCGCTTGCCTCGCCCTGACGGCGCCCACCATAAGCTTTCCTATTACTGCCAGATGCAGTTGATTCCTCGACTTGGAACTTTCCTTGCTTAATGTTACGTTCAATCTTTTCCCCCATCAGAATCAGGTCTGAAAAACTGGCCAGAGACGTATGAAACAGCATATCATGAAACAGCCCTGTGAATGTGCCGACAAACATATCATTCATTTCCTTATCTTCTACAGGAGGATGGACCCTGGCAGCCATATCGCGCCACCTTTGCGCGTACTCTTTAAAACTCTCCCCCTTCTTCTGCGAAAGCCCGGCCAACTGGACCCGATTGGGCGCCAGGTCGCTATTATACTTGTAATGGGCTACAAATGCCTCTGCTAATTGCTTCCATGTCTTGATATCAGTTGGCTCCAACCCCATGTACCACTCTAGGGAAGGGCCCGATAGACTATCCTGAAAGAAATGCATTAGCATTCTTTCATCAGTTGAGTATGCAGACATCTTTCTGTAATAAGCTCGTACATGCACTTTCGGACATGTGTCTCCTTTGTACTTGTCGAACGCAGGAGCTTTGAATTTAATTGGCACCCTCAAGCCAGGTACCAAGCCCATTGTTGCCATGTCCAAACCCACAGCACTCTGGTTTAGGACTCCCTTCATCTGCTCTTCCAGCATTCTAATCTTTTGGGAATCATCCATCGGCCCTTCAAAACCTCCTCCGGAGAAGGCGTCTTCCTGCTGATCCTCTTGCCACATACCGTTTCCAGCCCCGTACCCATCATATCCATTATTACGTCCAGCTCTGATCTGATTCATCCCCGGACCTCGGCCTCTGTTGCCGTACCCTTGAACACCTCCAGCGGGACCAAAAGCCATAAATCCAGTACCATTTCCGTTTCCAAAGCCTCCGTAACCCTGATTGACCATACCATAACCATCTTGCCCAAAGCCTTGAGCATTAAAGCCATACTTCCCAGTGTTATCGAATCCCTGATCATTGAATCCGAATCCAGCGTTGACAAAGCCATTGCCTCCTAGATTATCTCCCAAATTGACATCACCCAGCCCAACATTATGGACAGCAGTCTCATTCCCCACTCCAACGTTACCATTCACAGCAGCGGTAGCGTTGTTGACATTAGCAGCAGGTATATTGACTACGGGCGGAGCCACTGGCGTGGGAGTGCCGTCTCCATGAGCAGTATCGACCCGGACAGACTGATGATCTTCATTACCATGACCAGTGTTTCGAGCCAACAGAGGCTGGACCATGGCCTGCAAATTCTCCTGCCCTTTTGCTATAGCTTCCATGGTCTGCATGAAGAGAGCGAGCTTCTCGCGCACATCTTGCATCTCGTTCTGCATTTGGTCCATGACTTTTCGACAATTGGAGCGTGTAGAATAGCGGTGCGGATGCTGATCTGCAATCCTGTTAAGTACCTGATACAGAGCAGGAAATAAGACACCATCCAAAGATTACCTGTAATGCAATATGAATATGAATGCAATGCAATGTGTCTGTGCATTAGGGAAGTTCATTCCCCCAGTTCTAGTGCGAAGGTGCCGGTGCAGTGACAGTGCTGACAATAGGAATATCGGAGCTGACTCATAGAAAGCCTCATATATTGCAGAGAAAACCAATAAGCCCAGGGTACAATATCATTGAGAGTATAAAGAAGGCATGACCTCAACCAACAATCCTGGTGATGGTCAGCACTATGCAAATAAAGCGTACAAGTTACTACATGAAATGATCAAATCCTCCCAAAAGTCTGGTACTCTTCTATCAACTTCTTGGTCTCCGGATGGCTTGGTCGATCAAGCAGTCCTTCGACAAGTTGGTTTCTCCTCTTAAGGACACGGCGTACGTCTTCAGCAGTTTCTTCCCATGTTGCTTCTCCGAAGCAATCTTCTAACTTTCGCTTCTGAGACACGGCTTCATCTCTGGACTTGATTGCCTTGTTCAGTGCATGCTGGACACTATACTGGGTCATCACTTCTTCCTCACACTTCTTGATGCTAGACTTCAACTTCTCTTCGAGGTCGGAAATTTGCTGCTTCAGCTTATCTTCCCTCTTCTTGTTGTTGGTGAGTGTAGCATTCCAAGTCTTATTGCAAGAAGATATCTCTCGGTGTGCTGCGTCGAGCGCCTTCTTTTTTGCTTCCAGCATGTCATGGGAGCTTCTGAACTCTTGCCCCAGACGTTCACGCTTTTTCTTTTCCTCGGTCAACTCAGCTCCTAACCTGTTTACCAGCTCGATCTGTTGTTGGAAAGCATATACGGCCTTGTTTTTCTCACTGCGTACTTGGGCTAACTCTTGCTCTAACCCTTCATTAATCTTCATCAAGGCTTCTTTTTCCTTCACAACTTGCTCGTAGGCCTCCCTAGAAACAGTAGTCGGCTCTGCTACCGGAACGGGAACAAGAAATGGTGCCTCTGGAAACGGCATCCTCAACTGACTAGCCCTCTCCTGAATCCAAACTCTATAAGGTGCGTAGGCCTGACAGTCATTCTTTCCTAACAAAGGCTTCCCTTTGCGATTAATACGCGTCCAGGCATGTTGCAACTTGGCTAATAACTCCCCTTTCACGTCTCCGGTGAAGTACAGAGATTCCTGTACTTCTTCCTCCTGAGGTGGATTCTTCAGCGCATATCCGAACTGACGAATGAGTAGAGAGGGGTTGTAATTGATACACCCTTTTCTTCCTATCAGCGGCACATTAGGGTACCCAGAACAACTAAAGATGAGCTCAGACCCCAACAGGTCTCGATCAAACCACACAATGTCTTCGGAATATAGCCTCATCAGGCGTTCTGACCAACTGGCTGAGGTTGCACTGTCTACAAATGGTCCCTTTATGGGAAGGTGACTCTTGAACCACATATTCAATAGAGGAGTACAGCAGTAAACAACTTTTCCTCTTCGGTTCTCATTCTTATAGTGCAATGAGTGATAGAAGTCTCCGATCAACGTTGGCACTGGGTTGCCTGCAGCAAACAGATAGAAAGCATCCAAATCCACAAAGTTGAGCAAGTTAGGAAACAGCACGATTCCATAAATGCATAGAGCCAGAATAGCATTGAAAACCACCCAACAACCGTTCTTGGCGTACTCTTGAGCCTTGCCAACCAGAAAATCCAGAGGGAAACCTGAAACCCCAAGCCAAGAAGTCACTAACAACTCAGCAGCATTCATGTGCAAGGCTTTGGCTAAGTCCTCCAACTTGGGCTCAGCAGCAGAGTGAATAAAGGGAACCTTGTTCTGCACGGGAAGCTCAGTAAACTCCACATACTCCTCAATAGTAGGTCCTAGAATGAAGTCAGCAAACGTAAAACATCTCAATGCGGGGTCATAGAACTGCATCAAGGTGTATAACCCGTTCATCTCATCAGCAGTGGGCTTACAGACTAATCTCAGTAATCTCCCATGGCTCATTCTGAAGCTTCTCCTAACCTCCTCATCGGCAAGAGATATCAGACCAAGCAAAGAAGTAATATCAGGTGACGGCAGCTTATACGCAACTGTCTTCCTCAAACCAGCCATAATCAATACTCAGAAGTCCGGGCACTAGAACTAGGGAAATGCAAATGCACCTGCAGCACAGACACACATTAGTGAAATGCAAATGGTAATGGATATGCAGGCAATGCAATGCAAGTAACATGCAACAGGGACCAAAGCTGTAGCTGAATAGCCTGAACCCAATCAAGAAAGGTCTCAGATAGACCATCCAGAAGTCATCAAACCCTGGTCTCAGATAGACCTAACACAAAGCTCCAATACTGGTCTCTGACAGACCTCAAACCATAACTCCCACTGGTCTCTGGTAGACCTCAAATCACATCTCTAATTGGTCTCTGACAGACCTCAGAACACATCTCCAAATGGTCTCTGACAGACCTCATAACTCTCCATAAACACCCAGGATCTCTGATCGAGAACAAACCGGTATCTGAAGGTCTGGTTACCTGCATAACCCCAAATCCCCTTACAGGTGGGTGGCCCTATAACTGGCACAAGGTACGGCATCCTATGCGGTCGTCGGCGTCACAGACTTTCAGGGTTGATGATACGATTCCCAGAAGGAGTGGCATCATCAAATCCTGAAGAGGCCTCACTCAGCCAACTTCCAAATGATCGGTTCCCGGAGTCGACAATTCAACTGACCAACAACCCCTTCGACCCAAAGGGTAGAAAAAGAAGCCAACCAGAAGAACCTCGTCCGAGTGTAGATTTCATGAGACACTAATGCAAGCAAAGCCGGCACGCGCCCACTACTTTCTACGCTAATTCTAGGTGCACTCAAGCCCAGGTCCGGCTTATCTCTCGATATCAGAACACCCGTCACACCCCAAATACAGCAATAATAAACAATATATATAATGCTGAAAATAAAGGTCAGAAATATAAATCCATACAAAATCCTCGACGGGAAAACAAGCGTTAGGATTGACTCTCTTAAGGGACGTTGGATCCCAAATGCATAAGCACTATCGCAGTCCTTAGCAGCCAGGGGACGTTGGATCCCCAGCAGAGTCGCCAGCTGTCGCTACTGCGAAAATCGGCGTCGGCTGAACAGAAGAGTCGCCACTGTGCGTTATTTATCCCACGGGAGGGAAAGGGAACGCTCAGAGTAAACCTCGCACAACATGGGAAAGGTATGGTCGTCGCAACCAAAACCTGGATTCGGGAGTCGGTTACGCAAGGGGAAGGTATTAGCACCCCTCACGTCCGTCGTACTCGACGGGATCCACGCTTGTTTTCGGGTATGGATTGTTATTCTATCTACTCTATAGGTCAAGGGTTAAAAAGAAAATAAAATGGAAATAAAAATGACTCGGCAAAGTATCGCACTTTATGCCTACGTATTCCCGTCTGGAACGAGAAATCAGAGTCAACGTAGTTCGCCTACCTACGGGAAAGGAGGGGAAGGTTGCTCGCTAGGATACCGCATCCTATGCCTACGTACTTCCACACGGCATGGAAGATCAGAGCAAACGTAGTTCGGGCCACGTACGACACAAGTCTGTCTTGGTTGATTTTACTCCTTCTGAAAAAGGGTTTTTCTGATTACCAGTCCAAGCGGACAAAAATGACGTTTTGATGAGTTCACATTCTTTTACGGAAGAAGTGTCTTTTATTGTGTTTGAAATCTTTATGTGTTTTTCTGTTTGTTTTGAGAAAGAAGAGACAGAACTCTACCCTACGGTTGCGAAGGGAATCAAACTAACCTAATGTTATCATGCATGGGTTAAAACCTAGTGTCTATCATGTTCCTCTCTTGCACAGAGAGAAACAGAGATCCTACGGGATAGGCAGAAACAGAAACAATAACAGATATAATAAAGCGGTAAAATGCATGGATGCAACAGTACAAGCGAGGCAAGGGAGTCCCACTCAACCTCGAACCTAGAAAACAATAGGCGAAAGTGAACAGGCTTCACTTTCAACCCAGCAGGGTAAACAGCAAACAATACAGTCCAGAAAACCAATCAATACATCAGCAAATGAAATACAGCAAAAGAAACAGCATCAGCGGCTCTGACTCAACATCTGACTTCAAGCAATCTCCATTCAGCTACAGGCTTCAACAAGCATCAATCTCCATCTTCATGGCCTTCAGGCAAGGGCTTTGATCATCTGTCTTCCATCTGCAATGGCTTTTCTTCATGCTCAAACCTCCCAGATGAGGGATCAGTCACAAGAGTGAATTGGGTGAATGTCAGACAGTTAATTACCTACCAAGGGTGGTTCATCAACTGTTAACATTAAACAGAAAGTTTCCTCTCAAAAGTTCTATCTTTCAAATATATTCACTGATCCTTCCAAAGGAAGGAGGTGGATATTTGAAAGAGACTTTGAATCATAGAGAAAGGATGGATGCAGACAAGGCATTCCATGTTTGAGAAACAAGCCTTCTAATCTAGAGCTCTGCCTAGCTCCTAAACCCTAGTCTCCTCAGCAGCTGCTAGCAAGAACCTCCTTTCCAACTCTGGCAGTTGATCTTCAATCTCTGGCTCTCCAATGGTCTTCATCTCCTCAAGTCTTCAGCTCTCCCAAGTCCCCAGACAATCCCAATACCCACACAAACAAGCAATAAACCCCAGAGGGCACACCACACCAGTCAATCAGATATATACAGTACAGTAATAGCAGTAGGGGAATCCTGACTTTTCTAAGGGGATCTAATAACTACCCATAGCCCCTATAGTCCCATAGCTAAACTATTCAAACCCTAAGTCCTAAGGGAAATGAATTGATTCTCCTAAGTAATCACCTAAAACCCTAGTTTGTTCATGTTGTTCACACCTAAACTAAACACCTAAAATTAATTTCTAAAAATGGGAACTAAATTGAATCTACAATTTTAATGTCTAAACTAAACAACCTAAAAAGAATGGACAAAAAATATGAAAGCATCTAATAGAACAAAAATTAGTAAAATCATGCATGAAATGAAGCTATTTAAAATGACATTTACTTAGAAAATATGAAAAAAATATCAAATAAAAATAAAAATGCAATTTTATTTAATGACAATTTTCTACACCTTCTAATGAAAATGATGTAAAAAGAATGGATTAAAAATGATTTTTTATCTATTTATTATGAATTTTGGAAGTTGGTAAAAATTAAAGTGGAATTAAAAACAATTAAATCAATTAAAATGATGGGGGGGGTACTAATAGAAAACACGCTTAGTTGTAATCAGGATGGGCCAGCAAACAGGGGGTGCGCGTAGCAAACTTGCATTAGGCCCAGAACCATTCAGAATCATTAAAAATAACAAAGCGAGCAGGGGGTGAGAAAAGTGAGGTTATCACGTGCAAAATGAATTGGGCTCAGGCATTGGGGGGTGGGGATATCAATGGAGTCTTAGGCCCGCCCGTTTCAATTAATGAAACGGTGCGTTTAGGGCACCCAGCTAATTCCCTCCAAAATCAGAATTAAACGAGAGCCACAGGATTGCTCTCTGAGTCAAAGGTCTTGCATGAAATGAACGCCCAGGATTTCGTCTTCCTCATTGGATCATATGAGAGCTAGGGTTTCCACCATGAAACTTCATGCACGCACCAACTTCCATCAATCTGCTCTCACTCTACAGTCCATGAAACGCCACGCTATAAACATGAAAATCACTCTAAATCTCTCCCTCTATAAGCCTATGGTCATGGATTGCTTTGAAACTCAACAAACCACTCAACCCGAGCGCAACAATTTCTGGTCACCATGGAAATACTCTGCAACTTACCAACATAATTCTCAATCAAACTTATACTAATCTAATCTATGACTAAAGGTGATCATCCTGCGCTAACAACCTAATATTATAATGCACTATGCCACGAGTTCTTCATCCTAACAGTTCTAACAACCTGCTAACAATCATCACCAAACTACTCCAAACTCATCCTAATTGCTCTACTAACATCCTACATCATATCTAAACTAATAAATCTATGCTAAACTAACTGAATCAAGCTGTGGCAGAAAAAATGCACCTGGTGTGAAATCTTGTGGATGATGATGAAATTCGTGGATCTGAAGCTTTTGAGGCTTGGATCTTGATCTACACTTGCACTACTTGATTCTGTATGCAACACTTTGAGGAGTCTTGCACTGGATCTTGAGTTCCAACTGAATTTGCAGCTTGTGTGTTCTTGAAGAAAGTGCATGAAATTGAGCTCTAACCACCAAATCTTTGATTCAATTCTGATCCAGGATGATGATTGAATGTAGGAGGATCAATGTTGATGAGAATTGATGAAGATTTTGGGAAATTTGGAGAGAATTGCAATGAGAAAGAATGAGAAAACTTTGGGAAATTTTGGTGAAAAGTGAATCCAACCCTTGCTCAATTCTCATTTCATGAATATATAGTGTTCAATGGTAACTTCTAGATCCCTCTTACAACTTCCCTTGCCTTCCAACTTTGATTCATTTTGGCTATGTTTCTTAAAATGCAAGTAACCAAGGATAACTTTGAAATCTTCCACTAAACTCAAAAAAGTGCTTGAACCATTGTTCTTAGAATGTCTTTTCCATTCAAAATCATATATTGGAAGTCTCCATTTGGACTTATAAATCTCCCAAACCATTATTCATTTTGACTTTATTCAAATTATAAGCCATTTTAGTTCAAATTTGGACCAATCATGCAACTTCATGTTATGAGCTTTTCCAACAATTTTTGACCTTCTTTCTAGACTTAAAATCACATTTGGAGCAAGTTTGATGTTGTAAGTTTTTCCATTTGAGGCCTCCTTGTGTGAGTTTTGGACATAGGTTAAAATGACCTGTAATTCACAAATGCCCAAAATACCCTTTGCTTGCCAAGACCATAAGTTGAGTTCCACACATCATATGAGGGCATGCTATACCATTCTAGAAAGCTAAGACAATGAGGAACAATTCTTATGTTGACCAAGAATTCATTTGAAATCTCCTTGAGGGGAAAAAATAGCTTGGAAGTCAAGTCACTTTCACAGACAAAATTTCAGGTACCTCAGATGACCTGCAACTTGCAAGGACCATAACTTGAGTTCTATAAATCTCCTTGATGTCTTCCACCACTCAAATTAAAGGTCTTGAGATCCTCTACAAGTTTCATGTTGGCCAAGAAGCCATTTGAAGCTTGCATTTTGACTTATCTTGCTTGGAAATTTGACCTAAACTAGGGGATTTTACACAGAAACCCTAATTTAGAAACTCCTCTTCTCCTTGATTTCTCTTGAATTCTTCTTGGCATATCTCCATATCCTTCTTTATATGTCCAATGATGAACCCCACATCTCTCCACTAGACTTGAATGCCCCTTAAATCAGTCAATTGACCTAGGGTTGACCTAGGGTTGACCTAGATGAAACCCTAGTTGACTGTCTTCAGCTATAGCTCTTGTGCTCTCATCAATGACTTGTCTCCTTCTTTAAATGACTTTCTAAGCCTCTCATAATGTCTAGATACTCTCCATGCCTTCAACTCACAGCTCACAACCCTCTTGTTGATCCTCAGATACCCTCAGCTAGGAGATGGACTCAAGGCTTGATCTGCTGAACTCTTTGCTTTCAAATTCTTTCCTGATGACTTGAATAAGATTGAATTGGGATAATAACCTCTTGATAGGCTTCTAGAGATGAGAATAATGATTGGTCCCCTGTTGAATGACTTGCTATGCTTATGCTATGCAGATGATTAGCCTATGTACATGACTCTATATGCAAATGCTAATGACATTGAAACATAAACCAAGTGGATAAGGTTGGGCAAATTTTAGGGTGCAACAAATGGATCTTGATGATCAGTGTGAAGAGGCGAGTGGATTCGTGTAATTTTCATTAAGTTTAGTGAAGTTTGAATCCAAAGCATGATTGCTCTCGCCGGAGAAGACGGTGGAGCTCTTCTCCGGCCACCGCGAAAGATTTTCCCTCCTTGTACCAGTTCAAATGAAGAAGAAAGGTTGGAAACTGTTGGATCTGTTTGAATTCATGGACTTGGTCTTAACATCCAGCGGATATGATTTAGCTTGACTAGATCTTCGTGAGGTGGCACATCCTGGAGCCTTAGATCTGCATACTTTTTCAATGAATGGATATGATTAGAACCTACCATAGGCCTGAGTCAATGAGATCCACCTGACCACATATTGATAACGCGAAATTATATATATATATATATATATATATATATATATATATATATATATATATATATATATATATATATATATATATATATATATATATATATATATATATATATATATATATATATATATATATATATATATATATATATTGATGTACTTTTCTACTAATCGACAACCGTTTTCACTCCGAATTCGGATATTTCCACACTATTT
Organism: Lathyrus sativus; assembly: GCA_963859935.3. NCBI lineage: Eukaryota > Viridiplantae > Streptophyta > Magnoliopsida > Fabales > Fabaceae > Lathyrus > Lathyrus sativus. The sequence continues at coordinate 316,145,635 of OZ012740.1, read as the reverse complement.
GCCCAGTATTTTGCAGGTATTCAAAGTCCATGCTCAAATGGAGCAAGATAAAGAAAAGAAGCATTTACAGGCGAAAACCAAGTGAAAATCAGGTCAAAAAGCAGCAGAAACGAGTTCTGCTGATGTGACGACCGTCACAAGGGTGTGACGACCGTCATGCGTGTGACGACCGTCACAGGTCCATGACGACCGTCATGCAGTTAAAATGCAGTTTTCTGCACGTGCTGTTAAAGTGTGAAAGTGCCAAAGAGAAGTGGTACCACTAACTCCTATATTCTCTGATATTACTCCCACTTCCCGAAGAAATAAACCGTGGAATATCCCATCTATAAAAGGAGGTAGCTAGAACCAGAAAAGGGGAGCCGCATTGAAGAAACGAAGTGCTGCCAATTTACCTTCAGAGCATTTATTCAAATTCCCATTTGTCTTATCTTTGTTTTATTTCTTTCTTCTTTCTTTCCTTGCAATTCTTGTTTTATTTCCCATTTCCATTCTGTACGAGTAATTGGCATAAAGACAAAATCCTGCCGCCATTTTGGAGGATTTCCCCAAAAGCCAAATCGAATTATTTACAGGTTTCTATTTTAATCGATTAATTGGATTTCTATTTCCCATTATAATGCATGTTATTATTTTCTGCCATTATTTACGTGTTGTTAATTTATATTCCATGTCTGGCTAAATCTTAAGTAATCGGTATGTAATAAATAATCTGATGGGATTCGATAATTAACCGGTGTATATCTACCTTTCCAAAACTTGTTTATGGCTGTAGTTTTTAAATTGAATTTTCTAAATAAACCTTCGTCGCGACAGTGAGAAATTATTTACAGTAGTTTTGCCACGACAGTGGGAAATTCATAAAGGTACGAACCAACAAGCGACAATTGAGGCTAAGACCAGATAGTAAAAACTAGGCATTCATTTTAAAAACAGCGACAACTCTTTAAAAGGAATTAGAACTTAATAGTTTTTAAAAAGTAACTTTAACCCCGAACGGGATAGCGACAGCATACGTTCCGCCTTAGAGTTACGACCAGCGTCAACAACCATCGTGAGACAAAGGTCTTTAAACCATCATTTTCTGCTTAAACTATTTTTGAAAACCTAAAGACACCAGTGACCTATAGAATCCCTGAAGGAATAACATATTACATACCGATTCAAGCATTCATACCTTAAGTAAAAGCTTTAGTTCCCTTTAGTTTACGCACTTATTTTGTTATTATTCCCTTAAGACATTACCAACCTAGCTAAACACCGTAACACCCGATAATACTAGTTTGATTACGAGTCCCTGTGGGATCGATATCTATTATTACTACGCGATAGATTGTGCACTTGCAGTTAATTGAGTTAGACATAGAAAGTCGCGATCAAGTTTTTAGCGCCGTTGCCGGGGACCCGTTTAGTCAATAGTGTAATCTTTTGTTACACAGTATAGACTAGGTTGACAATTCTCTCTCCCTCTACTCGTTCTTCGATTGTATGCCAAGTACTCGCTCACAAGGCGACATCTTACAACCTACAATCGCTGAACTAGAGCGCTTCTTACATCTAAGAAGGCGCATCGTCGAATATCAACGAAGACACAACATTCCTGATCTTCTAGCTCATCCTCCTGTTGAAGAAGCAAAGATGGCTGAAGGACCTCAGAACAAACCGCTGAAGGCCTACGCTACACTCTCTCAGATGGAGCCTCGAAGTAGCATAGCTTTCAGCTGTACAACAAAATCAATTCTCAGGAAATGCAACTGAGGATCCAAACGAACACTTAACGAAGTTTGTGCAATACGCAGACACACAGTGAAGGCAAATGGAATAACTCCAGACGCAATAAGACTTCGTCTTTTCCCTTTCTCTCTTAGAGATAGAGCTTGGACATGGTTACAATCCTTACCATCCAACTCCGTTACGATGTGGGAACAGTTGAAGAACATTTTCTTAGCAAGATACTTTCCGCCAAGCAAAACTGCTATGCTTAGAGCCCAAATCAACGGATTTCGACAAAAAGATATTGAATCTCTCTACGAAGCATGGGAAAGGTTCAAAGATATGATGAGAGCATGTCCTCACCACGGTTTAGAAGACTGGGTGACGATCCATACTTTCTACAATGGGCTTCTGTATAACACTAGATTAACGGTAGACGCCGCCGCGGGCGGTGCACTTATGGATAAGCCATACGACGAAGCCTATCAACTAATCGAAAACATGTCTCACTGCCAATGGGGAGGTGAACCAATTCCAGCAGAGAAACCCGCAGCGAAAGGTGGGATGTACGAGATCAGCAGCCTTGAAAAGTTCAACGCTAAAGTAAATGCTCTAGCACAGAAAATCGACAGTCTGACCGTTAACCCAACTGCAACCGTCGCTGCTGTAACTCCAAACTGCGAGTTATGTGGAATCGCCACTCATAATGCGCCCGAGTGCCCATTGCTGTCCGGAATCCCACCAGACCAAGTAAATTACGCTCAAGGAAATCCTTACGCCAATACTTATAACCTAGGATGGAGGAACCACCCAAATTTTTCCTACAAGAACGATAATGCCTTGCAAGCACCAGCTGCTCCGCCAGGATATCAGAAACTAGCCGCTGCTGCCCAGACTGCCCCTAGGAAATCAAACCTCGAGTTGATGATGGAAAAATTCATAGCTACTCAAGCTCAAACAAACAAAGAATTCCTAAATCAAAACATACACACTAGCGAGCAAATTAAACAGCTGACCGGAAAAGTAGACGCTTTAGCCACCCACAACAAAATGCTCGAAACACAGATATCACAAGTGGCTCAACAACAAGCCTCTGCAGCTGCCCCAGCTGGAACATTTCCAGGCCAGCCCGAACCTAATCCGAAAGGTCACACAAACGCTGTTATATTGAGAAGTGGAAAAGAATTGGAAGGCCCAACAGATCCTAGGAACGAAGATTTAGTAATGCAACAGAAATCTGATAAACCAACCGAAAGGAAGTCTGAAACAGAAAAGAAGGAATGTGACGAGCAAAAGGCCGCCAAAGATGAAAACTCATATGTGCCTCCAGCGCCATATAAACCACCTATCCCTTATCCTCAAAGATTTATAAACTCCAAAACTTCAGGACAATTTAAGAAATTTGTTGAACTTCTGAAACAACTAAACATCACTATCCCGTTCACAGAAGCGATAACTCAAATGCCGTCATACGCTAAGTTTCTTAAAGAAATCTTGTCTAATAAAAGGAAAATAGAGGATAACGAGACAGTGACACTTACTGCCGAATGTAGCGAAATCATACAAAACAACATGCCTCCTAAACTAAAAGACCCAGGTAGTTTCTCCATACTCTGCGTCATAGGAAAGTTCGTTATAGACAAAGCTCTATGCGATCTAGGAGCCAGTATAAGCGTCATGCCTTTATCTATATGCAAAAAGATGAATATGGGAGAACTAAGACCAACTAAAATGTCCGTACAATTGGCTGACCTATCAGTCAAATACCTCGTCGGTATACTGGAAAACGTTCCAGTACGCATAGGCCAATTCTATATCCCAACCGACTTCATAATCATGGACATCAAAGAGGACTCTGTTACCCCAATTATCCTAGGAAGACCATTTTTAGCTATAGCCGGAGCTATTATAGACGTAAAGAAAGGACGGCTAACATTCGAAGTAGGAGAAGAAAAGATAGAGTTCATCCTTACTAAATTCTTGAAGGCACCAGCCATCGATGACACATGCTATATAGTAGATGTCATTGACGAATGCATGCGAGAATTAGAAAAGGAGGAAACTACATATTCTGAAATCATGAAAATCCAGATCCCTGCTATTCATGAAGACGACAACTGACGTGCACCATACAAAAATGATAGTCTGAGCGAGATCTTAGCACTCACTCCAAATCACATGTCAGGTCCGAAAAACCCAGCTTTAGAACTTAAAGAGCTACCCAAAACCCTCAGGTATGAATTCCTAGATACAGAATTCAAAAGACCAATAATAGTAAACGCTAATTTAGGACAATCAGAAACTGAGCGATTATTAGAAGTCCTAAGGAGATACCTAACTGCGTTAGGCTATAATATAAGCGATCTAAAAGGCATAAGTCCCTCCATCTGTATGCACCGTATCATGCTGGAGGAAGACTGCAAAACTTCAAGAGAACATCAGAGAAGGATAAACCCGATCCTAAGCACTGTAGTCAAAGACGAGGTGAAAAAGCTACTAGACGCAGGAATCATATACCCGAACTCCGACAGTCAATGGGTCAGCCCAGTACACGTAGTGCCAAAGAAAGGAGGCGTTACTGTAGTGAAGAATGCGAAAGGTGAATCGATAACCCAAAGAGTTGTGACCGGAAATAGGATGTGTATCGATTACAGAAAACTGAACAAGGCGACTCGGAAAGATCACTTCCCTTTACCTTTCATAGACCAAATGTTGGAAAGACTAGCAAAACATTCGTACTTCTGCTATCTAGATGGTTATTCAGGATTCTTTCAAATCCCTATTCACCCCGATGACCAGGAAAAGACAACATTCACCTATCCCTATGGTACTTTTGCTTATCGTCGAATGCCGTTCGGACTGTGCAATGCTCCAACAACCTTCCAAAGATGCATGATGGCAATCTTTGCAGATTTCATAGATGGCATCATGGAAGTATTCATGGATGACTTCTCTGTATGCGGACAAAGCTTTGAAAGCTGCCTGTCAAATTTAGAAACGGTACTCAAAAGATGCGCCAAAGTGAACCTTGTCCTTAATTGGGAAAAATGCCATTTCATGGTCCGACAAGGCATCGTTTTAGGACACGTCATCTCTGAAAAGGGAATCGAAGCTGACAAAGCTAAAATAGAGATCATAAAGGATCTCCAACCTCCGAAAACCGTACGAGAAATACGAAGCTTCTTAGGACACGCTGGATTCTACCGAAGATTCATAAAGGATTTCTCGAAAATCACAAAACCTATTACAGGTTTGTTAATGAAAGATGTCGAGTTCATCTTCGACAAAGAATGCTTAGAGGCATTTGAAACTCTAAAGTCAACGCTTATCACCGCACCAATTATGCAACCCCCAGATTGGCGACTACCATTCAAAATCATGTGCGATGCGAGTGATTACGCCGTAGGCGCAGTTCTAGGACCAAGGAAGGACAAGAAGCTTCACGCTATCTACTACGCCAGTAGAACATTAGACCCTGCCCAAATGAACTACGCCACAACAGAAAAGGAACTCTTAGCAGTCGTTTTCGCTCTTGACAAATTCCGTTCCTACTTGGTAGGAGCCAAAATAATCATATACACAGACCACGCTGCCATTAGGTACCTAATAAGCAAAAAGAACGCCAAACCCAGATTATTGAGATGGATCCTATTATTACAAGAGTTCGACTTAGAAATTAAAGATAAGAAGGGGGACCGAGAACGTAGTTGCAGATCACTTATCCCGTATAGAGGGCATAAAACAAGAACCAGTGCCTATCAATGACGACTTTCCCTACGAACATCTGATAGCCAAATTGGAAAGCGATATGTCTAACTCTACTTCGGACGAACCGGAACTGGAAAAAGCCGTGGAAGCTGTCTATGCCCAAACCACTTTGCCGTGGTTTGCCGACATCGTTAATTACCTGGCCGCAGGCGTGCTTCCACCGGACCTGACTTATCAACAAAAGAAGAGATTCATCCACGACTTAAAGCATTACTACTGGGACGGGCCTCTACTCTTCAAATGAGGCGCCGATAACTTATACCGTCGTTGTTTCCCAGAGGAAGAAATAGAAGACATCATCACCCAATGCCATTCAGCAACATATGGTGGTCATGCTAGCACCTCAAAGACGTGCGCTAAAATTCTACAATCTGGACTATTTTGGCCCAGTCTCTAGAAGGATGTCCATATCGCTGTACTAAAATGCGATCGGTGCCAACGCACTGGCAACATCTCACGACGCGATGAAATGCCTCAGAGAGGAATTTTGGAAGTAGAAATCTTTGACGTCTGGGGAATCGACTTCATGGGACCTTTCCCATCTTCTTTTAGAAATAAATATATACTCGTCGCTGTCGATTATGTATCGAAATGGATAAAGGTCGTTGGCGCTCCAACAAATGACACGCGAGTAGTCGTTAAACTCTTTTAAAACGCAATCTTTCCAAGATTCGGTGTGCCCAGACTCGTCATTAGTGACGGTGGTTCGCACTTCATATCGTGAATCTTTGACAAACTCCTCTCCAAATACAGAGTCAAACACCGCGTAGCCACACCGTATCATCCACAAACTAGTGGACAAGTGGAGGTTTTGAACAGAGAAATAAAGCAAATTTTAGAAAAGACCGTCGCAACCTCCAGGAAAGATTGGTCCTCAAAGCTGAACGAAGCTTTATGGGCTTATAGGACCGCCTTTAAGACACCGATAGGCACCACACCATTTAAACTAGTCTACGGAAAATAATGTCACTTGCCAGTAGAGTTAGAGCATAAAGCCTTATGGGCTATTAAGACGCTAAACTTCAACTACACTGCGGCAGGAGAAAAGCGAATCTTGAACCTTCATGAATTGGAAGAGCTAAGATTAGACGCGTACGAGAATGCACGCATCTACAAAGAAAGGACCAAGAAATGGCATGATAAACGTTCAATCCGGAAGCAATTCAGAGTGGGAGACATCGTGCTCCTATTCAACTCCATATTGAAATTATTCCCTGGAAAATTAAAATCTAGATGGTCTGGACCTTTTGAGGTCACCAAAGTCCTTAAGAGTGGAGCTGTTGAAATCAAGAATCAAATCAACGCACCGTTTATAGTAAACGGACAACGTTTGAAACATTATAATCAAAGTGAACACAGCGACCACGTAAGCAATATGAAATTGCTCGAGCTTCCCGAATAGCTTATATCCAAGCTATCGTCAGGCTTCTGACGTTAAAGACAGCGTTGATTGGGAGGCAACCCAAATTTTTTCCATATTTTCCTTCTAAATTTATTAAAACTATTCTTTTTGTTAACTTATGATTTCTATAAATTTCTATTATCTTATTTTCCAATATTTATATTTATTTTATATTTTTCTCTTTTATCACTCTTTACTTCTTAAAAATATGATCTGAGTGAATGTGATTTTTTCCAGGATTTTTAAAGTCATTCTACTTTTCTCCCATTTTATCCGACTAACGAGTATGGCCGACATCGACGTTACGACTGTTGTGTTTAGAGGACGAGCTCATAAGGCCAGATTCGAGGCACTGACTCAAAGAAGCTTTGGTTCGAATCTGTACTATGATAGACCCACCATGGACAAGCTAGGAATCCAGGATAGCATTCAGTACTTATTTAACCAATTAGGCTGGGAGCAAACTGCTCTAAAGACCCGATTTGCTACCTTCCGCGAACTGACATTCGAATTCCTTAGCTCCCTAAGTTACTTACCTGAATATGGCTATGGATCCACTAAAGAGCTGATAACCTTTAGAATGTTTGGAATGGACCAAACACACAACCGTACCACGTTAGCTAACATCCTAGGCTTCCCTAGCGGACCTTTTGTGTGTACCACCACTGAAGAGGATATTGATCTCGAATTAGACCAATTCTGGGGTTCCATCACCGGAAACTATCACCCAGAACCGAACGACATGCACAACAACGAGATACACAATCCAGCCTTCCGCTACTTCCATAGGATATTAGCCCATACCCTCTTTGGGAAGGAGGAAAACATTACAACAGTCTCAAAGGACGAGCTGTTCATCCTTCTCTGTGCTTCACAAGGCCGCCCTGTAAATGCTGTCCCTTTTATGATGAGGGCATTTACACGCCTAAATCAGGATCCACACTCACCCATTTTAATAGGAGGCCTAGTCACCATGATCGCCCATGAAATTGGCCTGAGGTATTTCCTGAACAAAGCCGTTCGTTTCGGCAACCTCAGATCAATGGACATCCAGTTCTGCTTCAACAGACGCATTCTAGGTACCTTAGGACCAAGAGCCTACGAATACCTCATAGCTGATCAACCTGTCCACCTTTTCACATTGCCCAACCATGAGCTAACCAGTATCCATAATAAAGACAATTGGCTTTATGAATTGGACGAGCCTATGGGACCCCCATCACCTCACTCCACACCCCAGGCTTACATGTATGACAGTGATCAAATCTTAGAAGCACATGACTATTTGTACTACCAAGATTATGAGTCCGAAGTGGAGATCGATCCTAAGACCCCTCCTAACTACCATAACTTTCCTGACCCCACGCCTGAACAAAACACAGACAAGCTAGACACTGTTCTAAGAACTATAGACGACCTCAAGCTGGAAGTGACCACTATCAAAGATGAACTAACGCGGCTTCACATGGATTTCGTTACATACATGGACTTGGTTAGCGACCAATTTAATGACGTTATTCAGCAGGTCAACAACTTGAAGAAACCAAAGGAGTGATATTTTAGTTTTCTCTTTAATTTAAGTTTACTGCATTTCACATTGTTTTACATTATTTCATTTCGAAATTGTTTCCTCTTTTTGGATATTGTATTACTTTAAACTCATTTTTCGATTTAATGTTATTTTCATTTCAGTATCTCCCTTAATTATGTTTCCTGTTATTTCTTATTTCATCATTAGTCTATCATAAGTCAAAATATCATACTTTCCACTGTTAAAACGCCCCACAAGCAAAATTCTGCAGTTCTGCAGAATTTGCTGCTGTGACGGTCGTCACATTCCCCTGACGATCGTCACGCATGTTACGACCGTCACACATCCCTGACGGTCGTCACGCAGTAAAAACCCCAATTCTGTCAAAACAGAGGTTGCGCACCTCTCCACTTCCTCTCCCCTAATTCCCCATTATCCCAATATTAAAACCCACTAAAAACCCTCTGAATCCCCCGTTAAACCTCCACCATTTTCAACCTCCAATTCACCCTTATATATTACCCTCTGCATTCCCTTACCTCACCATTCTCTGAAAACCCCTATCCTCAAACCTCTGCACTTCTCCCACCAAAATGGCCAGACAAACCAGTGCAAACCCCGATTTGAGCAACATCACTTTCCGAGAAGGAGAGGCCGGCGAACGGCAGCAGACCAACTTCCTAGCATTCCATCAACGGTCGCTTCAACCGACCCGGTATGCTCACCTGGATTCTCTGACGGAACTCGGGATTCTCGATGGCGTAACTTGGATGTTGCAGAGAGCCGGCATCTGGCATCTCTGCACCAATCCCCAACCCACCTACGAGCAACTCACTCTGGAGTTTCTCAGCTCTTTCGCATACGCAACATCATCCGGCGATACCAACCAACTTAACGGTGCCGCCTGCTTTCGTCTATTCGGCACTGAATATCAGGTCCCCCAGGACCGCATCGCCGTCATTCTACAGTTATCTCACAGCGACGATGCTCACCGCCGCATCTCCGATCAGTTCTACCAAGAGGCCTTCCCTCTCTGGAACCGACTGACCGGAACCACTCCAGACAGTTGGGACACTCTGAACGCCACTCATATCCACAACCCAACTATCCGCTACTTCCACCGAGTGTTGAGCAACACAATATTCGCTCGTGACAGTAACCATAAGGTCAACTCGAAGGAGTTGTTTTTCCTCCGCTGCGTGTTCGCTTCGGAACCTGTTAACTCCGCCCCGTTTCTCTTGGCTCACATTCAAGCCAATTGTAACCGCGGCTCTAAACCTTTCTATTTCGGTGGCATCATCACATCCATTGCCATAGGCCTCGGTCTTGGCGACCGCCTCCAGACACTCCGCCAGATGCCCCCTGTCTTTCTGGACACCGACCACTGCCGCGCCTCCCACCTCATCAAGGCCCACCGTGATGGGAGATATCATCTGGTAGTGCGAGGCCGCACTATCCATAGCATCATCATGCCTTCACGCACCCGAATGCATCCAGAGGATAGAGCCAACTGGCTCTTCGACACCACTGCCCCTGCTGCCCCGACACAGGATAATATCCAAGAACCCAGGGACGAAGTTCAAGAGGAGCTAGACAGAGCCGACCAGCCTAAGCCATCACAAGCAGCTGCTGCCGAAGGCCCTTCCACGCGCCGCCGCCCCCGTTCTGCTACTGATGACACATCCGCGGCCCTCCTCCGCTGCATCGAGCAACAGAACCAGATGATGCTTATGATGGAGCAGCAGAACCGAAGGGCTGAAAAATTTGAAGCATGGCAAAGAGAGCAAACCGGTCAAATTCAGCAATCTTTGTAGATGATGCACGATATCCATTCCCGCATGGCCGATGAGATGGCACACCTCACTGTGCGATTCGACGGCCTCCGTGATTACATATTCCACACCGGAGCTCTGAACCTCGCCGCACGCGACGCCCCAGCCAGAGGTCGAGGAAGAGATCGAGGACGAGGACGGGAATAGTAGTATTTTTCATTTTTGTCATTTTTGTTTTCTTTCTTTATTTCCTTTGTATTCCTCCCTTCCGCATTCTTTCAAATCAGTGAGGACACTGATTAAGATAGTGTGGGAGCGGACCGTTATTTTCCTTTTTCATGTTATTTCTCATTTCCCATTGTACTTTTTCTTTCGAATTCTCAATTTAAAGTAATTTTAATTTTCGGCAAATAAGCTCTTATATATATATATATATATATATATATATATATATATATATATATATATATATATATATATATATATATATATATATATATATATATATATATATATATATATATATATATATATATATATATATATATATATATATATATATATATATATATATATATATATATATATATATATATATATATATATATATATATATATATATATATATATATATATATATATATATATATCCCCGTTACGTGAACTCCCCGCGCTTCATATGACATATACAAAGAAACTTTTATCCTCTTTGAAGCATCACGTGATACGCCTAAACCTCACCAAGTGGGAATTGCCGAGAAGAAAGTTTTAACAAAGCTTCTACGCCCTGACACCTTAGACCTCTGGTTTATGCGAGTCAGTCTCACCGTTTACTCGTATCAAAACCTCTAGTCTCGACTCAAACAGAGCCCCCAGTAGTTTATACGAGCAGTCAGCACCATCCTAAACTCTTCTAAGCAAGAAACCGATGCAAATAAGTGTATGATCTCTAGTAAGAATTCAATAATCTTGAAAGAAAAGAAAAGCCATATTGCATGAATACAGAGATATGTCCCCTCTAAGTTAGGTGCTCCTCACCCGAGCATTTAGCCCAACGGTACAAAACTCTTGCGGATTTATAGCAGAAGAAGCATATGTGCAAAGAAAAAAAAATCAAACTAGCAGAGAGATCAAAAATCACCCACAGGTTTTCTTGTCATGAACATGTGTGGATAACGGGCTTAGGGGAGTTTGATAACGCGAAATATATATATATATATATATATATATATATATATATATATATATATATATATATATATATATATATATATATATATATATATATATATATATATATATATATATATATATATATATATATATATATATATATATATATATATATATATATATATATATATATATATATATATATATATATATATATATATATATATATATATATATATATATATATATATATATATATATATATATATATATATATATATATATATATATATATATATTGATGTACTTTTCTACTAATCGGCGACCGTTTTCACTCCGAATTCGGATATTTCCACACTATTTGCCCAGTATTTTGCAGGTATTCAAAGTCCGTGCTCAAATGGAGCAAGATAAAGAAAAGAAGCATTTACAGGCGAAAACCAAGTGAAAATCAGGCCAAAAAGCAGCAAAAACGAGTTCTGCTGATGTGACGACCGTCACAAGGGTGTGACGACCGTCATGCGTGTGACGACCGTCACAGGTCCATGACGACCGTCATGCAATTAAAATGCAGTTTTTTGCACGTGCTGTTAAAGTGTGAAAGTGCCAAAGAGAAGTGGTACCACTAACTCCTATATTCTCTGATATTACTCCCACTTCCCGAAGAAATAAACCGTGGAATACCCATCTATAAAAGGAGGTAGCTGGAACCAGAAAAGGGGAGCCGCATTGAAGAAACGAAGTGCTGCCAATTTACCTTCAGAGCATTTATTCAAATTCCCATTTGTCTTATCGTTGTTTTATTTCTTTCTTATTTCCTTCCTTGCAATTCTTGTTTTATTTCCCATTTCCATTCTGTACGAGTAATTGGCATAAAGACAAAATCCTACCGCCATTTTGGAGGATTTCCCCAAAAGCCAAATTGAATTATTTACAGGTTTCTATTTTAATTGATTAATTGGATTTCTATTTCCCATTATAATGCATGTTATTATTTTCTGCCATTATTTACGTGTTGTTAATTTATATTCCATGTCTGGCTAAATCTTAAGTAATCGGTATGTAATAAATAATCTGATGGGATTCGATAATTAATCGGTGTATATCTACCTTTCCAAAACTTGTTTATGGCTGTAGTTTTTAAATTGACTTTTCTAAATAAACCTTCGTCGCGACAGCGAGAAATTATTTACAGTAGTTTTGCCACGACAGTGGGAAATTCATAAAGGTACGAACCAACAAGCGACAGCTGAGGCTAAGACCAGATAGTAAAAACTAGGCATTCATTTTAAAAACAGTGGCAGCGCTTTAAAAGGAATTAGAACTTAATAGTTTTCAAAAAGTAACTTTAACCCCGAACGGGATAGCGACAGCATACGTTCCGCCTTAGAGTTGCGACCAGCGTCAACAACCATCGTGAGACAAAGGTCTTTAAACCATCATTTTCTGCTTAAACTATTTTTGAAAACCTAAAGACACCAGTGACCTATAGAATCCCTGAAGGAATAACATATTACATACCGATTCAAGCATTCATACCTTAAGTAAAAGCTTTAGTTTCCTTTAGTTTACGCACTTATTTTGTTATTATTCCCTTAAGACATTACCAACCTAGCTAAACACCGTAACACCCGATAATACTAGTTTGATTACGAGTCCCTGTGGGATCGATATCTATTATTACTACGCGATAGACTGTGCACTTGCAGTTCATTGAGTTAGACATAGAAAGTCGCGATCACATATCAATACGCAGCGTTTAAATAAATGAGGTGGCACACGCTTAGCCTTTAGATGAGTAGACTGGTAATCTGATCCAACAACTGTGATATTTCCTGAGTTTCTTATTTCTTTTAATTCATTTTATGATTTCTTTTATTGTTTTTATCATATAAAATGCATAAAAAATAGAATATTGATCAGAAAATTATGGAAAAAACATGTGAGTGACCTTTGTTTAATTCCTGATTTGTCCATGCTGTTGGATTCTATTTTGGTGTTGTTTTCAATTTAATGTCCATTTTTCTATTTTTAATAGTTGATTAAAAATGCATAGAATGACTTGTTGCTTGCTGATTTTATTACTAGTTCATACTTTGGAATTTGATGTTGATCTTTTGCTGGCTGGTAGTAGACACCTTGATGAGATTATAGGAATTTTATGGTGATTTTTAGGTAACTCTAAGCATAGTTTTGAACTAGGTTTTTAGAGCCTTCCCCACTTGAGCTTTCACTTGACAACTTTTGGTTTAGAATTTCCTTAGTGCCCTTAAACATTGATTTAAGCTCTGGATTTTTTACCATAGGTTCCCAATAACTTTAGAATCACTTAATATTTTTTATAGATTTTTAGGAGTTGATTTACTATTTTAGTTAGATTTTACATCTAGGCTATTTGTAGGATGCCCCTAGCATAGTACCTCCCATAGTTGAACTTCAAAAGTGACCTTTAGTTCATGATAAGTTTCCAAATCTTTTCTGATTGTTTAGTAGACATGTTGATGCCTCTGTAGATTGAATCTTAAGGTTTAATTTGGTGCATTAGTTCCCTTTAGAGAGTTTCTTTTAGAGCTTGTGGAATTAGGGTTTTTTAGAGCCTTTAGGAGTTTCTTCCCTTTTCATAGTTGTGGTTTGCTTTGGTTTGCATTCCATTTCCTATCCAATGATGCAAGGTTCCTTTGCGGGAGCCTAGTCCCTCCTTTGGAAGGACTGAAGGCCTACCACAAAAGGTAAAACCTTTGAGGATACCAATCTTAGATGAGTGGTTGAGTGCCATGATGGATTCCCTTGGTTTCCATCATGCTTCCCCTCATCATGCAATGATCTTTGTGTTGATTCATATCATCTCTTGATGGAGCAAGTTGAAGCTTGAAGATGAAGTCCTCATTCCCTTCTCTCCTGATGGATAGCTTGGACATATAACTTGGACTAGAAGACAGACTGTCGGACTGCTGGAGTGTTGTTGTGCTGCTCTGCTGTGTTTGCTGTTTAACTGTGTCTGTGTGACTGTTTATTTGGTGTGTTGCATTAGAATAGGCTTCCATGTAGTTGGTTCTAGGCCTAAGTGCATTGAAAGGTTGAGCTTGCCTCCCTTTGCTTGTTTGCATGAGAGGTTGAGTCTGTCTCCCTCTGCTTGCCTGTTACTGTGTGGCTTTGCTTGTTGGCTGAAGGTTGAGTTTGTCTCCCTTGCCTGTGTATTGTGTTGCTTTTGCGTGATTGCTCTAGAGGTTGAGTGAGTCTCCCTCTGCTTGTATTGCTGCATCGCATGTGCATCTTTACTATTTTCTTTTCTGTCTATCTGTTTTACTGATGTTTAGTTGATGTTGTGTCTGTTGTCTGTTTCCCACTTGACATGATCCCCTAGGACTCTCACTTCCTTTGATAAGGAAGTGATGATTAGACTTTAGGCTGAAGCCTTTGCATGATAACATCTAGGAGTTCCCCGTTTCAAACCTCAACCATAGGATGAATCCTTGGCATGACAACTGTTAGGACTTGATAGTTTCCCCTTAGTTGTGCCTTCTCCTTCTCATCTTCAAACAAATCAAAATACAGTAATAAAGGTTAATTGATATCGTACGTTACGAGCCTTAAACTACTTAGGAAATGGTTGTTGGAAGGTTTCCTTCCAATAATCAGGATGTTTAGTATGGTACCCTTTGGGTGACATGCGACGCATTCACTCCTAGGTCATAGTCTCTAGTGCGATATTAGTTGCAAACATCCATAAAAAACATTTCTTCCGTAACAGACAGAAAACAAATTTCAAACCTCTTTTTGCCCCGTGGGCCCATAATTCAAAGGAAAACTTTTCTGAAGAAAAGAGTGTCGTTAACTCTCAGTTCTACCGCAAAAGGTAACGCACGAGTCTCTGACGAGCAAGCTACATACACCAAACTGCTGAAACTGTTTGTTAACCCTACTCGGAAAAACAGATGAATCTGAACACCCATAAGCCGTATTATCCCGAACTACGTAAGCTCTGATCTCTCACATCGGTTGAGAGTACGTAGGCACAATACTGACGTATTGGCGAGCCACCTTCCTCCGTCCCGTTACCCGTAGTTAGCCGAACTACGTTGACTCTGATTTCTCGTTCTCTGACGAGAATACGTAGGCACGAAGCGCGATGCTTTGCCGAGTCGTTTTCTTTTCTTTTTAAGCCAGCCTTGATAGGTAGATAGATAAAACCAACCTGTCAGATAAACACAACAAGCATGGATCCCGTTGAGTACAACGGACGTGAGGGGTGCTAATACCTTCCCCTTGCGTAACCGACTCCCGAACCCAGACATGGTTGCGATGACCTTGTCTTATACCGTTTCGTCAGGTTTTTCCGATCGTTTCCTTTCCCTTTCTGTGGGATAAATAACGAAACGCGACGACTCTTCTGTTTTGTCGGCACCTTATTTTCGCAGTAGCGACACCTACGTCACTCACATATCAAATTAAAAAGTAACCAATCACTCACCTTCACTCCTATTTATTTGATCTTTAGAGTATACGTCACTCACATCAAATTAAAAAGTAACCAGTTACTCACCTTCACTCCTATTTATTCTTTAGAGTATTTGAGATACATCACAGTATTTGAGATACATCACATATTCTACGAAATAATTATCGCCTTACATTAGTCAGTCACTCACCTTCACTCTTATTTATTTGATCTTTAGAGTGTTTGAGATACATCACATATTCTGCAAAGTAATTATTGTCCTACGCCACTGACATATCAAATTAAAAAGTAACCAATCACTCACCTTCACTCCTATTTATTGGATCTTTAGAGTATACGTCACTCATATCAAATTAAAAAGTAACCAGTCACTCACCTTCACTCCTATTTATTCTTTAGAGTATTTGAGATACATCAAGTATTTGAGATACATCACATATTCTGCGAAATAATTGTCGCCTTACGTCAATCAGTCACTCACCTTCACTCTTATTTATTTGATCTTTAGAGTGTTTGAGATACATCACATCACTTCACTCTTATTTATTTGATCTTTAGAGTGTTTGAGATACATCACATCACATATTCTGCAAAGTAATTGTTGCCCTACGTCACTCACATATAAAATTAAAAAGTAACCAATCACTCAACTTTACTCCTATTTATTTGATCTTTAGAGTATATGTCACCTACATCAAGTAACCAGTCACTCACCTTCACTCCTATTTATTCTTTAGAGTATTTGAGATACATCACACTCACCTTCACTCCTATTTATTTTTTAGAGTATTTGAGATACATCACAGGATTTGAGATACATCACATATTCTACGAAATAATTGTCCCCCTACTACAAAATAATTGTCCCCCTACGTTATTCACATATCAAATTGAAAAGTAACTGTCGTCCTACGTCATTCACCACTCACCTAACTTCTATTTCAAATCACTTTTGATTCAGAAAAAAAAAATCACTTTTGATTTTAAAAAATCCTTTAATTCTCTTTAAAGTTAATTATTGGTCTACATACTATATAAGAGTAAAAAGATCATAGTTTGGCGAGTCTTATTATATATACCTTATGTTATTGGCCTTGTTTTGTTCACCAATTATAATATTCACATGGATTGGTCATTTTAAATTAAAATTGTTTCTGTTTATGCTAATAAATACATGGTCCGTGTATTAAGTTAAGTTGTAATTGAAAAGCAATAAAAACAGCAGACGAGAAACTGCTAATTTTTGTTCTGTTCTTAACTCTTGATGTTTGTTTGGTTCATATGGTTAAAATACAGACTATATTTCAATTACCAAATCCCTTTCTCTTACTCCTCCTGCGTCCCATACTATCTATGCCTACGGACACTACATAAATAAGTTATCAATTTTCAATCAGTAAGTGAATCAACTTAACAACTGGCTGATAAGTTTAACGTAAATTGTTGCTCAACAAGCAGTCAATTCGGAGACATAAGTTGCAATGCAGAACATGTACTCAGTATGCTTCGATACTTCAACAAATTATAAGCTTGACAAAACTACATTGGTGCTATTTCAAAACGATAAGACAATAACAAGCATGTATGCAAAGTATGTATATGATAATATATTATAAATCCATGTTTTTATTTATATAAGCACAGTCTGAGCCAAACTTGTTTATACATGGTGTAGATAATATTTTAGGGTGAGTTTACACAAGATATATAGTTATACAGGCTTAGACTTAGACCCACATATGAAGATAGATTCCCTAGTGCAACTTATTTGGTCCTGAATGGAGCTGATATGTTTGGCTTGGAACAACTTGAAGAACACCTGGTTGCTCTGCAAGTTAAGATACCCAACATTCATTATTAAAATGGAAACACTTTTATCAAAATGAAAAAAACTAAAAGAAATACCAAATCATGGATATACACAACACAACAACAATAATAATAAGGATTGAATATGTTTGTGTATATTGGTGAGAACAATTTTCATGAGAAACAATAAATCTAAGAACATATAAACATGCGTGAATGATCAATAGTAATAGTTTTCATGTTCAAGAGAATTACTGATGTGGCAAAAAGAGTATGATAGAACCAAAAACAAGGTTTTATAAACACTATCATTTGGCCTGTAATTTTAAACATTCTGAGCTTGGGAAGAGGAATCTATACTGTTTAAAGTGTATTTAGGTGAAAACAGATACACAGAACTTGGCAAAATGGTAGTATAAAGCCTTTTTCATAAGAAATCAGATAACCAAAAAACATTCAGACAATGTTCCCCAAAATATGAAGGATGTGAGGTAAGGATTTATCATGAATAAAAGAAAACAAAATCAATATGATACTTATAGGCTCTCTGAAGCACCGAGAAAAACAAAAAGAAATAACAAACAAAGGTGTGTCCAGTGTTTGACAGCAACCGATACTAATATCATACTATTTACACCTTACAATTTGTATTTTAACAATAGGAACCAAACAAACATCAAGAGCAGAAGATTCAAAAGGGTGTAAAACAAAATTAACATAAACAAAACTATTACCACAACGAAATTAAAAATGAAAAGACTTACTTGAAATTTGAGCAACCTGCTCAGGAGTAAGCTTAGCAGAGAAGCCAGAAGCTGCATTCTTGTAGCTATACAACAAAGCATCCTTTGCAGCCTCCTCGCTACAATAATCATTATTACACGAATCAACTTGATTTTGAAATTCTAGAATCAATTCTAAGCTGAAGGATTAATCAATAACCCAATTTTACTTAATAAATTTGTTTACATGCAAAATTAAATTCAATCTAAAATATCCAAACATCGTGAATGATTTCATAAAATCATTTTAGAATCAACTCCCTTATAACTAAAATCAATTTCACAAAAAATTGCAGCATAACCAAAATCGGATAAATTAGAATTGGTGAAGTGGAGAGAATAATGAACCTGCCAAAAACCGCAGTGAGGGTTCGGATGTGGTAAGCCTCTGGCTCCTCTTCCTGAGGCTTTTCGGTGTAGATGATGTGAACCGCGGGAGCAGAAGAAGATGAAGAATCGGAATCGATGGAATCCGACATGGCGATGATAATCAGGGAAAGAAGTGCGAAGATGATAAGGAACGAGGTTAGAGATTGAGAGGGTTTGGACAATAAAAGGTTCATGTCTGATTTTCGTTTTCGCTTTTTGGTTATTTATTATAGATAATCACTAGAAATAATAATAAATAAAATAAAATAAAATGCAGAGTACGAAAACACGGCTTTCAAACTGAGAAGGCATATACTTTTCCGTATACTTTTTCTGGGGGCAGTATGTCGGTGCTTCCTTGTTCCACGTCGGCGTGGCCAATCATCACACGACATTACAACTATAAAGAGGATATCAGATATTCTCCACTTCTTAAGGGAATGGAATCAACATTTCCTTATCTAATTGAATGACATGTGGCATAAAATGATATCAATGGTTAAAATATTTTTAAAAGACAAAAAAGAAAAATATAAAATATTTTTAAAAGATAAAAAAGAAAAATATATAAATTAAAACAAAGCATAAGCAATGCCACAAATGAAGTAGAAGTATACTACATGAGCGACAGAAAAAACTAGGCTGCTTCCGAAACAAACAAAATAATCAATGCTGAAAAAATATAACACCCACCCTGCATGAATAACAAACCAGTTGACACCATAAAAGAAGCCACCCACAGATAAATGCCTATAATTCAACAGCATAGAAATATCAGCCTGTTACATACAACAAACAAACTGCAGACTAAAAAGATAGAACTGTCCCATACACAACGAGATCGAACAGCTACCTCAGCCAAGCACTTGCCACAAGGGAAAAACAACCTCAAACCAACTGGAGGTAAAATTATGACTGAACCAACCAATTGGAGAATCGATCAATGACAATTAATTTGAATGCCGCGTACTTCTGGATGCCGATCTTCTAAACATGACCTCAAGAAGCTGAAAACAGCATTGCAGAAAAGAGAACCATGTGATAGCCAACAAAACGAGAACCGACGCCTCCTTACAACTAAGATGGAAAAACAAACTTGCCACACCTCAAAACTCCTATTTTATTGGTTGTCAATGCCTCCTCACCGAAATGAACACATAACGGAGATAGAGAGCGACGTCAAAGACATTGCGCATGACAGCTAACTAATGAAGACTCCTCCACAAATTTAGCAAACATGAAATATCAAATATGCTCCAAAGAGACCGGAAGAAACAACACTGGAGCAAAAGAACTGTCAAAACATACTCTAGAGCTGAGCATATAGAAAGCCCCTCAATCAAAACCAACTCCTACAAATGAAAGCTCTATCGTATAGAAGTTTTCAAAATAATAATTCTATATATATTATTCATTGATCATGATATAATATATATACAAAATAGTCCCTATAATTCCTCTTCTATTAAAAGAATGACAGTTGCACACATTAATTACAAATAAATTATTTACAGCATACAATATTTTCCTACTTAATATAACTAATAATATATTTGACTTATCTTAACACCCTACTCAAGTTGGTGTATGGATATCACACATCCCCAACTGGACTAAAGACTCATTAAACATCTTACTTGCCACTCCTTTAGTGAGAACATATGCTAACTGCAATTCAGATCTTAAGGAAAAGAAATTATTTCAGCTTCAAGTTTCTTTTTGATAAAATGTCTATCGATTTCTACATGCTTCGTTCTATCATACTGCACAGGATTGTGAGCAATTGTAATTGCTGATGTATTGTCACAATACAAATTCATAGTCTCATTTGATTCAAAACCCAAATCTGATAGAACATTTCGTATCCATAAAAGTTCACAAACTCCCAGTGCCATGCCTCTAAACTTGGCTTCAGCACTAGACCTTGCTACTACCGGTTGTTTTTTGCTCCTCCAAGTTACAAGATTCCCTCCTACAAATGTAAAGTAACCAGAGGTAGACCTTCTATCATTTCTTGAACCTGCCCAATCATCGTCGGTATACCCTTCTACCTTCAAGTTTTCATGATTTGAGAATAAAATTCCTTTTCCAGGAGTGGACTTCAAATATCTCAAGATCCTTTCAACAGCATCCATATGAGCTTTCCGTGGATCATGCATAAATTGACTAACGACATTTACTGCATACGTAATATCTGGCGGTGTATGAGATAAGTAAATTAGTTTGCCCACTAACCTCTGATATTTCCCTTTGTCTATGTTGGCTGAATTTTGGCATTGAAATAGCATATGGTTTTGTTCAATTGTGGTATCAACAGGTTTACACCCAAGTAGTCCAGTTTCAGATAGTAAATCAAGAGTATACTTTCTTTGACATAGAAAAATACCATGTTTAGATCTAGTTACTTCAATACCTAAGAAATATTTGAGGTTTCCAAGTTGCTTCATCTCAAATTCAGAAGCGAGGTATTTTTGCAAACTAGACATTTCATCTTGGTCATTCCCTGTAACAATCATATCATCTACATAAATAATCAAAGCTGTAATTTTACCTTCTCCTTTCTTCAAAAATAAGGTGTGATTAGAGTTACTTGCTTTATAGCCAAAAGCCTTCATAGACTTAGTAAACCTACCAAACCATGCTCTTGGGGATTGTTTTAATCCATATAGAGCCTTCCTTAACTTGCAAACTTTGAACTTATTTGAATTTATCATACTGGTGATAAATCCATATAAATGTTTTCTAAAATTTCTCCATGTAAGAAAGAATTTTTCACATCAAATTGTAGAAGAGGCCAATCTTGGTTTGCTGCCAGTGACAAAAGTATTCTCACAGTGTTGAGTTTGGCTACCGGCGCAAATGTCTTTTGATAGTCTACGCCGTAAGATTGAGTGTAACCTTTAGCCACTAGTCGTGCTTTATACCTTTCAATAGTTCCGTAAGCTTTGTGTTTAATTGTATAAACCCATTTGCACCCTACAGGCTTCTTCCCTTTTGGTAACGTCACAAGATCCCAAGTGTTGTTTTTTTCTAAAGCTGCCATCTCCACAACCATTGCTTCAGTCCATCTAGGATTTGCTAAAGCTTCCTGCACATTACTAGGAATAGAAATTGAGGATAATTGTGATACAAATGATGCATATGACTTAGATAACTGTGAGATGACACATAATTACTAATGGGATATTTAACTTTGGATTGAAGGTTTGGTTCATATCTAATGGGAGGTTGACCACGGTTAGAACGAGGTGAAAGATTATATTGGACAATAGTGGATTCAAATGTTAGGTGTGTTGGTGGCCTCATGAAAACTAGAGTCAATTTCATGAAAAAAGGAATCAACTTCAGAATGATCATTAGTATCAACTCCATTTATAATTGTATTATCAGGAATAGAATCAGGAAATATCTCTGGAGAGTCAACTTGATCTTGTGGAGAAGATTGAGCTAGTTGATTATGATCAGAGGAAATTGTATTATCTAAAGGTGATATGTCCATATTTGAGACCAATTCATTACCTGCAGAATGATCCTCACAAGATAATCTATCTTCACAAAATAAGTCAAACATGATAACATCATGGTGCTGCACTTCACTTTCATTCCCCCCTTGAAGTGTAGAATCGACATAAAAAAAGTTATCTTCATGAAAAGTTACATCCATAGAAATATAAAATTTTTTAGATGATGGATGATAAGCAAGATAACCTTTTTGAGTTGACCCATACCCAACAAAGGCACATTTAAGAGCTCGTTTTTTCAAGTTTTGTAGGTTGATGTGGGTGTAAGTGAACATATATAACACATCCAAAAACATGAGGCAGTAAATTAACAATGGAAGGGAGAACGTGATGATCAGATAAAACATCTAGAGACCTTCTAATGTTATGCACACTAGAGGGGGTCCGATTAATTAAGTAAACTGCAGAATTCACAACCTCGCCCCACAAATGAGATGGAACATTACCATCAATTAGGAGTGTTCATGTCACCTCTAGTATGTGCCTATTTTCCCTCTCGCCCACTCTATTTTATTGGGGGGAATAAGGACATATTGTTTGATGCAAAATGCCTTTAGAGTTCAAAAAATCTTTTAATTCTTTCTTAAAATATTCCCCTCCATTGTCGGATCTAATTACCTTAATACATGTGTTAAATTGTGTAACTATCATTTGATGAAAGGAGTGAAACACATCATAAACATCACTTTTATGTTGAAGCAAATATACCCAGGTTACCCGTGTACAATCATCAACAAAACTAATAAACCATGTTTTCCATTATGTGTAGATTGTGGAGCAGAACCCCAAACATCAGTGTGTACTAAAGAGAAAGGAAAATCTATTTTCTTATTACTTAAGGGAAAAATAGCACGATGACTTTTTTCCATTACATAAGTTTCACAAAGAAAATCTGAAATATTGCATTTATGAAATAACGATGGAAATAATTTTTTTTAGATAACTAAAAGAGGGATGCCCCAATCGTATATGCCATAGCCAAATAATTTTTGTATTTTTATCTTGTATGTGATCACTTGCAATATGAACCAATGCTCCTTTATGGATTTGTGAAACTTTTTCAAGATAATACAACCCTTCACTATATCTACCACTGCCAATCTTCTCCTTGGTATGTATATCCTGAAAAATACAGTGGGTTGGATAAAACACAACAACACATGAATGTGATTTTGTTAATTTACTGACAGAGATAATATTGCAATTCAAGGTAGGGACAAATAAGACATTAGATATTGATAGTGAGGGTGATATGGTCACTGTACCAACACCTTCAATGGGAGATTTTACTCCATTGACAGTAATAATAACAGTTTTATGACAGTTAGGAGAGAAATTAGTAAGCATATGTTGATCACAAGTCAAATGATCAGTAGCACCTGTATCGATTATCCAATCGCTATTTCTAATAATAACAGAAGGATTATAAGCAGAGTTAGACATACCTGACTTGGTTACAAAACCGGGAGCAGTAGAAAGATGAGCCTTGTTGTTTTCTGTCTTATTTTTGTTCTGTTCATTCAACGACCATTCGACGTAGTTAGTGCCATCAAGCCGTTCTGGGGTGAGTGCATCGTAGATTTGGACAACAACGGAAGTTCCAAAATTCTCCAATTTGTTTTTATCAGAAGCCATCATTGAATTGCTTCAGTTGTCCAATCTTGAGCGTGAGGGGGGTGCATAAGTGGGAGCAATCCTCACTCTGCCAACCGGTTTTGTAGGGTTGAGTTAGGTCCAACCACATTTCTTAACAAATCGGACTGAAACCAGCAAATAGATGGCAAAATAAAGAGTCTGCTGCAACCAGAGCCAACTCTGCACCAAGCATTGCCCGCCTCTCCTAGTATAAAACCGAGACAAACCAAATCGACCAATGAAGCTGCAAACAAAGAAGAAAACCAAGGCCACATAAAAAGCATAAAGCTCCCTGTAAAACAACGAGCTACAAAAAGGATACTGCTCCGTAAATTGACAAGAGGGAGGTCAGCTGACTTTGATCTGAAACCAATTAAAGCCTTCTTGCTTCAGCCTACCCAAAGAGAATCCTTGGGTTCGAATACCATTGTAGAAGGTTAAAATTCAAGTGATTATGCTTAGTTCTTAACTAGATCCAAGATTGTGTTTATACGCTTTCTAAGATGTGATCAATGATAACTGCTTTATTCTTGAAAATAAGGTTGTTTCTTGCTTTCCAAATACTTCAGAAGCACGCAATCCATACCACTATAACTTTGCTACGAGAACGTCTGTCATTGCTTATAATAGCTTCAAATTGCTTGATATGATCCAGGCTGTGTCTAGGGAGGAAAGCTTGCACACCAAACCACCTGATCACGTGATACCAAACTCCTATAAAAAAATGAACACTCGAAAAAAAGATGAGATATTGACTCTTCCTTACCGCACCCGCCAACACATAGATTACTTTCCTGGGCTAAAACACCTCTTCTAACTAAATTTTCCTTCGTTGGAAGCCTATTGCAAATAAGTCTCCAGATTAGACACGAGACTTTTGAAGGAACCGATTTATGTCACGCCACCGACCACTCAATAATATCTGTTGACCTATAACCAACCCTCAACTCCCTATAACATTCCTTCACTGAATACCCATCAGAATTATTAATGTCGCCTATATCTATGCGGTTCAAATCTCTCCACCACAATGAACTATTAATACCACAATTTCCAAGAAAACTTTCATTTTCGCCATATCTGTCTGATGGAGCTTTAATCCATAAGCCATTTCTCTCCTTTCTAATCTTCCAAATGCATTTGCCTAGCACATAATGATTGAAATCCCTTAATTTTTTAATACCCACCCCACCGTCTTTTATGGGACGACATATTTTGTCCCATTTGATCCAGTTGACTTTCCTTTCACTCTCGCTACCGACCCAAAAGAACTATTTGAAAAGAGATTCTAGTATGGATATAATACATGTACGAACTTTGAAGAAGGAGAAAAAATAGACAGGGATATCTAACAAGATAGATTTAAGCAAAACTACTCTACCTCCTATAGATAAATTATTATGATTCCAATTGGACAGTCTCGATCTAACAGTGTCTAGGACCGGTTTCCAAGTTTTCTCAAGTATCAGACTTTCTCCGATTGGCAGCCCAAGGTATACGAATGAGATTGATCCAAACTTACACCCAAGATTTTTGGCTGCATCTCTGAGCCAACACTGACAAATGTATACACCAATAATGCTACTTTTCTCATAATTGACTTTTAATCTCGACATTAATTCGAAAAATGTCAGGTTTTCTTTTATGCTTCTTATATTCCCCCAATTCTTCCCTCCTATTATGATTTTGTCATCCGCGTATTGTAAGTGTGAGAACTTCTCTTTTCTATTGTCAAATTTGTATCCAATAAATTTTCTCGCCTCTACTGCTTTATTCATTAGCACATTGAAACCTTCTGCTGCTGCAATAAATAGAAAAAGGGATAATGGATCTCCTTGTTTCAAACCTCTTTCTACCATAAACTCTTTTGTGGGACTACCATTCACCAACATTGAGATCATTGATGACTTCAAACATTCTACAATCCATTTTCTCCACTTTTCGTGAAAGCCCATCCTCACCATCACTTTCTCGAGAAAGTTCCAATCCATTGAGTCAAAAGCCTTTTCGAAATCCACCTTAAACAAAATTGTTACTTTTTTCTTCCGTTTTGCTTCGTCCACAATTTCGTTAGCAATGAGAATGCCATCCAAAATTTTCCTCCCTGAGATGAAAGTCGGTTGCGGGTCCTAACGAATGACCTCATTAGTCTTTTAAGTCTATTTACTAACACCTTTGTAATTACCTTGTAAATGCATCCGATTAGCGAGATTGGTCTATAGTCATCTAATTTCATAGGGTTTTTCTTCTTTGGGATCAGCACGATGAAAGAAGAGTTATCCCCTCTAACCATTCTACCATGTTCATGAAACTCTTTTAAAACTCTAAGAAAGTCGCCTTTGATTTTTGGCCAGAATTCCTTTATAAACCCCGTGTTTACTCCATATGGGCCTGGGCTTTTGAGCTGTCACAGTCCTATACCGCACTACAAATTTCCTCCTCTGTGAATTCTTTGATCAATTCCTTTGATTCCACCTCAGATATTTGAATGAAGTTCAAGTTTACCTCTACAATTCTGATATTTCTTGCCCTGAAATACCTTTGGAAGCAGTCTTGAATAGCCTTCTTCGCTTCTTCCACTTTTGTTACCGTTTTTCCATTTACTTCAAGCATCATAATTTCGTTATCTCTCCTCCTCTTATTGATGTATCCATGTAAATATTTAATATTTGCGTCACGTTCTTTTAACCATTTGATTCTTGAATTTTGTCATTCGATGCTACTTGTCATGGTGAGAATTGGAGACCATAGGTATTTGTAAGTTAGGATCACAAAACATAAGATATCACCACCGATCTTTAATTTATCCAAGGGAAGGGGAAAATGAAGAATAAACCCATAAATATGCAATGCAAAAAACAATGCAATAAAGAGATTTAAGGTACGAGGGTATGTTATACTAAGGGAAGGTATTAGCACCCTAAATATCTATAGTATCCTATAGGAACCTCTTGAATTATTTGTGTTTGGTTAAAAGTGTATGCTAAAATTATTAGGGAGATGAGAAGAGAAATGTTTTTTTTTTATTTTTTGTGTTTGGCAAGACATAAAGTCTTGTGCCAACGTACAAATGAAGGATCAAAATGTCGTAGTTCGAGGTACAAATTAAAAATGGGGTTTGTTAAGGTGGATTTTAATGCAGAAGAGACAAATTGTCATCTTAAGGAGAATACTCAACTAATCCACCACAAACATGTGTAAGATGGATCTTTTCTTCACAATGAGGGAAGGGCCCCAACTTGGATGTGTAATCTACAAGTATGCCACATACCTCTCTCAAGTGGAAAAGAATCAACATCTTACTCAACCATGATATGGGATAGAAGTTTTATATCTCAACTAGGGATGACTCATGTCTAATCTCTTTTAAGAAAAGGTTTTTAAAGTGAAAAAAGCCAAGTGACAAAATTTTTAAATGTGGGTTTTGTTTTTTAGTCTTATGAAAAGATTTGAACA
This sequence comes from Lathyrus sativus, assembly GCA_963859935.3. Classification (NCBI taxonomy): domain Eukaryota; kingdom Viridiplantae; phylum Streptophyta; class Magnoliopsida; order Fabales; family Fabaceae; genus Lathyrus; species Lathyrus sativus. The sequence continues at coordinate 316,118,245 of OZ012740.1, read as the reverse complement.
TGCTTAAGATGTCTTGAAGCATTTATTGATAAAAGTTTGAAAAAGTCAATGACCTAATGTCAAGGATTTTTTGTATGAAAAGGTTTAAGTTTGAAAGAGGGAAAACCATAATTGAATTGTCTAAGTTGTAAATGATCCTAAGGGATAGCAAGTTCAAGGATTACAAGAGATATATATACAAGAAGAGTAAAATGTATATGCAAATGACAATGATGTCAATAAGGAGTCCCCCCTGGATTTAGGCAACATGTATGTACAAGTGTAAGCCATCACTCAACAAAGAAAATAAATAAGAGACCATGGTACAAGTAAGGACTAAAATGATTCAATAAACATGTACAAGTTTTATGAACAAACATTTGATTATAGTATACAATATTTAAGTGAACAAAGATACATTGTTTACAAGGCATGTTTCAACAAGACAAGTTAAGGATCAAGTCATGACTTAAATTAAAGCAAGATTACTATGAACATGATATAAAAATTTACAACATGTACACACAAAGACAAGAATTAACTCAAGAGTGAAGATTATGGCATGGTTTCATCACAATTTTAGGTCAAGGAACAAGTTCTCATGTAACTTTGAAACAAAAACATGAACAATTTCAACCATTTAAAGTATTCAAGAAAAAACAAAGAAGGCATTAAGTACAAGCATGGATATGTCATGGATCAAGCACTAAAGATAAACAAGGCATGAACCGCATATGAACACAAAGATCCTAAGTTATCAACATGAACAACAACCAAGACACTTTCACATTTTTTAAAGGAACATAACCAAAAATTAACATGAATATATAACTAACAAAATTTAAGACAATATCAAGGATAAACACAATTCATAATAAGCAAATGCAAGAAGAAATGATAAACATTTTTTAGGGTTTTCTATTTAAAAGAAATGACATATATTTGATTTTTAATTAATATGTAAAAAATAAAACAAAATAAAAGACTTTAATAAAACAAAATATTTTTGTGTTTTTGAAAATATTAAAGGTGATAAAATAAAAGGGAGGAAAAAGAAATAAACAATAAACATGAATTAAAAGAGAAGTAAAATAAAATGAAAATAGAAAAAAAAGAAAAGGAAAACAGGTGCTAAAAAGATGTGAATGTTGCCAAGGGGTCTTGAACCGACGCCCTATAGATCACAACTCAAAACTTTAACCACCAAACCATGCATTACATGGTGACTATAGATGCATGCAATAAATAATATACAAAGCTTCAAAGTAAAACGACGCAAAAATAAAAAGACAAAAGGTCTGGGGCGAGGGGGATTCGAACTCCAGACCTCTCGCCTCACACAAACACTCAAAACCAGCTCATGACTGTTGGGGCACAATGCCAATTCAATTATAATAATACAAACAAATGATAATATATTAAACATGATATTTAAAATGATTTTTCGCGCCACCCTCCTTCTTCCTCACGACCATCCCACCATTTTTTAAACTTCTCAGAATCCTAACTCTCTCATTTCTCAACCAAATCAAAAAGTGTAAACACCAAAATTACTTAGAATTGAACAACGAATCTAATGGTATCAATCAGTTTCATTCACTTTCAATTCATTTTAAATAATCAATCAAAAAATAGCAAGAACCTTAAAACTAACAATCAATGTGAAACTCTAAACATCACTGATCAAGACCAATTAGCATAAGGGTGTTAATCATTACATCATGGCAAACAATTTGGTAACTTAAATGAAGTAAAATGATGCATGAATCATGGAGTTTCGAAGTGAAAAACTTACCTATTGGAGTATTTATAATGCCCCTTCAAATGCACTTCCAAATGGTGAATGATGATGCAGTTAGCCCCACTGAACCTCTAGAAAGCTATTGTAATGCTTGTTTTACTTTGAAACTTCTGCAATCTTCTTGATCGAATCCTCTTTGCAAATGACAAAAGTGAGAATTTTAATTATGGGTTAGGGGTGTTACAGATGGAATGTGATGATTTGAATAGTTTTTATGATGTTTGTGTGAGGTGTTAGATTGAGTGGAGATGATCAGAACAAAGAGTTATGGAGTTTTGCCTCCTAGGTCAACAAAGTGACCAATGGAGAGCTGAGTTTTGGCTTGGATGATTTTCTGGTGTTTTGGAGGGTTTGGACCTCAAAATTGAACTTTTCACTTATTTACACTTGGAAAAATTCTAAAGTTGGCACCTTCACATCTTTGAAAATTCCTAACTTTGATCAATCATAACTTCTAATTGGTAAATGATTTTGAGTCCATTCTTTCACCAATTTGAAGTATGTAATACCATATTTAAAATGAGTCCTCAAGTGTTTCCATTGGATGCTTGAAGAAGAAGTTATAATCTTGGAAAGTAAGACATTTGTCATGGAATTTTGTAACTTAGAAAAATTTACAAAACCCTAATTTTCACAACTTTGGATCTTTGGATGCTTTCTTTGATTTTCTTGATTAGTCATGACCAAATTCACCTATTTTCATGATCCTTGACTTGTAGAGTCCATATTTGACCAAAAATCTTAAAAGTCAAACTTTGACTTTGGTGAGCAGTTGACTTTTTCCAATTGAACTTAATTTCTTCAATTGTTAATGGAACAAGCTTCTTAAATCAATTCAATCATATGAATGGGCTAAGATGATGTACTTCAGGTCCTTGGAACATGTATTGAAGTGTTGAATCATGCCTTGCTCAAAAAGTCAAACCCATACTGAATTAGGTCAAAACTTTAATATAGGTGCACCTGATGACCTAGGGCTTGATGAAATGGTATTGATGGAATCTTGCCCTTGATTATGGATGTAAGAAGACTCTTGATTATGTTGGAGAGTTTAGGATCATATTACTCCTTGATCATTCAACTTCTTGAGCTCCTTGGTGTCAAATCCCTAGCTTGCAATCAAAGTAAACCAAAGCACATACTCTTGTAAACTCAAAGGGGTTAATGATACATAAAACAAACACACATGAAATGATTGATGCTATGCCAAAATGATGTAAACGAGGTGGAATCTTAGGGTTTAAAATTAGGGTGCGACAGATGCCCCTATTTAAGTTTCTTCTATCTGGAGATATGGAGATTGAAAACTTCGTCTCGACATGATATGAAAGACTTAAATACAAACATGCATAATTTTTGACGCTAAGATACCATAAAGATGCTTATGATATGATATGGTATAAATGCAGAACAAGGATCCTATGGGGAAATGATGCCACAGGAGAAACGTATACTAGGGAAAAGGTTGTAACTCTATTGGGGAAATACTGATAACTATGACAATTGAAATAATAGAAAGTTCCTATATCTTGAATATGATCAAATAATCTATTTGAAATGATAATAAACTTCCCCACGCCTCAGGTCATAAGCCAGGAACGGGCCTCAACTTCTTCTTTAATCATGTATTCCACTTGAAAAGGGTAAAAATAAACCTCCCCATGCTCCGGGTCATAAGCCACGAACGGGTCTCAATTTCTTCTTTAATCAAGTATTCCACTTGAAAAGGGTAAAAATAAACCTCCCCATGCTTTGGGTCACAAGCCACGAATGGGTCTCAGTTTCTTCCTGAAAAGGGTAATAATAAACCTCCCCACGCTTCTGGTTACAAGTCATGAACAGGTCTCAGTTTCTTTTTATCAATTCTTTCACTTGAAAAGGGTAAAATAAACTCTCGAGGAAGTAATCACTTGTGGGACAGTATCTTCATAGGGGATTCAAAATTTCACTGGAGATTCATAACTTCAATGAAGATTACACTTCACCGGGGTCTTAAAAGAGATGCGGGTTGGTTGACTTGCAAAACAGATTTCTCAAATAAAGAGAAATATCATCTGTAAGAATCTTCACCAAAATTCTATGATGGGACTTTCGAAGAGATGCCATTTGATGGGAGCAAAATTGACAATGAGCTTACCGGGGAGCATCGAAATTGCATTAGTAAAAATAAAATTCTTGTAATAGAATATCTCAAATAAAGAGATAAAAAGTTGTGAGAGTCTTAAACAAACTTCTATGACGGAATCTTCCAGAGAGATGCCATTTGAGGAAAGGTCAATTAATAATTTAATAACTTCATTGGGGATAGAAAAACTGTCCTGAAGAGGATGCCATTTGCCATCCAAAAGAAAATCCAAGAACAAAATAAGTTGCTCAAATAAAGAGACTGCCACTTGTTGTCTGGTAGAGATTCCAAGAAAGTAGTACAACAACACTGCTGGGGAGTAAAGGGTTGTCTTCAATGGGGATCTATAAACAGATTCTTCCTGGAGAGACAAAGTATCCAAATGTGAAAAATAAATGCACCCTCGATCTAGGCTTAACAACCTAGAGAGATTTAAAATTATAATCGCCAGAGACCAAAGTTCAATCCAGGAATAAGCTGGAGAGAAACGATCAAACAAGACTCTACCCAAGGAGGAATGAACTCAACTGGGGATTTATCCTATCCAATATGGAAAGGAATTCTAAATCAAAATCTTCCACGAGGAATAAACTCAGTGAGGAATTAGAAAGGATACACACTTTCTGCTTAAGATCGACAACTCTACTGGGAGAGATGAAAAACAAAGTCACCTGGGGATAAACACAGCCAAAGTGAGCAAAGTAAACAACATCACGGAAATGTGAAATGCACATGTATCATGCATATGTGTATGAATGAATGTATGTTATGTTATGTTCAATGCTGACAAATCAGATGAAAAGAAGTAAACTGGAGATGAAATAAACATCTTAACCGGATACTCAGCCAATCTCAACAAGATAGAAATATCACTAGGGATGAACCAAAGGCCACTGAGGGAACAAAGTTCTTCTTCAAGGCTATAATCTCTCTGGAGAGAGGGAGATAATTCACATAGGGATAACCCAAAATAATCTTCTATCATCAAAAATTCACTGAGGGATAACGACATGAATTTCGCTTCACGAGGGGAAGAAAGATTCACTGGGGAAGGAACACCCATAACTAGAGAAGCTTGAATCAAGATTGCAACAGGAGCTACCATACTTGAAACTTTATAAGGGATAAAATAAATATATACTTTAATGGAGAGGTCTAAATTAGAGTCGTAGCTGGGGATGCCAGATCTGAGACTTCATGAGGAATGAAATAAACAATCACTTTGCTGGGGAAAATGGAGTCATAAGAGATTCACTAAGGAACTCCTAGGTCACACCAAACATGTCATAACTACCTAAAGTAGAGGCTTACTGGGGATAAGTGTATTACAAAACAACATTTCTCTGCATTTTAAAGTCTACCATCTTTGGAGGAACTATTGATGCCCCATTTTCGTGTCCATAAATCAAAGTAAAAGTACACACACACAAATTTTAAAAGCAAGAGTAAATTTTTTTAACTTTGTTTCAAAATGTGCTATCAAGAATAGAAAAATATTGTGCAAGATAGAAATAGAGACAAGAATTGCAAACAAATGGATAAGGCTCAAATTTCATTAATTGAATGGTAATATGTAAATGTCGTGACTCCATGGATCTTTATAGAATTTGGAAAATGTTAAATAATGGAAAGGTTACATAAAAAATAATGGCCAGTGTTCTCCCTAACAATCTTGAGTTCCAAAATACTCTTGTGATTTTGGTGACTTGACTAAGAAATCCTTGGTGATAGCAGTTGCCTTCGACAATCCAGTCTAATTTGATGTAGTTACTAGCCCCAATCCCTAACTTTTGCCTAGATTGGCCTTTTAGGTTTTCAATCTAGCGGGACGATATTTTTCTGTTTTATCTCTAACTTTTGCCTGGACCGCCCTATCGGGTTTTCAGTCCACCGAGACACTCCTTTTTTCCTAAGTCGTCCTTTCAGGTTTTCAACCTAGTGAATTGTTCTTTTTTCTTTTAGGCGTAGTATTTCTTGACTGCATCAATATTCACAGGACGAGTGATCTCCTCTCCATTCATAGTTGCAAGAATTAATGCGTTGCTAGAGAAGGCTTTCTTTACAGCGTATGTGCCATCATATTTAGGAGTCCACTTGCCCCTAGAATCAGTGATGAAAGACTGGATTTTCTTGAGCACAAGGTCACCTTCTCTGAATTCACGAGGTCGAACCTTCTTGTTAAAAGCCTTTTTTATTCTTTGTTGGTAAAGCTGACCATGGCATAAATTCGTCATTATTTTTTCTTCAATTAAGTTCAATTGGTCATATCTGCTCTAGCACCATTCAGCCTCAGATAACTTAGCCTCCACCAGAACTCTCATCAAAGGAATCTTAACTTCTACAGGGAGCACTACTTCCATAACGTACACAAGAGAAAATGGGGTTGCACTTGTTGATGTGAAAATTGAAGTATGGTACCCATGAAAAGCAAATGGAAGCATCTAATGCCAGTCTTTTTATGTGACAAACATCTTTTGAATGATCTTCTTGATATTTTTGTTAGCAGCCTTGACAACACAGTTCATCTTTGGTTTATATGAGGAAGAGTTATGATGTTCAATCTTGAACTCCTCACACAACATTTTCATTCTTTTATTGTTCAAGTTTGACCCATTGTTAGTTATGATTTTACTTGGCACCCCATAGCGACAGATAAGCTGATTCTTGATAAACCTAACAACCACTCGTCTAGTGACGTTTGTATATGACACAACTTCTACCCACTTGGTAAAGTAATCAATTGCCACCAAAATGAAGCGATGTCCATTTGAGGCTTTTGGCTCTATCATGCCAATCACGTCAATTCCCCACATAGAGAAAGGCCAAGGGGAAGAGATGACATTAAAAAGAGTTGGTGGTACATGAATCTTGTCAGCATAGATCTGACATTTGTGGCATCTCTTAACAAGTTTGCAACAATCAACCTCAATTGTCATCTAATAGTAGCCTGCTCTCAGAAGTTTGTTTGCCATCAAATGTCCATTGGCATGAGTGCCAAAGGATCCTTCATGAATCTCATCCATTAACATGTCTGCTTCTCTTTTATCTACACATCTTAGCAAGACCATGTCAAAGTTTCTCTTATACAACACATCATTGTTCAAAAAGAAATTACTAGCCAATCTTCTCAATGTCTTCTTATCCTTGTTTGATGCCCCATGTGGGTATTCCTGTCTTCGAAGGAAACATTCAATATCAAAGTACCTAGGCTTGTCATCACTGGCCTCTTCTATTGTAAACACATGCACAGGTTAATCGAGACGCATAACATTGATCTTGGGAACATCATTCCAATGGTTCAATAAAATCATAGAAGCTAAGGTTTCCAGAGCATCCGCCATTATATTCTCATCATGGGGGATATGATGAAACTCAACCTTGTTGAAGAAAGGGAGCAGTCTTTGTGCATAATCTCTATAATGAATCAAGATATCTTAACGAGTTTCCCATTCACCCTTAATTTGGTTGGTCACTAAGGCAGAATCTCCATACACATCTGAACTCTTGATTCTCAAGTCAATCGCCTCTTCTAGGCCCATGATGCACGCTTCGTATTCAGCAATTTTGTTTGTACAGAAGAAGGTCAATCTTGTAGTAAATGGGATATGGGTCCCACGAGGAGTTACAATAATTTCCCCAATCCCTTTGCCATAGGCGTTGACAGCTCCATTGTTGATTAAACCCCATCGAGGATCTAGCTTAGGTCCCTCATCTGGCAATGGCTCTTCACAATCTTTCATTTTCAAGTACATTACATCTTCATCAGGGAAGTCATCTTGCACAATCTGGATATCTGCATATAATTCTGTGTCAGTGCAAAAATTAGACGTGTGTGAGAGAACAAAATGTATGAAGAGTCTTGGTTTCCTGCAAAAACCCAATATCCCTCTCACAGGTGTGATCTAGACACAACAAGGTGGTCCCTAGAAAGGTCTTCCAAACCATAGGACTCAAGTGAAAATCACATGCCGTAGCGAATTCTCGCAGGAGGAAGGTATTCTCAAGTGAGTCACAATCTAGGATGTGGCTCTCGTGATAACCCAATGCGTAAAATGCAGGTGTCACGACTATCCATGTTCTATCCTATGTGTATGCTCAAGCCCGGTGGTAGAGCTTATCTCTCCAATAATATCTACCCATCCCAACAACAACAAAATATATCAGATATCCAAAACAAGTAACATATGAATATTTAAAGCAATAAAGAAATGAAGTAAATAACATAAAGATAAAGCAAGCAAAGCATAAAGATAAACACCCAAACAAAATAAGAAAGCAAACAAAACTAGGCGAGACCCCAACTTGCAAGCGCAAGGACTCCCCAGCAGAGTCGCCAGCTGAAGCTAGCAGGATTATACCTGAGTGAATCGCACACTCAAAGATACAACAGAGTCGCCACCGAACTTTATTTAGTCCCAAAGGACAGGGAAAATATCGATGAAAACCAAGGGAAGAGAAACAGGAAAGAGGGTCGGTTATGCGAAAGGAAGGTACTAGCACCTTACGCCCGTCATACCCAACGGGAACCATTTCACTTTCTTCTAGGCTTGGATGGGTTATCTATCTAAAGGCTTCTAGCTACAAAGATAAGAGAGATAGAGATAGAGAGAGAGAGAGAGAGAAAGAAAGAAAGAAAGTGCTCACGGAGGATTGGGGCCCTCGTGCCTACGTATCATTGTAGTGCAATGAGAAATTCAGAGCTCTGTAGTTCACGGAACCATGAAAGGGAGGAGAAGGTGGCTCACTAAGACTTCGCAATATCGTGTGCAATGAGGAACTCAGAGCCTACGTAGTTCAAGGAACTAGGACAAAGAAAGAAAAGAAAACGAAGACGATGTCAAAACCAAGAGCGAAAGAAGAAAGCAAAACCCAACTAGGGAATGCAAAAGAAGTGGTGTCAAAACCAAAAAAGAAGACAAAGGAAAACTTTGTTGGGGAATGCAAAATAAAAGTGATTACTCCACTAGGGATAGAACAAAAGAAATGGTGTCAAAACCAGAAGAATAAAAGATAAGAATCAAGGTAAAGGTAAGATCTACAAGGGACTCGGTGCATTAATTGGAAGGAAGTGATTAACCGAAGAAAGATGAGAGCAAGACCTTGTGGGGAAGACAAAAGTTTAATCTCAACAGACAGACTATGATGAACCAAGAGAAAGAGAAAGTGTCGAACCAAGAGAAGGTGTTTGACTCTCTAGAGATACTCGATGTGTTAACTAATAAACAATGGTTAACCGAAAAAAGAAAGGGGTTGGCTTTGACCGATAGACGGTGATCAACCAAAAGGACGGGTGTGGAACCAGGCAAAGGTTGTGACCCAAAGGACGGGAGTGGAACCAAGAAATGCTTGTGACCCAAAGGACGGTACATTAACTGAACATGCAGTACTTGACCGAAGAAAGGGTATTTGAACCAAACAAGGTTACTGACCCAAATGTGAGAGTGTTTGAACCAAAGAAAGATTGCTAACTGCAGGAGATTCAGTGTTTAATAGATGGACTGTGATTAACCAAAAAGAACGAGTGATTAACCAAGAGAAGATGATTAACTTGAGAGAGATTGTTTTAACGGGAAGGTCGTGATTAACCAAAGAACGGGTGAGTAACCGGGAGAAGGTGATTAACCTAAAGAAGACTCAGTATGTTAACAGACGGGCTGTGGTTAATTTAGGAAAGTTGGTGTTTTAACTGACAGACAGGGATTAACTAAACAAGAAGGAGAGAGAACCAAGAGAAAGTTGCGAACTCCGATAGGGACTAGGTTTTAACAAGAAGACTGTGTTAACGGAAGAAGAAAGGTAAACTTCGCTGGGAAGAAGTGAAATGGCTTTAACCAAAGACCTGTTGATCAACCAAGTAAAGGGATTGAGTATAAATCTCTGGGGAAACCAAGGATGGTGATTAGTCATAAGAAAAAGAAGTATTGAATTGAAAGGAGGAATTCAAACCAAGAGACAAAAATTAGGGTGAAAGTGATCAAGGATCGACTCGGTAGGGAAATAGGAGATACTACAGTAAGGAGATAGAGATGACTATTTTAGGCACAAAGTCATTCATCCCCTACTCAAAATAATCACAATGAGTGTAGGAATTCTCCACTCTTATTCCTTCTCTAACACCAAAGTGTAGTATGGCACGCGAAACCGACAAAATAACGGTGCAAACTTGTACAGTGCTTCAACATGTTGCAAATCTTCGACTTTGCGGGGGAACGAGAGAAAAGACTCTGAAAGATCAAAAAGAGAAGAAAGAGGGAAGATCAACTAATCGAAACAAAAATTCAATCAATTAATCACAAGGGGGTAATGTGCTAACAATTTTCCAAAGGAGATAAAAAATTATTAAAGCAAAAGGGTGAATTATTGATTATACAAGATTAAGTTCATTCTTTGAAGAACAAACTTAATACAAACATAAATGGAAGTGAAAAACAGTACCAAATTCTATTTAGTATGCATCACAAATCATGAAGCATGTGATCAAAGAATGTGCAAGAATGATCATGATCATACAAGTGTCACAAAATGCAAATAATCGAGAATCGAAAAATCGCACATCGAAAGTTTGCATATATGCATCCAACAGTAGTTAAACAGCTCATAAAACATCCCTAAATATCAAGCATATCAAGCTATGGAAGTTAAATGAGAAAATAATAGCAAACAACTTTGAAAATAGGAAAAAAATGGCATTTTGTTACAGTGGTAATTGATTACCACATGCAGGTAATCAATTACTTGCTCAAAAATTGCAAATCCACATGAAAAACAAGTAGGGTAATCGATTATCCTTATATAGGTAACCGATTACCACTGTAACAGTGGCAAAAAACAACTTTTTAAAAAGCACTTTCAGCAACCAAAACACTTACCCAATCATCCACATGCTATGTGTCGCACCTCGAAAATTCATTTCGAACATACGACCCTCGCGCAAAAGGCGCGGAAATTGCGGTTCGACAGAGTCTCCACCGAACTTTATTTTTCCCGAATGAACGGGAGAGGAAAATATCGAGAAAACCTCATAAGCGCGGAAGGAACACGGCCGTCGCAACCATATTCCTGGGTTCGGGAGTCGGTTACGCGAGGGGAAGGTATTAGCACCCCTCACGTCCGTCGTACTCGACGGGAACCTCTTAATTCGAGTTGTGATGGATGTTAGCTAAACTTAATTCTTCTCTTCTCACTACTAAATGCTAAAGGATACCATAAAGGGATAAAGACGCTAGGGGAAAGGGGATGGTTTAGAGGATAGGGTGCTCGCCAAGGATTAGGGCCCTTGTGCCTACGTATGCTTATTAGGACGAGAATGAGAAATCAGAGCGTCGTAGTTTGACTACGGGAAATGATGGGGGAAATGGAAGATGGAGGGGATTGTGCTCTCCAAGATCATCGCAATCTTGTGCCTACGTATCTTACATTCAAGAATTAATGAAGAATCAGAGTGTTCGTAGTTTGTGGTAACAACCATGAAAAGAATACGGGATTGAATTGGTTGAAAGTGGGTACGAATGACGATTACTTGAAGCTTAAGAAAGACTTCTCGGACCCAAGTAATCGGGAGAGCGAACCAAAGACTTGGAACTCTCTCTTTTTCACCTTAAAGATAAGGAAGTTGCGTTTGGGAGGGTGAGTTTGAATTGATGACGATTACTTGAAGTTTAAGAAAGACTTCTCGGACCCAAATAATCGGGAGAGCGAACCAAAGACTTGGAACCCTCTCTTTTTCATCGTGAAAAGGAAGTTGTTTGAGTTTGAAATGATGTTTGGAAGGATGAGTGGTTGAAGGATGGTTGAATGTTGTCGAGTTGTTAATGTTATTTAAAGGCGTCAATTGCTCACACACGAATAAGATAACTCGCATCTAAACAACTGAAAGCAAGATCAAAGACTTGAACCTACTCTTTGCACCTTGGAAAGAATTGAATAGTTATTAATAGATTGATAATTTGTTTCGAAAATCCGCTTGATGTTGGATCAAGGGTTTGACTCATTATCGCGTGCAAAGCGTGTTGGAAATGAAATGGTTTGAAAAAAAGAGACCGACTTGACTTACGCATCAAGGGTCGAGTTGTGTAATAGGTTGATGGCAAATGCGTATGAGCACTCGACTTACGAGGGTTTGAAAATGGCTCGATGATGAATCGAGAATTAGTTTGAAAATAGTTTGATTCGCTCTACTCCCTATGGGTGCTCCTAGGAGATAAACTAATAATCAAAGAAATATGAAACATACATCGGAATGGGAGAGGGGTACATGTAAGTTACACGGGATTGCACAAAATAAAGGGGTCTCATTGTAAGGTAGCCCAAGAGAAAGCCGTGTGTGTGCATTTGTGTCCTAAACTACGCCTTGAGTAAAATCGGGCACGACTCAAAGTTAGGATACCTGCAAATGACCAAAGATCCAACAGTCCACCAATTTGGCTTTTAGGAGTTTCGATAATTTATTAGGTATTTTCGAATATGGGTGAGTGAGAATGAATAAATATGATAATAATAATATATAATAAGATAAATATGATAATATGAATAATATGAATAAAATGGATAAAAAACGATAAAAAAATAGAAAATGAAAAGTTTAAAAAAAGTTGGTCTCGGGTTTGTTATTCTTCATCAATAATTTGACAGAAAAATAACTTTGGGGTATCGTCATCGACCCTTAAATAAAGGAAAATGGGACAAAAGCCCAATGACAAATGCGGAATAAGATCAACTTCTAAAATAGAAAATAAAAGCTTCTTTATATTATATACACAAAAAACTCTAAAGAAATGAAAAAAGATATTAATATATAAAAATATTTACAAAATAAAATAAAATGATATAATATATAAAATCTAAAAATAAAAAAAAAGCTGATAAACTAAATTTTTAAAAAAAATAAAAAAACAGTGGGTGGTATGAAATGAAAACAAAGGTATAAACACGATGAAGTGGAGAGTATGAATTGAGGTGTGAGGTGAGTGAATCATGTGGGCATTAAGCCCATCATCACCCGTCTACATAATCCAACAGGTACGAAAAAAAAGAAAACTATTTTCTTATTATTTTTAAAAAACACCACGGGCTTCCTCATGAAGGCCCGAGTCAGTTCATTCAAAACAGGACACTCATCAAACCAAAATTCTGAGACCCATAACGATAGAGACAGAGTAAGACCTCACACAAACCTGAACCAAAATTCAACGAACGATAACTCTCTACCTAAATCCAAGCCTATCGTTTTCAAACGCATCATCTCACTTTTCCCTTAGATTCGCTCGCTAACTCTTCACAATCACTCTATTTTCATCTCTCTCTATTCTTGAGTTTTGGGATTTTGAAATGAGTTAATGCTTGAGGTTATGCTTGTGGTGTTTTCTGTTGAAGAAGAAGGAATTATTTGTCCGAAAAACAACGGGTTGGGATTTGAAGAAAAAAAGAAGGGGTTTATGGTTATGGAGATTGAAGGGATTTCGGCGGTGGATTCTGAAAGAGGGACAGGTTACGATTTAGCAGAAATGGGTCGGAGATTCAGAACGGGTTTGGAGAAAATGGCTGAATAAGAGAGGAGGGTTGAAGGAGCTTGCAATTTGTTGTCGGTTGAAGAAGTTGGAAGATGGAAAAGGGTGAAAGCTTTTGGGGTTTATGATTTTCTGTTTGAGGGAAGAATGTAGGTTTTCGATTTCGATTTGGGGTGGCCTCTGTTTAGGTTGTTGTTGATGGAGAAGATTCTATGGGGCAAAGAAAGTTTGTGAAGATTGAAGAATATTACAGATTGAGGAAGGAATTTGGCTTTGTTGGTTGAATGTTGTGGTTGGGTTTGAAGAAGGGGTTTTTGTGATTGGAAAAAATGAATAAGGAGGTGAGATTGAAGGAGAAGAGAGATTGGAGTTTTTCGGGTGTTTGAAGTTATTGAAGAGGAAGAAGCCTCGAAGGATGTTTTGTGATGTTGAAGAAAATCTATGTTGGAGTGTATAAAGATTGTTTTGAGTTTGTGTATGAAGGATGAGTTGAAGTTTTAAAGATCTGCGGTGAGGGTTTTAGGTTTCTGATAAGAGTGAAAGATTTGATTGAAGTTTGGAGATGAGGTTCTGTTGTTGGAGAAGATTATTATTGAGGAAGAATGGTGATTTCGTTTGATTAGGTTTGCGGTTTATAACAAAAAGGTGAGTTCTGTTAAAAATCTTTCTTCTTCTGTTCCACTTCTGGTTTTTCAGATTTAGAGTTGAAGGGTTTGGCTTTGTGGATTGAAGATGTTTGAAGTTGAAGAAAATGAGTTTGAGAAGTGGTTTAGAGTTAGGTTCAGAAATAGTTGTTGAGTTGTGGAAGAAGGAAAATCTCGGTTTAGTTGTAATGAAGGGTTTTATGAATAGAACTCAGTGAAGACCATGGGGTTGGGTGATCATTGTTCTCCCTTTTAGGTTGAAGGAAATCGGGGGTCAGTTTCCCTCCCCCTATCTTTGAACTTATTCTAGTATATATTGTAGCTTATAAGTTTTTCCTCGTGTCTTGTATGGTTGTAGTGGTTTTGAATATGGCTAGCTGTGAATTTGTCCTTGATGAGAACGTGGAGTGAAAACGGTACGGATTGGCAGGCATATGTTGAGGTATGGAGCGGCTGGTATTGTAATTGATGTTGCTGCTTTTTTGTTGTTGCAGGTTTTGTGGTGCTAGTTTTGGGTAACGATTGTCGGTTATGGTCAGGCAAATTGTTGCGTGGTGTACGGTTTGGTTACGAGGTTGTGGTTTGTTGTTGGAGTGCCTTATGACAGCTTGCAATTATAGCCATTCACGCATGGAAATGTTGAGGCTGACAGTGTACTCCTTAAGAAGCATGCTCATGGATTTATTTCACTTCGGTTTTTTCCTTCACAGCTTGATGCATTGATTTGCTGCTAAAAACAAAATTGTTACCACTGTCTTTTCTCTTGTACAGGCCGTGGTGAATCAACGTTTTCCTTTTTGTTTTATTCCCATAGGATATGGCTTGGTGGGTGTAATGTAAATTAAGGCTGCTGCAGGTACATTTTGGAGGAGCTCTCGTACACATTAGGCAGGTACATGTTTGCAATTGGGGTGCGTGTTTTTGTGTAGCAACTGTTGTACTTGTCGGCAAAGTTTTGTTTGTTTCTGATGTGTGGTCCCTGGTGTATGTACCGTATTTGCGGTTTTATGCAGGTTATCATCCGTGAGTCATGTGTTCTGGTTTCTCATGGGATCCAAAAGTAAAGCAGTCAAAGGCAACATGCATTTTGTAATGGGCCACATAATAAAGTCCAAACCACTGATGCTAAACAAAGTCAAAGCCACCAAAGTTATAATCCTCAATTTATGCTGTCTCACTTGGACTTTACTGCAATATAACTCTTGATTTTTTTTAAAATTGGACTTTTATTTTTGATATTTTTTGTAATGACAAGAGTTATTGGGCTTTAAATTTAATTAAAAGGACTAGCAATCTTGTAGCAACTAATCTAATTGTGGCTAGACCTTTCATTGCTTTGAATAGTCTTGTCTTGGATAAAGTATTCCTATGAATAAAAGTATCCTCGAAACAAATTGAATGGCTTTGGCATATATGGACATCAAGAATTTCCTTGTCTTCTAAACATGATTTGTATTATGACTTTGAATTCTTAAGAATAAGACAACATGCGAATTGAAGCGTCACGTGAATATTATCACATCTTGAATTACCTTTCCAACATACGACCTTGAATTAAACCTTTGAATCTCTTAATGGTTATGCCAAAAAACATGTGGCCAAGAACCATCCATTAACTCCTTGAATTAATTCAAACCTGGATTGCATGTCTTTTCCACGACCACATAATCTTAACATCCACTCGGAGCCTAATTTAGACTTGTTCCTGAAATTTGGCCCATACACAGACAATTGCAAACATTCCCGCCTTAATGAACTTCAAATAAAACTCATTTCTTATGATAGGAGCAATGCATTTTTGAATTTTGAATAATAGTTGGTGAATGGACGTACATATGCAAATTATATACATGGTAGGACAAATTTAGGGTATGACACTATGGTAAACATTTGTGCATGAAAATTAAGTTCAAAAACATCAATTAGACATCAATTTAATCAGTTAATTCATCAAGAACAAGAATCAAACAAGTGCACAATCAAATGTCACACAAGAAAAATTATCAAATCTACATCGCGAATCATACGAATGTGATTAAAAACAGTAAATCAAGTGAGAAATTCCAACCTACAAGGCGGAGGATTGCCTTGGTGATTGTTGCTATTGATATGTGATGAGAATGATCAAAGAAAACTAGACACTTCTAAATTTACAACCGAACCGTAGCGAAACAGAGCAAATTGCAACAAAATCTCCAAACACGAATTCACACTGAAGAAACTTGAGATAATCACTTGATTTGAAGCAAAAGCCAATAAAACTCCAGAAAACCAAGTAGAATTGCAAGATAATGATGGTTAAGCTTAAGATAAAAGCACTTCCAATGTAGAAGTTGCTACTCTTTAATGGTGAATTTGAGCTCTAGTGAGGTTTTGGGAAGAAGATGAAGATGAATGTGAAGAAGTTGCAGAAAATGCAAAGAGAATTGAGAGAAATGAGAGATTGTGAGAGAGAATTGTGAAAAATGGTTGAAGGTCCTTGTGAATTGGTGAAGATTTGTTTATATAGAGTGGAGGTTTATAAATGCTAGGTTTGGAATGTGCTTTGGAGTTAGCTTTGGAACTAGCCTTGGAGTTAGTTGGTCTCAACTCACTGAGTTGGAAGTTAACTCAGTTAGTTAGGTAGTTGACTCAGTAGCAATCCCAATGCAAGTTCAAACCAAAGGGTTCTCATGCTTGAAAATGAAGTTACATGGTGGTCTCCATTCAAACTGATGTATTTGAGTAAATGCTTTGAAGTGTTTAGAAAGGTCTTGAACTATCTAGAGATGTCTAGAATGTTCCACACAATGCTAGAACCAAGTAGATGCAGCAAAATCTAGATTTTTGCACAGGGTAATCGATTACCCTACTTTTCCTAGCAAAGTGGTAATCGATTACCACAGGAAAGACTTGCCCATTTTGCTTGAAAAATGATGTTGTGGCCACGACTCCGATTTTCATCCTTTTGCTTTGATGAATAGGCATAGAAAACCTTGTTTTGTACTTGTAATGATGATGTGATGACCTTGTGAAGATGTACTTAATTAGGCTTCAAAAACCTGAATATTCCTGCAACCAAAATCACAGAGAAAAAGTGTGAATGCATAGGCTAGCGATGCGAATGCACATGCTCATGCAAAAGGGGAGGTCAAATTCGGGTTATGACAGCTGCCCCTATTTAATCTTTTTGGACCTGAATGTTCGAATTGCTCCAGCTTTTCTATTATTTGAGGTGGAAGGAGATTAAATAAAAGAGTAGCTCAAAAATTTGGCCGACGACGACAAAAGATGGTAAAGTGAAAGTGCAAAAATCTGTTTAGGAGAAATGTTTGGCTGAGATCCGTTGGGGAGATAAGTCAGTCAAAGGGGAGTATGCTTGATGCATACGCTATGTGTTTTTGATCTTACATGATGCTTGATATCATGTTATACAATGGTATAGGTTGAGATGTTGTGTTGCAGGTAGGCAGAGATTGTAGCAAAATGAACTCGACATCCTCAGTTGGGGAAAAGAAATCCACGAATGACAACGACGCCGCTAGGGAAAGATCCTAGAGATCTCAGACTTCCAGGATATTACCAATATTGCTGCTGGAAATGAAAGAACCTTCCAACCGTAACTGACTCCGGCTGGGGAATGAAGGGACCATTGGTAATCTTCAGATAACTAAATCTTCTTGGGGAACAACAAAGTCAAGATAATTCTTATTATACGAGACCAAAGAAAGGAAAAGGCTTTGAAAAAGTTTTCCAAATGAGAGCTGGTCTTTGAAAAAGTTGGCCAGACGAGAACTGGACTTTTAAAAGACAAGTCAGGCGAGAACTGACTTCCAGACGAGAACTGAGGTTTGAAGAGACAAATTAGATGAGAACTGACTACTAGAAGAGAACTGGATTTGATTAAGCCATACAAGAACTGAATGCAGACGATAACTGGATTGGATTAAGACATACGAGAACTGACTACCAGACGAGAACTGGATTTAAAGAGATAAGTTAGACGAGAACTGACTACCAGATGAGAACTGGATCTGATTAAGCTAGATGAGAACTGACTACCATACGAGAACTAGATTTAAAGAGACAAATTATATGAGAACTGACTACCAGACGAGAACTGGACTTAAATAGACAAGTCAGACGAGAACTGACTACCAGACAGGAACTGGATTTTGATTGGGATTCCAAGTGGGTTAGGCTTATGCTTTTTTCTTTTGACAAGGCTTCATGTTATTCCAGGTGAACGATACAGAATGGTTCTTGAGAATCTATCAAGTGCTTTCGTTGCAGGAGGTGGAAAGAGTTGAGGTTAGGGTGTAGGCAATGAAGACGTGATTCCCCGACACCTACTTCAGGATCAATAATTATTGATACACCATTGCTCTTGCCTCAAAATGGGGAGAGAACTTGTACTTTGGTAGCCTGTCTCTTCCCCAGCTTGTTGAGTATCTGCATAAATTACCCCAGTCACAAGTTAAGAAGTAGTTGCGTCATTGAATGATTTTGATTTAAAGTGTCACTTCCCCTAGTGTATCATATTAATATACCTCTGACTAATCTTCTCTTGGATAGGTTTATCAAATCGGATTGACTGAATCCTATATTGGGTTGCCCTTTGAGATGATCAAACGTTCCATTATGGAAACCTTCTTGATGTCAAGTGCTTGTTCGTAAGTAAAAAGTGTTTGTTTTGAAAGTGATAATGCTAATGTTGTGCATATGTCAGTTTTGAAATCCAAGTATGTTCACTAAGATTATGACATTAGTGAATAAATAACCATTTAGAATGCCATGTCAGTACAAGTGCAAATGATAAGCATATCTTTAGGAGTCAGCTTTGACGCGATTTTACCGTCGCATGCTTTCGAAATAAATCCTGCTTCAATTAAGTCTTTTGAGGGTTGTAACGTGGTCCAGTTCATGTTTTAAGAAATAAAGGATATTAGGCTCAAATTTATTTTAACCCACCCATTCTCCTTGATGTCCTCCAGTCCTACGTTTAGCTAGTTTGACACAAGCGTTCACCTTTCAAAAGGATTTTGAATGGTAAATGTGATGGTAGAAGAACCAACTAGGGTCTTGGAGCGGAAGTCACACACCTTTTGTTTTTGTCACATGTGATCACACAAACTTGTTCTTATTGAGGATTTTTCTCTTCTTTTGCTTTGTCTTTGCTTTCCCTAATTTTTGCGTAGACTAATTATTTTGAACTTGTAGTCTATCGGGATGCCCTAATTTTTGCCTATGTCATTTGCTTTTGAGTATTTGACTTAACGGGCTTTTATTTTCTTCTCGCTTTTTAATTTTTTTTTTGCCTTTTGAATTTGTCATCATTTTTTTGTAATAAATCATGTGACACTTGTTTGATTTGGTTTGCGACTGCCTCTTTCCATTGGTCGGTGAGGGACAACCATTGTGCATTTTTGATTTTTCGACATCTTGCGAGGGGTGGAATATGGTTGATCCACATATGGGGTACTCCTCTTTTGAAATTTAAACACATGATCAAACTAACTGAAGACTACCCTGCCCCTAGTTAAGATTGAGGGTTTGTATATACAAAACGAAACTCCTACTCCAAGGCCCAAAGGGGTTGACTATGGATTATCTTCTTTATACCTCCAGTGTTTGGGTATTTGAACAATTGTCTTACATCGTTAGCAAGGTTTTATTCAAAAGCATATAGACAATGATCTAATGCCTTTTTGATTTCATCATTCTCTTTTGATTTTGCTTGATCAAATGTGTGATAATGATAAAAAAAATATGAGTGAACACGAATGAACTTATTCAAAAATGCATATTCATTTCATTATTACTATCATTAAAAAACACACAAGTTTTACAAGTGAACAATGCTTGGCAAATCAAAAAGATTACAAATGGAAATGATGACATAACGATAGCCAATGTTGAGGAGATGCTCTCAGGCTTGATCAATTATTTCAAGGGATGATTTTGCAGTTTTGGCCTCTTACACGGACACGGGATTTCCGTTCACCCATAGATTATCTTCTTGAACAGTTAAGTACTTCTTGTCAATCAACTGTTGGATTTTAGCTTTGAAAATGTTCCAATCCTCAGTCAAATGCCCAGCCAACCCGACATGATATCTGTATTGCACATTGGGATCATACCTAGGTGGGAATGGTTCTGGTGGAGGCTTAAGAGCTTTGGGAACCACCAGTGAGTTTTGAATCAGATATGGGAGGGGTTGACTGTATGTCAAAAGAATCAGATCTAGAGGAGCAATCCTTCATTCTAGATTATTTCGGGGTTTGTGCTGATTCTGACGCTCTCGACCTTGGGCTCGCTGATTATGGTCCTGAGGAGTTTACGCTTGAAGGTGGAAACTTGCGATGAAAACACTTACTTCCTCTTCCTTTTCTTTAGAGAACTCACCTTGTGGTTTTTTGGCCTCTGATTGTTGATTCCCAGTGTTAACAATTTTCCCTATTTTGAGCCCATTCTCAATGCGTTCCCTAATGGTCACAACATCATCAACATTGAAGGATGAGATACCAACCATCTTCTCATAGTACAAACCCTGAAGAGTGCCCATGAATATATCAACTAACTCTATATCAGATAGAGCAGGCTGGACTCGTGAAGCTATCTCACGCCACCTCTGTGCGTATTATCGCAATGCAAAAAACAACTGGCGAAAAAATAGAGTCGCCAATGAATGTTATTTATCCCGACGGGGAAAATGAAACGAGCGAAGAAACCTAAAAAGGGAGAAGACATGGTCATTGCAACCAAGTCCTAGGTTCAGGAGTCGATTATGCAAGAGGAAGGTATTAACACCCCCTCGCGTCCGTTGTACTCAACGAGATCCACTCTTGTTATTCTAATCGGAGGGTGTGCTTATCTAAAGCTCTACTTGCTAACAAAAGGGGGAAAGCAAAAGGGTACTCGATAGGACTTCGATGTCCTATGCCTACGTATTCCCTCATGCAATGGGAAAGTCATAATCAACGTAGCTCAGAAGACTACGGGTGAATTGAGGGATTGTGCTTGCCATGACATCTCCGTCTTGTGCCTACGTATCATCATTCGGATGAGAATGAAGAAGTCAGAGCACTCGTAGTTCAATGGACTACATGTTGGTTAGTTTCTTCTATGAGCGAAGCTAAGTTCGCGTTCTAGTAGTTAGGGTCGATGCCTGTTTGCAGTAGAACGGAAGTAACATGCCCTTTCTAAAATAGTTTGAAAGGAAATCCCGAAGGACACAATGATTTAATTTTGTTCAAGAGTTTTAAAGAAGTGAACTGACTATGTATAAGATGTGCATTGCACTAAAGTCTATGACATATGATCAAATACTTTGTGCTAACGATGCAAACGTCTCACGCACAAAGTACCCTAAGATGAGGTTAGAAATGCATCTGCTCATCTTTTCCCATGTGCTTAAGGCTCGTGAGGCACTATGCACATCATATTTATTTAGTATCTTGAATTGATTTGAGAGAGGGAAAGAGAGAGACGCAAAGAGAAAAAGAAAAATCTAAGGGATCTCACACCTAGATGTTGTCATGCCAAATGGTCCTAAGATGAGATCTAATCATTTAATGGAATATCCTAAGGGACTCTCCAAATCATACAAGCATATCATGCATCAATATCAAAGTTACTAGTCATCATAAGGAATCACAACTTTTCATTCAAGGTACTTGAGAAATCGTCGAATAATTAATCACCATAATATCCCAATCCTAATTGTAACTCTACTAAAAACTCCCAAATTAAAATTTAAATAAAAGACTCCATATTTTAATAAACTCTAAATTACCATTCTAATCATAATTTTCTAAAATAACGAATTTAACTAGTAATAATAAAAAATTAAAAAATTAATTTTTAATACCAATCAAATTTCTAGTTCAGAAAAATAAATGGTAATTTTACCAAAATCAAAATTCTAAAAAAAATTAAGATAAAAAGATTAGCAAAAGAATAATCTAGTGAGAAAAGCTTTAAGAGAAGAGTGAAACATGGGGTGCTTAAGAAAAATAAATGGTTTTTGTTCAATACATAATGAAGAACTATCCGGTAACAAGAAAAAAAATGAGGAAAGCTTACCTGGTCGGAGCTAGTCCGACGGACTTCCCATCTCTGGTAGCGTGTAGTACATGTATGCTCACAATTGCTTCTTCTTTCTTCTCTTCTACTCTGTTCTCTCCTTCCTTCAATTCGTGTATATTGTCCCCCCTTGATATTGTTTGTGTTGTTCTCTTTTTATAGCCATCTTGAAACTTGGTATTGAATTTCTACTTGAATGTTGATAATTGTGTTGCAATCTTTTATTTTGGAAAGATTTCAAATCTATCTGGGACATGTTTGGAACTTATTTAGAAAGAATTCAAATCTGTCTGGGACATGTTTGAAACTTATTTGGAAAGAATTCAAATCTGTCTGGGACATGTTTGGAACTTGTTTTATTAAAAATGGATATTAATGTGAGTTTGGCTAAATGGTTAGAAAAATGGAGGTTAGGAAATGGATTATGAAATGAGTATTTGACATGGATTTGAATACGAGAAAATGGTTTTAGTAGGAACACAATTATGGAAAAAAATGGATAAGGATTTTGAAATGTGGAAAATGGATAATGAAGAATATAAAATTGGTAATGGATATCTGGATATTGGTTTTGGTTTAGATATGAAAGGTGGATAATGGTTGATGAACTCGAATGAACCCTCCGCCAATATTTTCCACTGATGCACACCTTGATTGAATTTAATCCAAAAACCAAACTGGAACCTTTTACACTAAAACAACTACTGTTTGAATCAATCTTGAACCTTTCTATAATTTCTCTAAATTTCTGATTAACATGAAATAAGTCCTAACACTTTGAAATTGTCTGAATCGATTTTCGGGAAAATAAATCCACAGATGAACACAATTTAGACTGATAGACCATGACGAGCCTGATTTTAACCCAAGCTTCTCATAAATCAATGCTTGATAACAGGTGAAACAAACTCTTGATGGTTTAACCAAAATTAGGTCAAACTTCCATCTAATCTTGATCATGACTGAATAACCGCACTTGACTTGAAACCAAAATTCCTACCCTTGAGTGCACATTGTTCCTCTTGAAAAATCATGAAGAAGATGACCTTGATATCTAATGAGCCTTGGGAAAGAAGATAATCATGATGTTAAGAACTCAACCTTTGTCCCAACTTGAGTGCAATAGCTAGATAAATCACCTTTGAATAGAGAAAACACAAATCATAGGAAAATGCTTTGATACACGTCTTTAGGAGCTCAATACAAATGAATGAATGCAAGGATATTCCCTAATGGAAAATGCACTTGAATGTGAAACACAAGCCAGTTATGGTTAGAAATAAGAGGGCAAATTTTGGGGTGCAACAGCTGCCCCTATTCAATCAACTTAAACCCGAAGGTATGAAGAGCAACGATTTTTAAATATTCAAGTTAGAAGGGGATTGAATACAAAAAGAACCTTAAAATTTGAAATTTGGAAAAGGGAGAAACGACTTTGTTGGGGAACAGGTGATAAGAGGTATAAAAACATGAAACGAACACAGATGGGTGTCTAAAATCAATACAGACGAAGTATGGACGAGTGCTTAAAACCAATGGAGGTGAACACAAACAATTGTCTGAGATCAATATAGACGAATATTGATGAAACTAAAATAAACACGGACGAGCATTGAAGAGCACAACAAGTGTCTAAGATCACATACTAGTATCGATGAAACTGATACAGAATACAAATGAGTGTTGAAGAGCACGATAAATGTCTAAGATCAATACAGATAAGTATTGATGAAACTAAAACAAAACACGAACGAGTGTTGAAGAGCATGACGAGTGTCTAAGATCAATACAGATGAGTATTGATGAAACTAAAGCAGAACACAGATGAGTGTTGAAGAGCACGACGAGTGTCTAAGATCAATACGAATGAGTATTGATGAAACTGAAGCAAAACATGGACGAGTTTTGAAGAGCACGATGATTGTCTAGGATCAATACAGACGAATATTGGTGAAACTTGAAACAAACACATACGAGTGTTGACCAAAGTTGGGGATCATGAAAAGATCGAGATTAACGGATCCAACACCTGAACAGCAGGCGAGAGGAACAAAACCAAAAGCTAGACGACTCTGAGGGGGATAACGAAGTCCTAGTCAGACGAATCTGCTAGGGAAATGAGGATGCTCAAAGAGTAAGATTGACATATCTACAACCTTAAAGGATAATTAAAACACCTGCTTGGGGATAGAACTAAACATTCTCTCAGGAGTTACATCATTCTATGATGGGGAAAAGATTTGGAAAAGAGGGCATCAAACCTGACTTATGCTCTACATGCATGTTTGAATTTTTCTATGGCATAATGCTCCATACAAATGGAAATGCTACGCATTTGAAGATGTAATGAAATGATGATTATGTACGCAAAATGTTGATGTAGGCTCAGACTGCTGGGGATATGAGGATATGTTAGCCACTAGGAATGATTGTGCCATGTATGGCTGGGATGTGGTTAGGCGTAGGACCAAATTGATAGTGATTGTTTTTTTGTTTCCAATCAATTGGACTTTGAAGGTGAGCTACCAGACAATAACTAGTTTTAAAATGGGTAGACTACCAGGCGAGAACTGGTGGCAAAAGGTTAAGTTGTCAGATGAGAAGTGACTCCTTGTTTGGTTTGTCAGATGAGAACTGACTTTTGATAGGCTACAAGCTGGGAACTGGTTATGAAAATAAAACCAACCACAAGACGAGAACTTGAGTTTAAATAGTAGGCTAAAGAATGGGTGACCGGACGAGAATTGGTTTAAAAGATGGGGTTTACCAGGTGAGAACTGGACTTGAATGCCATTTACCAGACGAAATTTGGTACTTTGAAAATGGTTTTCCAGACAGGAACTGGACTTTGAAATGGTTTTCTAGACAGGAGTTTGTCGCATCGCTGCGAAAGAGGGGCCGACAAATACAGAAGAGTCGCCACCGTTTGTTATTTATCCCAAAGAGAGGGAAAGGAAACGATTAGAGAAAACCTACGAAAAGGGAGAAGACAGGTCATCAGAACCAAATCTTGGGTTCGGGAGTTGGTTATGCAAGGGGAAGGTATGAGCACCCCTCGTGTCTGTCGTACTCGATGGGATCCATGCTTGTTGTCTATCTAAAGGGTGTTAATCTATCTAAGCTACATGCCCCAAGGACAAAAGAAAAGAAAAGAGACTCGATAGAGCATCTCCGCTCTATTCCTACGTACTCCCTCGTGCAATGGGAAAGTCAGAGTCAACGTAGATCGGAAAACTACGGGTGAAGGTTGCTCGCCAAGACATCTCCGTCTTGTGCCTACGTATCCTCGTGTGGTACGAGAAATCAGAGCAAACATAGTTCAGGCTGACACGACCACAGGTTGGTTAAGTGTTTTAACCGAGTAGGGTTAAACCTTAGTTCTAGCAGTTAGGTGTATTGTTTCTCGACCATTGGAGACTTAGGCGTTACCTGTTTGCGGTAGAACCAAGAGTTAACAACACTCTTTTTTATGAAAATGATTTTCCAAACAATCCCAAAGGATAAAAAAGTTTGATGTTTGTTTTTGAAGTCTTTTATGAAGAAATGAATTGAATTGTGTTTGTAATTCATGTTGCACTAAAGACTATGACTTAGGAGCGAATGCATCGCATATCGCCCAAAGGGCATACGCTAAACACTCTAGACAATTGAGAGGAGGCCCCCTAATCATCATTTCCCAAATGCTTAAGGCTCGTAGCATACAACACTCGTTATCCTTTATTACATGTTTTGAAGAAGTTTGAAGATGAGAAGAGAGAAGACACAACTAAGGGGAAACTAACTCAACCCTAATGTTATCATGCAATGTGCTCCTAAGATTGAGATTAAGAGGGAAGAACTATCCTAATGTTATCATGCTTGGATTGAACACTTAATGTCTCTCCTACCCCGAGGGACTAGGAATCCTAAGGGACAATGGCAAAGAAACCAAGTAAACACAAGATAAATCAATCACAAATGAAAAGGAAGAAAGGGATGCAAACATGAAATGCAACACAAAGAAAAGAGGGAGGAAAAAAAGTGTGGGGTAGAAACCACCACAATCACATCTCAACCTCTTAAGTGCAAACAAAGAGATGCAAAACAAAAGAGAAATGCAAGCAAAGAGACTTAAACAAGTCCAAGCAAAAGTGAGATGCAATGGGAGAAGTCACAACTCCTACAACCATTCAAGCATCAATCACCAAACCAAAAGGCAAAGAGATAAGAAAGAGATGAAACCATGATCAAGATGAGGATGGGAGAATAGGCTTGGGCAGCAAGCAACATAAGAAGAATCTCAACCAAAAGCATCAAATTGATCATGCAACAAGCAAGCACAAACAAGTTTTCAAAGTGGCATCTCATTCAAAGCAAACTCAAAGTACAAGCAAAGGGTACCAAATCATCTTGAATGAGTTCCAAAGCCCAAAGGACAGAAGTGAGAACAAGAGAAAAAGGTTCATAAACCAAAGAAGAAACAAAGCCAAGACAAGTTACAAAATAGGGCACGGTAAAGAACCAAAGTTTAAAACACTTTCAACATTCAAATGCAAATGGAAAGCCCTAATTAAAAGTAACTTGCAACACAAACCAACCAAATGTGTGACCTATAAAATTGAAACCATCATCCTAAACATGTCAAGAATATGATTCAAAAGGCATATGATGCATATGGGATCCACAAAGGTCATCTCCCAAAAGAACTAGGTCAACTAGTTTATTTGAACCTCAACAAGGTGACTTGACTTACAAGGTTCACCAAAAATAGGAGAATGGTTTAAATAAATGCCAAATAAAATGCACAAAGCTCTTAAACATGTTTGCAACCAGAGGCCAAAACATCCAAATCAAAATCCAATCAAAGCACCACCAAATGAATTGATCAACTAGGGTGCTCCACTTTGAAGGATATTCATCGAGGGTCGAATATATGCAAACCAAAGTCAAACAAAAATAGGTCAAATATTGACCAAAATCAGCCTCAAAGGCACCTCAATCCATCATCAAAATGGAGAGGAGGCCTTGCTCATAGGTGATTGCAAATGGTTCAAAAATCAAGCAAGAACAAATGGAAATCACATTAAAAACACTTCCAATCATTAAATCCAAATTAAATTGAAAAATAAAAGAAAATTCAAAATAAAAATTATGAAAAATTAGGTAACATCTCAAAGTGTTTAAAAATATTTTTTGTTGAATTTTATGATAATTGGAAGTATTTTTAACAATTAAAAATAAAACAGAAATTAAAAATAAATAAAATAAAATGCAAAGGAGGTGGGAGGTGCATTAGCAAACTGGATTAACAAAGGATGCACGTTCAAATCATTTTGGGCTGACAAAGCTGGGGGTGTCAAAAGCAATAAGAGCCCAATCCAATCCAAACCTCAGATTAAATGAAACACATCATTTCATTTAATCTGCGTGGATTCAACGTGCCAAGTGTGCTAGGTCAAACGAATAAAAACAAGCCACATAGCCAGGTCAAAGAGTCAGCGCATGGACACATCAGACATGAGGGTTTTGATGTGCTTCTGAGCTCTCCTTTCACATTTTTAGTTTATATATGTTGGATATCTGAGAAATTTGGAGGCCCATGAAGCCTTACTTGGATGAATATTCAAAATGACCAAAAATGAGGTTCACTCATGCACACGTGAAAACAGCTGCATACACTCATGAAAACCATCCCAATTTGCAGCTGGTGAATTGAATTTCATAATGGAATTGGAATGGGCTTTGTATGTGATCCAATTTTGAAGTTTGAATGTGAATCTTCTTTGTGAAGTAAGCTTAAAATACACGTGTTTTTGCCTTCATGAACCAAAATGAAAATGTGCATTCTTGCCTTGAGTGTACTGTGAATAGAATTGAACAAAAATAAGGCATGTAAATGACCTATAATGTATTCAATTGAAATCACCTTTTAAAGTTCATTTTCCACTTGAAATTCTCATCCAATGTCCATGATCAATCATAATTCACACCATCCTTGAGTTCCATGATGTAAAAGAGGTCTTTTGGAGCAACTTTCATGTTGGTTGCAAGCTCATTTGAAATACACAAGTGCATGAAAATGACCCATAATGAAAATGGTCTATAATCAAACTTTTCCAAAATACCCTTGCCTTGCCAAAGCCATAACTTGAGTTCCACAAATGATATCAAGGACTTCTAGGACTTTTTGGAAAGCTAAGATCATGAGGAAAAGCTTACATGTTCACCAAAAGTTGAGGCGAAACTTGATTCTAGGTCAAACGTATCTTGGAAGTGAGTTGACGTTTGTTGACAAAAAAATATGTTCATCTGAGACCTATAACTTGTTGGCATCATAACTTGAGTTCCATAAACCCAATGGATGATTTCTAGTACTCAAAAGAAATCTTAGAACATGCCCTACAAGTTTCATGTTCACAAGAGAATGAGATTGAACTTGTATCATGATGTAAATTATCCTTGAAGTTGAGCATTAAAGAAGGGGATTTTACACTGAGATCCTCTGAAACCCTGATTTAGTAACCTCTTGAACTCTTGATTATTCTTTATTTCAACTTGAAATGACATCCTAGCTGTCTCAACATAAATTACCATGACTCCAATGCCTTAGAACTAAGTCTCAAACTCCTTTAGGTCCACAGTTGACCTTGAGTTGACTAGATGAAACCCTAAGTGCACAACCTTTGATTGTAACCTCTTGCAAGTGAAATAAGTGTTTAGATGAGCTCCACAATGGCTTCAAGATCCCTCAATGAGATTCTCAAACATCTCTTATCCATAATCATGAACTTTGTGAACCCCTGATGATCTTCTGTTGACCCCCAAGATAGGAGATAAGCAACAACCATCAACCTTCTCTTTCAAAGACCCTCAGTTGAGATGTTTTGTTTTTCCTGACTATGTCCTGGCGCCGACCTTGGAAGAGTATGTTGTGTTACTAGGAGTTCCAATATTGGATCAGATGCCTTTTTACCATGTTGATGCTAAGCCTAATCTAGCTAGGCTTGCTGCAGTTCTTGATGCCTCAGAGTTCTTAGGAAAATTGACCAAGCTGAATGGAGTGTATGGGTTTCCTCTACCTTTTCTGGTTGACAAGGCTTCACAGTTCGCAAAGGACGGTTGTTAGATTGTATTCAATGTCATTCTCTCTCTATGCATATATGGTATCTGTTGCACCCCAAAATTTGACCAACATTTATTTACCCATCAAGAGTTGTATGAGACTTTGAAGCTATCCAAGAAGGTTGTTCAAGTGTTTGAAATTTGATATCTTTGTCAGAAGACTCAAGAGATCCTCAGAGAGATTGGGTGAAACCAAGGTTGTGTGCCTCATAACTTGAGAGTTGTGGGAGCTCCTCAGATGATTCTGAGACTATGAGGAAGGGCTTGAAGCTTTGAGAAATCTTGTGATATGTCTTGAAAGACATCATGAAGCCTAGAGAGGTCATTGTACAAGAATTCAGAAGATTCAACCATGAGTGGTGGAATTAGGGTTTGACTGGGTCAACCCTAGGTCAATTGATGATTTGGAGAGGGTTGAGACCTAATCCAAGAGCCATGTGATCATGGATTGATGAATTGAGATGCTATAAGGATGATTCCTAGACCAACTCATCATGATTGAGGAGTTTGAGAAGTTTTAAGCTAGGGTTTCTAAGGCTCGACAGTGTAAAATCCCCTAGTTTGATCCCTATCTTCAAGGCAGTTTAGCTCCAGATGTGATTATCATCTCATCTTCCCCACAACATGAATGTTGTAGAGCTTGTTCTTAGCTTTAATTTGAGTACTAGAAGTCCTTGATAGGATTTGTAGAGCTCAAGTTATGACTTTGACAAATTACAGGTCATCTGAGGTATGTGAATCTGGGTCCTTGAAAGTCACCCAACTTGCATCCAACGTTTGCCCTAGTAGGATGATTCCTTTGGATTCTTGGTCAACATGAATGTTGTATAGCATCTTCTTAGCTTTCTATAGAGTACTATAGGTCCTTGATAGGATTTGTAGAACTCAACTTATGGCTTTGGCAAGTCAAGGGCATTTTGGTCATTTGGAGGTTATAGGTCATTTCAAGCATAAGGCCATATCTCCTATTTCCAAGCTTCAAATGGAAAAATCTTCAACATCAAACTTGCTTAGAATGATGTTTTAAGGCTAGTAGGGAGGTCATGAGATATTGAAAAGGCTCATATCAAAAAGTGATAAAAATGGCCTAAAATGGAGGCATAAGTTAATTAAGGTGAGATTGAAAATTGGAAATCACAAGTTATAAATCCAAACCATGTCATGTAATAGGTCATTTTGACTCCAAATGACATTCTAAGAATAATGGTTCAGCCACAATTTTGATTTGAGGCTTGGATCATAGAGATGCTTTGGAATTGGCTTACTTGCATATTAAGGTACCAAGGCAAAACTCAACAAAACTCAACAAGCAAGGTAGTTATGCAGTGTAACTCATCCTAAATCTCATGTGAGGATAAATTCAAGTCAGAATGGTAGGTTACAAGGAGATTGGCATGAGATAGCATGTAAGGAGAATGAGAAATCAAAATACCATGACATGAAAAGTTCAATTTCTCATTGGATGATCCTAGAGGGTTCTAGATGATTCTAAACCACTCTATATAACAAATGCAACTTGCTCAGATGCAAGGTTGGTGTGAATTGGTGTAGAGAAGAGAGAGTGAGATCCAAATTCTTCCATTGCAAGTCAAATCCCATTTCTTCATTCTTCTTCATTTCCATTCATTTTTTCCACACAAACACATTCTATACATCATATTGAAGCTGTGCAGATTGAATTGAGAGCATTTCCATGGAGAATTGAAGAGTTGGTGATTGAGATTTCAAGGAAGCAATTCAAAATCGGATTTCAAGAATCAAGCCTTTCCAACCATTCTTTTTGCATACAGAAGCTAGAAGATTACTCAGTGAAGGAATTTGGAAAGATTCAAGGCCTGAATTGAAGGATTACTACCTCTGTTCACTCCATTTTACCAGGTTTTCAATTTCTTTCCTACACCTTAATTTAGGCATGATTAGGTTGAATTATTAGTGTAGAATGGTTAGAGACCAATAGGTGATGGATTTTGGATAGTTTGAAGAGAATTGGTGAAGGTTCGGTTGTGGACAAGATTTCTGTTTGGACCAAGAACTCCCTGAATTTTGAGTGATAACCTTAGTTCTTTAGTGGAATTTGATTAGTGATAAGAGATGAGCATTTTAGTGTAAGCAATTTCAAGAGTGGTGAGTTTTGATTTCTGAGCATAATTTGAAGTTTGGATCGTGTTTTATGATAAGGAAGATTCAATGGATTTTGAGATTGTAATCATGTTCAGCATGGAATTCTAGGCATGATAGGGTTTTGAACTTTGAGAATTGATGAAGTTTTGAGGGAGTTCGAGTTGAGGAAGATGAAGCTTCATGCTGCATTTCCATGGAGGTTTCTTAGAACCCTAGCTGGAGGTTAGGGATGAAGTCTCAGCCATCGGATGCTTACTTGACCCATTGACTTTTTCATGATCCAACGCACGACATTCAATCTCGTTTTGGAGGGAATCTGAGAAACAAGGCAAAACGCACCGTTTCATTAAACGGTGGTTCTGGGCTTGAGTGATCATGATTATCCACACCCCACGCGTGAGGCCCATTGTGATTTAAACTATATTTTGTTTCTATTTACACCGCTGATTTCCCATTTTCTTTATGTTTTTTAATTGTTTTTTCTGATTAAATATTGGGCCCAGGCGCATTGCTATTTTTAACCCCCCATTCTGGGCCCAAGCGTGAAATGAACTATGTTTTGTTACTGATTGCACCCCTTTTCATGTTTTCATTTTAGTTTTTTTTCCATTTTCTTTCCAACTTTGAAAATTCATATTAAATGGAAAATTAAAGATTTTTTCATGGGAGTTTTTTCTCCTACTTCATATTTTTGTCTAGAAAAATATAAAATAAAAATATTTTCGATATCATGAATTTTGATATTTTTTGTATATTTTTCATTTTAATTGCATTTTATTTCTTTTATGTTGATATATGAATTTGTAGAATTTTTTTTAGGTAGATCCCTTAATATTTTTAGGTCATTCTTTTTAGAATAGTTAGATATAAATTTTAGCTTCCCCCTGGATTTATTCCATAATTTTGTGATGATATTTAGGATAGTTTTGATTAGATGCCATTAGTTTGTGTAGAATTAGGTCAAACTTCAACATAGGTGCACAATAACACTAGAATTTTGGGTTTTTAGGACAAATTAGACTATGGGACATATATGGGTATTAAGGGTAGGTATGTAGGATCCCTTAGAAATTATATTAGGATTTAATATAATAGTATGCTATTTTTAGTTGATTTTTGTATTGGATGATTGTTTGTGTTGCCCTTGTGGGCTTGAATTGTTGTTTGCTTTGCTTTGTGGGCTTGGAGAGCTTGGTATTGTTCTAAGGAGCATTGAGGAGAATAGTAGAAGACTTGCAGATGCATTGAGGAGCTTGAGAGCTTGATATTATTTTTCCTTTTTTGTTGTTTTAGGGTTAGGGATTAGGAAGAGTTTAGACCTAGTTAACTTCTTTCTTAAACATGGATGGTATCTTTCACCTCCATTCCTCCCTATGATTCAAAGTCCTTCCATGGTATATACCTCTCTCCTTTGGAGGGATAAGTGATGTACCTAGGAAGTAGAACTTTTGAGGGAACCATTCCTTTGATGTTGAACCCTTATAGGTCACCTTTGGTGGTCAGTAAGCAGTTCAATATCCCCAGCTTATCCAGTAAGTGATTTCCTCTGGTTTGATATCTTGAGAGATGCAGGGCTTGAGTTTGAAGATAAAGACTTTATTGCAGAGTGTTGAAGAGGATGAATCCTTGAGTATTGCCATTCCAGCTGAAGCTTGAAGAGAAACAAGAGCAAGTTGACACTTGAAGATCCCTGAAGATTAGGTGAAGCCTGAAGGTGAAGCTGATCAAAGAAGCTGAAGCTTAAGGGAGAGGATAAGTTGAAACTTATGTTGAAGGGTTGAAACCTGGAAAAGCAAATTGATATTTGTCAAGAGTGATTGAAGTCTGAAGACTGAGTTGCTGTTGGAAAAGCTGAAGCTTGGAGTTGAGAGAGGAGTTGATCTGCTTTCTTTTCTTTTTCTGTATTGTTGTGTTTTGTTTGACTTGTTTGATGCATTAGAATAAGTTCATATCTAGAATAAGTAGAATCTAGAAGCATGATTGCACTAGAGGTTGAGTTGCTCCCTCTGCTTGTATTGTTACTGTGTGGCTTTGCTTGCGGGTATTCGGTAGAGCCCAACTCCCTTGCCCATGTGGTTTGTTTGCCTGATGGCATTTCATTTCCTTTCTGTATGATTGCAGTTTGCTATTATTGCTTGATAGCATGATGTTTATATTTCAGTATGATTACTATTATCCATTCTGGCTTGAGGTTGAGATGAGCTTGTGGAGGCTGAAGCCCCACACACATTTCCTCCCTCACTTGCATTGCATGCATTTTACTGTTAAGCTGATGCTTTGTCTGTTTTGGTGTATCATTGACATGATCCCTTAGGACTCTCATTTCCTTTGATAAGGATTTGATGATAGAATTTTAGGTTGAAACCTATGCATGACAACTTCTAGGAGTTCCCTGTTCAAACCTCAACCATAGGATGAATCCATGGCATGACAACAGTAGGACTTGATAGTCTCCCTCCTAGTTGGGCCTGTTCTCTTCTCATCTCAAAACAGTTTAAGATACAGTAATCATGAATGATTTCTTTCGTACGTTACGAGCCTTAAGCTATCTGAGAAAGGATTGTGGGAGAGCTTCTTTTCCACAGTCTGGATGTTTAGTATGGTACCCTTTGGGTGACATGCGACGCATTCACTCTCAGGTCATAGTCTATAGTGCGATTGAAATCGCAAACACAATAAAAAACACTTCTTTCGTAAAAGACAGGAAATAAACCGTAGTTTCCCGAACTACGTGAGCTCTGATCTCTCATACCTGTTGAGAGTACGTAGGCACAAGATGGTGATGTCTTGGCGAGCTACCTTCCCCCATAACCCGTCGTAGGCCGAACTACGTTGACTCTGATTTCTCATTCTCTGATGAGAATACGTAGGCATAAAGTGTGACGCTTTGCCGAGTCATTTTTCTTTTCTGTTTTAAGCCAGCCTTGATAGGTAGATAGAATAAAACCAACCCGTCCAAGTAAACACAACAAGCGAGGATCCCGTCGAGTACGACGGACGTGAGGGGTGCTAATACCTTCCCCTTGCGTAACCGACTCCCGAATCCAGACGATGGTTGCGACGAACTTGTCTTACCCTTTTTCGTCAGGTTTTTCCGATCGTTTCCTTTACCGCTCTGAGGGATAAATAACGAAAGGTGGCGACTCTTCTGTTGTGCCGGCACCTTATTTTCGCGCAAGCGACAGCTGGCGACTCTGCTGGGGAATTCAACGGTTCCCTGCGAGAGTCAATCCTAGCGCTTGTATGTTTACTTGTTGGGTTGCGTTTATTTATCGCATGTTACTTCTCGCACTTTATTTCCCGCATTTTATTTTCAGTATAATATGATTATCTGTGCTGTTGTGGGATGGGAGTTCTGATGAGTGAGAAGCCAGACCCAGGCTTGAGTGCACTATAGACTTAGAGTGGAAATTAGTGGGGGCGTGCTTGCTTTGCAGGCACTAGTGTCTCATGAAATCCACACTCAGACGAGGTTCATCCGGTTGGCTTCCCTTTCAACCCTTTGGGTTGAGACAGTTGCTGATTTGGTGGATTGTCGACTCTGGGGACCGATCATTTGTGATTCAGCTAAGTGAGGCCGCTTCATGAGTTGGTGATGCCACACCTTCTGGGTATCGTATCACCCCTCTTGAAAGTCTGTGACGCTGATGAACGCATAGGATGCCGTACCTAGAGTCAGTTTAGGTCCATACCTGTGAGTGGGGTTGGGTTTATTGCAGGAAACTTTGACCTTCAGACTACCTGGTTTTCTTGACAGTGAATCAGTTTTGTTGGTACCAGGGTTTCTCAGTTGCAGATTTGTCTGTTCTTGATAGAGTAGGTTTTGATCAGAGGATCTTATCATCAGGTGTACGCCTGTTCTTGATAGAGCAGGTTTTGATCAGAGGATCTTATCATCAGGTGTTTGTCTGTTCTTGATAGAGCGGGTTTTGATCAGAGGATCTTATCATCATGTGTATGGCTGTTCTTGATAGAGCAGAGTATTGTCATCAGTTGTTTGTTCTTGATAGAGCAGATTTTTGAGTGGGGTCTGAAGATCTCATCAGCAGCTGTATGTTTGTTCTTGATAGAGCAGATTTTTGATTTGGGGTATGAAGACCTCATCAGCAGATACTTCTTGATCATACATCCGAGGTCCTTATTATCAGACATTTGTTCTTGACAGAGCAAAATTATGATCCTGTGTATATGGTCCTGTCAGAGGGTTATTCTTGGCAGATCAGATTTGTGGTCCTACACCGGGGTTTTCTTCTTATCAGTGGTTGTTGATACAGAATTTCCACAGCACCAGTTGCCTTGGCCTCTTATTGCATGACTGCATTTTGCATTAGTTTGCTTACTCATTTGCATTTCATTAACGGGTGTCTCTGTTGCAGGTACCGTTTTCCCTGATCCAGGATTTCTTGCCTCCTATTGTATTGTTATGGGTTCTCTGAGGAAGACCGTGGCTTACAAGTTCCCTACCCCTGATGTGGTTAAGCTGACTGGTTTGATAGCTCTAGCAGGTGATTCTGTGAAGGATGAGTTCAGGAAATCTTATGGCAGGTTGCTCAGCTTAGCTCATAAGCCTTCTGTGTTCGAGTTGAATGGGTTGCACGCTCTGCTGCAGTTCTACGACCCTCCGCTGAGATGTTTCACTTTTCAGGACTTTGTTCTCGCACCTACGCTAGAAGAGTATGCTGATTTGCTAGGTGTGCCTATCAAGAGGCAGATGCCTTTTGTTCATATGGATGCTGAGCCTGACCTGGCTGGTTTAGCTCCTTCACTTCACTTGGACGCCTCCGAGTTAGTAGTGACTAGTTGGAACAAGGTTCCTGGATTCTCCTTGCAGTTTCTGGTGGGTAAGGCTCGGCAGTGTGCCAAGGACGGATGTTGGGTTGCATTCAATGCCATCCTCGCTTTGTGCATATATGGCATCGTTTTGTTCCCCAACATGCACGATTTTGTAGACTTTGATGCGTTTCACATCTTTGCTTCAGGGAATCCAGTCCCTACCCTGATAGGAGATATCTATCACTCAGTCCACTACAAGAACGAGAACAGGAGGGGGAAGAATGTCTCGTGCTGCGTACCCTTGCTGTACAAATGGCTTGAAAGTCATCTGCCCAAGAGGGGTCCTTTTGTCTTGTCTGCAGCCACAGCTAAGTGGCCTGAGCGTCTGATGAGCTTATCGGCAGAGGATATTGATTGGTTCGACAGAGATAGGTTGGGTACTGAGGTGATCTTCAGTTGCAGCAGATTTCCTAATGTACCTCTGATAGGTAGGAAGGGCTGTATAAACTACAATCTGTCGTTGCTGGTTCGACAGTTCGCATATGCTTTGAGAACTCCGCCGAGGGATGAAAAGGTACAGGAATCTTTGTACCTCACTGGTATTCTAGAGGGGGATCTGCTGTCCAAGCTTCAGCGCACGTGGAATGGTATCAGTAGGCGAGGAAAACCTTTGCTGGGAAAAATCAACAATCAAGCCTACCCTCCGTATATGACTTGGATTAGAGCCAGAGCCAATGCTATAGGGATGCCGTTTCCTCAGGCCAAGCCAGAAAGTCCTCCAATGATCGAAGAGCCTACTATTGTGCCCATTCATCAGCATAACCAGGTATTAGCTGAGCGGGATGAATTGAAGCGGGCGAACGAAGAACTGGAGAAGGAATTAGCTCAGCTCCGAAGCGAGAGGAACGAAGCCGTTCATTCTTTCAAAAGGCAGACAGAGTTGGTGAACCAGCTAGGTACAGACCTGACAAAACAGATAGCCGAGCGTGAACGCATGGGTCGAGACTTCAAAGCTGTCAACGACGTACTGGCTACGAAGAAGCAGCATTTGGACGAGGCATATCAGAGGATATCCAAGTTCAACCAGCACTAGAAGGCTTCCCTTGGCCACCAGGAAAGAGCGGGAGGATAAGTTGATGCTGCAGATCTCCAAGCTGGAAGCGCAGGTGAAGGACAGTGAAAAGAGGTTTGATGAAGAAACCGCCCGCAGATACGCCGCCGAAGGCCAGCTCAACAAAGCTCTCGCTAACCTGAAGGAGCGCAAGCTGACGTTTGAGTCCAAAAAGCGGAAATTGGAAGATTGCTTCGGTGAAGGAGCATGGGAAAGTTCGGTCGAAGGACTTCAGTGTACCATGGTGCAGAGGGAGTTGCTTGTCGAGGGGTTGCTCACTCTGCCAGATCATCCAGAGACGAAGGAGTTGTTAGAAGAGTATCGCGCCCGTGGCCGTACTTGACTATTTGTATTCCTTTTGTTTTGATCATTGTTATATGCTGACCATCACCAGGCTTGTTGGATGAGGTCACGCTGTTGATTCGTCTTGTACTCGCTGATGCTATGTACTGCCTTGATAGGCTTTCTTTATATATGAGATTGATGTTTCCATGTTTGGGCTCGGACTTCTTCTTCTTATTATTATCAGCACTGGAACTCAGGCACTAGGATCGGGGGAAATCTCCCAAACACACAGACACACGCATGCATTTGCATGAAGCATTTGCATGGCGAGCATTTTGTTGTTTTTCCTAACCCTTTAGTGTTTACAGGTTTTTCAGGTTTACAGGTCCCAGGCTGTTTCCGGTGGTTCCAGGATTGATCAGAGACTAATTCACTGTTATCCAACTAGAGCTAATCAGACCAGGATCATGGATCAAGTGCAGACAGATGTCCAGGAGCTCCGCGAGAGGATGGATCGCTTTATGGAACTTATGCAAGTGGTCGCCAATGGCCAAGACCAGCTCAGGACTTTGGTTCAGCCTTTGATCTCCAGGGTTGATAGCAACGACATACTCCATGGTGGGGCCGTGCCTACTCCTCCACCAGTTGATACTCCGCAGAATGGTGTCCCTGTGGCCGGGGGCAATGGCAGTGCTAATGGCAATGTGATGGCCAACATCGGACTCAATACGACGGGCGTCGGCAATGGGAGTCTGGGAGCTAATGTCAACATCGGGCGGGGCAACAACAATGCAGGCGTCGGGAATCTGTTGGTGCCTCAGCCGTGGCTTGAGGATCATCAGGATGATGTGTTCTCTCAAAGAGGTGCTGAAGGGGAGCTGAATGCTGAAGCGCGGCTCAGATTCAAAGCACTTGAAGATAAAATGAGAGATATTGAGAATCATAATACTTTGGGCGTTGATATGTCCAAGCTGGGATTAATTGCTGATTTCAAGGTACCTACTAAGTTCAGGGTGCCTGATTTGAGAAATATAAGGGCACCACCTGCCCTCGTGTCCACCTTAGATCGTACTACAGGAAGATGTCTGCTTATTCCGAAGATGAGAAGTTGATGATGCACTTCTTCCAAGACAGTCTTTCCGGACCATCCCTCGAGTGGTACATGGGTTTGGAGCCCACTAGCGTGCGCACCTAGAAGGATCTCGCTGAAGCGTTTGTCCACCATTACCAGTACAACAACGACTTGGCCCTGAACCGAGTTCAGCTCCAGAGCCTTTCGCAGAGAAATATTGAAGGATTTAAGGAGTACGCCCAGCGGTGGCGTGAGTTGGCAGCCCGGGTTCAGCTGCCGATGGTTGAACGTGAGCTCGTGCAGATGTTTGTTGCTACCCTCCCAGGGGTTTACTATGAAAACTTAGTCAGCGGTATGTCTGGGACGTTCTCAACTCTCATTATCATGGGCGAGCATGTCGAGAATGGTATCAAGATCGGGAAAATTCAAGGTGAGTCATCCTCAGCCGGAGGAGGTGGAAAGAAACCTTATGCTGGTAAACGACGAGAAGGAGAAGCGAGCGCTGTGACCAACGCTCGAAGAAAGGGCAAGGGCCCTCAGCAGCAGATAGCCAGTATAAATATCCCAGCCGCTCCGCAGCAGCAGCAGCAACCGAATCAACAGGGATATAGAAAGTACCAGAATCGGGCGCCTTTGACACACCGTCACTTCGAAGCACCACCCATGTCGTACGCGCAGCTCTTGCAGACTTTGCTTCAGCTTCAGTTGGTTCAGAAGAGGACGATGGCTCCCTTGACAGGGGCACCTCCACCAGGGTACGACGCAAGTGCCACTTGCGATTTCCACTCAGGGGCACCAAGCCACACAATCGAGAACTGCAAAGCCTTTAAGCACAAGGTACAGGACCTGGTAGACGCCAAGATCATCAACTTCTCCGATAATGTGCCCAATGTTACGAAAAATCCTATGCCGAATCATAGGGGAGGCGGAGTGAACGCCATTATCGAAGAAGAAAGTGTGGATCTATTGACTGATGTCAGAGACCTAAAGACGCCGCTTAGCTTCGTTAAAGCTAAGTTGTTGAAGAAAGGGTTCTTTCCAGGGTGCGGAGAACTATGCATGGACTGTGCTACACATTCTGATGGATGTGAGCAGTTGGTTGAAGGAATTCAAAGCCTGATGGCTGAGGGGATTCTGCAGTTTAGCCGGAGGGCTGAAAGTGTATCAGGAGAGGTAATGTTGAAGCAGGCCGATGAAGTCGCCACCATCACCATCCCTCGCCGGCCAATAACTATTTCTGCGCCCAGACCGCCCACAATCACTATTACCAAAGCTGGGCCGATACCATTCGAGAGCACTAACGCCGTTCCGTGGCATTATGGGGCTGGGGTCTATTGCAACGGTCAAAAGTTGGAGCTGGAACTGTATGGGTCGACTGTGGAGAATCTCGCAGGAATCAGTGGTATCACTCGCAGCGGAAGAGTGTTTGCGCCGCCAGAGGTCGTGGCAAATAAAGCGGTCAGAGCTGATGCGGCCGATAAGGGTAAAAGCAAAGTCGTCGAAGAAGTCCCGTGTGGGGTAGAGAAAGATTTGCTTGTTAAAGACGCCGAGGAGTTTATGCGGTTGATCAAAAAGAGCGACTACAAGATTGTAGATCATCTCCATCAGACGCCTTCGAAGATTTCTATTATCAACTTGTTGCTGTGTTCTGAAGCGCACCGCAACGCGCTGCTAAAGGTATTGAACGCTGCCTACGTACCGCAAGAGATATCGGTGAATCAGCTAGAAGAGGTGGTAGCCCACGTTAATGCTGGCAATGGGCTAGGTTTCACAGACTTAGAGCTGACACCAAAAGGAAGGAATCACAATAGCGCCCTGCACATCTCGATAGAGTGTAGGGGCACAATCATGTCGCACGTGCTGGTGGACACGGGTTCGTCGCTTAATGTGCTTCCAAAGAAGGCATTAATGAAGCTGGATACTCGCGGATTGCTCTGCATACCCAGTGATCTGGTTGTGAAAGCATTCGACGGAACTAAACGCCATGTTTTCGGGGAGGTGACCCTGCCGGTCCAAGTCGGTCCGGAAACGTTCGACACGGTCTTTTATATCATGGACATCATGCCTGCCTACAGTTGCCTCTTGGGCCGGCCGTGGATCCATGCTGCTGGTGTCGTGACCTCCACGTTGCACCAAAAGCTCAAATATGTTGTCGGAGGAAGCATAGTAACCGTGTGTGGCGAGGAGGACATAATGGTGAGCCATTTTTCATCCTTTAAGTATGTTGAAATGGATGGCGAAATCCATGAAACTCTCTGCCAGGCATTTGAAGTCGTCAAGGTGAAAGAGGTAGCTTCTGTCGTCATAGAAAAGCTAGAGATGAATCTCTCCTCATTCAAAGAAGCTCGGGCCGTTGTCCAAGCTGGATCTACCCCAGGCTGGGGGTATATTTTGGAGATACCGAACAAGCAGGATAAGTTTGGGTTGGGGTATTCTCCTGGAGCTGAAGCTTCTTCTTCTTCGTCTAGCAGTGCGTCACGGGGTAAGGGGACGATCCTATTTACCAGTGGCGGAGTGATCTTCGAAAGCATCAACGCGGTGTCTAAAGACAGCGGGGATAGCGATTGTGATCTCGACTCTTGGATTCAGCCAAGCAAGCCGGGCAAGGGCCTCAACAATTGGACCATCAAGGATATCATCCCGATGACAAGTGAAGAGTAATGATTTACTTTTTTCAATCATTGTACAACCCTATGTCCTACCCGGGGCATAG
This sequence comes from Lathyrus sativus, assembly GCA_963859935.3. Classification (NCBI taxonomy): domain Eukaryota; kingdom Viridiplantae; phylum Streptophyta; class Magnoliopsida; order Fabales; family Fabaceae; genus Lathyrus; species Lathyrus sativus. Next base: position 316,076,950 of record OZ012740.1, on the reverse strand, counting down.
CTGTTTATTGTCAGGGCCTTGTTGGATTATGTACATGCGTTTTGTTAATAAATCAAAGGCGTTTTCTTCGTATTCAAATATTGTGATCTCTGTTATTCCTGTTTTATATTTGTTTTGAAAAACAGTAAAATGGCAATGGGGTTTGTGCTAACCTGCATATTCTTGTTTTAAACTTAACCCTTGTTATTGCAGGATCCACATAACAGATGACATCGACTCTGGACCTTCTACGGCTCACTTCGACTTCGATTGCCCGATCTATCAAGCCGAAGAAGAGATTGATGAAGACGAAGACCTTCCTGAAGAGTTGGCCCGCTTGTTGAAACAAGAGGAAAAGGTTATTCTGCCTCATGAGGAGGAGATCGAGATCGTGAACCTGGGTTCTGAAGAGCTCGTCAGAAATGTCAGGATAGGGGCTGCGCTGCAGAGTAATGTCAAGCAGAGATTGGTCGAGATGCTAAGAGAGTATAGTGGCGTCTTTGCTTGGTCATACGAAGATATGCCCGGACTTGACACAGACATCGTGGTCCACCACTTGCCGCTGCGAGAAGATTGCCCTCCCGTCAAGCAGAAGCTTAGGAGGACGAGACCAGATATGGCCGTTAAGATCAAAGAAGAAGTGCAGAAACAGCTTGATGCTGGCTTCTTAGCGGTCACCACTTACCCTCTGTGGGTCGCCAACATAGTGCCTGTGCCGAAGAAGGACGGTAAGGTACGCATGTGCGTCGATTATCGGGATTTGAATAGGGCGAGCCCTAAAGATGATTTCCCGTTGCCTCATATCGATGTGTTGGTCGACAACACAGCCCAGTTCTCCGTGTTTTCGTTCATGGATGGCTTCTCCGGTTACAACCAGATCAAGATGGCGCCGGAGGACATGGAGAAAACAACGTTTATCACCCCCTGGGGAACATTTTGCTATAAGGTAATGCCCTTCGGTCTGAAGAACGCAGGGGCCACTTACCAACGAGCAATGGTAACTTTGTTTCATGACATGATTCATCATGAGATCGAGGTCTATATTGATGACATGATTGCGAAGTCCCAAACGGAGGAAGAGCATCTGGTCAACTTATTGAAGCTTTTTGAGAGGCTTAGGAAATTCAGGTTGAGGCTGAATCCTAATAAATGCACTTTCGGAGTGCGGTCCAGAAAGTTACTGGGGTTTATCGTTAGTGAACGAGGTATCGAGGTTGATCCTGCGAAAGTAAAAGCCATTCAAGAAATGCCAGCGCCGAAAACAGAAAAAGAAGTTCGTGGTTTCTTGGGCAGAATAAACTACATTGCAAGGTTTATCTCTCAGCTCACGACCACTTGTGAACCGATGTTCAAACTTTTAAAGAAAGATCAGGCAATTACTTGGAATGAGGATTGCCAGAAGGCATTCGACAAGATAAAGCAGTATCTTCAAGAACCTCCGATCTTGATACCCCCAGTGGCTGGACGGCCTCTAATCATGTACTTGACAGTTCTTGAGAATAGTATGGGGTATGTTCTCGGTCAGCATGACGAGACGGGCAGAAAGGAGCATGCCATTTACTACTTGAGTAAAAAGTTCACCGACTGTGAATCTCGCTACTCGATGCTGGAGAAAACGTGTTGTGCACTAGCTTGGGCTGCCAAACGTTTACGACAGTACATGCTCAATCACACCACTATGCTAATTTCGAAGATGGATCCGATCAAGTACGTCTTTGAAAAGCAGGCTCTTTCGGGCAGGATTTCCAGATGGCAAATGGTGTTAACGGAATATGATATTCAGTACGTGTCCCAGAAGGCCATCAAGGGAAGCGTATTGTCTGATTACCTTGCCGAACAGCCGATCGAGGATTATCAGCCGATGAAGTTTGAATTCCCTGACGAGGATATTATGTTTCTCAAAGCGAAGGATTGCGATGAGCCGTTGCCCGACGAGGGGCCAGATAGGAAATCCCAGTGGAAGTTGATATTCGATGGGGGGGTTAATTCCTATGGAAGTGGCATCGAGGCTATCATCACGACTCCAAACGGATCCCACATCCCGTTTACTGCGAGACTGACGTTTCCAGTTACCAATAATGAGGCGGAGTACGAAGCATGCATCATGGGTCTAGAAGAGGCAATTGATTTGAGAATCAAGAACCTAGACGTATATGGTGACTCAGCGCTTGTGATCAACCAAATTAAAAGGGAGTGGGAGACTCGTCAATCGAATTTGGTGCCGTACATGAATTATGCCAGAAGGCTACTTCTGTTCTTTGATCGAGTGGAACTCCATCATGTGCCCAGAGCGGAGAATCAGATGGCTGATGCCTTAGCCACGTTGGCTTCAATGTATAAAGTCAATTTTTGGAATGAGGCTCCAAGAATTGTCCTTTCCCGTCTTGATAGACCGACTTTTGTCTTTGCAATCGAGGAAGCCGCCGACGGCAAGCCATGGTTCCATGACATCCAGACTTTCCTTATGACTAAGGAGTATCCTGCGGGTGCGTCAACCCAGGATAAGAAGACTCTGAGGAGGCTGTCTGGAAATTTTTATCTCAATCCTGATGGAGTGTTGTATAAGAGGAACCACGATCTCGTGCTACTCAGATGTGTAGATGAGAAAGAGGCGAGTATGCTCATGGAAGAAGCCCATGAAGGCACATTTGGTACGCACGCCGGCGGACACGCCATGACGAGAAAGATCCTGAGAGCAGGATATTACTGGATGACGATGGAATCAGATTGCTTCAGATTCGCGAAGAGATGTCATAAATGCCAGATTTATGCTGATAAAGTTCATGTGCCGCCGTGCCCGTTGAATGTCATGTCCTCTCCGTGGCCGTTCTCCATGTGGGGCATTGACATGATAGGAAAGATCGAGCCCACTGCATCCAATGGTCATCGCTTCATTCTAGTAGCTATCGACTACTTCACCAAGTGGGTGGAGGCAGCCTCGTATGCTAATGTGACCAAGCAGGTAGTGGCTAAATTCATAAAGAGGGACATCATCTGTCGTTATGGAATTCCCGAGCGGATCATTACTGATAATGGTTCGAATCTGAATAACAAGATGATGAAGGAGCTGTGCCAGAGTTTCAAGATCGAACACCACAACTCATCTCCTTACCGGCCAAAGATGAATGGCGCTGTTGAAGCAGCCAACAAGAACATAAAGAAGATTGTTCAGAAGATGGTTGTGACCTACAAAGATTGGCACGAGATGCTGCCATTTGCATTGCACGGTTATCGTACGATGGTACGTACGTCAACCGGGGCAACTCCTTTCTCCTTAGTGTACGGTATGGAAGCTGTCCTACCGTTAGAAGTGGAGATCCCTTCTTTGCGAGTTTTGGTTGATGTGAAACTCGACGAGGCAGAATGGATTACGAATCGTCTGAACCAACTCAGCCTGATGGACGAGAAGAGGTTAGCATTTATTGCGTTTGGTCGTCTGTACCAAAGCCGAATGAAGAAAGCTTATGATAAGAAGGTGCGTCCTAGAAGCTTTCAGACGGGTGATCTCGTCCTGAAGAAGATTCTTCCTCCACACTCCGATCACCGGAGCAAGTGGACTCCGAATTACGAAGGTCCGTACGTCGTCAGCAAGGTCTTCTCGGGAGGAGCTTTGTTGTTATCCATGATGGATGGTGAATATTTTGCATCCCCGGTGAACGCGGATGCAGTTAAAAAGTACTTTGCTTGAAAGCGACCCGCTGGACAAAAAAGAAAGAGTCCAGGCAAAAAAGGGGCATCCCGGCGAACCAAAAACAGAATAAAAAGGTTCAGGCAAAAATTAGGGATATATTGAAAAGATGTACACCCGCGAATTCGAAAACCTACCCTGGGCGGCTTCGGAAAAAAAGGGTATCCCGGTGAACTGAAAACCCGTAAAGGGCGGTTCACGCAAAAGTTAAGGATTTGAAAAAGCAAACGACTGCGTTTCGCGTGTGGACTTTCATTGTTTAGTGGTTTGGAGGACCTGAAGGCCGTTTATTTGAATCAACCTCTTCCGAAGCTGATGCGTCGGAGAAGTATCGAAGTCGAGTGGGTCTTAGAGGGATCAACTCATGGTGTTCGTCTACGCCTCATTGGCGACATTTGTATATACTGATGTATATTTATGTTTTATTTTTGCGCGGCTTCCTCATTCCAGGAGCTTGCCTCTGTTGTAAAACATTTTTACCCATTCAAGGGTTCGTTATCAATAAAGTGCATACTATTCAGCAATTCTGTTTGTCTGTTTAGCATTTATCTGTTTTGTTTGCGAAAAAGAATGTCGATGTTTTGATAAAATGCGCATACATAAACTTACTGGCCTAGGCCATTGATTGTTGAAACAATTAATTACCTGAATATTGTCACGAGATAATAACCTTGATAGGTCCCTTTGAGAAGGGTATCTTGTCTGTTTGCTTGTGTTGTTACAGGTGTAGCATATTCCAGATAGTGAGCCGTGCGCATTCCCGAAGCAGGATGAGTCCTCCTTCTCCAGCAGAGTTCAGTAGCCTCTCCCCGCAGAGTCTGAACGCGAGATCGTGAGCATTGATATGTCTCCCCAGGCAGAGATGATTCTCTCCCCCAATCAGATGCATCCTGAAGGAACGTCATCCCCTCAGCTGAGTCAGGCGCCGAAGCATGAATTCATTCCCCCAGCACCGGGTCACAAGTGCAGGTTTCGTAGGAAACTATTCGTACGCCGAAGTATGTAGCAACTGATGGTGCCATACTGAAGTCTCCAGCGGAATTGAAATTCCCCACCAGAGTTGTACTCTCCCCCGAAGTCGGATGATTCCTTCTTCCCCAGCAGAATTGAAATTCCTCATTAGAGTCGTACTCTCTCCAGCGAAGCAGAATGATTTCTCCTTCCTCAGCCGAGTTTGCAGGTCCCCCAAGAGAGCCGAATCCTTGGAAGCTGCTCAAGCCATGATTGGTTTTCCCCAGTAGAGTGTTGAACAGCTGAAGTTGTTTCCCCAGAGCCGTCATCTCCAGAGAAGTAGCCGAGACGGCCACGTAGCTTATTCCCGCGATTGACATCGCCTTTCTCTCAGCAGGTCCAGGTTCTCGTAGAGCTTCGTCCCCATGCAGTAGTCAACTGAAGTTGTTTCCCCCGCAGCAGTCAACTGAAGTTGCGTCCCCTGCGGAGTCCAATTGATATTGGCGTGACCTTGTTCTCCTCAACAGGATGATTCCTCTATCTGAGTATTTCTTTCTCCTTGACAGGAGGATTCTCCCTTCGGCATTTATTTTGCTGACGGGATCGCATCATACTGCACGATTGCATAGCATTTATCATAAACACATAGCATTTCCACCGTGTGGAGCATAGTGCCATTGCTGAAGCATATGCATAATAAACACGATCTAGGTTGTTACAGTTCTTGTTTTGCAGGTGTTCAGGATGATTCCTGGCATTCTCCTCAACGAAGCCGCTTGCTCAAGATGATGCTTGAGATCCCCAGTGAAGTCTTCGGTTCAAGATGATTCTTGAATTCCTCAGCAGAGCTATTTGCTTAAGATGATTCTTAAGCTCCCCAGTAGGGTCCCCAGTAAAGGTTGCCCAGGGTGATTCCTGAAGCCCCAAGAGAGCCGAATCCTTGGAAGCTGCTCAAGCCATGATCGGTTTGTCCCCAGCAAGAGTTGCCCAGGATGATTCCTGAAATCCCCAACAAAGTGTTCGCTCAGGATGATTCCTGAGATCTCCAGAATGGTCGTCGGTTCAAGATGATTCTTGAGGTCCCCGGCGGAGTTATTTGTCCAAGATGATTCTTGAAGTCCTCCGCAGAGTTGATTTATCCAGAATGATTTCCAGACCCTCGGAGTGGAGTTACTTGATAGTTCTCCAGATTCCCCAGCGGCGAAGCATCCTCCCCAGCAGGTTTCTAACGGCGAAGTTGAAATCTCCCTTGAAGACTCCATGATTGAAGTCTGACCGTGTTAATGAAGTAGTTCTCTCAGCTGATGCGGAGTGCCTGATGACAGAGGTTTAGATATCCCTAGTTGGCTCATGATTGACCAAGAATTCTATTCCCAACTTGCTGATGAAGTCCGGCTGATGCCCGACAGTAATGCGGAGTGCCTGATGGCATGTTCAACCTAATGGTTGAAGTCCGGCTGATGCCCGAAAATGTTCTTTGGATGCCTGATGGCATGATCGACTATGTATTACCGGTTACCGTGTGGCCAATTCCCCAATGGAGTTTCTTCACCCTGACGGCGAAGTCAGATTATGTTGAGTACTTGACGGTGATGTCGGGTGTTGCTCAGAGTTATGTTTGGTTGACACCGATATCAGATTCTCTATTTCTCCAGCGGCGATGTTGGATGTCTGTTTATGACGGCGATGTCAGATTCTTCGTTGTTCTCCGGCGGCGATGTTGGATGTTTTAGTTAGTTAACGGCGATGTCAGATTCTCTAGTTCTCCAGCGGCGATGTTGGATGTTTGGTTGACTGCGATGTCAGATTCCCTATTTTTCCAGCGGTGATGTTGGATGTTTGTTTGACGGCGATGTCAGATTCAGTTCTCCGGCGGCGATGTTGGATGTTCGTTTCTGGCGGCGATGTTAGGTGGTTCATCTTTCCAGCGGCGATGTTGGGTGTTTTGGTTGTCCGACGGCGATGTCAGATTCCTTAGTTTTCCAGCGGCGATGTTGAGTATTTTGTTTGTTTCTGGCGGCGATGTCAGGTGATTTAGTCTTCCAGCGGCGATGTTGGGTGTTTTGGTTGTCCGACGACTATGTCAGATCAGTATGTCTCCTGCTAGTTGCCATGCAGCTATTATTCCAGTTTTCGAAGATTCGTTCCCGCCAGAGTACCGTGTACTTGGGCTGTTGGCAAATTTCCGGGTTTATCGGTATTCAACCGTCTCGTACCTTGATTGGCTGAGAGCCGTTCGCTCCTCACCCAGTCAAGTTCAAGCCGTTTGAATAGGGGCAGCTATTGCACCCCAAAATTTGACCAACATTTATTTACCCATCAAGAGTTGTATGAGACTTTGAAGCTATCCAAGAAGGTTGTTCAAGTGTTTCAAAGTTGATATCTTTGTCAGAAGACTCAAGAGATCCTCAGAGAGATTGGGTGAAACCAAGGTTGTGTGCCTCATAACTTGAGAGTTGTGGGAGCTCCTCAGATGATTCTGAGACTATGAGGAAGGTCTTGAAGCTTTGAGAAAGCTTGTGAGATGTCTTGAAAGCCATCATGAAGCCTAGAGAGGTCATTGTACAAGAATTCAGAAGATTCAACCATGAGTGGTGGAATTAGGGTTTGACTGGGTCAACCCTAGGTCAACTGATGATTTGGAGAGGGTTGAGACCTAATCCAAGAGCCATGTGATCATGGATTGATGCATTGAGATGCTATAAGGATGATTCCTAGACCAACTCATCATGATTGAGGAGTTTGAGAAGTTTTAAGCTAGGGTTTCTAAGGCTCGACAGTGTAAAATCCCCTAGTTTGATCCCTATCTTCAAGGCAGTTTAGCTCAAGATGTGATTGTCATCTCATCTTCCCCATAACATGAATGTTGTATAGCTTGTTCTTAGATTTAATTTGAGTACTAGAAGTCCTTGATAGGATTTGTAGAGCTCAAGTTATGACTTTGACAAATTACAGGTCATCTGAGGTATGTGAATCTGGGTCCTTGAAAGTCACCCAACTTGCATCCAACTTTTGCCCTAGTAGGATGATTCCTTTGGATTCTTGGTCAACATGAATGTTGTAGAGCATCTTCTTATCTTTCTAGAGAGTACTATAAGTCCTTGATAGGATTTGTAGAACTCAACTTATGGCTTTGGTAAGTCAAGGGCATTTTGGTCATTTGGAGGTTATAGGTCATGTCAAGCATAAGGCCATATCTCCTATTTCCAAGCTTCAAATGGAAAAATCTTCAACATAAAACTTGCTTAGAATGATGTTTTAAGGCTATTAGAGAGGTCATGAGATGTTGAAAAAGCTCATATCAAAAAGTGATAAAAATGGCCTAAAATGGAGGCATAAGTTAATTAAGGTGAGATTGAAAATTGGAAATCACAAGTTATAAATCCAAACCATGTCATGTAATAGGTCATTTTGACTCCAAATGAAATTCTAAGAACAATGGTTCAGCCACAATTTTGATTTGAGGCTTGGATCATAGGGCTTCTTTGGAATTGGCTTACTTGCATATTAAGGTACCAAGGCAAAACTCAACAAAACTCAACAAGCAAGGTAGTTATGCAGTGTAACTCATCCTAAATCTCATGTGGGGATAAATTCAAGTCAGAATGGTAGGTTACAAGGAGCTTGGCATGAGATAGCATGTAAGGAGAATGAGAAATCAAAATACCATGACATGAAAAGTTCAATTTCTCATTGGATGATCCTAGAGGGTTCTAGATGATTCTAAACCACTCTATATAACAAATGCAACTTGCTCAGATGCAAGGTTGGTGTGAATTGGTGTAGAGAAGAGAGAGTGAGATCCAAATTCTTTCATTGCAAGTCAAATCCCATTTCTTCATTCTTCTTCATTTCCATTCATTTTTTCCACACAAACACATTCTATACATCATATTGAAGCTGTGCAGATTGAATTGAGAGCATTTCCATGGAGAATTGAAGAGTTGGTGATTGATATTTCAAGGAAGCAATTCAAAATCGGATTTCAAGAATCAAGCATTTCCAACCATTCTTTTTGCATACATAAGCTAGAAGATTACTCAGTGAAGGAATTTGGAAAGATTCAAGGCCTGAATTGAAGGATTACTACCTCTGTTCACTCCATTTTACCAGGTTTGCAATTTCTTTCCTACACCTTAATTTAGGCATGATTAGGTTGAATTATTAGTGTAGAATGGTTAGAGACCAATAGGTGATGGATTTTGGATAGTTTGAAGAGAATTGGTGAAGGTTCGGTTGTGGACAAGATTTCTGTTTGGACCAAGAACTCCCTGAATTTTGAGTGATAACCTTAGTTCTTTAGTGGAATTTGATCAGTGATAAGAGATGAGCATTTTAGTGTAAGCAATTTCAAGAGTGGTGAGTTTTGATTTCTGAGCATAATTTGAAGTTTGGATCGTGTTTTATGTTAAAGGAAGATTCAATGGATTTTGAGATTGTAATCATGTTCAACATGGAATTCTAGGCATGATAGGGTTTTGAACTTTGAGAATTGATGAAGTTTTGAGGGAGTTCGAGTTGAGGAAGATGAAGCTTCATGCTGCATTTCCATGGAGGTTTCTTAGAACCCTAGCTGGAGGTTAGGGATGAAGTCTCAGCCATCGGATGCTTGCTTGACCCATTGACTTTTTCATAATCCAACGCACGACATTCAATCTCGTTTTGGAGGGAATCTGAGAAACAAGGCAAAACGCACCGTTTCATTAAACGGTGGTTCTGGGCTTGAGTGATCATGACTATCCACAACCCACGCGTGAGGCCCATTGTGATTTGAACTATATTTTGTTTCTATTTGCACCGCTGATTTCCCATTTTCTTTATGTTTTTTAATTGTTTTTTCTGATTAAATATTGGGCCCAGGCGCATTGCTATTTGTAACCCCCCATTCTGGGCCCAAGCGTGAAATGAACTATGTTTTGTTACTGATTGCACCCCTTTTCATGTTTTCATTTTAGTTTTTTTCCATTTTCTTTCCAACTTTGAAAATTCATATTAAATGGAAAATTAAATATTTTTTCATGGGAGTTTTTTCTCCTACTTCATATTTTTGTCTAGAAAAATATAAAATAAAAATATTTTCCATATCATGCATTTTGATATTTTTTGTATATTTTTCATTTTAATTGCATTTTATTTCTTTTATGTTGATATATGAATTTGTAGAATTTTGTTTAGGTAGATCCCTTAATATTTTTAGGTCATTCTTTTTAGAATAGTTTGATATAAGTTTTAGCTTCCCCCTGGATTTATTCCATAATTTTGTGATGATTTTTAGGATAGTTTTGATTAGATGCCATTAGTTTGTGTAGAATTAGGTCAAACTTCAACATAGATGCACAATAACACTAGAATTTTGGGTTTTTAGGACAAATTAGACTATGGGACATATATGGGTATTAAGGGTAGGTATGTAGGATCCCTTATAAATTATATTAGGATTTAATATAATAGTATGCTATTTTTAGTTGATTTTTGTATTTGATGATTGTTTGTGTTGCCCTTGTGGGCTTGAATTGTTGTTTGCTTTGCTTTGTGGGCTTGGAGAGCTTGGTATTGTTCTAAGGAGCATTGAGGATCATAGTAGAAGACTTGCAGATGCATTGAGGAGCTTGAGAGCTTGATCTTATTTTTCCTTTTTTGTTGTTTTAGGGTTAGGGATTAGGAAGAGTTTAGACCTAGTTAACTTCTTTCTTAAACATGGATGGTATCTTTCACCTCCATTCCTCCCTATGATTCAAAGTCCTTCCATGGTATACACCTCTCTCCTTTGGAGGGATAAGTGATGTACCTAGGAAGTAGAACTTTTGAGGGAACCATTCCTTTGATGTTGAACCCTTATAGGTCACCTTTGATGGTCAGTAAGCAGTTCAATATCCCCAGCTTATCCAGTAAGTGATTTCCTATGGTTTGATATCTTGAGAGATGCAGGGCTTGAGTTTGAAGATGAAGACTTCATTGCATAGTGTTGAAGAGGATGAATCCTTGAGTATTGCCATTCCAGCTGAAGCTTGAAGAGCAACAAGAGCAAGTTGACACTTGAAGATCCCTGAAGATTAGGTGAAGCTGATCAAAGAAGCTGAAGCTTAAGGGAGAGGATAAGTTGAAACTTATGTTGAAGGGTTGAAACCTGGAAAAGCAAATTGATATTTGTCAAGAGTGATTGAAGTCTGAAGACTGAGTTGCTGTTGGAAAAGCTGAAGCTTGGTGTTGCGGTGGAAATAGGATCACAAACTATTAACGAGTTTGAATCGCAATTTAATTCACAACCGCTCTTTGATTTATCCGAAGGAAAAGGTCAAAAGAGGGAAAACCTATTTTGCATCGTAAACACAATGCGGGGAAAGATCTAGGGTTCGGGGGTTGGTTAAATTTAGGGAAGGTATTAGCACCCTAAACTTCCGTAGTACTCTACGGGAACCTTTTGTTTATTTTTTTTTTATTTCATTAATTATTTTGCTTTATTTATTTGCTTAAGGTATATGTACAAAGGATTAAAAGTGAGAAAAGAGACCTAAGGGGTTAATTCTAAGTTTACTCGGCAAGACATCGCATCTTGTGCCTACGTATCCTTACGGGAGTGGAATCAGAGTAATCGTAGTTCCCCTCAATAGGGAGGTTAGAAACTTCTTGACTGTGGTCAAGGTCTCAAGGGGAATAAACATGTCTTAAGGACACGCTTACGCGGAGTGTAGGAACTCCAAATTTCTACGTTGAAATGTTAAGTTGTAATTAGGGTTAAATTAGGTTAAGTTAGGGATTACTCGGCGGGAAACCCTAAAACGAGCGCGGCGGCTCTTTGACCTAATGCTAGGGGTGAAATTGTAATCTTGCCTGCGGCGAGGCATTTGTGAAAATTAGGGTTTGTAGTTTGTAGTTTGAAGTTGAGGTTGAGGACTATTGACACGGCGGTCAAATGCTAGATCTAATTCCTTCGGAGCGTGTAATGTGACAGAAATATTGCAATACATCAGCAGAAATTTAAACCATACATTAGCGGAAATTTAAATGCGAAAAGTAAACGCGATTATTAGGTTCGCGAGATTACAACCGAGAAGCAGATACAAATATAAACGAAACTTAAATCGAGAAATAAATAACGGTAAACATGACAAGCTGCAAAACCAATGAACAATGTTAGTAGGCAAAGTCAACCAGCTATCAGATGAATTACGAGGCAATGAAGAAAATGAGATACAAACTTGAGATAGTTTTATTTAATATTTAATAATTTAACTTACAAAAGAATTTTTAAAAAAAAGTTTTATTTTTGTATTTTTAAAAAAGGAGTTTTTCATTATTTTATATTTACAAAAATTTTAAGTTTATAAAAAGATTTCAATTTATTCTTAATATTTATTTTTAAAAAAAGTTTTCCTTTTATAATTACAAAACTAAAATGTTATATTATTTTTTTTATAAAGATTTTTTTTATATTATAAAAATTAAAATGGATTTTTTTAAAAACATAAAGCAAATTAAATTTAAAAAATGAAATAAAGAAAAAAATAAAAAAACAGGAGGGGTTGGGCCGGTCACCACATCCGGACCCAACCCGGTTGAGTTAAACTTTGGAAAGCAATTAGGGTTCTCAGAACCCTAATGCTCTTGAGGCGCCGCTTTACTTCTTCTTCCTCCCGTTTCTCTCGTTCTCATCTTTCTTCTTCCTCGCGTGCCTCTAGGGTGTACCGTCCGCCACTTTTTTCTGCAATCACAACACGAACAGATAAACACTTGATCTCCCTACCTTTTTCTTTGATGCTAGGCTTGAACTTATGGACGGTGAGGAAGAACTTCAACTCTCTGAGTCCGCGGATTCGAGGAAGGTTTGATTGCCCGCCGTTTAAACGGCGAAGGTGATCTTCCTTCGATTGATAGCGCGGTTGTGGCTGTTGGAGGCGATGATGAGACTTCGTCTCTGAGTCTCGCGATTCTCACTCGTTAGGGTTTCTGCATGTGGATTCTTCACCGCTTCTGATACTCTCCGTCTAGGGTTTCAACTCCCTCCTTCCATCAGGTTGTATCTCCCTTTTTATACACGCTTTATTTTTCTTTTTGGGCCTTGAACTTGTGTTATTCTGATTTGATTTTGTGTTGATGAGATTTGATTTTGATTTCCTTTGGTTTTTTCAGATTGAGTTCCAATAGGGGCTTTCTGATACGATTGGGATCTCAATTCATTTTTCTGGTATGACTTTGATTGATTCAAAATGAGTTCCAATGGGATACGATTTGGTTCCATCTGATACACTCCCCTTTTAGGATTTGATTGGTCTCTGATTTCCAGCTGATTCTTCTGACCCTATTCGATTTAATAACCTGAACTGATTTGTTTTGATCTGCTTTAGGATTGACATCAGATCAAAATCTCTATTATTTTCTGATATGGTTTGCCTTCAGATTGGATTGATTGGCATCTGATATTAATTCACGGGATTTCTTGATGGATTCATTTTGATTTGTTTCTATTTTTCCCAGATTGAGTTCCAATATGATTTGGACCTGACTCGAAACTTTCTATTTCCATATTCAATTTGATTTGATCATCTTCTGATTAGACTCTTGCAGATGTGAATTGGATTGCTTTTGGGGAATTTGGATATTGATTTGATTCCTGATGCGATTTTGTTTTGATTCAATCCTGATCATTAACACTTACTTTTCTTTTTCTTCTTTCAGGATGGACACTTTGCCTTGATCTTTGCCGCTGAGAAGGGTACATGGTAGTGATGACGTTTAGTCTGAACCACTTGGAGCAGGATACTACATCCTGGCTTCTGATCATATTGCTGCTTCTGATTGAATTGGTGATGATGACCTGGGCTATGATGTTTGATTAACTGAGCCCCGTGTTTGATGATTTGTTTGTTTTATGAACTGAGCATGATTTGATAACTTGTTTTGGTGACTTATTTGTTGGGGCGATGATGCTCATGACTGAGCCCCATTCTGCGCTATGCTTCGTGCTGCAACTTGGTGTCCATTTCTTTGTGACTTGCCATCTATATCGTGTGAAGCTGGCCCTCCTAACTGACAACCTTTTGGTATGTTTTATGCAGCTTGATGCGGTTTTGTGTGGATACTTCATTCTTCTTGCTAAACTTGCTTTCTTCATATGCTGTTACCTTTCTTTTCTTTGGATCCTGTTGGGCATGATTTACAGGACGTTTTCTGTGGCTTCTTGCGCATAATTCTGCCCTCTGATGCATTGTTTAGTTTGCATATGGTATTCTGTTTGCAATGTGATGCAGCTTTGGCTTGTATTCAATTCTCTTGTCTTGTTTTGGTATGCTTTTGAGCCGAAGGCTTTGATGGTGTATGATGCTGTTTTGGTTTCGTTTCTCTGCCCTGTTCAGGATTGCTGCAGTTTGATGCCTTATGGCAACTTATGAATCGTTTTGAGTTTTGAATGCTGAACCTGATATTGATGTGTTTGTGGATTTTCAGGTGTGGAAGCTTCGGAACCAAAGTGACTCAGACCTGCCGGCATCCGGGTTTGAGTCGGAATTTGCCTATGTTGCCTCATTCTCGTATCAGTTTGGAAATCCAATCGCGGCAAAACGAATCAGTCCCGCTTCTTTTATTTTTTCTATCTCTCGGATGTCCCGTATCGATAAGAACAAGTATTACCTGATCTGACGCCCACGACGCGGATCGGTAACGGGGGTAGGACGCAGCTTCGGTTGTGCCACTCCCGGCACTCGATGATGACATTGTTCTGAGAGTGTCAAAAAAACTTCTAACATTTTTTCTACACTGTTTGTTTCCTTTTTGATGTGCAGGTTAGTCGAGGATTCGTGGAGAAGTTCAAAGACAACATGAAGACATTTAGATGCTCTTAGGATAGATACTTTAATGTAATCCCTTAGGATTTAGAACTTTAATGTATTTCCTTGTAACAACACTTATAAAATATGAAGCAATCTCCACTTCTTGTATGATGACATTTTTTATGAAATAAAATTCCCAAAATTTTGAATTTATTTATATTTTATTCTTAGTTAAAAAATATAAACATTTGTGAATAAATCCACAAGTATTTAAATTCATTAACATAGGCATAAAACATAAATACTCCCAAGTGGTATTCTTATTGGTGCACTCGTCTCATTTGTAATCCTAACCTCATCATCCGATTAAAATGTTAACCAACCATTTCATAACCAAACACATATGGGCACCGTAATCACAATAGTTTCAGCATCACCAGTAACATTACTCGTAATTAAATTCCACTGACCAAATGCCAGAATCTTAATATGAACAGACCTGGTGATAGATAAATGCCTCAAAACAACAACGTATCAAATGCCCCAGAATTTTAATAACAGCCCGTCTTCAAGGCATTGGTAGAATTTGTGTAAGATGACCAAAATACCCCTGGGACCAAATCTGCAAAACAAACACCTTCATAACTTGTTAGTGGTTAGCAAATGTACATATGAGACGATATGCAAAATGACTGACTAAATATAAGGGTAAAATTTGGGGTATTACACTTGGAGTTGAGAGAGGAGTTGATCTGCTTTCTTTTCTTTTTCTGTATTGCTGTGTTTTATTTGACTTGTTTGATGCATTAGAATAAGTTCATATCTAGAATAAGTAGAATCTAGGAGCATGATTGCACTAGAGGTTGAGTTGCTCCCTCTGCTTGTATTGTTACTGTGTGGCTTTGCTTGCAGGTATTCGGTAGAGCCCAGCTCCCTTGCCCATGTGGTTTGTTTGCCTGATGGCATTTCATTTCCTTTCTGTATGATTGCAGTTTGCTGTTATTGCTTAATAGCATGATGTTTATATTTCAGTATGATTACTGTTATCCATTCTGGCTTGAGGTTGAGATGAGCTTGTGGAGGCTGAAGCCCCACACACATTTCCTCCCTCACTTGCATTGCATGCATTTTACTGTTAAGCTGATGCTTTGTCTATTTTGGTGTATCATTGACATGATCCCTTAGGACTCTCATTTCCTTTGATAAGGATTTGATGATAGAATTTTAGGTTGAAACCTATGCATGACAACTTCTAGGAGTTCCCTGTTCAAACCTCAACCATAGGATGAATCCATGGCATGACAACAGTAGGACTTGATAGTCTCCCTCCTAGTTGGGCATGTTCTCTTCTCATCTCAAAACAATTTAAGATACAGTAATCATGAATGATTTCTTTCGTACGTTACGAGCCTTAAGCTATCTGAGAAAGGATTGTGGGAGAGCTTCTTTTCCACAGTCTGGATGTTTAGTATGGTACCCTTTGGGTGACATGCGACACATTCACTCTCAGGTCATAGTCTCTAGTGCGATTGAAATCGCAAACACAATAAAAAACACTTCTTTCGTAAAAGACAGGAAATAAACCGTAGTTTCCCGAACTACGTGAGCTCTGATCTCTCATACCTGTTGAGAGTACGTAGGCACAAGATGGCGATGTCTTGGCGAGCTACCTTCCCCCATAACCCGTCGTAGGCCGAACTACGTTGACTCTGATTTCTCATTCTCTGATGAGAATACGTAGGCATAAAGTGCGACGCTTTGCCGAGTCATTTTTCTTTTCTGTTTTAAGCCAGCCTTGATAGGTAGATAGAATAAAACCAACCCGTCCAAGTAAACACAACAAGCGAGGATCCCATCGAGTACGACGGACGTGAGGGGTGCTAATACCTTCCCCTTGCGTAACCGACTCCCGAATCCAGACGATGGTTGCGACGACCTTGTCTTACCCTTTTTCATCAGGTTTTTCCGATCGTTTCCTTTCCCGCTCTGAGGGATAAATAACGAAAGGTGGCGACTCTTCTGTTGTGCCGGCACCTTATTTTCGCGCAAGCGACAGTATCATTCTGTTTCCTAACTTGCCAGACTTTGTGGATACAAATGCCTTCTATATCTTCGCTTCAGGGAATCCAGTGTCAACGCTGTTAGGAGATGTTTACCATTCCATCCATTACAAGAATGATAAGCGGAGGGGTAAAAATGTGTCTTGCTGTGTGCCCATGCTATATAGGTGGTTCTTCAGTCACCTTCTGAAGGCGGGTCCGTTTGTTGCTACTGCTGGTACCTCAGATTGGTCTGCTAGGTTAATGGGTTTATCTGCAGAAAACATTGTATGGTTTGATCGGGATATACTTGGCGCTGAAATCATATATAGTTGCAGTGGTTTTCTGAATGTCCCGTTGGTCAGAAGGAAGGACTGTATTAACTATAATCCCTCTTTGATGATTAGACAGTTTGGATATGCTTTGAAGAGTCCTCCTAAGGAAGAAGAGATATAGGAATCTCTGTATCTCACAGGCTTGCTGGAAGCGGATACTTTGGTTAGAATAAAGTATGCATGGAGTAACATTCACAGGCGAGGTAAGACATTGTTAGGAAAGAGCAATAATCGAGCTTATGACCCTTACATGGTTTGGATCAAAGATAGAGATGCTAAGTCTCTGATGCCATTCCCCTCAGTTGTGCCCTTCTACCCCATCATGATTGAAGAACCCACTATCGTGGATATTCAGAAGTAACACCAACTGTTGCGTGAGAAAGAAGAATTGAAGAAAGCAAATGAAGAATTAGAGAAAGAAATCACTCAACTCCGAAGCGAAAAGATTAATGTTGTCTACTCTTTCAAAAAGCAGACTGAACTTGTCAACAAGCTAGGTACGGACTTGACGAAGGAGACTAGCGCCAGAGAACGCTCAGGTCGGGATTTGAACGTTGTCAGTAGTGTGCTTGCTACCAAGAAGAAGGACCTGGACAAGGCTTACTTGGAGATTTCTAAGTTTGACTCAGTATGGAGTGCCACACTCACTAACAAAAAAGAGCGCAAGGACAAGCTGAAACAGCAGATCGCCAAGTTGAAGATTCAGCTCAAAGCGAAGGACGAGAAGATTTCAGCGGAAGAATCACTCAGATATAATAGTGAGCATAGATTGAGCAAAGCTATTGCAAGCTTGGAAGATTGTAGGTTGAGAGCGGACACCAAGAGGTGCAAACTTGAGGCGTGCTTTGGGGAAGGAGCCTGGGAAGACCATGTTGATAGTCTACAGTGCACTATTAGCCGGCAAGAGCTGCTCATACAGGGTCTACTCGCTAGACCATATCATCCTGAGACGCGGAAGCTGCTAGAGGATTTCCGGTCTCGGCACCCAACCTATTTGTCTTTCTTTGTATCTTGTTGTTTTGCTTGTGTATTGACCATCACCAGGCTTGTTGAGTGAGGTCATCTCTATTTTGTACTCAGTTGATGTATGCACACTGTCTGTTGGCCTGTTATTATATGAGGAGTTATTATTCTGTTTGCTTGCCTGTGGGGTTTTCCATGGTTGTTCCTTCTTTTGGAAACTAGAATCGAGGGGGAAATCTCCCTGTTGCATATATGCATGTCTGCATTTAGCATCTTTTTCGCATTGCAGGTGCATCGGAACTGTTTTCTTATCTCCTGTCTTCATTTAGTGTATTTCAGGATTGTTGATAAAATAAGTCACCGGTACGCGACTAGAGGAAGTCAGAGAAGGATCATGGAACAGATGCAGGAGCAAATGCAGGAAATGAGAGATAGAATGGCTCAATTTATGGAAGTAATGCAGACTGTAGCTAGCGGACAAGACCAATTCAGGACCTTGGTGCAGCCTATGATTGCACGGGTTGACAACGACAGTGTATTACATAAAGGGATTGCTACCAAACCCCCCCCCCCCCCCCCCCCCATGGTGAGACTCAGCATGTTAATAACGCTATCCCCAATGCTGGCGGGAATGGAAATGGCAATGGCGCTGGAAATGGGAACGCAACTGGGAACGGTAAAGGAAATGTTGGAACCAACGGAAATGTTGGCGGAGGCAATGATAACACTTGATTTGGTAACATTGGAGTTGGTAATGTTGGAATTACTGGTCAGGGCAATGTGTATGGGCCCGAAGCTAATGGTGCTATTCATGGCAACCTGAATCAGCAGTTGATTGAGGACAGACAGGATGACATCTTCTCGGTGAGAGATTTTGGTGGTGAAATGCCTTCTGAGACTAATAGAAGATTCAAATGGTTGGAAGACAGGAGAAAGAGCTTTGAGAGTTAGAACTCTATGGGCCTTGATATGGACAACCTTGGACTTATTCCTGACCTAAGGATACCGCAGAAATTCAAAGTCCCTGACTTTGATAAGTACAAGGGTACTACATGTCCTAGAGTTCACTTGCGCTCGTATTACAGGAAAATGTCTGCTTACTCAGACGATGAAAAGCTGTTAATGCGCTTTTTCCAAGACAGTTTGTCCAGTCCTTCCCTTGAGTGGTACATGGGGTTGGAGCCTACCAATGTCCGTAGCTGGAAGGATTTAGCGGAGGCGTTCATGAAACATTACCAATACAATAGTGACCTTACTCCAAACAGGGTTCAGTTGCAAAATCTTACCCAGAGGAGTAATGAATGCTTCAAAGAATACGCCCAAAGGTGGCGCGAATTGGCTGCAAGAGTTCAACCTCCGATGGTGGAGCGTGAGCTGATCGACATGTTCGTGGCTACTTTATCTGGCATGTATTATGAGAAGCTTATCAACTGTATGTATGGCAGCTTTTCTGACATGATAATCACAGGGGAACACATAGAGAATGGTATCAAAATTGGGAAGATTCAAGCAGGCGAAGGATCCTCAGCTGAAGGAGGAGGAAAGAAAGTATTTGGCAACAAAAGGCGCAAACTAACTCAGTATCTAGTTTTCAGGGAAGATGGAGAAGTCAACCTCATAATCAATATCATCAACAACAAGTCGCTAGCTTTACGATCCCTATGCCGCAACAACAAAATCAGCAGGGTTATCGAAGATATCCGGTTCGGCCAGCAAATAAAGTATTTGATCCGCCACCGATGCCATATTCCCAAGTGCTCCAAACTCTGTTGCAATTGCAGTTAATCCAAAAGAGGACTATGGCTCCTCTGACAGGCCCACCACCGCCCGACTTTGATGTGAATGCACGATGCGAGTTCCACTCCGGGGCACCCGGACATACTATTGACAATTGCAAGGCTTTCAAACATAAGTTGCAAGATCTGATTGATAGCAAAGCAATGGATTTTTCACATGATGCACCAAATATTGTGCAAAACCCTATGCCAAATCATGGGCCGACTAGGGTTGGTGTTGTTCTAGTAGAGGAAGGGTTAGATTTGATAACCGACGTTAATGAACTGAAAACACCATTAAATTTTGTGAAGGAGAAGCTACTGAAAGGGGGAGTATTCACAGGTTGTAGTGAAGGCTGTGTCAACTGTTTGTGCCATCCTGAGGGATGTGATGATCTGAAAAAGTGTATTCAAAGCATGATGGATGAAGGGATGGTACAATTTGATCGGACCGCTGAACGGAAACCCGTGGAAGTAGTAGAGGAGGAGCAGGATGAAATTACGACGATTTCAATCCCATATAAAACTATCACTATTTCAGCACCTCCAAGGCCACCTACAATCATCATCACCAAAGCAGGACCTGTGCCGTACGAAAGTACTAAGGCTATCCCATGGAATTACAGAGCTGAGGTGTTTTGTAACGGGCAGAAGGTAGAATTGAAGAGTTTGCTTGTCGATTCGGTGGATAATCTAGTCGGAGTTGGAGGAATTACCAGAAGCGGTAGAATCTTTTCGACGCCCGAAGTGGTGACTGAGAAAATTGATAAAGGGAAAGGCAAGACATTGGTAGAAGAAATTCCTCGGGTGGGCGAGAAGGAAACTCTGGCAAAGGATATGGAAGAGTTCATGAAGTTGATTAGGAAAAGCGGCTACAAGATAGTCAACCATCTGCAACAAACTCCTTCAAAGATTTCTATACTATCACTGTTGTTGTGTTCAGAAGCGCATCGAAATGCGTTGTTGAAGGTTTTAAGCACTGCTTATGTGCCACAAGAAATATCAGTTAACCAGCTCGAAGGAATTGTGGCGCATGTAAATGCAGGAAACAGTCTGGGGTTTACAGATTTGGACTTGACGCCAAAAGGCAGAAACCACAATTTGGCATTGCATATTTCACTTGAATGCCGGGGAACAGTGATGTCACATGTCCTTGTTGATATAGGTTCGTCCTTGAATGTGCTTCCAAAGAAAGCATTAATGAAGATAGATCATCAGGGTCTTCATTGTACACCTAGTGATTTGGTTGTGCGAGCCTTTGATGGAACCCGAAGATCTGTTTTTGGGGAAATAAATCTACCTATCCAAGTGGGCCCGGAGGTATTTGAGGCGGTATTTTACATCATGAACATTCAGCCTGCTTACAGCTGTCTGTTGGTTCATCCATGGATACATTCTGCTGGGGCTGTTACGTCCACTCTGCATCAAAAGATGAAATATATGGTCGGAGGCAGTGTTGTGACGGTATGTGGGGAAGAAGATATCATGATTATCCACTTGTCATCTTTCAAATATGTTGAGGTAGACGGAGAAATTCATGAGACTTTGTGTCAGGCCTTCGAAACTGTACAATTGAAGGACAAATCTCCAGTTGTGAACAAAGAACCAGAAGTGGCTATGTCATCTTTTAAGGAGGCTCAAGCGGCAGTTCAGGCTGGGGCATCGCAAGGATGGGGAAAGGTGTTAGACATACCTCAGAAGCAGGACAAGTTTGGGTTGGGGTACCACCGATCATCTTCATCATCTTTGTAGAGCGCACCACGCTATAAGGGGCCTATAAAATTCACCAATGGGGGTGTCATTTTTGAGCAAATCAATGTTGTTTCTGATGATGAAGCCGGGGACAATGATTGTGACATGGACGCGTGGATCCAGCCAAGCGCTCCCGGACATAAGCTATGCAACTGGTCTATTGAGGAACTTGTCCAAGTGACACGTGAACAATAATACTTTGTTTTCTCAGTTATTGTGTAACCATATGTTCTTCCCGGAGCATAGCGGTATTTTGTTCAGGGCATTCTTTTTTATGTTTGAACCATCTTTTATCATTAATCAAAAGGCCTTTTTATCATTCGAATTTTGTGATCCTTGTTTTTCTTCTTTTTGTTTTCTAACATTAAAATGGCAATGTGGTTTGTGTTTGTTTGCATATCATTTAAGCATAAAATCATCATCATTGTAGGTTACACATTTCAGATGCCACCAACTTAGACTCGTCTATGACTCGGTGTTACTTTGACAATCCGATCTTTCAAGCAGAAGAAGAGATCGATGAAGATGAAGACCTGCCCGAAGAGCTTGCTAGATTGTTGAGACAAGAGGAAAAGGTCATCCTGCCTCATCAGGAGGAAGTTGAAGTCATCAACCTGGGAACAAAGGAAGATAAGAAGGAAGTCAGAATAGGGTCCGTGCTACAAGATAATGTCAAGCAGAGACTGGCTGAGTTACTCCAAGAGTATAAGGATGTCTTTGCTTAGTCATATGAAGATATGCCTGGACTCGACACATATATTGTAGTTCATCGCCTGCCGCTTCGAGAAGAGTATCCTTCTATTTAACAGATATTGAGAAGAACCAGGTCTGCTATGGCAGTGAAGATCAAGGAAGAAGTCCAAAAGAAATTGGACGCTGGATTTCTTACTGTGACCAATTACCCTCTGTGGGTTGCAAACATCGTGCCCGTGCCTAAGAAGGACGGCAAAGTCAGGATGTGTGTTGACTATAGGGACCTGAATAGAGCAAGCCCAAAGGATGATTTTCCGCTCCCTCATATTGACGTGCTTGTTGATAACACCGCATAATACTTAGTGTTTTCCTTCATGGACGGTTTTTCCGGATACAATCAGATCAAGATGGCACCGGAGGACATGGAGAAAACGACTTTCATCACGCCATGGGGGACGTTCTGCTATAAAGTAATGCCTTTTGGTTTGAAGAATACAGGGGCAACTTATCAACGAGCAATGTTGACACTTTTTCACGACATGATTCATCATGAGATTGAGGTTTATGTCGATGATATGATCGCAAAGTCCCAAACAGAAGAGGGGCATCTGGTGAATCTTCTAAAGCTGTTTGAGAGATTAAGGAAGTTCAAACTTAGGCTGAATCTAAACAAGTGTACTTTCGGCGTACGGTCAGGAAAGTTGTTGGGGTTTATTGTCAGTGAGAAAGGAATCGAGGTTGATCCTGCAAAGATCAAGGCAATTCAAGAAATGCCAGCACCAAAGACCGAGAAACAAGTTCGTGGTTTCTTAGGTAGATTGAACTACATTGCTCGGTTCATATCTCACCTCACTGCCACTTGTGAGCCACTATTTAAGTTATTAAAGAAAGATCAAGCGGTCATTTTGGATGAGAATTGTCAGAAAGCATTTGAGAAATTAAAAGAGTATTTGCAGGAACCCCCGATATTGATACCTCCAGTAGCTAGAAGATCATTGGTTATGTACTTAACGGTTCTTGAGAACAGTATGGGTTGTGTCCTCGGTTAACATGACGAGACTGGAAGAAAAGAGCATGCGATTTACTATCTGAGTAAATAGTTCACAGATTATGAGTCCTGTTACTCAATGCTTGAGAAAACGTGTTGCGCACTTGCTTGGGTTGCCAAACGTTTAAGACAGTATATGCTTAACCATACAACCATGCTAATTTCGAAGATGGATCCGATCAAATATGTCTTCGAAAAGCAAGTGCTTTCAGGAAGAATTTCCAGATGGCAAATGGTATTGACAGAATATGACAGTCAGTATGTGTTGCACCCCAAAATTTGCCCAACCTTTTCTTGCCTGATTTATGTTTTATTGCATTGTCATTTGCATAGTTACATCATGTACATAGTTCAACCATTTGCATATCATAGCATAGCATGCCTCCAACAAGGGATCAAGGGTGTCTATCAAGAGAAGAGCCTAGCAAGAGGTGTTATCCAAGATTGAGAAGTCATCCAGGCCATCAAGAAGTGATTTGAAGTCTTGAGAAGTTTGAGTGCCTACATGTGGGTTTTGCTCCTATCTTGAGGAATATTGAGAATCATCAGTGGGATGTGAAACATGGAATGTGAATTTGAGGTGTGTATGGATCTCATGGAATTCCTAGAGGGCCCTATTGAAGCTGAGACAAGTCATTGATTCAAGTACAAGAGCCATAGTTGAGGTGCAGTCAACTAGGGTTTCATTTGGGTCAATCCTAGGTCAATTGCAAATTGGAGAGCATCAAAGACTACTTTTAGGTCATGGGGTTCATGGATTGGTATGTTGATACATGTGTGGTGTTGTGCCAAGGTTAAGCAAAGAAGGATCAAGAATGTGGGAAGTTGCTAAATTAGGGTTTCAGTGTAAAATCCCCTGTTTAGTGCCTAACTTCAAAGCCACATAAGTTAAGATAAAAGTTTCAAATGGATCTTTGGCCAACATGAAACTTGTATAGCATCTCAATACCTTTATTTTGAGTACTAGAAGTCCTCAAGGGGATTTATAGAACTCAAGTTATGGTCCTTGCAAGTTACAGGTCATCAGATGACTATGAAATTTATTTGTGAAAGTCACTTGACTTCCAAGCAACCTTTTCCCTTCAAGGAGTTTTCAAATGGATTTTTGGTGAACATGAATGTTGTTCCTTATCCTCTTAGATTTCCATAGAGTACTAGAAGTCCTTGATAGGATTTGTAGAACTCAAGTTATGATCTTTGCAAGCCAGGGGTATTTTGGGTATTGGTGATTATAGGTCATTTGTGATCATAGGTCCATAACTCCAACTTGCAAGCTTCAAATGGAACATTGTTCAACATGAAACTTGTTCAAAATGATGTTTTGAGTACAACCAAGTGGTTATGAGAGTTTGGTTTGGCTTGGAACACAAATTCATTGGAAATGGCTTTGAAAAGGAACTTTAATACACCTTAAAAGGCCAAAATTTGGGGAAAATTGTTTTGTGACCAAATTGAACAATGTTACATGTCATTTTGATCAGAAAATGCATTTGGAGAAGGTTGGCAATATTAAATTTTACATTAGAGGTCATTTTCAAGCACTTCCCTTTTGTAACTTAAAGTGAAAGTAACACTTCAATCACACACCATGGGATCAAAAACAAGGAAGCTATCACTCCCATTCATTTCTAAATGGCATGAGATGAGAAATTCAAGTGAAATTGAGAGCTAGAACAGGGCAATTCACTAGATGCACATATGAGAAATTGGAAGAGCATGAGAAATTCAAAATCTCATTCAGTTAGTTACAGAAGTTTCTAGAGTGTTCTAACACACTCTATATAACCAATGCAATGTGTTCAGATCCTTTTTTGGGCAAGGTGTGAAGAGAAACCAGAGGGAGCAACTGAAATTGCAAGGCTTGCATCAAGAATCGTGTTTTGCAATTGGTGGAGATTCAAGGCAAATCTTCTGTTTCAGAAGCTTTAGGAGTTGATATTGAGTGATTCTGGAAGAAATTGGAGGCTGAATCGAAGGAAATCACTATCTATTCATCTCTCAAAACCAGGTATGCGCTTTTCAACTTTTGGCTTAGATTATAGGGAATTGATTAGGATTCTTCATATGGTTAGGTTAGTGATGATGCTAGGATGGATTTCAGTGCAAGAATTGAGCAATTAGAGACACTTTAGGTGTGAGGTAGATTTCTGTTGAACTGTGTATCTCTTGATTCTTGAGGTTGTAATGGTGTTTGGATAGCAAGATTTGATCCCTGAAGAGTGTAGATGACATTAGTGCCTTTACTTGCAAGAATTGTGACCATCAAGATTGGGGTGAATTTATGAACATTTGATCGGTTTTGGATTTAGAGGAAGAATCATTGAATTTGGAGGTCATATTCGTGATCAGGGGTTGATTTTGAGTAGGATAGGGTGTTTAGTTGTGTTGATTGATGCATTTTGGGGACCTCTCACCGGAGACGATGGTGGCTATGTAACTCAGGCCACCGTCCTGTTCATTCCCTCTCTTATTTGAATTTTGGAGAAGATGAAGTTTTAGGCGTTGGATCATGTTTGACCATTGACTGAAGACCAAAACCAAGGGCCACGATTACATGAAAAATCTGAAGAGAGTGAGTTGATGAAACTCACCGTTTCATTAAACTGAGTGGTCTGGGCTTAGTGATTCTTTTACTATCAACACCCTGCATTGAGGCCCAATGAAGAATTACACTAAGAATCCTTGCTATTTTCCACACAAGTTTCTCAATTTCCATTTCTTTTTCTGATTGGTTTTAATTTCGTTTGGGCTTAGTGACCAATTTGATACACGCACCCCCCCTTTTGGCCCATGCTTGGTTTATAACTGGATATAATTGCTATCTGGCACGCGCATTTATTAATTTTCATCTATTTTCTTTTAATTTCATGTTTGCATATAGGTTAGAAATAAAATCATAAGAAATAGGAAAATTAACATTTTTAGGCTAGATATTTTCCCCTGACTCCTTAAAGAGTCTAGGATTTAATAGGCTTGAGAAATTATTAATTCATGCATTTTAGAATTTAATTGCATTTTTTGAAGTTTAATTGCTTTTATTTTGAATATGGTTGATATGTCATCTTGCTGATTTTAGTATGAGTAATTGGTGTTGATTTTTGGAGTGATTCTTTTTGGTATAGTTAGATTAGACATGCATGTACCTCTAGCAATTTTCTTACATTTTTGTGAGAGAATTTTAGGTTGTTTTGGACATTGAACTTTAAGTGGTGTAGATTTAGGGTTTTAAGATAGTACCTTTAGGTTTAGGGCATAATTTTAGGTCTTAATGAATGGTTAACCCCCTGGTTTTTGTATGGAGTGATTCTTAAGAGGTTTAGGAACCCTTAGAATTTTTTATAGGATTTTACAATCACTTTTTGGCATTTTAATTAGATTTAGATTTGAGACTAACATTTAGGTGTTTCTGATGCACTAACTTGACTAGTTTAATAGTTCCCCTTAGATTAGGGTGGTGGTGCTCTTGTGCTTGGATGAAGATGAAGACATGTTGATGTTGACATGGAGCTTGAAGGAGCTTGGAGATGAAGCCTTGTCCTCTTGTGGAGTGCTTGTCAGGAGCTTAGGAAAACTAGGGTTTTAGGAAGAGCATTAGATTAGTTTTGCTTGTTTCTTCAAACATGGAGTATATTGTTCATCTCCATTCAATCCAATGACATAAGGTCCTCTTAAGGAAGTCACATCTATCCTTTGGAGGGATGAATGACATGCTTTAAGAGTAGAACTTTGAGGATACCATTCTCCTATAATGTTAAGTTCTTAGTGGCTTCCTTTGGTTTTCAGTAAATTACTTAACATTTCAACCTGATCTTGTTAATTGATTCTCCCTTGGAGGTTGCTTGTTGAGGCTTGGTAAAGAGATGAAGTTTGTGCTTGTTGAATCTGGTTGCTTGTTGAAGCTAGGGTTTTGCTGCTTGTTGAAGATGAAGTTAGGAGCTTGTTGAAGTTGTTTACTTGTTGAAGTTTGAAGCTTGTTGAAGCTTGGTGCTTTTTGAAGATTGAAGGTTTAGTGGAACTTGAAGATAGGGGTTATTCATGAAGATGAAGGTTGTTGCTGTCAACTTTTTGCTGTTTATCAATTGTTGCTGTCAGAGCTGTTGCTTGTGCTGTTTGCTGTAGGAGTTTGATGCTGCTGCTTGGGCTGCCTCCTCTGCTTTGGGTTTTGTTTTCTGTATCGTTTGTTGGCTTGTGCAGCTTGCTCCCTTTAGGTTTGAAGTGAATGTTGATTCACTTTGCCTGTTGTTTTCTCAGGTTTGAGGTTGAGCCGGACTCCCGTGCCTCGCTTGTATTGTTGCATTGCATGCATTTTACTGTATTTGCTTGCTTTCTTTTCTGTTTATCCCCTAGGATCTCTGACTTCCTCTGTGCAGGAGGGAATTACGACAGACATTAGGATTCTTATCCATGCATGACAACATTAGGTTAGTTTTTTATTCCCTTTTCAACCCTAGGTTTTTTAGAGTTTCTTTCTCTTCTTATCTCAAAACAACTCAAAAATACAGTAATAAGGTTAATCGATGTCGTACGTTACGAGCCTTAAGCTGTTTGAGAAAGGGTTGCTGGAGAGCTTCTTTCGAGTAGTCTGGCTGCTTAGTGTGGTACCCTTTGGGTGACACGCGACGTAGTCACTCTCAAATCATAGTCTCTAGTGCGTCAGAGATTGCAAACAGACTAAAAAACACTTCTTTCGTAAAAGATTCAAAACAAACATCAAAGTGTCATTTTTGTCCGCTTGGACTCTTAATCAAGAAAAACCCTTTCATAAGGTAATAAAAAACAGTCAGACAAGCTTATGTCTTCCGTATCCCGAACTACGTTTGCTCTGATCTTTCATGCTGTATGAAAGTACGTAGGCATAGAATGTCGTATCCTAGCGAGCAACCTTCCCCTCCTTTTCCGTAGTTAGGCGAACTACGTTGACTATGATTTCTCGTTCTAGACAGGAATACGTAGGCATAAAGTGCGATACTTTGCCGAGTCATTTTATTTTCTTTTTAACCTTGACCTTTAGTGTAGATAGAATAACAATCCGTACTAGAAAACAAGCGTGGATCCCGTCGAGTACGGCGGACGTGAGGGGTGCTAATACCTTCCCCTTGCGTAATCGACTCCTGAATCCAGGAATTTGGTTGCGATGACCATTCCTTTCCCGTTTTGCATTAGGTTTACTCTGAGCGTTTCCTTTCCCTCTGTTGGGATAAATAACGCACAGTGGCGACTCTTCTGTCATAGCCGGCGCCGATTTTCGCAGTAGCGACAGCTGGCGACTCTGCTGGGGACTCCAACGGTTCTCTACGCGAGTCAATCCTAGCGCTTGTTTTCCCGTCGTGGGTTTGTATGGATTTACTTTTCTGTATTTACTTTCAGCATTTTATTATTGTTGCTATGCTGGGTAGGGCTCAGATTGAGAGATAAGCCGAACCTGGGCTTGAGTGCACCTAGAATTAGTTGTGGAAAGTAGTGGGCGCGTGCATGCTTTGCATGTTCTAGTGTCCCGCAAAATCCACGCTCGGACGAGGTTCTTCTGGTTGACTTCTTTTTCAACCCTTTGGGTTGAGGGGGTTGTTGGTTAGTTGGATTGTCGACTCTGGGGACCGATCAATTGGAAGTTGGCTAAGTGAGGCCTCTTCAGGACATGATGATGCCACACCTTCTGGGTATCGTATCATCAGTCTTGAAAGTCTGTGACGCCGACGACCACATAGGATGCCGTACCTTGTGTCAGTTGATAGGACACCTACCTGTGAGAGGGATTGGGGCATGCAGGAAACTTGACCTCCAGACTACCCGGTTTTCTTGATATTGGATCAGTATGTGTGGTTACTTGGGGTTCTTCATCAGGACAGTGTTATGGGTCTGTTGAGACCAAGCTGGAGCATTGTTTTGGGTCTGTTGAGACCAGGTTGGAGCATTGTTATGGGTATGTTGAGGCCAAGTTTGAGCAGTATTGTGGGTCTGTTGAGACGGATATTGTGGATGGATCTCTTCAACAATATATCACTTGATCCCTGTTGCATGTTTGCATATTGCATTGTTGCAAACTCATTTTGCATATCATTAACGTGTGTCTGTGCTGCAGGTGCATTTCATACCTTCTGATTCTAGTTGCCCGGATTTCTGGTTGCTATCATGGATACTTTGAAGAAGACTGTGGCTTACAAGTTGCCTACTCCAGATGTTTCTTCTTTGCTTGGTTTGATATCCTTGGCTGATGATGATGTGAAGATAAGCTTCAAGAAGAGTTATGGGAAACTGCTTAGGTTGGTTTGCAAACCATCCACGTATGAGCTGAACGGATTGTACGCGCTTATGCAGTTCTATGATCCCCCGCTGAGGTGTTTTACTCTCCCGGACCTCATTCTGGCTCCGACCATGGAGGAATATGCTGAGATCTTGGAGTTAACCATTCAGAACAGGGTGCCTTTCATTCATATGGGTGTTGAGCCCAAGCTGGAGGATTTGGCTGTTGCTTTGCATTTAGACTCCTCAGAGTTGCTGTTAACCTCGTGGAATGGAGTTTCTGGTTTTTCTCTCAAGTTCTTGGTTGGGAAAGCACAAGAGTACGCCAGGAATGGCTGTTGGATTGTGTTTAATGCTATCCTTGCTTTGTGTATCTATGGCATTGTACTGTTCCCTAATATGCCTGACTTTGTCGATCTGGATGCGTTCTATATATTTTCTTTAGGCAATCCTGTGCCTACACTGATTGGAGACTTCTATCACTCTCTGCATTATAAGAACGAGAATAGGAGGGGCAAGAATGTCTCTTGTTGTGTGCCTTTGTTGTATATGTGGTTTGCTAGTCACCTGCCCAAGAAGGGTATCTTTGCTGAGTCTGCAGCTACGGTGGAATGGTCTGAGCGTCTGATGGGGCTTTCTTCAGAAGATGTTGTCTGGTTTGATAGGGATTTACTGGGATCTGAGATTATCTACAGCTGCACAGGATATCCTAACTTTCCTCTGATTGGGAGGAAAGGGTGCATTAACTACAATCCGTCATTGTTGATCAGGAAATTCGGTTATGCTTTGAGAAGCCCGCCAAAGGAAGAAGAAGTACAGGAATCTCTGTACTTCACAGGTGATCTGAAGGGAGAATTGTTATCCAAGCTTCAGCATGCTTGGAATAACATCTGCAAGAAGGGTAAGCCATTGTTGGGTAAGAATGATTGTCAAGCCTATGCTTCGTACCAAGTCTGGATCCAAGATAGGGCAAAGCAGGCGCTGATGCCGTTTCCTGCAGTATTACCTCCTGCTCCCCTCGTGGTTGAGGATCCAACTACTGTGTCTATTGAGAGATATGAACAGGTTGTCAAGGAGAAGTAAGCTTTGATGAAAGCCAACGAGAAGTTGGAAGAAGAGCTAGCGCAACTCAGGAGCGAAAGGAATGAAATCGTATATTCCTTCGAGCAACAAACAAAGCTGGTGAACCAGTTAGGCACAGAACTGACTGAACAACGAAAAAAGCGTGAACGTTTGGGGATAGATATCAAGAGCTCCCATGATATGCTGGAGTCTAAGAAGAAAGCACTTGATGTAGCCTACCGGGAGATCTCCACATTCAACAAAACATGGAATGCTACACTGACCAATAATAAAGAAAGAGAAGACAAACTGAAGCAGCAGATCTCTGAACTGGAAGATCAGTTGAAGGCTAGCCAGAAAAAGTTTGAATAAGAGGTTATGCGGAGATACAACGTTCAGAATTCGTTGAACAAAGTTGTCAAGTGTAAGAAAGAGTCTGCATCCCAGAAGCGGAAGCTGGAAGAGTGCTTTGGAAAGGGTGCTTGGGAGGAATCCATTGGTGATCTCCAGCGTGTTATCAGGCAAAGAGACTCGCTCGTTGAAGGGTTGCTTTCCCAGCCGGATCATCCCAAGACTAAGAAATTGTTAGAGGAGTATCGGGCATATGGTCGCACTTGATTACCTTATGCACTGTTGTATATGCTTTATTTGCATTGTGCTAGCCATCACCAGGATTGTTGGTTGAGGTCATGCCTTCTTGTTGTGTACACTCAGTGATATTGTATTTCTGCCTTGATGGGATTTTCAGCAATATATGAGATGTTTTCTCCATGGATGAATCCAAGCTTCTTAGCACTGTCACTGCACTGGCACTAGAATCAGGGGTTGATCTCCCTAGCGCACAGACACATATTGCATCTGCATATTCATTTTTGCATTGCCAGTTACTTGTTGAATCTGTATCTTATTTCCTGCGTCTCACAGGTTTTTCAGGATTGACGACCAAAGAATCCACCGCTACTCAACCAGAAACAACTGTAAGAAAGCAATGGATCAAGTTCAAGTCGAGATGCAGGAAATCCATGAGAAGCTGACTCTGTTCATGCAAGCTATGGAGAACATGGCCAAGGGCCAGGAGAGCCTTCAGACCTTGGTGCAGCCGCTGCTGACGCGGACAAACGGGAATGGCAATATTGACCACAATTCTGTTGGAACTCCTCGCCGGGAGGATGAGATACCGGTAGTTACTCCACCTGTTGTGACTGTTAACGGAAACACTGGTACTGGTGCAGGTGCTGGCGCTGGTAATAACAATATTGGAAATGGTGGTGATGGGCATGTTGTTAACAACAAAGGCAACACTGGGGATGCCGATCAAGGATTCGGTGACAATGCTGGCCTTGGAAACAATGGGTATGGCAATGTCAATCAGGACGGGAACTTCGGGTTCAACAATCAAGGCTTTGGTAATGACGGTTACGGCAACAATCAGGGGTATGGCCACGGTAATGGTGGATTCGGTGATGTGAATAACAACGGCGCTGGAGCATTTCCTTTCAACAATGGTTTTGGACCTGCTGGGGTCAATCTAGGGTTCGGCAACCAAGGACAGGGTCCTATGTTCAATCAACAAGGATTTGGCCGTAACATGGGTTACGGTGGGTATGGCGATGACTAGAATGTGGATCACCAGGACGACGCTTTTTTGGGAAGAGGTATAGGACCTGAGGGCCCCATTGACCCTGTTTAGAGGATCAGAATGCTAGAAGAGCAGATGAAAGGTGTGGTTAATCAGAACTCCGCCGGGTTAGATATGACTACTATGGGGTTGGTACCAGGGCTGAGGGTGCCATTAAAATTCAAGGCTCCAACATTCGACAAATACAAAGGGGATACCTGCCCAAAGGTCCATGTACGTTCTTATTATAGAAGGATGTCTGCATATCCCAATGATGAAAGGATGCTCGTGCATTTCTTTCAGGATAGCTTATCGGGACCATCATTGGAATGGTACATGGGACTGGAGCCCACTCAAATTAGAAGCTGGAAGCAGTTGGCTGATGCTTTCGTTATGCATTACAAATATAAAAGCGATTTGGCGCCAAACAGAGTTCAGCTGCAGAGTCTGTCGCAGAAAAGTGGTGAAAGTTTCAAAGAGTACGCGCAGCGGTGGCGCGATATAGCAGCTCGAGTGCACCCTCCTTTGGTTGAAAGGGAGATGAATGACATGTTTGTGGGGACATTTACAGGAATGTACTATGACAAGTTACTCAATGTTTCGATGGGTAGCTTCTTAGATATGATCCTTATGGGAGAAAGGATCGAAAACAGAATTAAAATTGGAAAGATTCAGGCAGGCGAATCTACTTCAGTTGGGGGTGCGAGAAAAGCGTTCGGCGGAAGACGACAGGGTGATACAGGCGTTGTATTTGGTGGCAGAGGCCGGGGCAGAGGCAGAAATCAGTACATTCCACCTCAGCAAATAGCCAGTGTTACTATTCCAATTCCTCAACAACAACAGCAGCAACAACAACCACAACAGCAGCAAAGGCAGAATCAGGGTCAGAGAAGGTTTCAGAATGTAAAGCCGAAGAGGGTATTTGATAAGCCTCCATCGACATATGCAGAGCTTCTTCAGACACTGCTGGGGTTGAATTTGGTCGAGAAAAGAACATTGGAACCGCCTACAGGACCGGTGCTTCCTTATGGGTATGACACTGTCGCTACTGCGAAAATCGGCGCCGGCTGAACAGAAGAGTCGCCACCGTGCGTTATTTATCCCACAGGAGGGAAAGGAAACGCTCAGAGTAAACCTACCGCAAAGACGGGAAAGGAATGGTCATCGCAACCAAAACCTGGATTCGGGAGTCGGTTACGCAAGGGGAAGGTATTAGCACCCCTCACGTCCGTCGTACTCGACGGGATCCACGCTTGTTTTCGGGTATGGATTGTTATCTCTATCTAAACTAAGGGTTAAGGGTTAAAAAGAAAATAAACTGACTAGAAAAAGTATTGCACTTTATGCCTACGTATTCCCGTCTGGAACGAGAAATCAGAGTCAACGTAGTTCGCCTACCTACGGGAAAGGAGGGGAAGGTTGCTCGCTAGGATATCGCATCCTATGCCTACGTACTTTCATACAGCATGAAAGATCAGAGCAAACGTAGTTCGGGCCACGTACGACACAAGTCTGTCTTGATTGTTTTTATTCCTTCTGAAAAAGGGTTTTTCTGATTAACAGTCCAAGCGGACAAAAATGACGTTTTGATGAGTTCACATTCTTTTACGGAAGAAGTGTCTTTTATTGTGTTTGAAGTCTTATTGTGTTTTTCTGTTTGTTTTGAGGAAGAAGAGACAGAACTCTAACCTACGGTTGCGAAGGGAATCAAACTAACCTAATATTATCATGCATGGGTTAAGACCTAATGTCTATCATGTTCCTCTCTTGCGCAGAGAGAAACAGAGATCCTAAGGGAATAGACAGAAGCAGAAACAATAGCATATATACAATAAAACAGTAAAATGCATGGATGCAACAATACAAGCGAGGCAAGGGAGTCCCACTCAACCTCGAACCTAGAAAACAATAGGCAAAAGTGAACAAAATTCACTTTCAACCCAACAGGTTAAACAGCAAACAATACAGTCAGGAAAACCAATCAATACATCAGAAATTAAACAGCAAAAATAAACAGCCACAGCAGCTCTGCATCAATATCTGTCTTCAAGTCATCTCCACACAGCTACAAGCTTCAAGCAAGCCTCAGTCTTTATCTTCACAGCCTTCAAGCAAGGTCTTTGTCATCAGTCTTCAGTCTGCAATGGCTTTTCTTCCAGTCTCAATCTCCAAGATGAATATCAGTCAACAAGATGGAATGAATGTTAAACAATCAATTGCCTACCAAGGGTGGCTCATTAACTGTTAACATTATACAGACAGGTTTCTCTCAAAAGTTCTATCCTTCAAATACATTCACTAATCCTTCCAAAGGAAGGAGGTGGATATTTGAAAGAGACTTTGAATCATAGAGAAAGGATGGAGGCAGACAAGGCCTTCCATGTTTGTGAATCAAGTTTTCTACTCTAGAGCTCTGCCTAGCTCCTAAACCCTACACTCCTCAACAGCTGCCAGCAAAGGATACTCAGCATCAATTCTGGAAGTTGGTCTTCAATCTCTTTGATCTCCAATGGTCTTCATCATCAAAGTCTCCAGCTCTCCCAATCCCCAGGCAAACCCAATACCCCACACAGACAAATGAAATAACCCTAGAGAGGGCACACCACACAGTCAAGCAAATGCAAGCAATATACTGATAGTAATAGTAGAATAGGGGAAACCTAGTAATTTCTAAGGGATCTAATATCTACCCATAATCCCTATAGTCCCATACCCCAAATATTCAATCTACAACTCCTAAGGGAAATGATTTAATTCACCTATGTTATCTCTTAAACCCTAGTTTTGATCACACTAATCACACCTAAACAAAACACCTAAAAATTAATCCTAAAATTGTGAATTAAATTTTATACACAAGCTAAAGGTATAAGCTAATCAACCTAAAAAGAATGGATCAAAAATATTAAAGCATCTAATCAAACCAAAATTAACAAATTCATGCATTAAACTAAACATTATTTACACCTATTTAAAAGAAAAATATACTAAAAATATGAAAATAAAATGAAATGCCAATTTTTTTGAATGATAATTTTCTTAACAGAATTATGAACAATATGCAAAAACAACCAATTAAAAATGATCATTTTTCTATTTGATATGAATTTTCAAAGAATTAAAAAAAAATGAATGAAATTAAATTGAACTAATTGGATCAGGGGTGCAATGAGCAATGAATTCTAGTTAAAATAAAAGGATGGGCCCAGACTGGGGGGCGCGCCTAGCAATGCGCGTCTGGGCCCAATGCATTCAGAAAACACAACAAAAAAAAAACAAAAAGGGAAACGGTGTAAAAAGCAAGATTTTCAGTTAAAATCAAGATTGGGCCTGCGAATGGGGGTGGCATTAGCAAGTGAAACCAAAGCCCAGTCTGATAGAATTAATGAAACGGTGCGTTTAGCACCCAGATTTCCCTCCATATTTCAACTTTAAACCACGGCCATTGGATTACAATCTGAGTCAAGTCAAACACCAAATCGTAGGGTCCTCCTTCATCTTCAACCTTGGGCAAACCCTAGAACCAGAAAAACCTCACCATGCACGAATTTTATACCCCTCTGTTCTCCCTTGATTCTCCATGAATTCACACGATGTAAAGAGCAAAGTTGCTCTACTTCTTCCCCTCTACACAACCATGCCATTACTTCCTTCTAAAGCTCGCTCAAAACTCAAACCCGATAGGTAGAACAACTCGGTTCCACCATTTTCACCTGTTATCAACCATGCCAAACCTTGCCAATCTTTACCCTACACAATCTACACTCTACACTGATCATTTTAAGCTATATATTCAAGAGTGTAGTGCCATATTCTTGATGTTATAAACCCTAACAGATTGGGTGCACCATTGTTAACCTTCATGAAACTTCCTCAAACTTTGTGAAATCCATCATCTAACCTATCCTAACAGTTCTAACCCTACAAATCTCTATGATTCTAACTAAATCAAGCAATTCGAATGAGAAACCAACCTGGTGTAAATGATGAAAACAGGTGTTGAATTCTTCAAATCCAATGCTTGCAATGATCTAGATTGGATCAGTGAACCTGATTCTGAGTTCTGTATGCAAAAATTCTTGTTCAAGCCTCTTGAATCTTGCAATCCCAAAGTTCTTGCTCCTTGGATGATGGAATTGGATAGCACGAGTTCTCTTTAATTCAACCAAATTCTTGTGTGAATTTTGATCCTTGAATGATCTAGATGATGATCAGATCAAGAAAATTGGAAATTAATGAAAGTTTGATGAAGTTTGAGATGCTTTTGCAAAAATGGAAGATTGAAGTGTAACTTGGTATTATGAGCACAATGAATCACCAACCATGGCATGAAGCTATTCAATTCAATATATAGATGGAATTAGAAAGTCCTAGAACCTTGGAGAAACTTCCCATGCACACTTTCCCTTGGATTTGAATTATGTAACTTCCTTCGTAAGTAACCAAGCATAACTTTCAAATCTTGAACCAAACTCAAAAATAAACTTTTGCCAATGTTCTTAAAACATTTTTTCCAATCAAAATGACCTATAATTTCATCCCATTTGGCCAAATTATGAAAAATCTCAATTTTAGGTCATTTTTATTCATTAAATTCACCAATTTTGAAACCCTGAGCTATGAGCCTTTCCAATCTTTCATGGTCACTTTTCTAGACTCAAAATGTCATTTGGAACAAGTTTGATGTTGTGAAGTTTTTCATTTGAAGCTTCCTTGTATGAGTTTTGGGCATAGGCTTGAAATGACCTGTAATTCTCAGATGACCAAAATACCCTTTGCTTGCCAAGACCATAAGTAGAGTTCCACAAATCATATGAAGGCATACCATACCATTCTAGAAAGCTAAGACAATGAGGAACAAATTTTATGTTGACCAGAAATTCATTTGAAATATCATTGAGGCGTAAACGTTGCTTGGAAGACAAGTAACTTTCACAGACAAAATTTCAGATACCTCAGATGACCTGTAACTTGCAAGGACCATAACTTGAGTTCTATAAATCTCCTTAATGTCTTCCACCACTCAAATTAAAGGTCTTGAGATCCTCTACAAGTTTCATGTTGACCAAGGATCCATTTGAAGCTTGGATTTTGACTTATCTTGCTTGGAAGTTTGACCTAAATCAGGGGATTTTACACAGAAACCCTAATTTAGAAACTCCTCTTCTCCTTGATTTCTCTTGAATTCTTCTTGGCACATCACCATATCCTTATTTACATGTCAAATGATGAACCCCACATCTCTCCAATAGACCTCAATGCCTTTCAATCAATCAATTGACTTAGAGTTGACCCAGGGTTGACTCAGGTGAAACCCTAGTTGACTGTCTTCAACTGCAACTCTTGTGCTCATATCAATGACTTGTCTCCTTCTTCAAATGACTCTCTAAGTCTCCCATGATGTCCACATACTCTCCATGCTCAATTCACAGCTCACAACTTCTTTGAAGATCTTCAGATACCCCCAGATAGGAGATAGATTCACTGCTTGATCCATTGACTTCTTTAGCTTTCCCATTCTTTCTGATGACTTGGATATGCTTGAATTTGAATAATAACCTCTTGATAGGCTCATAGAGATGAGAATAGTTCTTGATCCCTGTTGGATGATTTGCTATGCTATGCTATGCAGATGATTAGACTATGTACATGACTCTATATGCAAATGCTAATGTAATTGAAACATAAACCAAGTGAAGAAGGTTGAGCAAATTTTAGGGTGCAACAGACGCTAATAAGCATTGCGAATTCCATTCCGGGGCGCCCGGACATGATGTAGAATCTTGTCACGCTTTCAAGCATAAAGTTCAAGACTTGTTGGACAGTAAAGCCATGAACTTTGGTTAGGTGGGGCCCAATATTGTACAACAGCCTATGCCTAATCATGGGGCAAATGCCATCTTAACAGAAGAAAATTTGAACTTGGCGATGGATGTTAACGAACTGAAGACACCATTGAATGAGGTGAAAAGCAGATTGCTCAGAGGGGGAGTATTCCCTGGTTGTGATGAATACTGTTTAGAGTGTTGGACCCAGACTGAGGGTTGTACTGATTTGAAGTAGGGCATTCAGGCCATGATCGACGAAGGGACCTTGCAATTTGATCGAACTGCGGTTGAGAAGCCTGTGGAGGAATTATGTGACAAGCATAATGATATTGCAACGGTGACGATCCCGAGGAAGACTATAACGATAATAGCGTCCGCCCAGCGGCCAACTATTACGATTACCAAAGTTGGGCATGTTCCCTTTGAGAGTACGAAAGTTGTCCCCTGGACATACGGATTAGAAGCATATTGCAACGGTGAAAAGATTGTGGTGAATAACCAGCCAGCTGGGACCGTTGATAATGTCATTGGAACGGGGGGCATGACCCGTAGCGGAAGGATCATTACCTCACCTGAAATAGAAGTAGAGAGATTGGCCAAAGGCAAAGCCAAAGTAAATGAAAGCGGGCCTACTCAGTTGAAAGAAAAGGATACGTCACTCAAGGACGTAGAGAAGTTCATGAGATTGATTCGCAAAAGCGACTACAAAATTGTTGAACACCTACAGCAGACGCCGTCGAAGATTTCTATCTTGTCGTTGTTGTTATGTTCCGAGGCCCACCGGAACGCCTTGCTAAAGATTCTGGATACGTCATTTGTGCCTCAAGAAGTTTCTGTAAATCAGCTAGAGGGGATAATGGCACATGTCAATGCTGGACATAGCCTAGGTTTCACAAATTTTGATCTAACACCCAAGGGTCGAGAGCACAACATGACTTTGCATATATCGGTGGAATGTCGAGGCACTGTAATGTCACGTGTATTGGTGGATATTGGATCGTCGTTGAACGTATTACCAAAGAAAGCCATGATGAAATTGGACATACGAGGGATCATTTGCACGCCCAGCGATTTGGTTGTGAGGGCGTTTGACGGGACGAAAAGATCAGTGTTTGGGTCAATAACATTACCGCTTCAGGTAGGGCCAGAGATTTTTGATACCGAATTCTACATCATGGATATCCATCCAGCTTATAGCTTCCTTCTTGGGCGCCCATGGATCCATGCTGCAGGGGCCGTAACGTCCACATTGCATCAGAAGTTGAAGTACATGGTGGGTGATAGTGTTGTTACCGTTTGCGGGGAGGAGGACATTTTGGTCAGTCACCTGTCATCGTTCAGATATGTTGAGGTCGACGGAGAAATACACGAGACACCTTGTCAAGACTTCGAAGGGTTGCGGATTAAAGACAAAGCTCAGGGTCCTAGCAAAATGGCAAAGGTGGCAGTGTCATCCTATAAGGAGGCTCAGGCTTTAGTACAGACTGGTGAGACTAAAGGTTGGGGGCAGGTACTGGAGATTCCCGTGAAGAATGACAAGTTTGGGCTAGGGTATCGACCGACGTCGTCAGCGTCATCTTCAGGAGCGCCCAGGTTCAAGGGACCAATAACGATTACGCCAAGCGGGGTGTGCTTTGAGACAATCAATGCTATTTCCGATGCTGAAGACGGAGATAGTGACTGCGATATGGACGCGTGGATCAAGCCAAGCGTGCCAGGACAAAGTGTTTGCAACTGGTCCATCCGGGAAACTGTCCCAGTGACTCTTAAACATTAATGATTTGTTTTGTCAATTGTTGAATAATCCTATGTCCTACCCGGGGCATAGTGATTTTACCTTAGGGCTACTTGATTATGTGTATTGCACTGTTTTAATAATGAAATAAAGGCATTTTTTCATATACAAATATTGTGATCCCTGTTTTTCTTGTTTTTACTTTAACAATAAATGGCAATGTGGTTATTTGCTTTGTTTGCATTTTGAAACATTTAACCATTTCCTTTGCAGGACTAATATTTCAGATGACATCTTCTACGAACCGCCTATGACTCGTTTCAACTTCGAGCACCCGGTATTCCAAGCAGAGGAAGAGATTGTTGAGGATAGCGACATGCCAGAGGAGCTGACTCGTTTGTTGAAACAAGAAGAGAGAATCATTCTGCCTCATCAGGAGGAAATTGAGATTATCAACTTGGGGTCGGAAGAAGTTGTGAGAAACATCCGTATAGGGGCTGCGCTGCAGAGCGACATCAAGCAAAGGCTGATCGAGATACTGCGAGAGTATAGTGATATATTTGCTTGGTCGTACGAGGATATGCCTGGGTTGGATACGGACATGGTTGTGCACCGTCTGCCGTTGCGAGAGGAATGTCCGCCTGTTAAGCAGAAACTCAGAAGAACCAGACCAGACATGGTCGTGAAAATCAAAGAGGAAGTTCAAAAACAGTGGGATGCTGGTTTCCTAGCCGTTACAACTTATCCTTCATGGGTCGCTAATATAGTACCAATGCCGAAGAAAGACGGTAAAGTGCGAATGTGTGTAGACTACCATGATTTGAATAGGGCGAGCCCGAAAGATGACTTTCCACTTCCTCACATTGACGTGCTGGTTGATAACACTGCTCAGTTCTCCATATTCTCCTTCATGGACGGCTTCTCAGGCTATAATCAGATCAAAATGGCACCAGAAGACATGGAGAAGACTACCTTCATTACTCCCTGGGGAACATTTTGCTACAAAGTGATGCCCTTCGGACTGAAGAACGCTGGGGCAACATATCAACGTGTTATGACGACTCTCTTTCATGACATGATGCACAAAGAGATCGAGGTTTATGTTGATGATATGATTGCCAAATCTCAGACAGAGGAGGAGCATTTGGTTAATCTGCTGAAACTGTTCAAAAGACTTAGGAAGTTCAGGTTGAGACTGAACCCTAACAAGTGCACCTTTGGGGTGAGATCGGGTAAACTGCTGGGGTTTATTATGAGCGGAAAGGGAATAGAGGTTGATCCTGCAAAGATAAAAGCTATACAAGAAATGCCGACGCCTAAAACAGAAAAAGAAGTGCGTCGGTTTTTAGGGAGGTTGAACTACATTGCTCGGTTCATATCTCACCTAACTGCGACATGCGATCCGTTATTCAAGTTGTTGAAAAAGGATCAGGTGTTGACCTGGAATGAAAATTGTCAAAAGGCATTCGACAAGATAAAAGAATATTTGCAGGAACCTCCTGTTTTGATACCCACAGTGGCCGGGAGACCTTTGATTATGTATTTGGCGGTTCTTGAGGAAAGTATGGGTTGTGTTCTCGGTCAACACGACGAGACCAGACGTAAAGAGCATGCGATCTACTATTTGAGTAGGAAGTTTACCGACTGTGAGTCCAGATACTCAATGCTCGAGAAGACGTGTTGCGCGCTAGCCTGGGCCGTCAAACGTTTGAGGCAATACATGCTGAATCATACAACCATGCTAATTTCAAAGATGGATCCAATAAAATATGTGTTTGAGAAGCAAGCACTCTCTGGAAGAATTGCCCGATGGCATATGGTGTTAACAGAATACGATATCCAATATGTCTCGCAAAAGGCTATTAAAGGTAGCGTTCTGTTAGAGTACCTTGCCGAGCAGCCGGTTGAGGACTACCAATCGATGAGGTTTGATTTTCCTGATGAGGATATCATGTACCTGAAGATGAAAGATTGTGAAGAACTGTTGCCGGACGAAGGACCAGAGTTGGGTTCCAAATGGCAGTTGATATTTGACGGAGCTGTAAATTCCTACGGTAGCGGAATAGGGGCAATTATCACTACGCCTCATGGGTCGCACATCCCATTTACTGCCCGATTGACTTTTCCTGTTACCAATAATGAGGCTGAATATGAGACTTGGATCATGGGTCTGGAAGAAGCCATTGATTTGTGAATCAAGAACCTGGATGTATACGGAGACTCAGCTCTAGTGGTGAATCAGATTAAAGGAGAATGGGAGACACGTCAGCCCAATTTGATACCCTATATGAACTATGTAAGGAGATTGTTGCCTTTCTTTGACAAGGTGGAATTGCATCACGTGCCACGAGCAGAAAATCAAATGGCTGACGCCCTGGCGACATTGTCTTCAATGTATAAAGTTAACTTCTGGAACGAGGCTCCCCAGATTGTTATCTCTTGGCTTGATAGGCCTGACTTCATATTTGCCATTGACGAGGCTCCCGATGGTAAACCCTGGTACTTTGACATCCAGAATTTCCTGAAGAACAAGGAGTATCCGGTCGGGGCATCCAGTCGAGATCAGAAGACTCTCAGGAGATTGGCTGGCAATTTCTATCTGAATCCGGACGGTGTCCTGTACAAAAGAAACCATGACTTGGTGTTGCTACACTGTGTAGATGAGAAAGAGGCGAAGTTGCTCATGGAAGAGGTACATGAGGGTACATTTGGTACACATGCTGGTGGGCATGCTATGACGAGAAAACTGCTGCGGGCAGGTTATTATTGGCTAACCATGGAAACAGACTGTTTCAAGTTTGCAAAGAGGTGTCATAAATGCCAGATTTATGCAGACAAAATCCATGTGCCTCCGAGCCCTCTGAATGTGATGTCATCACCGTGGCCTTTCTCGATGTGGGGAATTGATATGATCGGCAAGATTGAGCCTACGGCATCAAATGGACACCGGTTCATTTTGGTGGCAATCGATTACTTCACCAAATGGGTGGAAGCAGCATCATATGCCAATGTGACCAAACAAGTGGTAGCCAAATTTATCAAACGAGATATTATCTGCAGATATGGAATCCATGAGCGGATTATCACCGACAACGATTCAAATTTAAATAATAAAATGATGAAAGAGCTGTGTCAGAATTTTAAGATTGAGCATCACAACTCTTCTCCTTACCGGCCCAAGATGAATGGCGCTGTCGGAGCGGCCAATAAAAACATAAAGAAGATTGTTCAGAAGATGGTTGTGACGTATAAGGACTGGCACGAGATGTTATCTTTCGCTCTGCACGGTTATCGTACGACGGTACGCATATCAACCGGGGCAACCCCTTTCTCTTTGGTATACGGGATGGAGGCGGTGTTACCGTTGGAGGTCGAGATTCCTTCCCTGAGGGTTTTACTTGATGTCCAACTCGACGAGGCAGAATGGATTAAAGATAGACTGAATCAGCTCAGCTTAATGGATGAGAAGAGACTGGCTTCTCTAGCATACGGTCGGTTGTATCAGAGCCGGGTGAAGAAAGCTTACGACAAGAAGGTGTGCCCTCGAAGCTTTCAGACGGGCGATCTTGTTTTGAAAAAGATTCTCCCACCATAATAAGATCACAGGGGCAAGTGGACTCCCAATTACGAAGGTCCCTACGTTGTCAGAAAAGTCTTCTCTGGAGGAGCCTTGTTACTATCCACCATGGATGGTGAGGACTTTACGTCTCCTGTGAATTCGGACGCAGTTAAAAAATACTTTGCTTGAAAGTGACCCGCTGGACAGCAAAAAGAGAGTCCAGACAAAAATGGGGCATCCCGGCGAACCATAAAAAATGAATAAAAGGTTCGGGAAAAAGTTAGGGGTAAAATTGAAAAGATGTACACCCGCGAAGTCGAAAACCTGAAAAGGGCGACTTCGGCAAAAAAGGGTATCCCGGTGAATTGAAAACCCGCAAAGGGAGGTTCACGCAAAAGTTAGGGATTGAAAAAGCAAATGACTGCGGTCCGGATTTGATACGACATTGCTTAGTGGTTGGGAGTACCTGGGGGCCGTCTATCCAAAAACAATCTCTTCCGAAGATCGAGTACCGGGAAAGCGCAGAGTCAGGCGAGTCATAGGAGGATCAGCTCATGGTGTTTATCTGTGCCACGTTGCCGACATGTATACAAATATTGTTTTGTATTTTCTTTATGCTTCTTGTGCATATATTTATGTGTGTTTGTGCGTAACTTCCTCTTTTCAGGAGTTGCATCCAGTGTACAAAACTTTGCCTATTTAGAGGCCCGTTATCAATAAAACATGTTATTCAATACTTGATGCTTGTTCTTTACTGTTTTGTTTGTGAAAGACGCCGATGCTTTTGATAAACTTGCACTTACATAATCTTGTTGGCCCTTGCCAATAATTGCTAAAACTTTGAATTGACTGAAGTAATGTCACAAATGCTAACCTGGATAGTTCCTGTTGTATAGGCCTATTTTGGCTCGTTTGTGTTTT
This sequence comes from Lathyrus sativus, assembly GCA_963859935.3. NCBI lineage: Eukaryota > Viridiplantae > Streptophyta > Magnoliopsida > Fabales > Fabaceae > Lathyrus > Lathyrus sativus. The sequence goes on along the minus strand of OZ012740.1, from coordinate 316,032,997 downwards.
GCAGGGTTCTTACCTTTGGAGCAAACGATCAGGAATTGTATTCCCCAGCCAAGGTCGCTTGACGTAAGACCTGACTCCAGTTGATGTCATTCCTCAGCTAGTCGCAGCTTATCCTCAGAGAGTTGAAATGACATTTATCCCTTCCCGAAGGAGGGAATTATTTTCCCCAGGAGAGTGTCCTCATGGAAAGCCGTCCATATGATTAACCCCAGCAAGTCAAAATCAATGTCCCCTGCAGAGGTTGCGCTCCTCAGCGAATCAAAGATGTGCACGTTCAATCTCTAGCATGGGAGATTCCCGCAATAGTTAACCAAGTTGTTGGTTCGAAAGGTTTATCTCCGCGAAGGATGGTTTTCTTGCTCCCCACAGGTCGTCTTGCCTCCGTCGGGATGGTTGTCCCCAGCGGAGTGGTAACTCTGAATGTGTAAACTGTGCTCAGACAGTGTGCTTTTCCCAGAAGTGTCGCTTCTTCCCCAGCTAAGTTTGTTCACCAGCAGGGTGTTTGTTCTTTCCTCCCAGTGGAAATTGATGTTTAATCTCTCACCGGCGAAGTTGACTGTGTTTCCGGCATTTATTTTACCGGAATACCTTGTGATACTTGTTCTCCCCAACGGAGTTGGCTTTATCCTCAGCATTCATGTTGTTGAGACATCATTATCAGAGTGGCCCCGACAGCTTGAGCCTGCGTTTGCATTTGCATATACCGTCATATTTGCATCCACTCAAACGTGTAGCATTTCCGTGCCGTGCGGAGCATTACGCCATTTTCAAACATACGCATTTTGAAACATAAATCGGGTTGGTTAACCTTTTGCTTTCAGGTGTGTTTTCTCAGCAGGAGTATGGAGTTCTAGCTCAGATCTATTACCAGGTATTCGAGGTCTCGCCGTGAGACGTGTGATGATACGGTTCATCTTACTATTTTCCCCACAGAGTTGCTTGTTGAAGTTTCTCTTATCCGGCCAGCGGATTATTTTCTTCAAATTTGCAGTTATTTCAGCGTCAAAGGGTTTCATGAATCAAAATTTCAGAAGCTGCCGCCGGTTATCGGAACAGGCGTCCGACAGTTTGGCTTCCAAATATCCCCAGTAGAGTCCTCCTCAAAGTCGCTGTCGCGTCAGCGCTAAAAGGTTTGTGGGTTGGGACCAATGGAGTTAGCTACTGCAGAGATAAGCAGAGAAACTGTATTCAGAGTATCTTCCCGTATGGATAAACGGATGTATTTTCCTGCTGGTTAACAGAAGAATTCCCCCGGAAGTCGCCAAACTTTTATTGCCTATGTTGATAGGAGTTCCTCGTGTTGACGAGATATGAGTCCTGACGTGGACAATTTATTCCTGTATTGTCGGGATTTCTTCGTGTTGGCGAAGTGTGCATCCTAACATGGACAAATTTATTTCCTCGTGTTGACGAGATGTGCTAGTCCTAACGTGGGCAGATTTGATTTCTCCGTGTTGACGGAATGTGAAGTCCTGACGTGGACAATTTGATTACTCTTCGTGTTGACGAAATGGTGTCCTGACGTGGACCATTTATCCCCAGCAGATATCTTTCTTCGTATTGGCGAAATGTGCGTCCTGATGTGGACAAGTTTATAGTTCCTCGTGTTGACGAGATGTGCGAGTCCTGTCGTGGACAAATTTATCTTTCTTTGTGTTGACGAAACGGTGTCCTGACGTGGACAATTTACTCCTATGTTGATAGGATTTCCTCGTGTTGACGAGATGTGAGTCCTGACGTGGACAAATCAAGTTACCTTCCCTCGTGTTGACGAGATGCGAGTTCTGACGTGGACAAGTTTACCGTTCTTCGTGTTGACGAGATGTGAGTCCCGACGTGGACAATTTATTCCTATGTTGATAGGATCTCCTTGTGTTGACGAGATGCAGACAACTCATCCCCAGTGAAGTCGCCGGGATTTTTCCGTGTTGACGAACTGTGGCGTCCTAACATGGACAAAGTTTTATTCCTATGATGACAGGATTTCTCCGTGTTGACGGAATGTGGAGTCCTGATGAGGACAAGTTTTACTCCTATGATGATGAGATTTCTCCGTGTTGACGGAATGTGGAGTCCTGATGAGGACAAGTTTTATTCCTATGACGATAGGATTTCTTCGGGTTGACGAAAATTGCGTCCTAACATGGACAAAGTTTTGCTCTTGTTGAGGGGATTTCTTCGTGTTGACGAAACAAGCGTCCTAACATGGACAAAGTTCTATTCCTGTGTTTTTGAGATTTCTTCGGGTTGACAAAATGTGGGTCCTGACGTGGACAGATTTGTATGTATTCGTGATTTGATGAAATTTGGGCCCAGATGTGGACAAGGTTACTCCTGTGACGACAGAATCTCTATTCGTGTTGACGAATTTGTTTCCCTTCTTGTGTTGACAAGGCTAGTCCAGTTGGGGACGAAGGTGTTTTTGCAAAAAATTTGTTCAGTACCTGTGGCGTTACATAGGTGGTTAATGTTGAAATCATAATTATTATCAGACGTTGGATCAGTTGTTGCCGTAACAACCAGATTCAGATAGGGGATGTTGCTCCCCAAGCAGTGCAGTTTATTTCTGCGGTTGGCAAATTTCCGGGTTTCCTGGTATTCAACCGTCTTGTACCTCGATTTTTTGAAGGTCGTTCGCTCTTCACCCAGTCGGGTCCAATCCGTTTGAATAGGGGCAGCTGTTGCACCCTAAAATTTGCCCAACCTTTTCTTGCCTGATTTATGTTTCATTGCATTGTCATTTGCATAGTTACATCATGTACATAGTTCAACAATTTACATATCATAGCATAGCATGCCTCCAACAAGGGATCAAGGGTGTCTATCAAGAGTAGAGCCTAGCAAGAGGTGTTATCCAAGATTGAGAAGTCATCCAGGCCATCAAGAAGTGATTTGAAGTCTTGAGAAGTTTGAGTGCCTACATGTGGGTTTTGCTCCTATCTTAAGGAATATTGAGAATCATCAGTGGGATGTGAAACATGGAATGTGAATTTTAGGTGTGTATGTATCTCATGGAATGCCTAGAGGGCCCTATTGAAGCTGAGACAAGTCATTGATTCAAGTACAAGAGCCACAGTTGAGGTGCAGTCAACTAGGGTTTCATCTGGGTCAATCCTAGGTCAATTGCAAATTGGAGAGCATCAAAGACTACTTTGAGGTCATGGCGTTCATGGATTGGTATGTTGATACATGTGTGGTGTTGTGCCAAGTTTAAGCAAAGAAGGATCAAGAATGTGGGAAGTTGCTAAATTAGGGTTTCAGTGTAAAATCCCCTGTTTAGTGCCTAACTTCAAAGCCACATAAGTCAAGATACATGTTTCAAATGGATCTTTGGCCAACATGAAACTTGTATAGCATCTCAATACCTTTAATTTGAATACTAGAAGTCCTCAAGGGGATTTATAGAACTCAAGTTATGGTCCTTGCAAGTTACAGGTCATCATATGACTATGAAATTTATCTGTGAAAGTCACTTGACTTCCAAGCAACTTTTGCCCTTCAAGGAGTTTTCAAATGGATTTTTGGTGAACATGAATGTTGTTCCTTATCCTCTTATCTTTCCATAGAGTACTAGAAGTCCTTGATAGGATTTGTAGAACTCAAGTTATGATCTTTGCAAGCCAGGGTTATTTTGGGTATTGGTGATTATAGGTCATTTGTGATCATAGGTCCATAACTCAAACTTGCAAGCTTCAAATGGAACATTGTTCAACATGAAACTTGTTTAAAATGATGTTTTGAGTACAACCAAGTGGTTATGAGAGTTTGGTTTGGCTTGTAACACAAATTCATTGGAAATGGCTTTGAAAAGGAACTTTAATACACCTTAAAAGGCCAAAATTTGGGGAAAATTGTTTTGTGGCCAAGTTGAACAATGTTACATGTCATTTTGATCAGAAAATGCATTTGGAGAAGGTTGGAAATATTACATTTTACATTGGAGGTCATTTTCAAGCACTTCCCTTTTGTAACTTAAAGTGGAAGTAACACTTCAATCACACCATGGGATCAAAAACAAGGAAGCTATCACTCCCATTCATTTCTAAATGGCATGAGATGAGAAATTCAAGTGAAATTGAGAGCTAGAACAGGGCAATTCACTAGATGCACATATGAGAAATTGGAAGAGCATGAGAAATTCAAAATCTCATTCAGTTAGTTACAGAAGTTTCTAGAGTGTTCTAACACACTCTATATAACCAATGCAATGTGTTCAGATCCTTTTTTGGGCAAGGTGTGAAGAGAAACCAGAGGGAGCAACTGAAATTGAAAGGCTTGCATCAAGAGTCGTGTTTTGCAATTGGTGGAGATTCAAGGCAAATCTTCTGTTTCAAAAGCTTTAGGAGTTGATATTGAGTGATTCTGGAAGAAATTGGAGGCTGAATCGAAGGAAATCACTATCTGTTCATCTCTCAAAACCAGGTATGCGCTTTTCAACTTTTCGCTTAGATTATAGGGAATTGATTAAGATTCTTCATATGGTTAGGTTAGTGATGATGCTAGGATGGATTTCAGTGCAAGAATTGAGCAATTAGAGACACTTTAGGTGTGAGGTAGATTTCTGTTGAACCGTGTATCTCTTGATTCTTGAGGTTGTAATGGTGTTTGGATAGCAAGATTTGATCCCTGAAGAGTGTAGATGACATTAGTGCCTTTAATTGCAAGAATTGTGACCATCAAGATTGGGGTGAATTTCTGAACATTTGATCGGTTTTGGATTTAGAGGAAGAATCATTGAATTTGGAGGTCATATTCGTGATCAGGGGTTGATTTTGAGTAGGATAGGGTGTTTAGTTGTGTTGATTGACGCGTTTTGGGGACCTCTCACTGGAGACGACGGTGGCTCTGTAACTCAGGCCACCGTCCTGTTCATTCCCTCTCTTATTTGAATTTTGGAGAAGATGAAGTTTTAGGCGTTGGATCATGTTTGACCATTGACTGAAGACCAAAACCAAGGGCCACGATCACATGAAAAATCTGAAGAGAGTGAGTTGATGAAACTCACCGTTTCATTAAACTGAGTGGTCTGGGCTTAGTGATTCTTTTACTATCAACACCCTGCATTGAGGCCCAATGAAGAATTACAATAAGAATCCTTGCTATTTGCCACACAAGTTTCTCAATTTCCATTTCTTTTTCTGATTGGTTTTAATTTCGTTTGGGATTAGTGACCAATTTGATACGCGCACCCCCCCTTTTGGCCCATGCTTGGTTTATAACTGGATATAATTGCTATCTGGCACGCACATTTATTAATTTTCATCTATTTTCTTTTAATTTCATGTTTGCATATAGGTTAGAAATAAAATCATAACAAATAGGAAAATTAACATTTTTAGGCTAGATTTTTTCCCTGACTCCTTAAAGAGTCTAGGATTTAATAGGATTGAGAAATTATTAATTCATGCATTTTAGAATTTAATTGCATTTTTTGAAGTTTAATTGATTTTATTTTGAATATGGTTGATATGTCATCTTGCTGATTTTAGTATGAGTAATTGGTGTTGATTTTTGGAGTGATTCTTTTTGGTATAGTTAGCTTAGACATGCATGTACCTCTAGCAATTTTCTCACATTTTTGTGAGATAATTTTAGGTTGTTTTGGACATTGAACTTTAAGTGCTGTAGATTTAGGGTTTTAAGATAGTACGTTTAGGTTTAGGGCATAGTTTTAGGTCTTAATGAATGGTTAACCCCCTGGTTTTTGTATGGAGTGATTCTTAAGAGGTTTAGGAACCCTTAGAATTTTTATAGGATTTTACAATCACTTTTTGGTATTTTAATTAGATTTAGTTTTAAGACTAACATTTGGGTGTTTCTGATGCACTAACTTGACTAGTTTAATAGTTCCCCTTAGATTAGGGTGGTGGTGCTCTTGTGCTTGGATGAAGATGAAGACATGTTGATGTTGACATGGAGCTTGAAGGAGCTTGGAGATGAAGCCTTGTCCTCTTGTGGAGTGCTTGTCAGGAGCTTAGGAAAACTAGGGTTTTAGGAAGAGCATTAGATTAGTTTTGCTTATTTCTTCAAATATGGAGTATATTGTTCATCTCCATTCAATCCAATGACATAAAGTCCTCTTAAGGAAGTCACATCTCTCCTTTGGAGGGATGAATGTCATGCTTTAAGAGTAGAACTTTGAGGATACCATTCTCCTATAATGTTAAGTTCTTAGTGGCTTCCTTTGGTTGTCAGTAAATTACTTAACATTTCAACCTGATCTTGTTAATTGATTCTCCCTTGGAGGTTGCTTGTTGAGGCTTGGTAAAGAGATGAAGTTTGTGCTTGTTGAAGCTGGTTGCTTGTTGAAGCTAGGGTTTTGCTGCTTGTTGAAGATGAAGTTAGGAGCTTGTTGAAGTTGTTTACTTGTTGAAGTTTGAAGCTTGTTGAAGCTTGGTGCTTGTTGAAGATTGAAGGTTTAGTGGAACTTGAAGATAGGGGCTATTCATGAAGATGAAGGTTGTTGCTGTCAACTTTTTGCTGTTTATCAATTGTTGCTGTCAGAGCTGCTGCTTGTGCTGTTTGCTGTAGGAGTTTGATGCTGCTGCTTGGGCTGCCTCCTCTGCTTTGGGTTTTGTTTTCTGTATCGTTTGTTGGCTTGTGCAGCTTGCCCCCTTTAGGTTTGAAGTGAATGTTGATTCACTTTGCCTGTTGTTTTCCCAGGTTCGAGGTTGAGCCGGACTCCCGTGCCTCGCTTGTATTGTTGCATTGCATGCATTTTACTGTATTTGCTTGCTTTCTTTTCTGTTTATCCCATAGGATCTCTTATTTCCTCTGTTCAGGAGGGAATTACGACAGACATTAGGATTCTTATCCATGCATGACAACATTAGGTTAGTTTTTTATTCCCTTTTCAACCCTAGGTTTTTTAGAGTTTCATTCTCTTCTTATCTCAAAACAACTCAAAAATACAGTAATAAGGTTAATCGATGTCGTACGTTACGAGCCTTAAGCTGTTTGAGAAAGGGTTGCTGGAGAGTTTCTTTCCAGTAGTCTGGCTGCTTAGTGTGGTACCCTTTAGGTGACACGCGACGTAGTCACTCTCAAATCATAGTCTCTAGTGCGTCAGAGATTGCAAACAGACTAAAAAACACTTCTTTCGTAAAAGATTCAAAATAAACATCAAAGTGTCATTTTTGTCCGCTTGGACTCTTAATCAAGAAAAACCCTTTCATAAGGTAATAAAAAACAGTCAGACAAGCTTATGTCTTCCGTAGCCCAAACTACGTTTGCTCTGATCTTTCATGCTGTATGAAAGTACGTAGGCATAAGATGCCGTATCCTAGCGAGCAACCTTCCCCTCCTTTTCTGTAGTTAGGCGAACTACGTTGACTCTGATTTCTCGTTCCAGACGGGAATACGTAGGCATAAAGTGCGATACTTTGCCGAGTCATTTTCTTTTCTTTTTAAACTTGACCTTTAGTGTAGATAGAATAACAATCCGTAGTAGAAAACAAGCGTGGATCCCGTCGAGTACGGCGGACGTGAGGGGTGCTAATACCTTCCCCTTGCGTAATCGACTCCCGAATCCAGGAATTTGGTTGCGATGACCATTCCTTTCCCGTTTTGCGTTAGGTTTACTCTGAGCGTTTCCTTTCCCTCCGTTGGGATAAATAACGCACGATGGCGACTCTTCTGTCATAGCCGGCGCCGATTTTCGCAGTAGCGACAATATGTTTCTTAGAAGGCCATTAAAGGAAGTGTTCTGTCAGAGTACCTCGCTGAAAAGCCTATCGAAGACTATCAGCCAATGAAGTTTGAATTTCCCGACGAAGACATTATGTTCCTCAAGATGAAGGATTGTGATGAACCACTACCAGATGAAGGTCCTGAACTTGGCTCCCAATGGCAGTTGATATTTGACGGTGCCGTCAACTCATACGAAAGCGAAATTGGGGCAATCATTATAACACCCCATGGATCTCACATCCCATTCACTGCCAGATTGACATTTCCGGTCACCAACAATGAGGCTGAGTATGAAGCGTGTATCATGGGTCTCGAAGAAGCTATTGATTTGAGGATCAAGAATCTCGATGTATATGGTGATTCCGTGCTAGTTGTAAATCAAATCAAGGGAGAATGGGAAACTCGTCAACCTAATTTGATTCCTTACATGAATTATGCAAGGGGGCTGTTACCTTTCTTTGACAAGGTGAAGTTTCACCATATGCCGCGAGCGGAGAATCAGATGGCAGACGCTCTGGCAATGCTGTCTTCGATGTATAAGGTTAATTTTTGGAATGAAGCTCCCAGAATAGTTATCTCCCGCCTTGATAGACCCACTTTCATATTCGCCATTGAGGAGGCCTCTGATGGCAAGCCGTGGTATTTTGACATCCAGAATTTCCTTAAGAACCAGGAGTATCTGACTGGGGCATCCAGTCGAGATAAGAAGACTCTGAGGAGATTGTCTGGCAATTTTTATCTGAATCAGGATGGTGTGCTTTATAGAAGAAACCATGATTTGGTGCTATTGAGATGCATGGATGAAAAAGAAGCAAATCTGCTTATGAAGGAAGTCCACGAGGGTGCTTTCGGTACGCATGCCGGCGTACATGCCATGTCTCGAAAGTTGTTGCGAGATGGGTATTATTGGCTTACGATGGAGTCAGATTGTTTCAAATTCGCGAAGAAATGTCATAAATGTCAGATCTATGCTGACAAGATTCATGTGTCGCCGTGTCCTTTGAATGTCATGTCATCTCCATGGCCCTTTTCCATGTGGGGTATTGATATGATTGGAAAGATTGAGCCTACTGCATCCAATGGACACCGTTTCATCCTAGTAGCCATCAACTATTTCACCAAATGGGTCGAAACAGCTTCTTATGCCAATGTCACCAAGCAAGTTGTGGCTCAGTTCATCAAAAGGGACATCATCTGCCGATATGGAATACCTGAAAGGATCATTACTGATAGTGGATCTAACCTGAATAACAAGATGATGAAAGAGTTGTGCCAGAACTTCAAGATTGAACATCACAATTCGTCTCCCTATCGTCCGAAGATAAATGGCACGGTCGAGGCGGCCAACAAAAATATCAAGAAGATTATGCAGAAGATGGTTATGACCTACAAAGATTGGCACGAGATGTTGCCATTTGCTTTACATGGATATCGCACCTCGGTGCGTACTTCAATTGGGGCAACTCCTTTCTCACTAGTGTACGATATGGAAGCTGTCCTGCCGCTAGAAGTCGAGATACCTTCCTTGAGAGTTCTGGCTAACGTCAAACTAGATGAAGCAGAAAGGGTGAAGAACACGTTGAATCAGCTCAGCTTGATGGATGAGAAAAGGTTGGCGTCCATCGCATACGGTTGTCTATACCAAAGCAGAATGAAGAAAGCCTTCGACAAGAAGATACGTCCTCGAAGCTTTCAGGAAGGTGATTTAGTGTTGAAGCGGATTCTCCCACCACAGAACAATCACAGGGGCAAATGGACTCCCAATTACGAAGGTTCGTATGTTGTAAGGAAAGTTTTCTCCGGAGGAGCCTTACTACTTTCGACTATCGATGGTGAAGATTTCACGTCCCCTGTGAACGCAGACGCAGTCAAAAAATACTATGCTTAAAGAGACCTGCTGGAAAGAAAAAAAAAGAAAGTCCAGGCAAAATAGGGCATCCTGGCGAACCATAAAAGGATAGGTTCGGGCAAAAATTAGGGATAAAAAGAAAAGATGTAAACCCGCAAAGTTGAAAACCTGAAAAGGCGACTTTGGCAAAAATAGGTATCCCGGTGAATCGAAAACCCAAGAGGGCGATTCAGGCAAAAGTTAGGGATTTGAAAGGCAAATAATTGCGATCTGCGTATTGGTCTTCAGAACATAGTGGATTATGGGAAGACCCGCAGGAAACCGTTCAAGTCAATCTCTTCCAAAGACGAAGCATCGGAAAAGCATCAAAGTCATGCGAGTCATAGATGAGTCGTCCCATGGTGGTTGTCTGAACCACATTGCCTACATTTTGTATATCTTTGTGCATTTCTTATTTTTAGCGCAACTTTCTCATTTCAGGAGTTGCATCCTTTGTAAATCTGCCTATTTTCAGGCCGTTTATCAATAAAACATGCTATTCAGAAAATCTTTGTGTGCTTGGTTTTAACTTTTACTTTTGTTTGTAAAAAACGCCCGATGTTTTTGATGAATTTGCCCATACATAAACTTGCAGGCCTCGGCCAATAACTGTTAAAACTTTGACTTAATTGAACAATGTCACGGATGATGACCAAGATAGCCTTGTTGTGTAGTATCTTGTCTGTTGTTTTTGCAGGTTTTGTTACCTCTGGGGCATCTCTCTAAGAAGGTATGGATGGAACTGTTTTCCCCATCCAGAGTTTATTCCCCAGCAATTAAAAGTGGTTTATTCATCCCAGCATGGTGGTGTGCGGGTAAGTATACGGTTATCCCAAGCAGTTGGTCGATACACGTTTCTAATCCCCATGGAGTACAGGTACTTGCTTACTCCCCAGAAAATCAGGATAACAGATTGAGGTCTCCAGTCGAGTTGATTTCCCCGCAGAATTGTAGGAAGCCGCCCAAGGCCTATCTCCCTAGTTTAAGTCCAATTGTTATTGGCATGCGAAGTTCATCCCCGACAGAGAAGTTTTCTTTTCCCAGCAGGAGGGATCTTTTGTTTCCAGCAGTTATTTTGTTGGATCGGTTCCGTTGCATCTGCATACGTGCATAACATCTACCCAAAGAAGTAACATTTCCATTTTGTATGGAGCATTACGCTATTTTCAAACATTTGCATTTTTAAAACATAAACCAAGTCGTTACCTTTCTGTTTTCAGGTGGTGGTTATCCCCTATAGGTGATCTTCAGGATTCGGTTTTTACGTCGAACTTTCAGACTACGGCTCCTCCGTTGAAAATCTAGGTTCCGACATATTTTATTTGTGACGTTTTGCTTTACCCGTGAAGTGTTCAGACTCCGTTTGGTTATATTAATCCTGATAAGTTTTGTGATGGTATCTCTTGCTCCGTTGAATATCCAAGTTCTGGTGAAGGCTCAGTTTATGACATATTCCCTTTGTCCATCAGATACTCCAGTTTCCTGTGGTTTTGCTTCGTTAAGTGTTTCGACTCTGGTTGGTTTGCTTCGTTGAGTGTTTAGGCTCCAGCTCGTTTGCTTCGTTGAGTGTTTAAGCACTGGTTGGTTTGCTTCGTTAAGTGTTTAGGCCCTGGTTGGTTTTGCTTCGTTGAGTGTTTAGGCTCCGGTTGGTTTGCTTCGTTGAGTGTTTAGACTCCGGGTGGTTTGCTTCATTGAGTATTTAGGCTCCGGTTGGTTTGCTTTGTTGAGTATTTAGGCTCCGGTTGGTTTGCTTTGTTGAGTATTTAGGCTCCGGTGGTTTTGCTTCGTTGAGTGTTTAGGCTCCGGTGGTTTTGCTTCGTTGAGTGTTTAGGCTCCGGTTAGTTTTGCGTCGTTGAGTGTTTAGGCTCCGGTGGGTTTGCTTCGTTGAGTGTTTAGACTCCAGTTGATTTGCTTCGTTGAGTGTTTAGGCTCCGGTTGGTTTGCTTCGTTGAGTGTTTAGGCTCCGGTTGGTTTGCTTCGTTGAGTGTTTCGGCTCCGGTTGGTTTGATTCGTTGAATGTTTAGGCTACGGTGGGTTTACTTCGTTGAGTGTTTAGGCTCTGGTTGGTTTGCTTCGTTGAGAGCTTAGGCTCCGGTTGGTTTGTTTCGTTGAGTGTTTAGGCTCCGGTTGGTTTGCTTCTTTGAGTGTTTAGGCTCCGGTTGGTTTGCTTCGTTGAATGTTTAGGCTACAGTGTGTTTGCTTCGTTGAGTGTTTAGGCTCCGGTTGGTTTTCTTCGTTGAGTGCTTAGGCTCCGGTTGGTTTGTTTCGTTGAGTGTTTAGGCTCCGATTGGTTTGCTTCGTTGAGTGTTTAGGCTCCGGTTGGTTTGTTTCGTTGAATGTTTAGGCTCCGATGGGTTTGCTTCGTTGAGTGTTTAGGCTCCGGTTGGTTTTCTTCGTTGAGTGTTTAGGCTCCGGTGGTTTTGCATCGTTGAGTGTTTAGGCTCCGGTGGTTTTGCTTCATTGAGTGTTTAGGCTCTGGTTAGTTTTGCTTCGTTGAGTGTTTAGGCTCCTGTGGGTTTGCTTTGTTGAGTGTTTTGGCTCCGGTTGGTTTGCTTCGTTGAGTGTTTAGGCTCGGTTGGTTTGCTTCGTTGAGTGTTTAGGCTCCGGTTGAATTGCTTCGTTTAGTATTTAGGCTCCGGTGGTTTTGCTTCGTTGAGTGTTTAGGCTTCGGTGGGTTTGCTTCGTTGAGTGTTTAGGCTCCAGTTGATTTGCTTCGTTGTATGTTTTGGCTCCGGTTGGTTTTGCTTCGTTGAGTTTTTGGCTCCGATTGGTTTGCTTCGTTGAGTGTTTAGGCTCCGGTTGGTTTGCTTCATTGAGTGTTTAGGATCTGGTTGGTTTGCTTTGTTGAGTGTTTAGGCTCCGGTTGGTTTACATCGTTGAGTGTTTATGCTCCTGTGGGTTTGCTTCGTTGAGTGTTTAGGCTCCGGGATGTTTGCTTCGTTGAGTGCTTAGGCTCCGATTGGTTTGCTTCGTTCAGTGTTTAGGCTTCGGTTGGTTTGGTTCGTTGAGTGTTTAGGCACCGGTTGGTTTGCTTCGTTGTGTGCTGAGGCTCCGGTTGGTTTGTCTCGTTGAGTGTTTAGGCTCCGGTGGTTTTGCTTCGTTGAGTGTTTAGGATCCGATTGGTTTGCTTCATTGAGTGTTTAGGCTCCGGTTGGTTTGCTTCGTTGAGTGTTAAGGCTCTAGTTGGTTTACTTTGTTAAGTGTTTAGCTCCGGTGGGTTTGCTTCGTTGAGTTTTTAGGCTCCGGTTCGTTTGCTTCGTTGAGTGTTTAGGCTCCAGTTGGTTTGCTTCGTTGAGTGTTTAGGCTCCGGTTGGTTTTGCTTCGTTGAGTGTTTAGGCTCCGGTTGGTTTGATTCGTAGAGTTTTTAGGCTCCGGTTGGTTTGCTTCGTTGAGTGTTTAGGCTCCGGTTGGTTTGCTTTGTTGAGTGTTTAGGCTCTGGTTAGTTTGCTTCATTGAGTGTTTATGCTCCGGTGGGTTTGCTTCGTTGAGTGTTTAGGCTCCAGTTGGTTTGGTTCGTTGAGTGTTTTGGCTCCGGTTGGTTTGCTTCATTGAGTGTTTAGGCTTCGGTGGATTTGCTTCATTGAGTGTTTATGCTCCGGTGGGTTTGCTTCGTTGAGTGTTTAGGCTCCGGTTGGTTTGCTTCGTTGAGTGTTTTGGCTCCGGTTGGTTTGCTTCGTTGAGTGTTTAGGCTCCAGTTGGTTTGCTTCGTTGAGTGCTTAGGCTCCGGTAGGTTTGTTTCGTTGAGTGTTTAGGCTCCGGTGGGTTTGCTTCATTGAGTGTTTAGGCTCCGATTGGTTTGCCTCATTGAGTGTTTAGGCTCCGGTTGGTTTGCTTCGTTGAGTATTTAGGCTCCGGTGGTTTTGCTTCGTTGAGTGTTTAGGCTCCGGTTGTTTTGCTTCGTTGAGTGTTTAGGCCCCGGTTAGTTTTGCTTCGTAGAGTGTTTAGGCTCCAGTGGTTTTTCTTCGTTGAGTGTTTAGGCTCCGATTGGTTTGTTTCATTGAGTGTTTAGGCTCCGGTTGGTTTGCTTCGTTGAGTGTTAAGGCTCTAATTGGTTTGCTTTGTTGAGTGTTTAGCTCCGGTTGATTTGCTTCGTTGAGTGTTTAGGCTCCGGTTGGTTTGCTTCGTTGAATGTTTAGGATCCGGTTGGTTTGCTTCGTTGAGTGTTTAGGCTCCGGTGGGTTTGCTTCGTTGAGTTTTTACGCTCCGGTTCGTTTGCTTCGTTGAGTGTTTAGGCTCCAGTTGGTTTGCTTCGTTGAGTGTTTAGGCTCCGGTTGGTTTTGCTTCGTTGAGTGTTTAGGCTCCGGTTGGTTTGATTCGTTTAGTGTTTAGGCTCCGGTTGGTTTGCTTCGTTGAGTGTTTAGGCTCCGGTTGGTTTGCTTTGTTGAGTGTTTAGGCTCTGGTTGTTTGCTTCGTTGAGTGTTTATGCTCCGGTGGGTTTGCTTCGTTGAGTGTTTAAGCTCCGGTTGGTTTGCTTCGTTGAATGTTTAGGCTCCGGTTGGTTTGCTTCGTTGAGTGTTTAAGCTCGGGTTTGTTTGCTTCGTTGAGTGTTTAGGCTCTGGTTGGTTTGCCTCGTTGAGTGTTTAGGCTCCGGTTTGTTTACCTCGTTGAGTGTTTAGCCTCCGGTTGGTTTGCTTCGTTGAGTGTTTAGGCTCCGGATGTTTTGCTTCTTTGAGTGTTTAGGCTCCGGTTGGTTAGCTTCGTTGAGTGTTTAAGCTCTGGTTTGTTTGCTTCGTTGAGTGTTTAGGCTCCGGTGGTTTTGCTTCGTTGAGTGTTTAGGCCCCGGTTAGTTTTGCTTCGTTGAGTGTTTAGGCTCCAGTGGTTTTACTTCGTTGAGTGTTTAGGCTCCGATTGGTTTGTTTCATTGAGTGTTTAGGCTCCGGTTCGTTCGCTTCGTTGAGTGTTAAGGCTCCAGTTGGTTTGCTTCATTGAGTGTGTAGGCTCCGGTTGGTTTGCTTCGTTGAATGTTTAGGCTCCGGTTGGTTTGCTTCGTTGAGTGTTTAGGCTCCGGTGGGTTTGCTTCGTTGAGTTTTTACGCTCCGGTTCGTTTGCTTCGTTGAGTGTTTAGGCTCCAGTTGGTTTGCTTCGTTGAGTGTTTAGTCTCTGGTTGGTTTTGCTTCGTTGAGTGTTTAGGCTCCGGTTGCTTTGATTCTTTGAGTGTTTAGGCTCCGGTTGGTTTGCTTCGTTGAGTGTTTAGGCTCCGGTTGGTTTGCTTTGTTGAGTGTTTAGGCTCTGGTTGTTTGCTTCGTTGAGTGTTTATGCTCCGGTGGGTTTGCTTCGTTGAGTGTTTAGGCTCCGGTTGGTTTGATTCGTTGAGTGTTTTGGCTCCGGTTGGTTTGCTTCGTTGAGTGTTTAGGCTTCGGTGGATTTGCTTCATTGAGTGTTTATGCTCCGGTCGGTTTGCTTCGATGAGTGTTTTGGCTCCGGTTGGTTTGCTTCGTTGAGTGCTTAGGCTCCAGTAGGTTTGTTTCGTTGAGTCTTTAGGCTCCGGTGGGTTTGCTTCATTCAGTGTTTAGGCTCCGATTGGTTTGCCTCGTTGAGTGTTTAGGCTCCGGTTGGTTTCCCTCGTTTAGTGTTTAGGCTCCGGTTGGTTTGCTTCCTTGAGTGCTGAGACTCCGGTTGGTTTGTTTCGTTGTGTGTTTAGGCTCCAGTGGTTTTGCTTCGTTTGGTGTTTAGGCTCTGGTTGGTTTGCTTCGTTGAGGGTTTAGGCTCCGGTTGGTTTACTTTGTTGAGTGTTTAGGCTCCGGTTGGTTTGCTTCTTTGAGTGTTTAGACTCCGGGTGGTTTGCTTCATTGAGTGTTTAGGCTCCGGGTGGTTTGCTTCATTGAGTATTTAGGCTCCGGTTGGTTTGCTTCTTTGAGTGTTTAGGCTCCGGTTGGTTTGCTTCGTTGAGTATTTAGGCTCCGGTGGTTTTGCTTCGTTGAGTGTTTAGGCTCCGGTGGTTTTGCTTCGTTGAGTGTTTAGGCCCCGGTTAGTTTTGCTTCGTTGAGTGTTTAGGCTCCAGGGGTTTTTCTTCGTTGAGTGTTTAGGCTCCGATTGGTTTGTTTCATTGAGTGTTTAGGCTCCGGTTGGTTTGCTTCGTTGAGTGTTAAGGCTCCAGTTGGTTTGCTTTGTTGAGTGTTTAGCTCCAGTTGGTTTGCTTCGTTGAGTGTTTAGGCTCCGGTTGGTTTGCTTCGTTGAATGTTTAGGATCCGGTTGGTTTGCTTCGTTGAGTGTTTAGGCTCCGGTGGGTTTGCTTCGTTGAGTTTTTACGCTCCGGTTCGTTTGCTTCGTTGAGTGTTTAGGCTCCAGTTGGCTTGCTTCGTTGAGTGTTTAGGCTCCGGTTGGTTTTGCTTCGTTGAGTGTTTAGGCTCCGGTTGGTTTGATTCGTTGAGTGTTTAGGCTCCGGTTGGTTTGCTTCGTTGAGTGTTTAGGCTCCGGTTGGTTTGCTTTGTTGAGTGTTTAGGCTCTGGTTGTTTGCTTCGTTGAGTGTTTATGCTCCGGTGGGTTTGCTTCGTTGAGTGTTTAGGCTCCGGTTGGTTTGCTTCGTTGAGTGTTTAGGCTCCGGTGGGTTTGCTTCGTTGAGTTTTTACGCTCCGGTTCGTTTGCTTCGTTGAGTGTTTAGGCTCCAGTTGGTTTGCTTCGTTGAGTGTTTAGGCTCCGGTTGGTTTTGCTTCGTTGAGTGTTTAGGCTCCGGTTGGTTTGATTCGTTGAGTGTTTAGGCTCCGGTTGGTTTGCTTCATTGAGTGTTTAGGCTCCGGTTGGTTTGCTTTGTTGAGTGTTTATGCTCTGGTTGTTTGCTTCGTTGAGTGTTTATGCTCCGGTGGGTTTGCTTCGTTGAGTGTTTAGGCTCCGGTTGGTTTGCTTTGTTGAGTGTTTAGGCTCCGGTTGGTTTGCTTCATTGAGTGTTTAGGCTCCGGCTTATTTTCTTCATTGAGTGTTTAAGCTTCAGTGAGTTTGGTTTGTTGAGTGTTTAGGCTCCGATGTTTTGCTTCGTTGAGTGTTTAGGCTCCGGTTGGTTTGCTTCGTTGAGTGTTTAAGCTCCGGTTTGTTTGCTTCGTTGAGTGTTTAGGCTCCGGTTGGTTTGCCTCGTTGAGTGTTTAGGCTCCGATTGGTTTACCTTGTTGAGTGTTTAGGCTCCGGTTGGTTTGCTTCGTTGAGTATTTAGGCTCCGGTGGTTTTGCTTCGTTGAGTGTTTAGGCTCCGGTGGTTTTGCTTCGTTGAGTGTTTAGGCCCCGGTTAGTTTTGATTCGTTGAGTGTTTAGGCTCCAGTGGTTTTACTTCGTTGAGTGTTTAGGCTCCGATTGGTTTGTTTCATTGAGTGCTTAGGCTCCGGTTGGTTTGCTTCGTTGAGTGTTAAGGCTCCAGTTGGTTTGCTTCATTGAGTGTGTAGGCTCCGGTTGGTTTACTTCGTTGAATGTTTAGGCTCCGGTTGGTTTGCTTCGTTGAGTGTTTAGGCTCCGGTGGGTTTGCTTCATTGAGTTTTTACGCTCCGGTTCGTTTGCTTCGTTGAGTGTTTAGGCTCCAGTTGGTTTGCTTCGTTGAGTGTTTAGGCTCCGGTTGGTTTTGCTTTGTTGAGTGTTTAGGCTCCGGTTGGTTTGATTCGTTGAGTGTTTAGGCTCCGGTTGGTTTGCTTCTTTGAGTGTTTAGGCTCCGGTTGGTTTGCTTTGTTGAGTGTTTAGGCTCTGGTTGTTTGCTTCGTTGAGTGTTTATGCTCCGGTGGGTTTGCTTCGTTGAGTGTTTAGGCTCCAGATTGTTTGCTTCGTTGAGTGTTTAGGCTCCGGTGGGTTTGCTTCGTTGAGTTTTTACGCTCCGGTTCGTTTGCTTCGTTGAGTGTTTATGCTCCAGTTGGTTTGCTTCGTTGAGTGTTTAGGCTCTGGTTGGTTTTGCTTCGTTGAGTGTTTAGGCTCCGGTTGGTTTGATTCGTTGAGTGTTTAGGCTCCGGTTGGTTTGCTTCGTTGAGTGTTTAGGCTCCGGTTGGTTTGCTTTGTTGAGTGTTTATGCTCTGGTTGTTTGCTTCGTTGAGTGTTTATGCTCCGGTGGGTTTGCTTCGTTGAGTGTTTAGGCTCCGGTTGGTTTGCTTTGTTGAGTGTTTAGGCTCCGGTTGGTTTGCTTCGTTGAGTGTTTAGGCTCCGGCTTATTTTCTTCATTGAGTGTTTAAGCTTCAGTGAGTTTGGTTTGTTGAGTGTTTAGGCTCCGATGTTTTGCTTCGTTGAGTGTTTAGGCTCCGGTTGGTTTGCTTCGTTGAGTGTTTAAGCTCCGGTTTGTTTGCTTCGTTGAGTGTTTAGGCTCCGGTTGGTTTGCCTCGTTGAGTGTTTAGGCTCCGATTGGTTTACCCTACAGTGGTTTTACTTCGTTGAGTGTTTAGGCTCCGATTGGTTTGTTTCATTGAGTGCTTAGGCTCCGGTTGGTTTGCTTCGTTGAGTGTTAAGGCTCCAGTTGGTTTGCTTCATTGAGTGTGTAGGCTCCGGTTGGTTTGCTTCGTTGAATGTTTAGGATCCGGTTGGTTTTCTTCGTTGGGTGTTTAGGCTCCGGTGGGTTTGCTTCGTTGAGTTTTTACGCTTCGATTCGTTTGCTTCGTTGAGTGTTTAGGCTCCAGTTGGTTTGCTTCGTTGAGTGTTTAGGCTCCGGTTGGTTTTGCTTCGTTGAGTGTTTAGGCTCCGGTTGGTTTGATTCGTTGAGTGTTTAGGCTCCGGTTGGTTTGCTTCGTTGAGTGTTTACGCTCCGGTTGGTTTGCTTTGTTGAGTGTTTAGGCTCTGGTTGTTTGCTTCGTTGAGTGTTTATGCTCCGGTGGGTTTGCTTCGTTGAGTGTTTAGGCTCCGGTTGGTTTGCTTAGTTGAGTGTTTCGGCTCCGGTTGGTTTGCTTCGTTGAGTGTTTAGGCTTCGGTGGATTTGCTTCGCTGAGTGTTTATGCTCCGGTGGGTTTGCTTCGTTGAGTGTTTAGGCTCCAGTTTGTTTGCTTCGTTGAGTGTTTAGGCTCCGGTGGGTTTGCTTCGTTGAGTTTTTACGCTCCGGTTCGTTTGCTTCGTTGAGTGTTTAGGCTCCAGTTGGTTTGCTTCGTTGAGTGTTTAGGCTCTGGTTGGTTTTGCTTCGTTGAGTGTTTAGGCTCCGGTTGGTTTGATTCGTTGAGTGTTTAGGCTCCGGTTGGTTTGCTTCGTTGAGTGTTTAGGCTCCGGTTGGTTTGCTTTGTTGAGTGTTTATGCTCTGGTTGTTTGCTTCGTTGAGTGTTTATGCTCCGGTGGGTTTGCTTCGTTGAGTGTTTAGGCTCCGGTTGGTTTGCTTTGTTGAGTGTTTAGGCTCCGGTTGGTTTGCTTCGTTGAGTGTTTAGGCTCCGGCTTATTTTCTTTATTGAGTGTTTAAGCTTCGGTGAGTTTGGTTTGTTGAATGTTTAGGCTCCGATGTTTTGCTTCGTTGAGTGTTTAGGCTCCGGTTGGTTTGCTTCGTTGAGTGTTTAAGCTCCGGTTTGTTTGCTTCGTTGAGTGTTTAGGCTCCGGTTGGTTTGCCTCGTTGAGTGTTTAGGCTCCGATTGGTTTACCTCGTTGAGTGTTTAGGCTCCGGTTGGTTTGCTTCGTTGAGTATTTAGGCTCCGGTGGTTTTGCTTCGTTGAGTGTTTAGGCTCCGGTGGTTTTGCTTCGTTGAGTGTTTAGGCCCCGGTTAGTTTTGATTCGTTGAGTGTTTAGGCTCCAGTGGTTTTACTTCGTTGAGTGTTTAGGCTCCGATTGGTTTGTTTCATTGAGTGCTTAGGCTCCGGTTGGTTTGCTTCGTTGAGTGTTAAGGCTCCAGTTGGTTTGCTTCATTGAGTGTGTAGGCTCCGGTTGGTTTGCTTCGTTGAATGTTTAGGATCCGGTTGGTTTGCTTCGTTGAGTGTTTAGGCTCCGGTGGGTTTGCTTCGTTGAGTTTTTACGCTCCGATTCGTTTGCTTCGTTGAGTGTTTATGCTCCAGTTGGTTTGCTTCGTTGAGTGTTTAGGCTCCGGTTGGTTTGTTTCATTGAGTGCTTAGGCTCCGGTTGGTTTGCTTCGTTGAGTGTTAAGGCTCCAGTTGGTTTGCTTCATTGAGTGTGTAGGCTCCGGTTGGTTTGCTTCGTTGAATGTTTAGGATCCGGTTGGTTTGCTTCGTTGGGTGTTTAGGCTCCGGTGGGTTTGCTTCGTTGAGTTTTTACGCTTCGATTCGTTTGCTTCGTTGAGTGTTTAGGCTCCAGTTGGTTTGCTTCGTTGAGTGTTTAGGCTCCGGTTGGTTTTGCTTCGTTGAGTGTTTAGGCTCCGGTTGGTTTGATTCGTTGAGTGTTTAGGCTCCGGTTGGTTTGCTTCGTTGAGTGTTTACGCTCCGGTTGGTTTGCTTTGTTGAGTGTTTAGGCTCTGGTTGTTTGCTTCGTTGAGTGTTTATGCTCCGGTGGGTTTGCTTCGTTGAGTGTTTAGGCTCCGGTTGGTTTGCTTAGTTGAGTGTTTCGGCTCCGGTTGGTTTGCTTCGTTGAGTGTTTAGGCTTCGGTGGATTTGCTTCGCTGAGTGTTTATGCTCCGGTGGGTTTGCTTCGTTGAGTGTTTAGGCTCCAGTTTGTTTGCTTCGTTGAGTGTTTAGGCTCCGGTGGGTTTGCTTCGTTGAGTTTTTACGCTCCGGTTCGTTTGCTTCGTTGAGTGTTTAGGCTCCAGTTGGTTTGCTTCGTTGAGTGTTTAGGCTCTGGTTGGTTTTGCTTCGTTGAGTGTTTAGGCTCCGGTTGGTTTGATTCGTTGAGTGTTTAGGCTCCGGTTGGTTTGCTTCGTTGAGTGTTTAGGCTCCGGTTGGTTTGCTTTGTTGAGTGTTTATGCTCTGGTTGTTTGCTTCGTTGAGTGTTTATGCTCCGGTGGGTTTGCTTCGTTGAGTGTTTAGGCTCCGGTTGGTTTGCTTTGTTGAGTGTTTAGGCTCCGGTTGGTTTGCTTCGTTGAGTGTTTAGGCTCCGGCTTATTTTCTTTATTGAGTGTTTAAGCTTCGGTGAGTTTGGTTTGTTGAGTGTTTAGGCTCCGATGTTTTGCTTCGTTGAGTGTTTAGGCTCCTGTTGGTTTGCTTCGTTGAGTGTTTAAGCTCCGGTTTGTTTGCTTCGTTGAGTGTTTAGGCTCCGGTTGGTTTGCCTCGTTGAGTGTTTAGGCTCCGATTGGTTTACCTCGTTGAGTGTTTAGGCTCCGGTTGGTTTGCTTCGTTGAGTATTTAGGCTCCGGTGGTTTTGCTTCGTTGAGTGTTTAGGCTCCGGTGGTTTTGCTTGGTTGAGTGTTTAGGCCCCGGTTAGTTTTGATTCGTTGAGTGTTTAGGCTCCAGTGGTTTTACTTCGTTGAGTGTTTAGGCTCCGATTGGTTTGTTTCATTGAGTGCTTAGGCTCCGGTTGGTTTGCTTCGTTGAGTGTTAAGGCTCCAGTTGGTTTGCTTCATTGAGTGTGTAGGCTCCGGTTGGTTTGCTTCGTTGAATGTTTAGGATCCGGTTGGTTTGCTTCGTTGAGTGTTTAGGCTCCGGTGGGTTTGCTTCGTTGAGTTTTTACGCTCCGATTCGTTTGCTTCGTTGAGTGTTTAGGCTCCAGTTGGTTTGCTTCGTTGAGTGTTTAGGCTCCGGTTGGTTTTGCTTCGTTGAGTGTTTAGGCTCCGGTTGGTTTGATTCGTTGAGTGTTTAGGCTCCGGTTGGTTTGCTTCGTTGAGTGTTTATGCTCCGGTTGGTTTGCTTTGTTGAGTGTTTAGGCTCTGGTTGTTTGCTTCGTTGAGTGTTTATGCTCCGGTGGGTTTGCTTCGTTGAGTTTTTAGGCTCCGGTTGGTTTGCTTAGTTGAGTGTTTCGGCTCCGGTTGGTTTGCTTCGTTGAGTGTTTAGGCTTCGGTGGATTTGCTTCGCTGAGTGTTTATGCTCCGGTGGGTTTGCTTCGTTGAGTGTTTAGGCTCCGGTTGGTTTGCTTCGTTGAGTGCTTAGGCTCCGGTAGGTTTGTTTCATTGAGTGTTTAGGCTCCGGTGGGTTTGCTTCATTGAGTGTTTAGGCTCCGATTGGTTTGCCTCGTTGAGTGTTTAGGCTCCGGTTGGTTTGCCTCGTTTAGTGTTTAGGCTCCGGTTGGTTTGCTTCCTTGAGTGCAGAGGCTCCGGTTGGTTTGTATCGTTGTGTGTTTAGGCTCCAGTGGTTTTGCTTCGTTTGGTGTTTCGGCTCCGGTTGGTTTGCTTCGTTGAGGGTTTAGGCTCCGGTTGGTTTACTTCGTTGAGTGTTTAGGCTCCGGTTGGTTTGCTTCGTTGAGTGTTTAGGCTCCGGTTGGTTTGCTTCTTTGAGTGTTTAGACTCCGGGTGGTTTGCTGCATTGAGTGTTTAGGCTCCGGTTGGTTTGCTTCTTTGAGTGTTTAGGCTCCGGTTGGTTTGCTTCGTTGAGTGTTTAGGCTCCGGCTTGTTTTCTTCGTTGAGTATTTAAGCTTCGGTGAGTTTGGTTTGTTGAGTGTTTAGGCTCCGGATGTTTTGCTTCGTTGAGTGTTTAGGCTCCGGTTGGTTTGCTTCGTTGAGTGTTTAAGCTCCGGTTTATTTGCTTCGTTGAGTGTTTAGGCTCCGGTTGGTTTGCCTCGTTGAGTGTTTAGGCTCCGGTTGGTTTGCTTCGTTGAGTATTTAGGCTCCGGTGGTTTTGCTTCGTTGAGTGTTTAGGCTCCGGTGGTTTTGCTTCGTTGAGTGTTTAGGCTCCGGTGGTTTTGCTTCGTTGAGTGTTTAGGCCCCGGTTAGTTTTGCTTCATTGGGTGTTTAGGCTCCAGTGGTTTTGCTACGTTGAGTGTTTAGGCTCCGATTGGTTTGTTTTATTGAGTGTTTAGGCTCCGGTTGGTTTGCTTCGTTGAGTGTTAAGGCTCTAGTTGGTCTGCTTCGTTGAGTGTTTAGGCTCCGTTTGGTTTGCTTCGTTGAATGTTTAGGCTCCGGTTGGTTTGCTTCGTTGAGTGTTTAGGCTCCGGTGGGTTTGCTTCGTTGAGTTTTTACGCTCCGGTTCGTTTGCTTCGTTGAGTGTTTAGGCTCCAGTTGGTTTGCTTCGTTGAGTGTTTAGGCTCCGGTTGGTTTTGCTTCGTTGAGTGTTTAGGCTCCGGTTGGTTTGATTCGTTGAGTGTTTAGGCTCCGGTTGGTTTGCTTCGTTGAGTGTTTAGGCTCCGGTTGGTTTGCTTTGTTGAGTGTTTAGGCTCTGGTTGTTTGCTTCGTTGAGTGTTTATGCTCCGGCGGGTTTGCTTCGTTGAGTGTTTAGGCTCCGGTTGGTTTGCTTCGTTGAGTGTTTAGGCTCCGGTGGGTTTGCTTCGTTGAGTTTTCACGCTCCGGTTCGTTTGCTTCGTTGAGTGTTTAGGCTCCAGTTGGTTTGCTTCGTTGAGTGTTTAGGCTCCGGTTGGTTTTGCTTCGTTGAGTGTTTAGGCTCCGGTTGGTTTGATTCGTTGAGTGTTTAGGCTCCGGTTGGTTTGCTTCGTTGAGTGTTTAGGCTCCGGTTGGTTTCCTTTGTTGAGTGTTTATGCTCTGGTTGTTTGCTTCGTTGAGTGTTTATGCTCCGGTGGGTTTGCTTCATTGAGTGTTTAGGCTCCGGTTGGTTTGCTTTGTTGAGTGTTTAGGCTCCGGTTGGTTTGCTTCGTTGAGTGTTTAGGCTCCGGCTTATTTTCTTCATTGAGTGTTTAAGCTTCAGTGAGTTTGGTTTGTTGAGTGTTTAGGCTCCGATGTTTTGCTTCGTTGAGTGTTTAGGCTCCGGTTGGTTTGCTTCGTTGAGTGTTTAAGCTCCGGTTTGTTTGCTTCGTTGAGTGTTTAGGCTCCGGTTGGTTTGCCTCGTTGAGTGTTTAGGCTCCGATTGGTTTACCTCGTTGAGTGTTTAGGCTCCGGTTGGTTTGCTTCGTTGAGTATTTAGGCTCCGGTGGTTTTGCTTCGTTGAGTGTTTAGGCTCCGGTGGTTTTGCTTCGTTGAGTGTTTAGGCCCCGGTTAGTTTTGATTCGTTGAGTGTTTAGGCTCCAGTGGTTTTACTTCGTTGAGTGTTTAGGCTCCGATTGGTTTGTTTCATTGAGTGCTTAGGCTCCGGTTGGTTTGCTTCGTTGAGTGTTAAGGCTCCAGTTGGTTTGCTTCATTGAGTGTGTAGGATCCGGTTGGTTTGCTTCGTTGAATGTTTAGGATCCGGTTGGTTTGCTTCGTTGAGTGTTTAGGCTCCGATGGGTTTGCTTCGTTGAGTTTTTACGCTCCGGTTCATTTGCTTCGTTGAGTGTTTAGGCTCCAGTTGGTTTGCTTCGTTGAGTGTTTAGGCTCCGGTTGGTTTTGCTTCGTTGAGTGTTTAGGCTCCGGTTGGTTTGATTCGTTGAGTGTTTAGGCTCCGGTTGGTTTGCTTCGTTGAGTGTTTAGGCTCTGGTTGTTTGCTTCGTTGAGTGTTTATGCTCCGGTGGGTTTGCTTCGTTGAGTGTTTAGGCTCCGGTTGGCTTGCTTAGTTGAGTGTTTCAGCTCCGGTTGGTTTGCTTCGTTGAGTGTTTAGGCTTCGGTGGATTTGCTTCGCTGAGTGTTTATGCTCCGGTGGGTTTGCTTCGTTGAGTGTTTAGGCTCCGGTTGGTTTCCTTCGTTGAGTGCTTAGGCTCCGGTATGTATGTTTCGTTGAGTGTTTAGGCTCCGGTGGGTTTGCTTCATTGAGTGTTTAGGCTCCGATTGGTTTGCCTCGTTGAGTGTTTAGGCTCCGGTTGGTTTGCCTCGTTTAGTGTTTAGGCTCCGGTTGGTTTGCTTCCTTGAGTGCAGAGGCTCCGGTTGGTTTGTTTCGTTGTGTGTTTAGGCTCCAGTGGTTTTGCTTCGTTTGGTGTTTCGGCTCCGGTTGGTTTGCTTCGTTGAGGGTTTAGGCTCCGGTTGGTTTACTTCGTTGAGTGTTTAGGCTCCGGTTGGTTTGCTTCTTTGAGTGTTTAGACTCCGGGTGGTTTGCTGCATTGAGTGTTTAGGCTCCGGGTGGTTTGCTTCATTGAATATTTAGGCTCCGGTTGGCTTGCTTCATTGAGTGTTTAGGCTCCGGTTGGTTTGCTTCGTTGAGTGTTTAGGCTCCGGCTTGTTTTCTTCATTGAGTGTTTAAGCTTCGGTGAGTTTGGTTTGTTGAGTGTTTAGGCTCCGAATGTTTTGCTTCGTTGAGTGTTTAGGCTCCGGTTGGTTTGCTTCGTTGAGTGTTTAGGCATCGGTTGGTTTGCCTCGTTGAGTGTTTAGGCTCCGGTTGGTTTGCTTCGTTGAGTATTTAGGCTCCGGTGGTTTTGCTTCGTTGAGTGTTTAGGCTCCGGTGGTTTTGCTTCGTTGAGTGTTTAGGCTCCGGTGGTTTTGCTTCGTTGAGTGTTTAGGCCCCGGTTAGTTTTGCTTCATTGGGTATTTAGGCTCCAGTGGTTTTCCTATGTTGAGTGTTTAGGCTCCGATTGGTTTGTTTTATTGAGTGTTTAGGCTCCGGTTGGTTTGCTTCGTTGAGTGTTAAGGCTCTAGTTGGTCTGCTTCGTTGAGTGTTTAGGCTCCGTTTGGTTTGCTTCGTTGAATGTTTAGGCTCCGGTTGGTTTGCTTCGTTGAGTGTTTAGGCTCCGGTGGGTTTGCTTCGTTGAGTTTTTACGCTCCGGTTCGTTTGCTTCGTTGAGTGTTTAGGCTCCAGTTGGTTTGCTTCGTTGAGTGTTTAGGCTCCGGTTGGTTTTTCTTCGTTGAATGTTTAGGCTCCGGTTGGTTTGATATGTTGAGTGTTTAGGCTCCGGTTGGTTTGCTTCGATGAGTGTTTAGGCTCCGGTTGGTTTGCTTTGTTGAGTGTTTAGGCTCGGGTTGTTGGCTTCGTTGAGTGTTTATGCTCCGGCAGGTTTGCTTCGTTGAGTGTTTAGGCTCCGGTTGGTTTGATTCGTTGAGTGTTTCGGCTCCGGGTGGTTTGCTTCGTTGAGTGTTTAGGCTTCGGTGGATTTGCTTCGTTGAGTGTTTATGTTCCGGTGGGTTTGCTTCGTTGAGTGTTTAGGCTCCGGTTGGTTTCCTTCGTTGAGTGCTTATGATCCGGCAGGTTTGTTTCGTTGAGTGTTTAGGCTCCGGTTGATTTGCTTCGTTGAGTGTTTCGGCTCCGGTTGGTTTGCTTCATTGAGTGTTTAGGCTTCGGTGGATTTGCTTCATTGAGTGTTTATGCTCCGGTGGGTTTGCTTCGTTGAGTGTTTAGGCTCCGGTTGGTTTGCTTCGTTTAGTGTTTATGCTCCGGTGGTTTTGCATTGTTGAGTGCTTAGGCTCAGGTAGGTTTGTTTCGTTGAGTGTTTAGGCTCTGGTGGGTTTGCTTCATTGACTCTTTAGGCTCTGATTGGTTTGCCTCGTTGAGTGTTTAGGCTCCGGTTGGTTTGCTTCGTTGAGTGTTAAGGCTCCAGTTGGTTTACTTTGTTGAGTGTTTAGGCTCTGTTTGGTTTGCTTCGTTGAGTGTTTAGGCTCTGGTTGGTTTGCTTCGTTGAATGTTTAGGCTCCGGTTCGTTTGCTTCGTTGAGTGTTTAGGCTCCGGTGGGATTGCTTCGTTGAGTG
Organism: Lathyrus sativus; assembly: GCA_963859935.3. NCBI lineage: Eukaryota > Viridiplantae > Streptophyta > Magnoliopsida > Fabales > Fabaceae > Lathyrus > Lathyrus sativus. The sequence goes on along the minus strand of OZ012740.1, from coordinate 316,006,983 downwards.
TTTCGGCTCCGGTTGGTTTGCTTCGTTGACTGTTTAGGCTCTGGTTGGTTTTGCTTCCTTGAGTGTTTAGGCTCTGGTTGGTTTGATTCGTTGATTGTTTAGGCTCAGGTTGGTTTGCTTCGTTGATGGTTTAGGCTCCGGTTGGTTTGCTTTGTTGAGTGTTTAGCCTCTGGTTGGTTTGTTCGTTGAGTGTTTATGCTCTGGTGGGTTTGCTTCGTTGAGTGATTAGGCTTCGGTTGGTTTGCTTCGTTGAGTGTTTCGGCTCCGGTTGGTTTGCTTCGTTGAGTGTTTAGGCTTCGGTGGATTTGCTTCGTTGAGTGTTTATGCTCCGGTGGGTTTGCATCGTTGAGTATTTAGGCTCAGGTGGGTTTGCTTCGTTGAGTGTTTTGGCTCTGGTTGGTTTGCTTTGTTGCGTGTTTAGGCTCCGGTTGGTTTGCTTCGTTGAGTGCTTAGGCTCAAGTAGGTTTGTTTCGTTGAGTGTTTAGGCTCCGGCGGGTTTGCTTCATTGAGTGTTTAGGCTCTGATTGGTTTGCCTCGTTGAGTGTTTAGGCTCCGGTTGGTTTGCCTCGTTGAGTGTTTAGGCTCTGGTTGGTTTGCTTCGTTGAGTGTTTAGGCTTTGTGGGTTTGGTTCGTTTAGTGTTTAGGCTCCGGTTGGTTTGCTTCCTTGAGTGTTGAGGCTCCGGTTGGGTTGTTTCGTTGAGTGTTTAGGCTCCGGTGGTTTTGCTTCGTTGAGTGTTTAGGCTCCGGTGGTTTTGCATTGTTGAATGTTTAGGCTCTGGTTGGTTTGATTCGTTGAGTGTTTATGCTCAGGTGGATTTGCTTCGTTGAGTTTTTAGGCTCCGGTTGGTTTTCTTCGTTGAGTGTTTCGGCTCCGGTTGGTTTGCTTCGTTGAGTGTTTAGCCTTCGGTGGATTTGCTTCATTGAGTGTTTATGCTCCGGTGGGTTTGCTTCGTTGAGTGTTTTGGCTCCGGTTGGTTTGCTTCGTTGAATGCTTAGGCTCCGTTAGGTTTGCTTCGTTGAGTGTTTAGTCTCCGGTGGGGTTGCTTCGTTGAGTGTTTAGGCTTCGGTGGATTTGCTTCATTGAGTGTTTATGCTCCGGTGGGTTTGCTTCGTTGAGTGTTTAGGCTCCGGTTGGTTTGCTTCGTTGAGTGTTTTGGCTCCGGTGGTTTTGCATCGTTGAGTGCTTAGGCTCAGGTAGGTTTGTTTCGTTGAGTGTTTAGGCTCTGGTGGGTTTGCTTCATTGAGTGTTTAGGCTCTGATTGGTTTGCCTTGTTGAGTGTTTAGGCACCAGTTGGTTTGCTTCGTTGAGTGTTAAGGCTCCAGTTGGTTTACTTCGTTGAGTGTTTAGGCTCCGATTAGTTTGCTTCGTTGAGTATTTAGGCTCCGGTTGGTTTGCTTCGTTGAATGTTTAGGCTCCGGTTGGTTTGCTTCGTTGAGTGTTTAAGCTCCGGTGGGATTGCTTCGTTGAGTGTTTAGGCTCCAGTTGGTTTGCTTCGTTGAGTGTTTAGGCTCTGGTTGGTTTTGATTCGTTGAGTGTTTAGGCTCCGGTTGGTTTGATTCGTTGATTATTTAGGCTCAGGTTGGTTTGCTTCGTTGATGGTTTAGGCTCCGGTTGGTTTGCTTTGTTGAGTGTTTAGGCTCTGGTTGGTTTGTTCGTTGAGTGTTTATGCTCCGGTGGGTTGGCTTCGTTGAGTGATTAGGCTCCGGTTGGTTTGCTTCGTTGAGTGTTTCGGCTCCGGTTGGTTTGCTTCGTTGAGTGTTAAGGCTCTAGTTGGTCTGCTTCGTTGAGTGTTTAGGCTCCGTTTGGTTTGCTTCGTTGAATGTTTAGGCTCCGGTTGGTTTGCTTCGTTGAGTGTTTAGGCTCCGGTGGGTTTGCTTCGTTGAGTTTTTACGCTCCGGTTCGTTTGCTTCGTTGAGTGTTTAGGCTCCAGTTGGTTTGCTTCGTTGAGTGTTTAGGCTCCGGTTGGTTTTGCTTCGTTGAGTGTTTAGGCTCCGGTTGGTTTGATTCGTTGAGTGTTTAGGCTCCGGTTGGTTTGCTTCGTTGAGTGTTTAGGCTCCGGTTGGTTTGCTTTGTTGAGTGTTTAGGCTCTGGTTGTTTGCTTCGTTGAGTGTTTATGCTCCGGCGGGTTTGCTTCGTTGAGTGTTTAGGCTCCGGTTGGTTTGCTTCGTTGAGTGTTTAGGCTCCGGTGGGTTTGCTTCGTTGAGTTTTCACGCTCCGGTTCGTTTGCTTCGTTGAGTGTTTAGGCTCCAGTTGGTTTGCTTCGTTGAGTGTTTAGGCTCCGGTTGGTTTTGCTTCGTTGAGTGTTTGGGCTCCGGTTGGTTTGATTCGTTGAGTGTTTAGGCTCCGGTTGGTTTGCTTCGTTGAGTGTTTAGGCTCCGGTTGGTTTCCTTTGTTGAGTGTTTATGCTCTGGTTGTTTGCTTCGTTGAGTGTTTATGCTCCGGTGGGTTTGCTTCATTGAGTGTTTAGGCTCCGGTTGGTTTGCTTTGTTGAGTGTTTAGGCTCCGGTTGGTTTGCTTCGTTGAGTGTTTAGGCTCCGGCTTATTTTCTTCATTGAGTGTTTAAGCTTCAGTGAGTTTGGTTTGTTGAGTGTTTAGGCTCCGATGTTTTGCTTCGTTGAGTGTTTAGGCTCCGGTTGGTTTGCTTCGTTGAGTGTTTAAGCTCCGGTTTGTTTGCTTCGTTGAGTGTTTAGGCTCCGGTTGGTTTGCCTCGTTGAGTGTTTAGGCTCCGATTGGTTTACCTCGTTGAGTGTTTAGGCTCCGGTTGGTTTGCTTCGTTGAGTATTTAGGCTCCGGTGGTTTTGCTTCGTTGAGTGTTTAGGCTCCGGTGGTTTTGCTTCGTTGAGTGTTTAGGCCCCAGTTAGTTTTGATTCGTTGAGTGTTTAGGCTCCAGTGGTTTTACTTCGTTGAGTGTTTAGGCTCCGATTGGTTTGTTTCATTGAGTGCTTAGGCTCCGGTTGGTTTGCTTCGTTGAGTGTTAAGGCTCCAGTTGGTTTGCTTCATTGAGTGTGTAGGATCCGGTTGGTTTGCTTCGTTGAATGTTTAGGATCCGGTTGGTTTGCTTCGTTGAGTGTTTAGGCTCCGGTGGGTTTGCTTCGTTGAGTTTTTACGCTCCGGTTCATTTGCTTCGTTGAGTTTTTAGGCTTCAGTTGGTTTGCTTCGTTGAGTGTTTAGGCTCCGGTTGGTTTTGCTTCGTTGAGTGTTTAGGCTCCGGTTGGTTTGATTCGTTGAATGTTTAGGCTCCGGTTGGTTTGCTTCGTTGAGTGTTTAGGCTCTGGTTGTTTGCTTCGTTGAGTGTTTATGCTCCGGTGGGTTTGCTTCGTTGAGTGTTTAGGCTCCGGTTGGTTTGCTTAGTTGAGTGTTTCAGCTCCGGTTGGTTTGCTTCGTTGAGTGTTTAGGCTTCGGTGGATTTGCTTCGCTGAGTGTTTATGCTCCGGTGGGTTTGCTTCGTTGAGTGTTTAGGCTCCGGTTGGTTTCCTTCGTTGAGTGCTTAGGCTCCGGTATGTATGTTTCGTTGAGTGTTTAGGCTCCGGTGGGTTTGCTTCATTGAGTGTTTAGGCTCCGATTGGTTTGCCTCGTTGAGTGTTTAGGCTCCGGTTGGTTTGCCTCATTTAGTGTTTAGGCTCCGGTTGGTTTGCTTCCTTGAGTGCAGAGGCTCCGGTTGGTTTGTTTCGTTGTGTGTTTAGGCTCCAGTGGTTTTGCTTCGTTTGGTGTTTCGGCTCCGGTTGGTTTGCTTCGTTGAGGGTTTAGGCTCCGGTTGGTTTACTTCGTTGAGTGTTTAGACTCCGGTTGGTTTGCTTCTTTGAGTGTTTAGACTCCGGGTGGTTTGCTGCATTGAGTGTTTAGGCTCCGGGTGGTTTGCTTCATTGAATATTTAGGCTCCGGTTGGCTTGCTTCATTGAGTGTTTAGGCTCCGGTTGGTTTGCTTCGTTGAGTGTTTAGGCTCCGGCTTGTTTTCTTCATTGAGTGTTTAAGCTTCGGTGAGTTTGGTTTGTTGAGTGTTTAGGCTCCGAATGTTTTGCTTCGTTGAGTGTTTAGGCTCCGGTTGGTTTGCTTCGTTGAGTGTTTAAGCTCCGGTTTGTTTGCTTCGTTGAGTGTTTAGGCTCCGGTTGGTTTGCCTCGTTGAGTGTTTAGGCTCCGGTTGGTTTGCTTCGTTGAGTATTTAGGCTCCGGTGGTTTTGCTTCGTTGAGTGTTTAGGCTCCGGTGGTTTTGCTTCGTTGAGTGTTTAGGCTCCGGTGGTTTTGCTTCGTTGAGTGTTTAGGCCCCGGTTAGTTTTGCTTCATTGGGTATTTAGGCTCTAGTGGTTTTCCTATGTTGAGTGTTTAGGCTCCGATTGGTTTGTTTTATTGAGTGTTTAGGCTCCGGTTGGTTTGCTTCGTTGAGTGTTAAGGCTCTAGTTGGTCTGCTTCGTTGAGTGTTTAGGCTCCGTTTGGTTTGCTTCGTTGAATGTTTAGGCTCCGGTTGGTTTGCTTCGTTGAGTGTTTAGGCTCCGGTGGGTTTGCTTCGTTGAGTTTTTACGCTCCGGTTCGTTTGCTTCGTTGAGTGTTTAGGCTCCAGTTGGTTTGCTTCGTTGAGTGTTTAGGCTCCGGTTGGTTTTTCTTCGTTGAATGTTTAGGCTCCGGTTGGTTTGATATGTTGAGTGTTTAGGCTCCGGTTGGTTTGCTTCGTTGAGTGTTTAGGCTCCGGTTGGTTTGCTTTGTTGAGTGTTTAGGCTCGGGTTGTTGGCTTCGTTGAGTGTTTATGCTCCGGCAGGTTTGCTTCGTTGAGTGTTTAGGCTCCGGTTGGTTTGATTCGTTGAGTGTTTCGGCTCCGGGTGGTTTGCTTCGTTGAGTGTTTAGGCTTCGGTGGATTTGCTTCGTTGAGTGTTTATGTTTCGGTGGGTTTGCTTCGTTGAGTGTTTAGGCTCCGGTTGGTTTCCTTCGTTGAGTGCTTAGGATCCGGCAGGTTTGTTTCGTTGAGTGTTTAGGCTCCGGTTGATTTGCTTCGTTGAGTGTTTCGGCTCCGGTTGGTTTGCTTCATTGAGTGTTTAGGCTTCGGTGGATTTGCTTCATTGAGTGTTTATGCTCCGGTGGGTTTGCTTCGTTGAGTGTTTAGGCTCCGGTTGGTTTGCTTCGTTGAGTGTTTATGCTCCGGTGGTTTTGCATTGTTGAGTGCTTAGGCTCAGGTAGGTTTGTTTCGTTGAGTGTTTAGGCTCTGGTGGGTTTGCTTCATTGAGTCTTTAGGCTCTGATTGGTTTGCCTCGTTGAGTGTTTAGGCTCCGGTTGGTTTGCTTCGTTGAGTGTTAAGGCTCCAGTTGGTTTACTTTGTTGAGTGTTTAGGCTCTGTTTGGTTTGCTTCATTGAGTGTTTAGGCTCTGGTTGGTTTGCTTCGTTGAATGTTTAGGCTCCGGTTCGTTTGCTTCGTTGAGTGTTTAGGCTCCGGTGGGATTGCTTCGTTGAGTGTTTCGGCTCCGGTTGGTTTGCTTCGTTGACTGTTTAGGCTCTGGTTGGTTTTGCTTCCTTGAGTGTTTAGGCTCTGGTTGGTTTGATTCGTTGATTGTTTAGGCTCAGGTTGGTTTGCTTCGTTGATGGTTTAGGCTCCGGTTGGTTTGCTTTGTTGAGTGTTTAGCCTCTGGTTGGTTTGTTCGTTGAGTGTTTATGCTCTGGTGGGTTTGCTTCGTTGAGTGATTAGGCTTCGGTTGGTTTGCTTCGTTGAGTGTTTCGGCTCCGGTTGGTTTGCTTCGTTGAGTGTTTAGGCTTCGGTGGATTTGCTTCGTTGAGTGTTTATGCTCCGGTGGGTTTGCATCGTTGAGTATTTAGGCTCAGGTGGGTTTGCTTCGTTGAGTGTTTTGGCTCTGGTTGGTTTGCTTTGTTGCGTGTTTAGGCTCCGGTTGGTTTGCTTCGTTGAGTGCTTAGGCTCAAGTAGGTTTGTTTCGTTGAGTGTTTAGGCTCCGGCGGGTTTGCTTCATTGAGTGTTTAGGCTCTGATTGGTTTGCCTCGTTGAGTGTTTAGGCTCCGGTTGGTTTGCCTCGTTGAGTGTTTAGGCTCTGGTTGGTTTGCTTCGTTGAGTGTTTAGGCTTTGTGGGTTTGGTTCGTTTAGTGTTTAGGCTCCGGTTGGTTTGCTTCCTTGAGTGTTGAGGCTCCGGTTGGGTTGTTTCGTTGAGTGTTTAGGCTCCGGTGGTTTTGCTTCGTTGAGTGTTTAGGCTCCGGTGGTTTTGCATTGTTGAATGTTTAGGCTCTGGTTGGTTTGATTCGTTGAGTGTTTATGCTCAGGTGGATTTGCTTCGTTGAGTTTTTAGGCTCCGGTTGGTTTGCTTCGTTGAGTGTTTCGGCTCCGGTTGGTTTGCTTCGTTGAGTGTTTAGCCTTCGGTGGATTTGCTTCATTGAGTGTTTATGCTCCGGTGGGTTTGCTTCGTTGAGTGTTTTGGCTCCGGTTGGTTTGCTTCGTTGAATGCTTAGGCTCCGTTAGGTTTGCTTCGTTGAGTGTTTAGTCTCCGGTGGGGTTGCTTCGTTGAGTGTTTAGGCTTCGGTGGATTTGCTTCATTGAGTGTTTATGCTCCGGTGGGTTTGCTTCGTTGAGTGTTTAGGCTCCGGTTGGTTTGCTTCGTTGAGTGTTTTGGCTCCGGTGGTTTTGCATCGTTGAGTGCTTAGGCTCAGGTAGGTTTGTTTCGTTGAGTGTTTAGGCTCTGGTGGGTTTGCTTCATTGAGTGTTTAGGCTCTGATTGGTTTGCCTTGTTGAGTGTTTAGGCACCAGTTGGTTTGCTTCGTTGAGTGTTAAGGCTCCAGTTGGTTTACTTCGTTGAGTGTTTAGGCTCCGATTAGTTTGCTTCGTTGAGTATTTAGGCTCCGGTTGGTTTGCTTCGTTGAATGTTTAGGGTCCGGTTGGTTTGCTTCGTTGAGTGTTTAAGCTCCGGTGGGATTGCTTCGTTGAGTGTTTAGGCTCCAGTTGGTTTGCTTCGTTGAGTGTTTAGGCTCTGGTTGGTTTTGATTCGTTGAGTGTTTAGGCTCCGGTTGGTTTGATTCGTTGATTATTTAGGCTCAGGTTGGTTTGCTTCGTTGATGGTTTAGGCTCCGGTTGGTTTGCTTTGTTGAGTGTTTAGGCTCTGGTTGGTTTGTTCGTTGAGTGTTTATGCTCCGGTGGGTTGGCTTCGTTGAGTGATTAGGCTCCGGTTGGTTTGCTTCGTTGAGTGTTTCGGCTCCGGTTGGTTTGCTTCGTTGAGTGTTTAGGCTTCGGTGGATTTGCTTCATTGAGTGTTTATGCTCCGGTGGGTTTGCATCGTTGAGTATTTAGGCTCCGGTTGGTTTGCTTCGTTGAGTGTTTTGGCTCTGGTTGGTTTGCTTTGTTGAGTGTTTAGGCTCCGGTTGGTTTGCTTCGTTGAGTGCTTAGGCTCAAGTAGGTTTGTTTCGTTGAGTGTTTAAGCTCCGGCGGGTTTGCTTCATTGAGTGTTTAGGCTCTGATTGGTTTGCCTCGTTGAGTGTTTAGGCTCCGGTTGGTTTGCCTCGTTGAGTGTTTGGGCTCCGGTTTGTTTGCTTTGTTGAGTGTTTAGGCTTTGGTGGGTTTGGTTCGTTGAGTGTTTAGGCCCCGGTTGGTTTGTTTCCTTAAGTGTTGAGGCTCCGGTTGGTTTGTTTCGTTGAGTGTTTAGGCTCCAGTGGTTTTGCTTCGTTGAGTGTTTAGGCTCCGGTGGTTTTGCATTGTTGAATGTTTAGGCTCTGGTTGGTTTGCTTCGTTGAGTGTTTATGCTCAGGTGGGTTTGCTTTGTTGAGTTTTTAGGCTCCGGTTGTTTTTCTTCGTTGAGTGTTTCGGCTCCGGTTGGTTTGCTTCGTTGAGTGTTTAGGCTTCGGTGGATTTGCTTCATTGAGTTTTTATGCTCCGGTGGGTTTGCTTCGTTGAGTGTTTTGGCTCCGGTTGGTTTGCTTCTTTTAGTGTTTAGGCTCCGGTTGGTTTGCTTCGTTGAGTGGTTAGGCTCCTGTAGGTTTGCTTCGTTGAGTGCTTAGGCTCCGTTAGGTTGGTTTGGTTGAGTGTTTAGGCTCTGGTGGTTTTGTTTCGTTGAGTGTTTAGGCTCCGGTTGGTTTGCTTTGTTGAGTGTTTAGGCTCTGGTTGGTTTGCTTTGTTGAGTGTTTATTCTCCGGTTGGTTTGCTTTGTTGAGTGTTTAGGCTTTGGTGGATTTGGTTCGTTGAGTGTTTAGGCTCCGGTTGGTTTTCTTCATTGAGTGTTTACGCTCCGGTTGGTTTGCTTCGTTGAGTGCTTAGGCTCAGGTTGGTTTGCTTCGTTGAGTGTTTATGCTCAAGTTGGTTTGCTTCCTTTAGTGGTGAGGCTCCGGTTGGTTTATTTTGTTGTGTGTTTAGGCTCCGGTGGTTTTGCTTCGTTGAGTGTTTAGGCTGCGGTTCGTTTGCTTCGTTAAGGGTTTAAGCTCTGGTTGTTTGCTTCATTGAGTGTTTAGGCTCCGGTTGGTTTGCTTCCTTGAGTGTTTAGGCTCCGGTTGGTTTGATTCGTTGATTGTTTAGGCTCAGGTTGGTTTGCTTCGTTGATGGTTTAGGCTCCGGTTGGTTTGCTTTGTTGAGTCTTTAGGCTCTGGTTGGTTTGTTCGTTGAGTGTTTTTGCTCCGATGGGTTTGCTTCGTTGAGTGTTTAGGCTCCGATTGGTTTGCTTCGTTGAGTGTTTCAGCTCTGGTTGGTTTGAATCGTTGAGTGTTTAGGCTTCGGTGGATTTGCTTTGTTGAGTGTTTATGCTCCGGTGGGTTTGCTTCGTTGAGTGTTTAGGCTCCGGTTGGTTTGCTTCGTTGAGTGTTTTGGCTCCGGTTGGTTTGCTTTGTTGAGTGCTTAGGCTCAGGTAAGTTTTTTTCGTTGAGTGTTTAGGCTCCGGTGCGTTTGCTTCATTGAGTGTTTAGGCTCTGATTGGTTTGCCTCGTTGAGTGTTTAGGCTCCGGTTGGTTTGCCTCGTTGAGTGTTTAGGCTCCGATTGGTTTGGTTCTTTGAGTGTTTAGGCTTTGGTGGGTTTGGTTCGTTGAGTGTTTAGGCTCCGGTTGGTTTGCTTCCTTGAATGCTGAGGCTCCGGTTGGTTTGTTTCGTTGAGTGTTTAGGCTCCGGTGGTTTTGCTTCGTTGAGTGCTTAGGCTCCGGTTGGTTTGCTTCGTTGAGTGTTTCGGCTCCGGTTGGTTTGCTTCGTTGAGTGTTTAGGCATCAGTGGATTTGCTTCATTGAGTGTTTATGCTCTGGTGGGTTTGCTTCGTTGAGTGTTTAGGCTCCGGTTGGTTTGCTTTGTTGAGTGTTTAGGCTCCGGTTGGTTTGCTTCGTTAAGTGCTTGGGCTCCGGAAGGTTTGCTTCGTTGAGTGCTTAGCCTCCGTTAGGTTGGTTTCGTTGAGTGTTTAGATTTCGGTGGTTTTGCTTCGTTGAGTGTTTAGGCTCCGGTTGGTTTGCTTCATTGAGGGTTTAGGCTCTGGTTGGTTTGCTTCGTTGAGTGTTTAGGCTCCGGTTGGTTTGCTTCGTTGAGTGTTTAGGCTACGGTTGGTTTGCTTCGTTGAGTGTTTAGGCTCCGGTGGGGTTGCTTCGTTGAGTGTTTAGGCTCCGGTTCGTTTGCTTCGTTGAGTGTTTAGGCTTCGGTGGGTTTGCATTTTTTAGTGTTTATGCTCCGGTGGGTTTGCTTCGTTAAGTGTTTAGGTTCCGGTTGGTTTGCTTCGTTGAGTGTTTAGGCTCCAGTTGGTTTGCTTCGTTGAGTGTTTAGGCTCGGTTGGTTTGCTTCGTTAAGTGCTTGGGCTCCGGAAGGTTTGCTTCGTTGAGTGCTTAGCCTCCGTTAGGTTGGTTTCGTTGAGTGTTTAGATTCCGGTGGTTTTGCTTCGTTGAGTGTTTAGGCTCCGGTTGGTTTGCTTCGTTGAGGGTTTAGGCTCTGGTTGGTTTGCTTCGTTGAGTGTTTAGGCTCCGGTTGGTTTGCTTCGTTGAGTGTTTAGGCTACGGTTGGTTTGCTTCGTTGAGTGTTTAGGCTCCGGTGGGGTTGCTTCGTTGAGTGTTTAGGCTCCGGTTCGTTTGCTTCGTTGAGTGTTTAGGCTTCGGTGGGTTTGCATTTTTTAGTGTTTATGCTCCGGTGGGTTTGCTTCGTTAAGTGTTTATGCTCCGGTTGGTTTGTTTCGTTGAGTGTTTAGGCTCCGGTGGTTTTGCTTCGTTGAGTGCTTAGCCTCCGGTTGGTTTGCTTCGTTGAGTGTTTCGGCTCCGGTTGGTTTGCTTCGTTGAGTGTTTAGGCATCGGTGGATTTGCTTCATTGAGTGTTTATGCTCTGGTGGGTTTGCTTCGTTGAGTGTTTAGGCTCCGGTTGGTTTGCTTTGTTGAGTGTTTAGGCTCCGGTTGGTTTGCTTCGTTAAGTGCTTGGGCTCCGGAAGGTTTGCTTCGTTGAGTGCTTAGCCTACGTTAGGTTGGTTTCATTGAGTGTTTAGATTCCGGTGGTTTTGCTTCGTTGAGTGTTTAGGCTCCGGTTGGTTTGCTTCGTTGAGGGTTTAGGCTCTGGTTGGTTTGCTTCGTTGAGTGTTTAGGCTCCAGTTTGTTTGCATCGTTGAGTGTTTCGGCTCCGGTTGGTTTGCTTCATTGAGTGTTTAGGCTTCGGTGGATTTGCTTCATTGAGTGTTTATGCTCCGGTGGGTTTGCTTCGTTGAGTGTTTAGGCTCCGGTTGGTTTGCTTCGTTGAGTGTTTTGGCTCCGGTGGTTTTGCTTCGTTGAGTGCTTAGGCTCAGATTGGTTTGCCTCGTTGAGTGTTTAGGCTCCGGTTGGTTTGTTTCGTTGAGTGTTAAGGCTCCAGTTGGTTTACTTTGTTGAGTGTTTAGGCTCCGGTTGGTTTGCTTCGTTGAGTGTTTAGGCTCCGGTTGGTTTGCTTCGTTGAATGTTTAGGCTCCGGTTCGTTTGCTTTGTTGAGTGTTTAGGATCCGGTGGGATTGCTTCGTTGAGTGTTTAGGCTCCAGTTGGTTTGCTTTGTTGAGTGTTTCGGCTCCGGTTGGTTTGCTTCGTTGAGTGTTTAGGCTTCGGTGGATTTGCTTCATTGAGTGTTTATGCTCCGGTGGTTTTGCTTCGTTTAGTGTTTTGGCTCCGGTTGGTTTGCTTCGTTGAGTGTTTAGGCTTCGATTGGTTTGCTTCGTTGAGTGGTTAGGCTCCGGTAGGTTGGCTTCGTTGAGTGCTTTGGCTCCGGTTGGTTTGCTTGGTTGAGTGTTTAGGCTCTGGTGGTTTTGCTTCGTTGAGTGTTTAGGCTTCGGTTGGTTTGCTTTGTTGAGTGTTTAGGCTCTGGTTGGTTTGCTTTGTTGAGTGTTTATGCTCCGGTTGGTTTGCTTTGTTGAGTGTTTAGGCTTTGGTGGATTTGGTTCGTTGAGTGTTTAGGCTCCGGTTGGTTTTCTTCATTGAGTGTTTATGCTCCGGTTGGTTTGCTTCGTTGAATGCTTATGCTAAGGTTGGTTTGCTTCGTTGAGTGTTTATGCTCAAGTTGGTTTGCTTCCTTTAGTGGTGAGGCTCCGGTTGGTTTATTTTGTTGTGTGTTTAGGCTCCGGTGGTTTTGCTTCGTTGAGTGTTTAGGCTGCGGTTGGTTTGCTTCGTTAAGGGTTTAAGCTATGGTTGGTTTTCTTCATTGAGTGTTTAGGCTCCGGTTGGTTTGCTTCGTTGAGTGTTTAGGCTCCGGTTGGTTTGCTTCGTTGAGTGTTTAGGCTCCGGTTGGTTTGATTCGTTGATTATTTAGGCTCAGGTTGGTTTGCTTTGTTGAGTGTTTAGGCTTCGGTGGATTTGCTTCATTGAGTGTTTATGCTCCGGTGGTTTTGCTTCGTTTAGTGTTTTGGCTCCGGTTGGTTTGCTTCGTTGAGTGTTTAGGCTTCGGTTGGTTTGCTTCGTTGAGTGGTTAGGCTCCGGTAGGTTGGCTTCGTTGAGTGCTTTGGCTCCGGTTGGTTTGCTTGGTTGAGTGTTTAGGCTCTGGTGGTTTTGCTTCGTTGAGTGTTTAGGCTTCGGTTGGTTTGCTTTGTTGAGTGTTTAGGCTCTGGTTGGTTTGCTTTGTTGAGTGTTTATGCTCCGGTTGGTTTGCTTTGTTGAGTGTTTAGGCTTTGGTGGATTTGGTTCGTTGAGTGTTTAGGCTCCGGTTGGTTTTCTTCATTGAGTGTTTATGCTCCGGTTGGTTTGCTTCGTTGAATGCTTATGCTAAGGTTGGTTTGCTTCGTTGAGTGTTTATGCTCAAGTTGGTTTGCTTCCTTTAGTGGTGAGGCTCCGGTTGGTTTATTTTGTTGTGTGTTTAGGCTCCGGTGGTTTTGCTTCGTTGAGTGTTTAGGCTGCGGTTGGTTTGCTTCGTTAAGGGTTTAAGCTATGGTTGGTTTTCTTCATTGAGTGTTTAGGCTTCGGTTGGTTTGCTTCGTTGAGTGTTTAGGCTCCGGTTGGTTTGCTTCGTTGAGTGTTTAGGCTCCGGTTGGTTTGATTCGTTGATTATTTAGGCTCAGGTTGGTTTGCTTTGTTGATGGTTTAGGCTCCGGTTGGTTTGCTTTGTTGAGTGTTTAGGCTCTGGTTGGTTTGTACGTTAAGTGTTTTTGCTCCGGTGGGTTTGCTTCGTTGAGTGTTTAGGCTCCGGTTGGTTTGCTTCGTTGAGTGTTTCAGCTCTGGTTGGTTTGCATTGTTGAGTGTTTAGGCTTCGGTGGATTTGCTTTGTTGAGTGTTTATGCTCCGGTGGGTTTGCTTCGTTGAGTGTTTAGGCTCCGGTTGGTTTGCTTCGTTGAGTGTTTTGGCTCCGGTTGGTTTGCTTTGTTGAGTGCTTAGGCTCAGGTAAGTTTTTTTCGTTGAGTGTTTTGGCTCCGGTGCGTTTGCTTCATTGAGTGTTTAGGCTCTGATTGGTTTGCCTCGTTGAGTGTTTAGGATCCGGTTGGTTTGCCTCGTTGAGTGTTTAGGCTCCGATTGGTTTGCTTCGTTGAGTGTTTAGGCTTTGGTGGGTTTGGTTCGTTGAGTGTTTAGGCTCCGGTTGGTTTGTTTCCTTGAGTGCTGAGGCTCCGGTTGGTTTGTTTCGTTGAGTGTTTAGGCTCCGGTGGTTTTGCTTCGTTGAGTGCTTAGGCTCCGGTTGGTTTGCTTCGTTGAGTGTTTCAGCTCCGGTTGGTTTGCTTCGTTGAGTGTTTAGGCTTCGGTGGATTTGCTTCATTGAGTGTTTATGCTCCGGTGGATTTGCTTTGTTGAGTGTTTTGGCTCCGGTTGGTTTGCTTTGTTGAGTGTTTAGGCTCCGATTGATTTGCTTCGTTAAGTGCTTGGGCTCCGGAATGTTTGCTTCGTTGAGTGCTTAGCCTCCGTTAGGTTGGTTTCGTTGAGTGTTTAGGTTCCGGTGGTTTTGCTTCGTTGAGTGTTTAGGCTCCGGTTGATTTGCTTTGTTGAGTGTTTAGGCTCTGGTTGGTTTGCTTCGTTGAGTGTTTATGCTCCGGTTGGTTTGCTTTGTTGAGTGTTTAGGCTTTGGCGGGTTTGGTTCGTTGATTGTTTAGGCTACGATTGGTTTGCTTCCTTGAGTGCTGAGGCTCCGGTTGGTTTATTTCATTGTGTGTTTAGGCTCCGGTGGTTTTGCTTCGTTGAGTGTTTAGGCTCCGGTTGGTTTGCTTCGTTGAGGGTTTAGGCTCTGGTTGGTTTGCTTCATTGAGTGTTTAGGCTCCGGTTGGTTTGATTCGTTGAGTGTTTAGGTTACGGTTGGTTTGCTTCGTTGAGTGTTTAGGCTCCGGTGGGGTTGCTTCGTTGAGTGTTTATGCTCCGGTTCGTTTGCTTCGTTGAGTGTTTAGGCTTCGGTGGGTTTGCATTTTTTAGTGTTTATGCTCCGGTGGGTTTGCTTCGTTAAGTGTTTAGGCTCCGGTTGATTTGCTTCGTTGAGTGTTTAGGCTCCAGTTGGTTTGCTTCGTTGAGTGTTTAGGCTCGGGTTGATTTGCTTCGTTGAGTGTTTCGGCTCCGGTTGGTTTGCTTCATTGAGTGTTTAGGCTTCGGTGGATTTGCTTCATTGAGTGTTTATGCTCCGGTGGGTTTGCTTCGTTGAGTGTTTAGGCTCCGGTTGGTTTGCCTTGTTGAGTGTTTTGGCTCCGGTGGTTTTGCTTCGTTGAGTGCTTAGGTCCAGGTAGGTTTGTTTCGTTGAGTGTTTAGGCTCCGGTGGGTTTGCTTCATTGAGTGTTTAGGCTCAGATTGGTTTGCCTCGTTGAGTGTTTAGGCTCCGGTTGGTTTGTTTCGTTGAGTGTTAAGGCTCCAGTTGGTTTACTTCGTTGAGTGTTTAGGCTCTGGTTAGTTTGCTTCGTTGAGTGTTTAGGATCCGGTTGGGTTGCTTCGTTGAATGTTTAGGCTCCGGTTCGTTTGCTTTGTTGAGTGTTTAGGCTCCGGTGGGATTGCTTCGTTGAGTGTTTAGGCTCCAGTTGGTTTGCTTCGTTGAGTGTTTAGGCTCTGGTTGGTTTTGCTTCGTTGAGTGTTTAGGCTCCGGTTGGTTTGATTCGTTGATTGTTTAGGCTCAGGTTGGTTTGCTTCGTTGATGGTTTAGGCTCCGGTTGGTTTGCTTTGTTGAGTGTTTAGGCTCTGGTTGGTTTGTTCGTTGAGTGTTTATGCTCCGGTGGGTTTGCTTCGTTGATTGTTTAGGCTCCGGTTGGTTTGCTTCGTTGAGTGTTTCGGCTCCGGTTGGTTTGCTTCGTTGAGTGTTTAGGCTTCGGTGGATTTGCTTCGTTGAGTGTTTATGCTCCGGTGGGTTTGCATCGTTGGGTATTTAGGCTCCGGTTGGTTTGCTTCGTTGAGTGTTTTGGCTCTGGTTGGTTTGCTTTGTTGAGTGTTTAGGCTCCGGTTGGTTTGCTTCGTTGAGTGCTTAGGCTCAAGTAGGTTTGTTTCGTTGAGTGTTTAGGCTCCGGCAGGTTTGCTTCATTGAGTGTTTAGGCTCTGATTGGTTTGCCTCGTTGAGTGTTTAGGCTCCGGTTGGTTTGCCTCGTTGAGTGTTTAGCCTCCGGTTAGTTTGCTTCGTTGAGTGTTTAGGCTTTGGTGGGTTTGGTTCATTGAGTGTTGAGGCTCCGGTTGGTTTGCTTCCTTGAGTATTGAGGCTCCGGTTGGTTTGTTTTGTTGAGTGTTTAGGCTCCGGTGGTTTTGCTTCGTTGAGTGTTTAGGCTCCGGTGGTTTTGCATTGTTGAATGTTTAGGCTCTGGTTGGTTTGCTTCGTTGAGTGTTTATGCTCAGGTGGGTTTGCTTCGTTGAGTTTTTAGGCTCCGGTTGGTTTGCTTCGTTGAGTGTTTCGGCTCCGGTTGGTTTGCTTCGTTGAGTGTTTAGGCTTCGGTGGATTTGCTTCATTGAGTGTTTATGCTTCGGTGGATTTGCTTTGTTGAGTGTTTTGGCTCCGGTTGGTTTGCTTTGTTGAGTGTTTAGGCTCCGATTGATTTGCTTCGTTAAGTGCTTGGGCTCCGGAATGTTTGCTTCGTTGAGTGCTTAGCCTCCGTTAGGTTGGTTTCGTTGAGTGTTTAGGTTCCGGTGGTTTTGCTTCGTTGAGTGTTTAGGCTCCGGTTGATTTGCTTTGTTGAGTGTTTAGGCTCTGGTTGGTTTGCTTCGTTGAGTGTTTATGCTCCGGTTGGTTTGCTTTGTTGAGTGTTTAGGCTTTGGCGGGTTTGGTTCGTTGATTGTTTAGGCTACGATTGGTTTGCTTCCTTGAGTGTTGAGGCTCCGGTTGGTTTATTTCATTGTGTGTTTAGGCTCCGGTGGTTTTGCTTCGTTGAGTGTTTAGGCTCCGGTTGGTTTGCTTCGTTGAGGGTTTAGGCTCTGGTTGGTTTGCTTCATTGAGTGTTTAGGCTCCGGTTGGTTTGATTCGTTGAGTGTTTAGGTTACGGTTGGTTTGCTTCGTTGAGTGTTTAGGCTCCGGTGGGGTTGCTTCGTTGAGTGTTTATGCTCCGGTTCGTTTGCTTCGTTGAGTGTTTAGGCTTCGGTGGGTTTGCATTTTTTAGTGTTTATGCTCCGGTGGGTTTGCTTCGTTAAGTGTTTAGGCTCCGGTTGATTTGCTTCGTTGAGTGTTTAGGCTCCAGTTGGTTTGCTTCGTTGAGTGTTTAGGCTCGGGTTGATTTGCTTCGTTGAGTGTTTCGGCTCCGGTTGGTTTGCTTCATTGAGTGTTTAGGCTTCGGTGGATTTGCTTCATTGAGTGTTTATGCTCCGGTGGGTTTGCTTCGTTGAGTGTTTAGGCTCCGGTTGGTTTGCCTTGTTGAGTGTTTTGGCTCCGGTGGTTTTGCTTCGTTGAGTGCTTAGGTCCAGGTAGGTTTGTTTCGTTGAGTGTTTAGGCTCCGGTGGGTTTGCTTCATTGAGTGTTTAGGCTCAGATTGGTTTGCCTCGTTGAGTGTTTAGGCTCCGGTTGGTTTGTTTCGTTGAGTGTTAAGGCTCCAGTTGGTTTACTTCGTTGAGTGTTTAGGCTCTGGTTGGTTTGCTTCGTTGAGTGTTTAGGCTCCGGTTGGGTTGCTTCGTTGAATGTTTAGGCTCCGGTTCGTTTGCTTTGTTGAGTGTTTAGGCTCCGGTGGGATTGCTTCGTTGAGTGTTTAGGCTCCAGTTGGTTTGCTTCGTTGAGTGTTTAGGCTCTGGTTGGTTTTGCTTCGTTGAGTGTTTAGGCTCCGGTTGGTTTGATTCGTTGATTGTTTAGGCTCAGGTTGGTTTGCTTCGTTGATGGTTTAGGCTCCGGTTGGTTTGGTTTGTTGAGTGTTTAGGCTCTGGTTGGTTTGTTCGTTGAGTGTTTATGCTCCGGTGGGTTTGCTTCGTTGATTGTTTAGGCTCCGGTTGGTTTGCTTCGTTGAGTGTTTCGGCTCCGGTTGGTTTGCTTCGTTGAGTGTTTAGGCTTCGGTGGATTTGCTTCGTTGAGTGTTTATGCTCCGGTGGGTTTGCATCGTTGGGTATTTAGGCTCCGGTTGGTTTGCTTCGTTGAGTGTTTTGGCTCTGGTTGGTTTGCTTTGTTGAGTGTTTAGGCTCCGGTTCGTTTGCTTCGTTGAGTGCTTAGGCTCAAGTAGGTTTGTTTCGTTGAGTGTTTAGGCTCCGGCAGGTTTGCTTCATTGAGTGTTTAGGCTCTGATTGGTTTGCCTCGTTGAGTGTTTAGGCTCCGGTTGGTTTGCCTCGTTGAGTGTTTAGCCTCCGGTTAGTTTGCTTCGTTGAGTGTTTAGGCTTTGGTGGGTTTGGTTCATTGAGTGTTGAGGCTCCGGTTGGTTTGCTTCCTTGAGTATTGAGGCTCCGGTTGGTTTGTTTTGTTGAGTGTTTAGGCTCCGGTGGTTTTGCTTCGTTGAGTGTTTAGGCTCCGGTGGTTTTGCATTGTTGAATGTTTAGGCTCTGGTTGGTTTGCTTCGTTGAGTGTTTATGCTCAGGTGGGTTTGCTTCGTTGAGTTTTTAGGCTCCGGTTGGTTTGCTTCGTTGAGTGTTTCGGCTCCGGTTAGTTTGCTTCGTTGAGTGTTTTGGCTTCGGTGGATTTGCTTCATTGAGTGTTTATGCTCCGGTGGGTTTGCTTCGTTGAGTGTTTTGGCTCCGGTTGGTTTGCTTCATTGAGTGTTAAGACTCCGTTAGGTTGGTTTGGTTGAGTGTTTAGGCTCCGTTAGGTTGGTTTGGTTGAGTGTTTAGGCTTCGTTGAGTGCTTGGGCTCCGTTAGGTTGGTTTGGTTGAGTGTTTAGGCTCTGGTGGTTTTGCTTCGTTGAGTGTTTAGGCTCCGGTTGGTTTGCTTTGTTGAGTGTTTAGGCTCTGGTTGGTTTGCTTTGTTGAGTGTTTATGCTCCGGTTGGTTTGCTTTGTTGAGTGTTTAGGCTTTGGTGGATTTGGTTCGTTGAGTGTTTAGGCTCCGGTTGGTTTTCTTCATTGAGTGTTTATGCTCCGGTTGGTTTGCTTCGTTGAATGCTTATGCTCAGGTTGGTTTGCTTCGTTGAGTGTTTATGCTCAAGTTGGTTTGCTTCCTTTAGTGGTGAGGCTCCGGTTGGTTTATTTTGTTGTGTGTTTAGGCTCTGGTGGTTTTGCTTCGTTGAGTGTTTAGGCTGCGGTTGGTTTTCTTCGTTAAGGGTTTAAGCTCTGGTTGGTTTGCTTCATTGAGTGTTTAGGCTCCGGTTGGTTTGCTTCGTTGAGTGTTTAGGCTCCGGTTGGTTTGCTTCGTTGAGTGTTTAGGCTCCGGTTGGTTTGATTCGTTGATTGTTTAGGCTCAGGTTGGTTTGCTTTGTTGATGGTTTAGGCTCCGGTTGGTTTGCTTTGTTGAGTGTTTAGGCTCAGGTTGGTTTGTTCGTTGAGTGTTTTTGCTCCGGTGGGTTTGCTTCGTTGAGTGTTTAGGCTCCGGTTGGTTTGCTTCGTTGAGTGTTTCAGCTCTGGTTGGTTTGAATCGTTGAGTGTTTAGGCTTCGGTGGATTTGCTTTGTTGAGTGTTTATGCTCCGGTGGGTTTGCTACGTTGAGTGTTTAGGCTCCGGTTGGTTTGCTTCGTTGAGTGTTTTGGCTCCGGTTGGTTTGCTTTGTTGAGTGCTTAGGCTCAGGTAAGTTTTTTTCGTTGAGTGTTTAGGCTCCGGTGCGTTTGCTTCATTGAGTGTTTAGGCTCTGATTGGTTTGCCTCGTTGAGTGTTTAGGCTCCGGTTGGTTTGCCTCGTTGAGTGTTTAGGCTCCGATTGGTTTGGTTCGTTGAGTGTTTAGGCTTTGGTGGGTTTGGTTCGTTGAGTGTTTAGGCTCCGGTTGGTTTGCTTCCTTGAGTGCTGAGGCTCCGGTTGGTTTGTTTCGTTGAGTGTTTAGGCTCCAGTGGTTTTGCTTCGTTGAGTGCTTAGGCTCCGGTTGGTTTGCTTCGTTGAGTGTTTCGGCTCTGGTTGGTTTGCTTCGTTGAGTGTTTAGGCATCGGTGGATTTGCTTCATTGAGTGTTTATGCTCTGGTGGGTTTGCTTCGTTGAGTGTTTAGGCTCCGGTTGGTTTGCTTTGTTGAGTGTTTAGGCTCCGGTTGGTTTGCTTCGTTAAGTGCTTGGGCTCCGGAAGGTTTGCTTCGTTGAGTGCTTAGCCTCCGTTAGGTTGGTTTCGTTGAGTGTTTAGATTCCGGTGGTTTTGCTTCGTTGAGTGTTTAGGCTCCGGTTGGTTTGCTTCGTTGAGGGTTTAGGCTCTGGTTGGTTTGCTTCGTTGAGTGTTTAGGCTCCGGTTGGTTTGCTTCGTTGAGTGTTTAGGCTACGGTTGGTTTGCTTTGTTGAGTGTTTAGGCTCCGGTGGGGTTGCTTCGTTGAGTGTTTAGGCTCCGGTTCGTTTGCTTCGTTGAGTGTTTAGGCTTCGGTGGGTTTGCATTTTTTAGTGTTTATGCTCCGGTGGGTTTGCTTCGTTAAGTGTTTAGGCTCCGGTTGGTTTGCTTCGTTGAGTGTTTAGGCTCCAGTTGGTTTGCTTCGTTGAGTGTTTAGGCTCGGTTGGTTTGCTTCGTTAAGTGCTTGGGCTCCGGAAGGTTTGCTTCGTTGAGTGCTTAGCCTCCGTTAGGTTGGTTTCGTTGAGTGTTTAGATTCCGGTGGTTTTGCTTCGTTGAGTGTTTAGGCTCCGGTTGGTTTGCTTCGTTGAGGGTTTAGGCTCTGGTTGGTTTGCTTCATTGAGTGTTTAGGCTGCGGTTGGTTTGCTTCGTTGAGTGTTTAGGCTACGGTTGGTTTGCTTCGTTGAGTGTTTAGGCTCCGGTGGGGTTGCTTCGTTGAGTGTTTAGGCTCCGGTTCGTTTGCTTCGTTGAGTGTTTAGGCTTCGGTGGGTTTGCATTTTTTAGTGTTTATGCTCCGGTGGGTTTGCTTCGTTAAGTGTTTATGCTCCGGTTGGTTTGTTTCGTTGAGTGTTTAGGCTCCGGTGGTTTTGCTTCGTTGAGTGCTTAGCCTCCGGTTGGTTTGCTTCGTTAAGTGTTTCGGCTCCGGTTGGTTTGCTTCGTTGAGTGTTTAGGCATCGGTGGATTTGCTTCATTGAGTGTTTATGCTCTGGTGGGTTTGCTTCGTTGAGTGTTTAGGCTCCGGTTGGTTTGCTTTGTTGAGTGTTTAGGCTCCGGTTGGTTTGCTTCGTTAAGTGCTTGGGCTCCGGAAGGTTTGCTTCGTTGAGTGCTTAGCCTCCGTTAGGTTGGTTTCATTGAGTGTTTAGATTCCGGTGGTTTTGCCTTGTTGAGTGTTTAGGCTCCGGTTGGTTTGCTTCGTTGAGGGTTTAGGCTCTGGTTGGTTTGCTTCGTTGAGTGTTTAGGCTCCGGTTGGTTTGCTTCGTTGAGTGTTTCAGCTCTGGTTGGTTTGAATCGTTGAGTGTTTAGGCTCCGGTTGGTTTGCCTCGTTGAGTGTTTAGGCTCCGATTGGTTTGGTTCGTTGAGTGTTTAGGCTTTGGTGGGTTTGGTTCGTTGAGTGTTTAGGCTCCGGTTGGTTTGCTTCCTTGAGTGCTGAGGCTCCGGTTGGTTTGTTTCGTTGAGTGTTTAGGCTCCAGTGGTTTTGCTTCGTTGAGTGCTTAGGCTCCGGTTGGTTTGCTTCGTTGAGTGTTTCGGCTCCGGTTGGTTTGCTTCGTTGAGTGTTTAGGCATCGGTGGATTTTCTTCATTGAGTGTTTATGCTCTGGTGGGTTTGCTTTGTTGAGTGTTTAGGCTCCGGTTGGTTTGCTTTGTTGAGTGTTTAGGCTCCGGTTGGTTTGCTTCGTTAAGTGCTTGGGCTCCGGAAGGTTTGCTTCGTTGAGTGCTTAGCCTCCGTTAGGTTGGTTTCGTTGAGTGTTTAGATTCCGGTGGTTTTGCTTCGTTGAGTGTTTAGGCTCCGGTTGGTTTGCTTCGTTGAGGGTTTAGGCTCTGGTTGGTTTGCTTCGTTGAGTGTTTAGGCTCCGGTTGGTTTGCTTCGTTGAGTGTTTAGGCTACGGTTGGTTTGCTTTGTTGAGTGTTTAGGCTCCGGTGGGGTTGCTTCGTTGAGTGTTTAGGCTCCGGTTCGTTTGCTTCGTTGAGTGTTTAGGCTTCGGTGGGTTTGCATTTTTTAGTGTTTATGCTCCGGTGGGTTTGCTTCGTTAAGTGTTTAGGCTCCGGTTGGTTTGCTTCGTTGAGTGTTTAGGCTCCAGTTGGTTTGCTTCGTTGAGTGTTTAGGCTCGGTTGGTTTGCTTCGTTAAGTGCTTGGGCTCCGGAAGGTTTGCTTCGTTGAGTGCTTAGCCTCCGTTAGGTTGGTTTCGTTGAGTGTTTAGATTCCGGTGGTTTTGCTTCGTTGAGTGTTTAGGCTCCGGTTGGTTTGCTTCGTTGAGGGTTTAGGCTCTGGTTGGTTTGCTTCATTGAGTGTTTAGGCTGCGGTTGGTTTGCTTCGTTGAGTGTTTAGGCTACGGTTGGTTTGCTTCGTTGAGTGTTTAGGCTCCGGTGGGGTTGCTTCGTTGAGTGTTTAGGCTCCGGTTCGTTTGCTTCGTTGAGTGTTTAGGCTTCGGTGGGTTTGCATTTTTTAGTGTTTATGCTCCGGTGGGTTTGCTTCGTTAAGTGTTTATGCTCCGGTTGGTTTGTTTCGTTGAGTGTTTAGGCTCCGGTGGTTTTGCTTCGTTGAGTGCTTAGCCTCCGGTTGGTTTGCTTCGTTAAGTGTTTCGGCTCCGGTTGGTTTGCTTCGTTGAGTGTTTAGGCATCGGTGGATTTGCTTCATTGAGTGTTTATGCTCTGGTGGGTTTGCTTCGTTGAGTGTTTAGGCTCCGGTTGGTTTGCTTTGTTGAGTGTTTAGGCTCCGGTTGGTTTGCTTCGTTAAGTGCTTGGGCTCCGGAAGGTTTGCTTCGTTGAGTGCTTAGCCTCCGTTAGGTTGGTTTCATTGAGTGTTTAGATTCCGGTGGTTTTGCCTTGTTGAGTGTTTAGGCTCCGGTTGGTTTGCTTCGTTGAGGGTTTAGGCTCTGGTTGGTTTGCTTCGTTGAGTGTTTAGGCTCCGGTTGGTTTGCTTCGTTGAGTGTTTCAGCTCTGGTTGGTTTGAATCGTTGAGTGTTTAGGCTCTGGTTGGTTTGCCTCGTTGAGTGTTTAGGCTCCGATTGGTTTGGTTCGTTGAGTGTTTAGGCTTTGGTGGGTTTGGTTCGTTGAGTGTTTAGGCTCCGGTTGGTTTGCTTCCTTGAGTGCTGAGGCTCCGGTTGGTTTGTTTCGTTGAGTGTTTAGGCTCCAGTGGTTTTGCTTCGTTGAGTGCTTAGGCTCCGGTTGGTTTGCTTCGTTGAGTGTTTCGGCTCCGGTTGGTTTGCTTCGTTGAGTGTTTAGGCATCGGTGGATTTTCTTCATTGAGTGTTTATGCTCTGGTGGGTTTGCTTTGTTGAGTGTTTAGGCTCCGGTTGGTTTGCTTTGTTGAGTGTTTAGGCTCCGGTTGGTTTGCTTCGTTAAGTGCTTGGGCTCCGGAAGGTTTGCTTCGTTGAGTGCTTAGCCTCCGTTAGGTTGGTTTCGTTGAGTGTTTAGATTCCGGTGGTTTTGCTTCGTTGAGTGTTTAGGCTCCGGTTGGTTTGCTTCGTTGAGGGTTTAGGCTCTGGTTGGTTTGCTTCGTTGAGTGTTTAGGCTCCGGTTGGTTTGCTTCGTTGAGTGTTTAGGCTACGGTTGGTTTGCTTCGTTGAGTGTTTAGGCTCCGGTGGGGTTGCTTCGTTGAGTGTTTAGGCTCCGGTTCGTTTGCTTCGTTGAGTGTTTAGGCTTCGGTGGGTTTGCATTTTTTGTGTTTATGCTCCGGTGGGTTTGCTTCGTTAAGTGTTTAGGCTCCGGTTGGTTTGCTTCGTTGAGTGTTTAGGCTCCAGTTGGTTTGCTTCGTTGAGTGTTTAGGCTCGGTTGGTTTGCTTCGTTAAGTGCTTGGGCTCCGGAAGGTTTGCTTCGTTGAGTACTTAGCCTCCGTTAGGTTGGTTTCGTTGAGTGTTTAGATTCCGGTGGTTTTGCTTCGTTGAGTGTTTAGGCTCCGGTTGGTTTGCTTCGTTGAGGGTTTAGGCTCTGGTTGGTTTGCTTCGTTGAGTGTTTAGGCTCCGGTTGGTTTGCTTCGTTGAGTGTTTAGGCTACGGTTGGTTTGCTTCGTTGAGTGTTTAGGCTCCGGTGGGGTTGCTTCGTTGAGTGTTTAGGCTCCGGTTCGTTTGCTTCGTTGAGTGTTTAGGCTTCGGTGGGTTTGCATTTTTTAGTGTTTATGCTCCGGTGGGTTTGCTTCGTTAAGTGTTTATGCTCCGGTTGGTTTGTTTCGTTGAGTGTTTAGGCTCCGGTGGTTTTGCTTCGTTGAGTGCTTAGCCTCCGGTTGGTTTGCTTCGTTGAGTGTTTCGGCTCCGGTTGGTTTGCTTCGTTGAGTGTTTAGGCATCGGTGGATTTGCTTCATTGAGTGTTTATGCTCTGGTGGGTTTGCTTCGTTGAGTGTTTAGGCTCCGGTTGGTTTGCTTTGTTGAGTGTTTAGGCTCCGGTTGGTTTGCTTCGTTAAGTGCTTGGGCTCCAGAAGGTTTGCTTCGTTGAGTGCTTAGCCTCCGTTAGGTTGGTTTCATTGAGTGTTTA